>CAJGYO010000003.1:26248343-27448343 GCA_904845875.1 Miscanthus lutarioriparius
CCTCTTATGGAATTTATAAAGTCTTCGATGTTCATCATCATGTTGTGCTATTTAACAATCTTCATGTTGTGCGATTCTCTTGTTGCTTTTCAAGTGTTTGTTGCAAAGAACCATCTTCTCCTGATTCCAAGTACATAGTTCTTTTTTCCTTGATCTCTCTCTCTCTCTCTCTCTCTCGTATATATGTTTCCTCCATCACAGGTCCATTCTCTTCGACCGCTTCTTTTGAGTTTGGGCAATTATAGATTTCTTGGATTTTTTGCGTATGCGTGTCGTGCAAACTGTTTTATCATCGCCCTTGCTTTGTTAGGTGCATAGGTCATGAGGGACTTCTTTGGTTTCTTGTGTCATTGTGCAAACTGTTCTATCGATCAATTCTTTCAACATAATGCTAGAACAATGTTTGTCATACTTATATCTCTTTCTTTACACAAACTCTCTTTCTATTTTTATTCTCTTCATCCTCTTTGTCTTCTAGATGAGATCTCTTTAGAAGACATCGGAGATCAAGGAAAATAGATATATAAAGTAATACTGCCATGTAAGCTACTCTATGACTTGCGGATTGGTCGTCAGTCACATAGAGTAGAGTCCAAGCATGAGGAGGTAGTCGCTTGATCATACAGCCCTATTTCATGAGCAAAAGGTCAAGGAGGCTTGGGAGGTGTACAGGACTGGTGTGACGATCTATATTTTTCTTCGCTTGGCAACCTCCTCATCTGCACCTCTTCTTTAGGATCGGTGAGATGCAAATGGAGCCCAGGGACTCTCTCTGCGAAGCAAACTCCACGATTGCTCCCGGTGATGTAGCGTCGTCCAAGAAGAAGAGGTCGGCCGGGCAATCCAAGTAAGTCCCTAATCCTAGCTACCACTTGTAGAATGACATGATTGATAAAAGAATTTTTAGATAATGGAAAATTTCCGACTCCAGATCTTCTTCCTAAAATGAAGAAGCATCAGTCCAAACTTATTACGGTACATCCATAATTAAAACTTTTATTACATGTTCAAAACTAAAGTCCAAGGCGGTAAATGAAAGACCATCCATGCGATCAGTGAAGAACTCCATGGCTCTCGATTCTAGTAGTAGCTTGTAAGCGTCAAGAATCCATTCCTTGCCATCATCAGCGTATTTGCCAATAGAGCTCAAAACTGGAACTGTGATGTTCCCCCAAAAGAAACCTCGCAAAAAAGTTTTTTGGGTGACCTTTATCAAAACCACATAGATTCTCTTGTGATCCATATTGCCCGAGAAAAAAGCGCATTTAGCCCAGTCAATAAAAGATGATTATGGTTGGAACCTCTCCTAGCTTAGACCAACTATTGAAAAGATGGTTCGTGTTCTTTGGAGGATTAATGCCAAACAAAACAAACACAATACGCACAAAGAAAAGCGGCATAATGGCAATCAAAAAACAAGTGTCGGATAGTTTTAGGTGTGCTACAAAAACAACAAGCCTTACTACCATTCCAATTCCTTCTAGCAAGATTGTCTTTTGTTAGGATCACCCCATTCTTTAAGAACCAAAGAAAAATCTTAATCTTCAGGGGCACTTTCATATGCCAAATTTTCTGGGTAACCTTAATCCCGTTATTGACTAGATATTTGTACATTGATGTAATGAAAAACAAGCCATTACTATTTAAGTTCAGATGAAAGTATCCTGACCCTCATTTAAGTTAATAAAAAGCAACTCTTGCAACTAGATTTTACCATTCCAACAGCTTGTTCCCCAACTAGTGCCCTTCTAAAAGACACATTGAGAGGGTGGAATTAAGTACATCAACCACTGCTGCTTGTTTCTCCACATTATATTAAATAAATTTGGATATTGGATTTTCTAAGGCTTGGGAGCCCAACCATTTATCTTCCTAAAATCTAATTTGAGTTCCATTGTTCAGTTTAAACTTCCCAAGACTTAAGAAAATGTCTTTGACTCAAAGAAACCATCTCCAAAATTAGAAAATCCATTTTCCTTTTTCAATTTGACTAAGAGTCTTGTTCTTTAGGTACTTGTTCCTTATTAACTCCTTAGCCAATCTGCCCTCCTCGATGCAAAAGTTTGAAAAGCCATTTGCTTAAAAGACACTTATTTTGTAAATCTAGATTTTGAATTCCTAAACCACCTAGCTCTTTTGGTTGGCACAAAATATTCCACTTTGCCGGAGTCTATATTTCCTTTTTTTGTGCTCATTCATTTGCCAAAACCTTGATTTAAAATATTCAATCTTTTTTAGAACACCTCCGGGACTTCAAAGAAAGACATCATGAACATAGGTAAGCTTGACAAAAAGAATTGATTAACACTAATCTACCCCCATATGATAAATGTTTTCCTTTCCACCCACTTAACTTCTTTTAATTCTTTCTTCAATTAATTTCCAATCCTTATTATATAACTTCCTGTAATGCAGGAAGGCCCAAATATCGAAAAGGTATGATCCCATTTTGCAACCAAATAGATATGAGTATTGCTCCTCAAATTCTTTTGCTTGGCCAAAGCAAAATAATTCACTTTTATGGAAGTTGATTTCAAAACTGATAATTGTTCAAAAAGTACCAAGCAAAAGTTTCAAATTTTTTGCTGTTCAATATCATGGTCGAAAAATAGAACCGTGTCATCTGCATATTGCAAGATAGACATGCCATTTTCCACTAGGTGTAACAACCCCTTTATTTGGCCTTCCTCCTGGCTCTAGATAAAATGATAGTAGCATATCTACAACAATATTGAAAAGGATCGGTGTGAGAGGATCACCTTGTCCTAAGACCTTTCTTGGTCCGGAAATATGAGCCCATTTGGTCATTAACTTTAGTGCCCATTCCACCTTGAACAAAACTTTGACCCAATCACACCACAGCGGATGAAACCCCTTCATTCTTAGTGCTTGTTGTAAGAAATTCCAATTCACCTTATCATATGTCTTTTCAAAATCAATCTTAAAGATAATTCCATTTTGTTTCCTTTTTATGTAACTCATGGTAAGGTTTCATGTAAAATAATCATGCCTCCATTATATTTCTCCCAGGCGGGAATGCTATTTGTGATGGTTTAATTATGCGTTGAGCTATCTTTACAATTCGGTTAGTAGCCACTTTAGTAAAAATCTTGAAGCTAACATTTAACAAACAGATAGGTCTATATTGTTGTATTTGTTTAGCTTCTTTAGACTTTGGTATTAAAATGATCGTTCTGAAGTTTAGGCTATGTAGAGGCAATTCTCCCTTATGGAAATCTGTGAACAAAGCCATCATATCATCCTTAATTACATTCCAGAATACCTGATAAAACTCTGGAGGAAAGCTATCAGGACCTGGAGCCGTATTATGGTTCATTTGGAAAATTGCACCTCTAATCTCCTCCTCCCTAAACTTAGCAACCAGGAGATCATTTTCCTCGGCTGTAACTTGAGGGATGTCATCACGGTATGCCTCATCCATCACCAAATTATTATGATCAGATGGCCCGAATAATTTTTTATAGTAAGTGGTGATATATTTTTTAAGCTCAGCGTCACCGTAAATTAAACCTTCCTCCTGCTCCAGCCTAAATATCCTGATGCATCGTGCCACCCCGTCACCGTGAATTAAACCTTCATCCATCACCAAATTGATAAAAGATGTCTTGTTATATTCATTGAACAATCAGAAGATTTCTTTTATGGTCTGATCGATGATGGACCATTTGATACATATGTGCACAGGACCTGATGCGGAGGTGGTTGCGCTATCACCGCAGACACTAATGGCAACGAACCGGTTCGTGTGCGAGGTGTGCCACAAGGGTTTCCAGCGGGACCAAAACCTGCAGCTGCACCTACGCGGCCACAACATGCCATGGAAGCTGAAGCAAAAGAACCCCAAGGAGCCGCGTCGTCGGGTGTACCTGTGCCCAGAGCCAACATGTGTGCACCACAACCCATCTCGGGCACTGGGCGACCTCACGGGGATCAAGAAGCACTACTGCCGCAAGCACGGTGAGAAGAACTTGAAGTGCGACAAGTGCAACAAGCGCTATGCCGTGGAGTCCGACTGGAAGGCGCACTGCAAGACCTGCGGCACCCGCGAGTATCGCTGCGAATGCAACGCCCCCTTCTCCAGGTCCGTTCCTCCGATCTATTCCCAATCATCGATAGTGGCGAAGTTAGGACAAATAGAAGGGGTGGGTGCACAGACCCTTTTTTTTCATAGGGACGCATGTATGGTGAAATTTTAATTATGGCCATTGGTTTGATAATTTGGCATGGGTGCATTTTTTTTTTACGCAAAAACCGTGGGTTTGCCCCTGACCATTGGCCTAGTCAGCCAACTGTTTGCAGTGATTCCTCCTGCCTCACTTGTGCACGTACACACGTCTCTGCCTGGATTCTAGCTTGTTTGCCGTTGCTTACTCTATTTCTTTTTTATGGCCTCTTTTCCATGATTGTGTCACGATGGATCCGTTGATGAGAGGTGATGTGATGCTTTAGAGTTTGGGTTGTCAATACTAAGGTCTCCTTTAGAACAACTCAACTTCACTAGTGAGAACCGATTTTTTTGGTTTTAGCTCTACGAGCAGCTTTCTGGCAAAGCCAAAGCTGTTTGATGAGCTGTTTGGTAAAATGACTCAAGATGTAGGTTTCCTTAAAACATGCTCTCACGGAATCCCACACAGGGCCGATAAGTGTGAGGTGAAGTTGTGAAAAGCTACTATTTCAGCTTCATCCCATCTCATTTCTATGTGAGACCATAATTTAAGGAGCTCCATCGGTGAAGTTGTTTGCAAAAGCCCGTTTAGTAAAAAAACAGCTTCAAACGGCTCATGAAGCTGGTGGTGAAGCTATGCCAAACAAGCATTAAGTAATATGGTGTTTGGTTTGAGGAATGAGTATTGGAGAGTTCATGATTTTTTTACTCACATTTTTGTTTGGTTTATAAAATGAAAGCACCTCATTCCTGGCATGCTAATGATTAGTACTGCTACGAGAAAAAAAGTCATATTCCACAAAATTTGATAAATAGACTCTTAATGCACCACCTCATTTATAATAGAGGAATTCCTCGTCGCAAACACCCTATATAAGATGGTGTGATGTGTGTAGCTTGCTCGTCTAGGATTCCTGCACGCGAGGGCTGCTGGAGATATATAGGGATATAGGTTTAATTAAGAGAAGGATTTACGCTCGTTCTACGTTATCAGGAAAAAACTTGGGCTGATTTCTTGTTTCTTTTCTGTGAAATTCAAGCATGCAGTTGGTTTGCAGGGCCTAGCTAGTACAGTTTGTACTCAGTAAAATGTTACGTTTGCAAGGGTCTGCGCTCATTATGTCTCCAACATTGCACCAGTAGTTATTACTCTATTCAGTACATTTAAGAACAGATAGCATTCGATTCACTAATTAATGTAGTAGCTTCCTGACACTTGTAGATTTTCTGCTCCATAAATAAGTACTAGCTTCCTGCCACTTGTAGAATTTCCACTCAATAAATAAGTAGACTTCCTTCTAGAAAGAAAGGGAGGATAATGATCGGCTAGATGTTATTGGTTTAATATTGAGTAGCTTATTTTTTTTCTCACTCAAGATTTTGTATGAAATCTTTAATTAATATAAAAATCTTATGCTAATAAATTGCTAGTTACTAATACTACTCGGGTCAAAAATATTTACCACAGTTGATTTGCACTCTTCAATGCGTATCTTTGACACTTATTTTATAAGATATTCTTAAAATCCTTCAGATTCAAGAGATTTTGCAAGTCGCTTAAATACAAATATGCATGATATATAAGGCTAAAACACGCCCGCCCACCCTACTTCATGCAACATATAAAAAAAAATCAACATATTAATTGAGCAATCCAACTAGAACGTGCCCAAGTCAACAATTCCCACTAGTAGCTTGCATGCAGAGAGAAACTTTCCATGATTTGAATAGAAAATAATTAATACAGAGTTCTCATCACCGTATATCAGATTTCAAATCTGTTTGAAGCATGTTGTCAGAAAAAAAATGTGCTGCTCAAAATGAGATCCATATGGGCTATATATATATTTTTGAAATTTTATAAAACATGTATAGTTCCAACCAGTCCAAACACAATTGGAATCAGCAAAAACTAGAACTAGTCCAACCAGCAGCAGTTAATCAGACCTAACATAGTCGAAACCAGATCCTATTTCAACCAGACCCAGTTCAAACACGTCAGAACACAGTTTCAACCACTTAAAATCCAGTTAAATCTAAACCAGCAGCAATCCAGTTCCAACTACACCCATTTATAACCAGTTAGAACTTAGAACCAGACAAGGTTCAAACTAGTCAGAACTCAGTTGAAACCAAGTTGGTTGAGTTGGCGGGAATTAACTCTGGTAGGGGTTGTTATTACTTATGTTACTTATTAGTTGGTTTTGGCTACGGAGGAGTTAGGTTGGCTCAGTCATACGGCCTGAGTGCATTATTATATATACATGTGTAGCTTATGTGCTTCCAAACTAAATAACGTAATACGGAGTAGTAATAGGTATTGAAGTTCATAGTTTTTAAGGTTTGGCCATATCTTACCATAAACGATATGTTTTTTTTGTCTTACGTACCATGTAATGTTTCCCACACTCTTTAGTGTGAAGCCATGAAGAACCACTTGTTATCTTAGCATCTTGCATATGGAATTCAGAGTCCTTTTTGGCTTTTTTGAATGATTTCCCATATAACTGTACACCTAATATATAATTCTCACTGCCAACTATATACATTATTAGCCATTAACATGGTCTCTATTTTTTTGTGAACCACGCAATGTTACCACTTTCGCCTACAGAAAAAACAGCAGGTATATTTTTGTAAGCCCAGACCAACAACAGCCTAAAACAACATCTACTAATTTTGATTTGAACGAGTCTACCTTGGCATTTGAGTTTATATTGATTGTTATGTTCTATTATTTATTCATAAACGACGTGCATAATATTTCCTAACGTCCTAATAATTTTGTTATCATCACAACTGTTGGTAATTTCAAGCTGTACCTTATATGTATATACTGTTGTGGTATCTCTAGATTTTGAGTTTTATTTTATTTTTTTGATACTTAGAATTTTTGTTTTGACTCTTCCATCCACGTACACGCATGCAGGAAGGACAGCTTCGTCACCCACCGCGCTATGTGCGAGGCAGCACTGGCAGCAGATCGTGAGACCGCCAGATGCTGCTGCCGGGCGCCGGCCTCTACGTCGACTCAGGCAGCGATAGCCAGGCCTCGGGCTCTCGGCGCCGCCGCCCACATGAATGGCTTCGCAGATCAAGGCCAGTCCTCTTCAGCAGCAGAAGCCTCGCTGTTTGACCACGTCATGGCATCGTACTCAGGCTCCTCCAGCATGTTCCGTTCTCAGGCGCCGTCAGACTTCTCGTTGTCTTTCTTCCTCGGCGGCGGCGCTCCTGCTAATACCAACCAATACTTCTCTGAGGACGGCGGTGATCACGCCGAAGGATGCCAGGGTCCTCTTCTCCACGGCAAGGAGCCCTTCCATGGCCAGCGACATGATGCAACTCCCGGAGCAGCAGCAGCACCACCAGCCAGGCAGCAGCAACGCCAACATCAACCTCCCTGGCTTCTTCTCTGGCACCAGCGGTGGCTGGTCCGGCAGCAACCAGCAGGTCTCGCGCCTTGTCATCCAAGATCAATTCAACGGCGGAAAGCCGGCGGCGGCAACACCGAGCATAGTAACGTGATGGCGTCCATCGGAAGCCACTTCGTCGGCGGTGGCTTCCCTTCCCTGCAGTACAACTCATCTCCATCTCCATTGGCCGGGCCTCGGCGACGGCGCTCCTGATGAAGGCGGCTCAGATGGGCTCGACGTCGAGCACCACCCGCACCGCCCCAGCGCGCTGTTCCGTGCAGCCGGCTTCACCGGCACCGTTGTCAGCGGCCAGGGGACTAGCAGGGCAGCAGAAGAAGGGATGTCTCACGAGCAGTCTGCTCACGAGGCACACTTCCATGATCTCATCATGAACTCTCTACCGTCAACGGGAGGCTCCGGCACCAGCGGCTTCTCCGGCACTGCAGGATTGGCGGGCGTGGACGACGACAGTCGTCTGAGCACAAGAGACTTCCTCGGCGTCGGCAGGGACGACGCGATGGCGCCGGCGGCTAGCTTCCACATGGGCGCCGCCCTGGATCCGACCCAGATGAGATGGTACATGTGATGGATCAGGCCAGGAATGAACAACAATAATAAACTGAAGATCATGCACGTGAAAGCTAGCTTTCGCATGCATGGAACGGTGTTAGTGAGTGCCGATCAGAGAGATCGAGTAAAGTTAAACTAGTTTTAATTTGTTTTCGTGAGTTAATTTTCGTTTTCATATGCTGCCATGATTGATATGGTTAGCAGGGCTGCGTGCATTGCAGCTAAACTTGTTGATTTCCTTATTTCGGTACAATTTCGTGGTGTTTTTAAGTGTTTATTACTGTTTTGGCTGGAGATGGTGGTCTCCCATGATGTCGAGTTCATTATGTAGAGGCCGGACCAGACCAAAATTTAAGCACAATGTTTTGGACCTTTACTGCTTGTTGTCTCGTGCTCTTCTGGATATGCTCACTACAGGAAAACGGGGCTTTGCCGACAGCCCTGGGCTTTGCCGACAGGATGGAATATCCCTGTCGGCAAAGACCCTCTTTGCCGACAGCCACCAAAGGCAGTCGGCATAGCCGGCTTTGCCGACTGCCGATAGACTGCGGTCGGCAAAGAAGTCGCTTTGCCGACAGCCAGCCGGTCGGCAAAGAACCTCAGTCGGCAAATCGCGTCCTGGGGTAACGGTGACAGACGCCGTCGGCTTTGCCGACAGCCCAACCGTCAGGCTGTCGGCAAAGGCAGCCCTTTGCCGACAGCCAGGACATGCTGTCGGCAAAATTTTTATTTTTTTTTTGAATTTTGAATTAAGACTTTTTGTGTGACCTTACTATATTGTTTACAAGTCTATGTTGAAATTTGGAGGATTTTTGAAAGTTTTCGCTATATTTCGTGAATTTATTTCATTTTCATGAATTTTCCCGCGTAATTCAAATTTGAACTGCAGGTGCATGAAATAACGAAACTTAGTGATTCGAAAGATGATATTCATGTTAGAGAGCATATTTTGAGGCTGTGTGCATAAACTCACCGAAAAACTTGAAGTCCTTGCTCACAGAATAAGAGTGTTCAAACCTGCAGATGTTTTAAATTGTGATAAGAGGACAACATCGAAAAAAATCACAAAACTTGTGGATGTGTCGTGTTAACACATTAGAAGGCTACGATCAAACTTGCTCCAAATTTGGAGCAAGTTTTATCGGTGAGTGTTCAAACATGAGATCTCCACATGTGACAAGAGGACACATCAAGTTTCGTGGGATTTTTCAAACTTGCTTGTTTGGATTTTATATAATTTAAAAGTTTTCGTGAACTGTTTGTACTTGTACCCGCTGTCGAGATGTTCTTATTTTGTAAGCAAGGACTTCAAACTTTTCGGTGAGTTTATGCACATACAATTTCAAAATACATTGTCCAACATGAATATCATTTTCGAATGCCCATGTTTCGTTTTTTTTTCATGCACCTACAATTCAAAATTGAATTACGCGAAAAAATTCATGAAAATGAAATAAATTCACGAAATATATAAAAAACTAAAAATTCTCCAACTTTTGAATTTGTGACGATTTAATGTTGGAAGAACGTACAAAAAATATTAGATAGGAAAACAACCAAAAAAGAAAAACTTGTCGATCGCTTGTGGCGGTCAGCTTGAGAAAGAAGACTTTGCTGATCGCTTGTCGACCTAGCAATGCAAGAAGAGCTGCCTTTGCCGATCGCCATCACTGTCCTGCTATCGGCAAAGAGCCAACCCTAAAGCCCAAGTCGGCCCACCACCAATACTTTATCCCTCCTCTTCCTCCCAATCCCTCACACACACAGACCACCACGCACCAGCCAGCTTCTTCACTGCTGCCGCCTCTCGCCACATGGCACTTCCGCCCGCCACCTCCTCCATTCCACGACCACCCTCCGGCCACCCACTGAACCTCACCTGCCCGCGCTTGGCCTGCCGCCTACCCACTGCACTGGGCCCTTGGCGCCCCGGCCATGGCCATCATGTCGCCTCACCTGAGCCGCCGCCGCTCGCCCCCTCCCACCCACTGCCACCACTGCTCATGCCGCCCACGTTGCCATTGCCACGGCCACGGCCACGACACGGCCCTGGCTGCCCCCGGCCATGCCCCTCACCTGGGCCATGCCTCCGACCATGCTCCTCCGACCCCTCCCTCCCGCCCCCCCCTGGCCATGCCTGACCCTCGCCGTGGCCAGTCTCTCCCCGCCCCTCCCACAAGGCCACGGGCCGCCCCCCTGCACATACCCCCTTGCTGCTCCCTCTCCCGTCATGCTGCAAGCTCAAGGCCCCTCCACTCCTGGCCCCCACCGCCGGCCAGATCCTGATCGTCCGGCCGTGGCCACTGGCCACCCTGGGGCCAAGAGCCACCAGTGCCCCTCGCCCTTGCCGCCATCCCCCGCCCGCCAGCCCGCCCCGGCTCGCCCCTGCCCCTTGCCCCCGCCAGTGCCCCCCACGCCCACACCCACCGCCGGCCATGGGCCACTCCATTCCCACCCTACCACCGCTTCTCTCCACCTCTCGGCTCCGCTGGGTAGGTCTACACTGCAGAACGCCGTCGGCTCTTCCGACCAGCCCCGGCCACTGCAGAAGCGCCTCCGGCCAGCTGCACCACCCACTGGCCATCGACACCACCGCCACCGGCAGAAAATCAGTAATGGCCACAACCAACAGTAGTAAGTAGTCAGCAAAGAGCCACAACTGGCCGAGAGAGGTCAAGCCAATACCAAAGAATGAACACTGGCCGGCCAGAGAGGCCGCAAGAACAAGTCGCAATGGCCGGTGCACATCTACAGCTAGCCGGGGGTTGCCCAGGACTGTCCTCGACGACCTCCGCTGAAGCCGTAGTCAATCACCGCCCCAAGGTCTAAGTTCGGAACCCAGTCGACGCCATTCTCTACGTCGACAAGACCTCTGCTTTCATTTCATATTTGTTGCTTATACTCTATCATATCGCCACTTGTTCATACTTGACCTATCTATCTATATCCGTGAAAGCCTGTGCCGAGCCTGGTAGGTCACCCACGCTAGAATGGTTAGGCTCCAGAGTTTATAAGTTTGACCAGCCGTCATGAATGAATAAATATGCTAGAAAAATATATTTCATGGTGTATATAGACATACTAATTTTATGTCATGAATATTACAAGTGGATCTTGGAGAGCTGATCCATAGGGACAACTAAACATGCATGTGCCATGGTTCGAATGCAGTAATCCCAAACACTACCATGTGATTTCAGGCTTGGGCCGACTCTCTATTGGAGCTCCTCATAACTAATCACCGCTTCTTAATTTACTAGCAATACTTCATTTTATTCACTCGTCTAAATAAATGCTTTGATAGGTTGAGCAATACTGTTCCGTCCAAAAGCCGGTGAAGCCTTTGCACCGCGTCGTCGCCGCCATCGCAAATGACTCGCCATCGCCCCGCTTAGTTCGACTCCTTCGCCACCCTAGGTATACACATACTCTCTCTCGTATCATTGCCGTGAGATCGATCGTGGTACCCCGCTTAAGCGTCTCCGCTCAAACAGAGATATGGTTCGAGGTATGCGGATCACTGCATATCTGCGACGGTATCTGTTTCGGATTGTCCACGTTTTTTGGACAGCCCGAGAATGCGTAGATAAGGTTAGGTTCCATGTTCCGCTCCTGTCCGAAATGGAGTTTCAGCACCACCTCCCGTTGTTCTTCGGATACACTCTCCGAAAAGGACGGTATCCGGGAGAACAACGGGAGGTGCCGCCAAATTTTGACTCCGGACGGAGCAAGTAACATGGAACCTAACCTTATCTACGCATCCTCGGTGGGATTAGGACCTATCCTTCACCTATTAGATGGCGTGGAACGCTTTGTAGATGCAAATGCTGGTTTTATTTCTCGCTTACATTGGCGCATGACAGAGGATGGTCGACCGCCGGTGGATGTACACGGGCTTTGCAAGTAAGAGCGGTGGATCGGGTGAGGGTGTCAATGCTTTCCTAGAGCTTGCTTTTGGCGCAATTGCTAGAGGGTCATGTCGGATGCGGTGTCCGTGCAAAGCAAGTGCAAGAACAAGAAAAAGAAACAAAAGAGCGTGTGTGGAAAGATCTTTACAAGAACGGGTTCGTTCCAAACTATACCCACTGGATCTACCATGGTGAACGCGATCGTATTAGGGAGGAGGTGGTGAGATCCTCCTCGAGGAGTGTGATGCGATGCCGGATGGCGCATATGATGGTAGACTATCACGAAGGACGGTTTGCCGAAGGAGTGGAGGTAGAGGATGATCCAGAGGAAACCGCAAAGGCGTTCTACACCATGCTGGAGTCGGCACAGAAGCCTCTCCACGAGAAGACAACGGTTACGCAACTGGATGCCATTTCACGCCTAATAGCGTTGAAATCACAACTGGGCATTAGTCGAGACGGTTTCGATCTCGTGTTGACAGTTGTTGGCACACTGCTTCCGAAGGATCACATCCTGCCGAAGAACACGTACGAGTCACAGAGGCTCCTTCGTGCACTGAAGATGCCGTACGAGGGGATCCAAGCTTGTCCGAAGGGGTGCGTACTGTTCAGGGGAGACCACGAGAAAGCAACACACTGTCCAAAGTGCAAAGCCTCTAGGTATGTGGAGGTAGAAGGCAAAGATGGCAACAAAAATCAGTCTAAGATACCCGAGATGGTCATACGACACCTTCCTTTCATACCTAGGCTACAACGGATGTACATGACAGAGGAGACCGCGAAACAGATGACGTGGCACAAGAATGGCAAAAGATACACTGACAAGATGGTGCACCCAGCCGATGGTGATGCATGGAGACACTTCGATAACATGAATCCTGGGAAGGCTCTAGAAGCTCGGAATGTACGCGTAGCACTAGCAACAGATGGGTTCAACCCGTTTGGAATGATGGCGGCCCCGTACACTTGTTGGCCCGTGTTCGTGATCCCCCTCAATCTTCCCCAAGCGTCATGTTTGAACCTAGGCACGTGTTCTTGACGCCGATAATACCCGGACACCGGGCAACAATATGGGTGTCCTGATGGAGCCATGTGGGATGAATTGAAACATGCTTGGGAAAAAGGGGTGCCGACGTATGACCGAGCTACAAAGAGAGGAACTTCACTATGCATGTCCGGTACCAAAGATTCAATGCATGACTTCTTGGCGTATGGCTTATTTAGAAGGCGTGGTGTGTTCACGGAAGTTCCTTGCCCAACATGCAAGGCAGATGTGATGTTCACACTGGGTGGCGAAGGGGTGGGAAGTACTCTTCTTTCGACTAACATCGTCAATTCCCGCCAGAGAACCATGAATTGAGACGAGATGTTAAGCACTTCACGAAAAGGTGTTCAAGTCACCGACCCCATTCCTAAGGTTAGAGTCTGCCGATGTCCTCACGGAGATAGAGGCTCTCGAAATAGATGAACAGAACGGTGGCTTTGTTGGATATGGTATTGACCACATGTGGACTCATATATCGGGTTTGCATAGGCTATCAGACTTCAAGGACCTTCTTCTTCCACATCGCATCGATGTAATGCATCTGAGAAAAGAATGTCGCAGAGGCACTCTGGGGAACACTCATGGAGATTGGTAAGAAGTCAAAGGACAACGTTAAGGCTAGACTGGACATTGAAACGATTTGTGATAGACCAAAGCTAGTGATGAAGAGTCCTGAACTGTGCAAGAGATGGAAAAGGGCCCTACCGATTATATCTTGAAAAGGTCGGATAGGAAGGAAGTTCTGAAGTGGATGAGAAGACGATGACGGTTCTCGATGGGTATCTTGTGTAGTCTGAATAGGGAGTGAACTTGGAGACTTTGAAACTCTTAGGGATGAAGAGTCATGACTTCCACGTATGGATTGAGCGGCTCCTTCCGCAATGACCCGGATACGCCCCCGAGCGAGCTGTGGTGGCGGCCCCGGCAGAGTTGAGCTTTTTCTTCCGCCAGCTTTGTGCCAAGCAGCTATCTCGGGATGTCTGTCTTGAACTAGAGAAGGCTGCACCTCTATTGCTATGCAAGTTGGAGATGATATTTCCACCCGGCTTCTTCCTATCGATGCAGCATCTGATTTTGCACCTACCTCGCGAGGCTCGGCTGGGGGGGCCCGTGCAGTGCCGTTGGTGCTATCCAATCGAGAGGTGTCTAAAGCTTCTTCGGAAAATGTGTAGAAATAAAGCCAAAATTGAGGCTTCCGTGGCGGAGGCATTCGTGCTGGAGGAGGTGGCCACGTTCACACGGGCGTACTATACTGAGAAACTTCCCAGCCGGCACAATCCAACCCCTCGTTACAACGCCGACGAGAACTCATCGAACCTCAGCCTTTTCAAAGGGGATCTCGGAAGAGGTGGCGCAGGTACCAACAAGACATTGACCCATGATGAGTGGCACAGTATCATGATCTACTTGTTGTTGAACCTTGATGAGTGCATTCCTTATCAGAAGTAAGTTCTCAGTCATCTTGTTATATACGTCGTCACTATCCTGCACCTATTGATCAAACCCCCTTGTGTGTCTTGTTTTTTTAGGGAATATATTAACAGTCACTGGAGAGGCAATACGGCTCCTACCGAGCAAGAAGAAGACCATATTCTTAGACATGGCGAGCCCGATTTCATTTCCTGGTTCTGTAGAAAGGTATCATCCAAGTAACCTCGTGGCGAGTTTGAGATTGCACTTTGCTCCTAGGAGCGAGTAATGTAACGATCTATACCTGTCCTAACCTTGCAGGCCCAGACGGATCCGGAAATGAGTGATGATTTGAAACAGGTGGGTGGTGGCTTCTCCCGTAAGGTGAAGTCATTCAACGTTTATGATGTGAATGGCTATCGCTTTCGCACAAGAAGCTACGAGGAGAGTCGCCCCAACCTAAAAACCACGTGCAAATGGAGTTAATGACGCCGAACGGATGCCAAGGACTATTATGGCACAGTCGAAGAGATATACGAGCTCAAATTTAAGGGTGCCAAAACTTTTAATCCAGTGGTATTCAAATGCCATTGGTTTGATCCTGATGTCGTAAGAAAAGACCTTACGATTGGGCAAGTCGAAATTCGACAAGATTCCAGATATAATGGAGACGATGTCTATATTGTGGCTAACCGAGACGCCACACAAGTTTATTACCTCCCATGTATGCGTGCTAAAAAGACAAGAACCTTGAGGGTTGGAGCCTTGTGCACTTAGTATCGCCACACGCAGAAAGCGGGTGTCCCAAACGATGATGATTACAACTTTGACCCAAAGGCGATGAATTCTATCAACCCGAGGGGCTAGAAGGAGTTTGAAATAGACATTTCCTCATTGATGGACATGGAAGAAAACAATGACATCGATGAGGACGAGGGTGATGACGCTTGCAGGATGTCGAGGACTTACGCATCCTTGAGAAATGGCAAGAGGGAGCGCGATGGAGTTGTTCAGACGATGAGGAATTACGCATCCTTGAGAACAAAAGATGATGATGATGAGGACGATCATGCGAGCTCGACAATATTGATAGTGATGACGAGGATAGTGGTGACTTAAACGGCACCAACCATATTGCCGTTCGTGGAGATAATTTCTAGACCACGTAATGCTATATTTCTTTTATTGTTATCCCTGTAATTATGTTTTTTACTACTAGTTGTCATTAATTTATGCTAACTTTTTGCCCTTTTGTCATTGCGGCAGCACTCGACAAAATGCCAAAGCGGAAGGAAAAAGCCGCCGCCACGGAGAGCCGCTCGGCCTGTTCGCCCACGCCACGACGAGGAGGAGGACCGGCGGTGGTGGAGGAGCCGCCAAGGGGGGAGCCCCTCGCACGCCGCTTGTCGAGGAGGCTGCAGTTCTAGGAGACCCGAGGGGGCGCCCACGACCACGACCACGACCGGGACCAGGCGAGGACCGGGTGACGGTGGTACGGGTGGTGGCGACGAGGACGAGGACGAGGACGAGGACGAGGAGGACGAGGACGGGGCCACGACGATCGGAGACAGGGCTTCCTCAGTTCGAGGAAGCCCTACCAACATGAGGGCCGCACCACTCCCGGACCACGACCGCTCCCGCCGCCGGCCGGTGATTAGCCCGTGCAGCGCAGCGTAAGTAACCATAATTCATTTCAATACTTGTTCATATGACATGTTAATGACTAACAATTGTTAATGACTCTTGCAAAGAGTTGGAAGTTTGTGAGCGGCGCCGACGGTTCACGCCATATCAATGGCATCCAAGGCCCGCTCATTAGGGAGTACTACCGGCTTTGTCACCCACAATGGTGAGGAAAAGCCGCCCATGAAGTGGGAGCACTTCTACAGCGTCATCTCCAACGGCGCAGACCCTTGCGGCGAAGATCAAGAGGGAGTTATGGGTGAGAATGTGTTGTTGCACCGTATTTCTCAATACTACACATTTGTTGGATGCTATTGAAACAATTGATACATGTTGTCTATGTGCGCGGACTTCTTCACGCGTGCGAGGAGGGAAAGAGCAAAGATGCGGCACGAGTTCGTGGAGGCGGTGTGCAAATTACGTTTGAAGGACTCGTACCACGAGGCGCGCCTCAAGCGTCATTACTTCTCATCGCGCCAACGTGCTTGGCCGGTGGTGAAGAAGCCGCAAGTCGGGAGATGTTCCAAACAGAGGGAGACCGACCTCACCGAGGAGCGATGCGTGCGGTGTAATTAAGAAGGAAACATCCGTTTTGATTCAATCCGTGAAATATTCAATTCATCTTGTTACATGTTACATACTTGATGTCTTGCAGATGTGTCCGGAGTGGTGTGACAAGTACCAGGATTTGGTGGCCATTGTCGCGATCTCGAGGTTCTGGACGGCGTCGACGAGCAACATAGAGAACGTCGGCGGCTGGCCGGCTATGCAGATGCAAGGGCACCACACCACCGGGGGAACCGGTCTCCTCCGCAAAGACATTGAAAAATGGGTATGCTTCTATTCAAATTTGAGTTCTAACACTGAATCGTCATTACCTGTAACCATGTTTGTGTTTTCATCCCAGTCCCAGGCGCATGGTGGGCAGGACTGCAACGAGATGATGGGGTACGCCCTTTCTCACAAGGGCAGAGCGACGGCGCCTGACAACGTCTACGACGAGGAGGACGGGCCGGACGCGTACACCAACAGCAGCGTCTACCCCAAGATCGACGCGTACCGCAGGGCGTTTCGCCAGCGCCATGGGGAGACGTCGGACCCCGCCACCGAGCCTCTGGACACAGACCTCCTGATGAGGTTGGGCCCAGGGAAGCAGCACGGCAGTTACATGATGGCCAACAGTGCCATCGACCCGTCGTCTGCCCCCACGCTGAGGGAGATTCGACGAGGCGGTTCCAGTAGCTCCTCCGACATCCCCATAGCGCCTCGGCAGCCGAGCAGCGCACAGATGTTCTCGCAATTTCAGGTAAGTGCCGTTTCATTTGTTGTTCACTCGTTTCACACATGATCTACCTTGCCTTAACATTTGTGGGTGTAATATTGCAGGAGCAGATCGCACAAATGCAGGCCTACCAAGAGGCCCAGGAAGCGAGGCAGGAGGCACTACGTCAGCAGCAGGAGGCACTACATCAGCAGCAGATGCTGGCACTTTCGCAGCACTACCAGCGCCAGCTGACAGACCTGACCGGCTACTTCCGGTCCCAGATGCCGGGAACGGACGAGCCTCCTGCCTCGCTCTTCGCTCCACCAGAAGTTCCACTGTCTGCTCCTGCTCCTGCTCCTGTACCTTTTCCAGTGAGTATATTTGTCTGTTGCTTTAGCTGGTACGCCCATCATGCAGGTACTAATTACATCAATTGGCTTTTGTGCAGGCACAGTCGGCAGGTTCGAACCCGACTCCAGGTGCTAGCCCTCCACTGGGTCCTTCTCCACCCTACCAAGCTTACCCGACCTACCCCACGCAGCCGTACATGTACCCTCCACCGTCGCAGGGGTACTCCTCGTGGCCGCCTTTCCCGACGCAGCAGGGGCACTCCGGGCCGGCAAGCGTCACAGCGCCGCAGAACAGGTGGAACTACGGTACGTCTTCGCAGTCGGGTTGGCGTCTGTATGAGCACGGTGGTGGCTCTGGGACCCCTGGGGACGACGCACAGAGCTAGGTATCTTTGCTTCTCGCTTTTGGACCTTCATCGATGAACGTGTGGCACATTGGACATGTTATGTGCATGTTGGACTTGTATGGATTCGTTTTGGACATGTATCGTTGTATTTCGGGACCTTTATGTATGGATTCATGTGAAAACTGAATTTTATTGTTAAATGCGCTGTTTCGGTGATATTATTGTGAATTACTGTGTTCAAATGTGATGTGTATGCAATATGTGGCTTAAATGTGGTTAAAATGCAACCTGAAATGAGGAAAAAAATTGAAAAAAATTGGTTCCCGGCTTTGCCGACAGAAAGTCATCGGCAAAGTCGGGTTTTCGACCACTTGATTCCGACTTTGCCGACAGGATTACAGGCGGTCGGCAAAATGATTAAAGCTTTGCCGACAATACGACCGACCGTTTGTCGGCAAAAGGCTTTGCCGACAACCATCGCAGCGTGATTAAGCAAAGTCTTTGCCGACAAACCGTAGGTCGTAATGCAAGCAAAGCCTCTCGATCGGTTGACGGCGCCGTCGCCGTTTGTCGATCGGTATGGTGGTCGTTGTCGGCAAAGGCTTTCTTCGACGACTTGATGACGTGGGTGTCGGCAAAGAAGTCATTGCCGACTAATTCTTTGCCGACAGATCTTTTGCCGATGTACCACGTGGAGAAACGGTCAAGCAAAGTTTTTGCCGACAGAAACCCGCTTTTGCCGATCGCGCTTTACCGTTGTAGGCAAAGGACCTGTTTCCTGTAGTGGCTGTGGTGTTGTTGTTGCATGATGATGTGGTGGTCGTCGTATTTCATGTTGGGTTCTTCTCTGGGTCGTGCTCCTTTCAAAGCTGAAAGGGGCTGGCGGTGCGGAATGCAGAAGCATATATAGGCAATGATTGTGGTCTTTGCTAGGTCCAGGAGTTCAAGGCAGCACAGGAGGAGCTACACCAACCAAAATCTACCGAAGCACGCATCATCAGTGCATAATATGGTTGTTGAATGTGGCAAGACTCAGTACATATATTTGAATGTGGCACCTTCTACTACACTTCTCCAGAATTTATTTCATTTGCTACTTTCTAATGAAGCCTATGCTCAGTTTTAGGAGCTGTCGGTTATTCTTCAGAATTTGCGGCTAAGTCAGGCTAATGATGTTTGGTCCTATATATGGGATTCACCTACCTTTTCCTCCAGCATGGCCTACAAGCATCTGATTGGTCATCCTAATGTGCATAGAGTTTACAAATGGCTATGGAAATCAACCTATCAAAACAAAAGAAAATTCTTTTTTTGTTAGTCCTAAAGGACAGGTTGAGCACCAGGGCACTGCTCAGACGAAGGAACGAACATGCATCTTTCCTATTATAACTGTGTCTTTTGCACTGTAAATGTTGAAGAAGATCTGGATCATCTTCTGTTTCATTGTCCGTTTGCTATGGCCTGCTGGTTCAGTTTAGATGTCATTTTGCCTAACACCAACGACATTCTGATCATTTTGGAAAGTATAAGGGATCAGCTCAGATTACCCTTTTTCATGCAAATCATTATCACAATGAGTTGGGGATTTGGATTATGCGAAATGACATCATCTTTAAGAATATCTCTCATTCAGTTCAGAGATGCAAATCATTTTTGAAGGAGTTTGCTCTAGTTATTCTAAGAGCAAAAACAATTCATCACCCATTTAAAGATCAATGGATAGAAGGCTTTGAGTAATCTTGGCTATTTTCTTCTTGACTTTTTTGTTTCTTGAACTTGGACTTGTACAGCTTATACAGTTTTGTTTTTAATAAATTTCAGTAGGGTTTCCAATCCCTCCTATTTCATCAAACAAAAATATGGTCGTTGCTTTGCCTACTGCTTGACTTTGTTGTCCTTGACTAGCTCCCTACAGCCCTCTCTCACTGTCTCACACACACATGAACATACTCCGTTTGGTAGAGCTCTGTCTTCATCCAAAACTGCTTCAACTATTCTGATCAAGCAGTTCTTTTTGGCTCTGGCTACTTTGGTTAGAAAAAGGTAGCTAAATGCTACAGAACAAAGGGTCAAGGATACAGTCCACGTGAAATTAAGATGAGAATATTAATTTTATCGCAGAACACCTTAAAGCTAGGGGGAATAATCAGGCCCGGTCATGTCAATTTACAGGCCTAGAGCGAAGCTATAAAAATGAGCCCTTTAATAAAACTCTAATAATATAATGATGTTTCCAATAAGTATAATGCATACAAAAAAACATTGTTATCAAACAAGTTATACATCTTACCTTAAAATTTTCTTCTGACATTTACTGATGCGAAGTCATTGATGATGGCATCAATATCAATTTCATCTAATAATTTCTTCTCTATGCATAAAGTTGCCAAACCATTTAATCTTTCTCGGGACATTACGAGACTCAAATAATTCTTCAGCGGACGCACGGCGGAAGGGGCGAAGGGCGAAACGCGGAGTCACGGACGCGGAAGCCAAATCGATGGAAGCAAATCGGCAAATCACGTACGTGCCTATGCTGGGCTCCTTGCTTTTCCTATGGGCCAGACAGCACTATACCTACAGTTTACATACTTGGGGTCCCACCCCCGCCCACCCAGGGCCGGGACTAGGAATAATAGGCGATGAATGGGATTTTTGTCGTGTGTGTGCATCGTAAATTGTGAAACATGGCATAATTTTCAGTTTCTACGACTAAATGTAACGCCATAGAAGGCTATATTTGTTGTCCTTGATGCGCTGATGTGCCCCACTCCATGCTTAGCTGATGCGCACGCTGAGCCCATGGGAGCGACCAAGCGATAAGGAGCTAAGCAAACCTTCCTTTTTTTGGCTCCTACTCCCTGTTTCGTGCTCCTCTTAATGCGTTTATTTTTTTGTGCTTTACTTGCACAACGGTTCAATGGGAGAGCGTTTCGTTACCAGAGTCGTGGAGCTTCTCGTGGAGTGTTACCAAACGTAGCATAACTATATATATGGGAAGGATTTGTCGTATACATATGAGGCACATCGAAAGTTTTGGTAGCGAACATTTGGAGGTAGCTAAATGCTACAGAACAAAGGGTGAAGACCTGAAGGATATAGTCCACGTGAAATTAAGATGAGAATATTAATTTTATCACAGAACACCTTAAAGCTATAGAGAATAATAGGCGATGAATGGGATCTTTGTCGTGTGTGTGTCGTAAATTATGAAACATGGCATAATTTTCAGTTTCTACGACTTAAATGTAACGCCATAGAAGGTTGTATTTGTTGTCTTGTGATCTTGATGATCTTTACTTCGAGCCCACCAGTGCGACCGAAGTTTGACTGTGGAGCTAAGGAAAGCTTTCTTTTTTGGCTCCTGCTCCCTGTTCGTGCTCCTCTTAGTGCGTTTATTTTCTGGAGCTTTACTTGCGCAACTGTTCAACAGTAGAGTGTTTTATTACCGAAGTCGTGGAGCTTCTCGTGGAGCATTACTAAACGTGGCGTAACTATATAAGGGAAGGATTTATCTTATATATATGAGGCACGTCGAAAGTTTTGCTAGGGAACATTTCGAAGTAGCTAAATGCTACAAAACAAAGGATGAAGGCCTGAAGGATATAATTAAGATGAGAATATCAGTTTTGTCGCACAACACCTTTAGCTACGGGGAATAATGAGCCGTGAATGCATTTTTGTCGTGTGTGCGTCGTTAATTGTGAAACATGGCATAATTTTCAGTTTCTACGACATAAATGTAAAGTCGTGGAAGGCTATATTCTTTGTCCTATGATGCGCTGATGTGCCCCGCTCTGTGCTTAGCTAATGCGCACGCTGAGCCCACGGGAGTGAGAGGGAGCTAAGCAAAGCTTCCCTTTTTGGCTCATGCTCCCTATTCGTGCTTCTCTTAGTGCGTTTATTTTCTGAAGCTTTACTTGCGCGACGGTTCAACGGGAGAGCATTTCGTTACCGGAGTCATGGAGTTGTGCTCGTGGAGCATTACCAAGCGCGGCGTATGTATATAAGGGAAGGACTCCGTGCTTAGCTATAATCCGCACGTTGAGCCCACTGGAGTGAGACGGAGCTAAACAAAGCTTCGCTTTTTGGCTCCTGCTCCCTATTCTTACTTCTCTTAGTGCGTTTATTTTCTAGAGCTTTACTTGCGCAACGGTTCAACAGGAGAGCATTTTGTTACTGGAGTCGTGGAGCGTTACCAAACGCGGCGTAACTATATAAGGGAAGGACTCCATGCTTAGCTAATGCGCACGCTGAGCCCACGGGAGTTAGAGCGAGCTAAGCGAAGTTTCCGTTTTTGGCTCCTGCTCCCTATTCATGCTTCTCTTAGTGCGTTTATTTTCTGGAGCTTTACTTGCGCAACGGTTCAACGGGAGAGCGTTTCGTTACCGGAGTCGTGGAGCTATGCTTGTGGAGCGTTACCAAACGCGGCGTAACTATATAAGGGAAGGACTCCATGCTTATTAGCTAATGCGCACGCTGAGCCCACGGGAGTCAGAGGGAGCTAAGCCAAGCTTCCGTTTTTGGCTCCTGCTCCCTATTCGTGCTTCTCTTAGTGCGTTTATTTTCTAGAGCTTTACTTGCGCAACGGTTCAACGGGAGAGCGTTTCGTTACCAGAGTCGTGGAGCTAGCTCGTGGAACGTTACCAAACGCGACGTAAGCTATATAAGGGAAGGACTCTGTGCTTAGCTAATGCGCACGCTGAGCCCACGAGAGTTAGAGGGAGCTAAGCAAAGCTTCCGTTTTTTGCTCCTGCTCTCTATTCGTGCTTCTCTTAGTGCGTTTATTTTCTGTAGCTTTACTTGCGTAACGGTTCAACGGGTGAGTGTTTCATTCGTTACCAGAGTCGTGGAGCTGTGCTCGTGGAGCGTTACCAAACGCGGCGTATAAACTATATAAGGGAAGGATCTATCGTATACATGTGAGGCACATCGAAAGATTTGCTAAGGAACATTTGGGAGGAGCTAAATGGTACAGAACAAAGGGTGACGGTCTGAAGGATAGTCCATGTGAAGAGAGAGAGAGAGAGAGAGGGAGAGAGGACCAGCCAGAGAGAGAGAGGACCAGCCAGGCGCGCGGCCTGGTGTTTGCTGCGTGCTCTGCTACTGTTATCCACGGGGAGTCGGGGAAATGTTTGTAGACGGTCGTGCTGTGTACATTGTACGCACGCCGTCGTCGGGGTCTCGGCTGGGGAGAATGAGAATGATAACGAGCGCCCCCTGATCGGTCTACGCTTGCATCACTCGGTGCGAGAGACCTGTGGGCCCCAGTGGCCCCCACGCGCCGCGTGTGCCGTGCGACCACTCCACCTGCCTGTCGCTGTCTCGCCCAGGCCCCGTGCATATATTAGGGAGGCAGGCAGCGCTGCCGCTGCGCAACCACTCCCACCACTCTCCTATTGCTGCAGCCGGGCCGGGAGATATCCTAGACTCGGGAGCCGCGGCGGAGGAAAGCAACAAGCGGTAGGGCTCGCCTGTTCCTCCTGTTTGCTAGCTTCGTTTCGTTCGATTCTCGTGCAAATTCCTCGGTGTTTTCTCGGTGTTCATCATATTGGTTGCGCTATTTTAATCGAATCCTGCCGGTGCCCGATTATTCTCTCGTTGTTTTGGAGCGTTTGTTGCGGACGACGGAGAGCCATCTGCTCCGATTCGAAGCGCTACTAGACTATTGCATATTTGCCTTTCCCCAATCTCTCTCCCTCTCTTCTTTATCTGTTTCTCGTTTGGGCCATTTCGTCTCCAGCCGCTTCTGATCTCTGAGTGCTTTGGCACGGGTTTGATTTCTTGGTTTCTTGCGGGCGTGTGCGTGTGTGAGTGCAACCTGTTTGTCTTCTCCCTTGCTTTGTTTGCTTGCACGGGGAAGGGATGGATATATGATGGGTGGTCGATCTATTTGGTTCGGTGTGGCCTGTTGTGGCGCACATACGCACAGATTTATCCATCCATCCATCCTTGCTTGCTTTGCTACACTGCTAAATCTTGGTCGTCATATTCATTATCTCTTTCTCACACCCTGTTCTCTTCTATGGTTTTCTTTTCTTGCTCCTCTTTGTCCTTTAGATCACCAGATCTCCCGCAAGACGCCGGAATCCAGGCAGATAGATACACGGTGCCGCCTGCCATGTCGTCGCCTCTCTCTGACTCAGACGGGTCGTCGGTCACCTGAGAGCTAGTAGAGTCCAACGACGGACGGAGGTAGCTGCCAGTCACGCAGCAGCCTCCGCCTGCTGATTGACCGAGTGCGCCAAAGGAGCTGCGGCGGCCGGTCCGTGTTTTCTTTCCTTCGTTCCGATGGCGGCCGCCTCGTCCGCGCCCTTCTTTGGGCTCGGCGACACGCAGATGCAGCCACAGGCTGGCTCCTCCTCTCTGCAGCAAAACTCCACAGCCGCTCCCGGCGCTGCGGCGCCGCCGCCCAAGAAGAAGAGGAACCAGCCAGGCAATCCAAGCAAGTCCTCTGGCCCTAGCTATATATATACCACTTGATTATATATATGGTCTTGTTATTTGTTGAACGATCGATCCGATCGACGAGATGATTATATTTCTTATTGTTGTCTAACCATCGATCGACCGATCGTCGCCTTGCGCATACATACAGATCCTGACGCGGAGGTGATCGCGCTGTCGCCGCGGACGCTTCTGGCGACGAACCGGTTCGTGTGCGAGGGTGCAAAAGGGGTTCCAGCGGGAGCAGAACCTGCAGCTGCACCGGCGCGGGCACAACCTGCCGTGGAAGCTGAAGCAGAAGAACCTGCTGCAGGCGCAGCGGCGGCGCGTGTACCTGTGCCCGGAGCCGACGTGCGTGCACCACGACCCGTCCCGGGCGCTGGGCGACCTCACGGGGATCAAGAAGCACTACTGCCGCAAGCACGGCGAGAAGAAGTGGAAGTGTGACAAGTGCAACAAGCGCTACGCCGTGCAGTCCGACTGGAAGGCGCACTCCAAGACCTGCGGCACCCGCGAGTACCGCTGCGACTGCGGCACCCTCTTCTCCAGGTCCGTTGTTTCTCGTTTCCTCTTTTTCCTCCGACCGGCCGCTCCGTTCCCGACCGCCGGTGCCGGCCCGGCCGTCATGAGCTGCTTGGAATTGGATCGATTCTCTATAGCTTTTTGCTTGCCGTTTCTGTCCTCCATTTCTTTACGGATTCTTTTTTGCGTGCATGATTGTGCCATGATGAGAGGCGGTCGATGATGTGATGCGTTAGGGTTTGGGCTGTCAGTAGCAAAGATGCTGTGGTGTTGTGGTGTGTGTAGCTTGCTGGTTTAGGATTCCTTCGCGGGGCTAGCTGCTGGACAGAGAGAGAGAGAGAGCCTGAGAGCTAGAAAGCGAGGTTCAGGAGGACTGGAGGAGGAGGAGCTGCTCCCACGTGAGCTTCTCTTGTCGGGAGGGGACTGGAGATATGCGCGCAGCACTCTTCCTGACATGGTCATTTAACGGCAGTTCCTCTTTTCACCTCGTAATCCACGCCCCGCGACTGCAAACTCACACGCTCTCTCTCTCTCTCTCCGCAAGTTTGCATCCCCACCTGTTCACGAGATGCATCATGCATGCATGGCGGCTTGGCACGCGCTCTGCCGCGGACCGCGGTGCCGGCTGGTTCCGACCCGTACGTCCGGCGGCTCCGACCTGTATTTTCTGTACTACAGCTGGTGTGCATCTGTCATACGTACAGTATGCGTACGTTTCTTGGTATGTGCTGTAGTGTAGTGCATAGCTGCATCAGAGTCACTGGCTGATTTCTCTGTCGTTATCGGGAAAATCTTGTGCTGATTTCTTGATTCGTTTCTGTGAAAATCAAGGATGATGTTAGTTTGCACGGCCAGTCAAATGTTATGCTGGCAGGGTTTTGTGCTCATTCTACCTACAGCATTGCTCCAGTAATTATTTATATTACTCCATTCAGTACATTTAAGAATATACAGATAGCATTTTGCTTCACTAATTAAATGTGGTAGCACAGTACATAAAGTACATTATTAAAAATTACTGCTCCTTAAATAAGTACTTCCTGCCACTTGAAAAATTGTCACTCCATAAATAAGTAGACTTCCTGCTAGAAAAAATGGGGTAGATGGTTTATTCGCTCATGATTTTGTTTGCAATCTTTAATTAAAAAAGGTTGTGCTGATAAATTGCTGGTTACTACTAACTCTGGTAAAAAAAATCCGACACACTTGACTTAATGCATATCTTTGACAGCTATTTTTCCTAGAAGATATTTTTAAAATCCTTCAAATTTAAGAGACTTTACAAGTTTTTTAAATATGAATATACATAATAGTTTACATGTTTTCAAATTAAATAATGTCATATATAGATATTGGTGTTTGTATTTTTTTGATTGTGGATTGAATATTGGCCTAAAAGATACGTTTTTTAGGCCAAACAGAGTATGTACTCTTTAGTCCGGAACTTCTATAATGCCCTAATACACTTTAGTCTGAAACTACCTTTGTCTTGAAATATAATGTACCTTAAGAGTTCTAGGACATATTATGCGGAAAGCAAAGCAAATGATGCATGTAAGGCTCCCTTAATCAGGAAGATATTGTGGTTGCCATATTTAGGTTGGTGATAGATGTTAATTGTGGGTATGCATATGAATATAATGTTGTCCTTTTGAATTGAGTTTGGGGTTACTTCACCTATATATAATTTCTTATAGTTTGGGGCAAAATTTGAATGCTTGGATATCTTATATTTTAGGACGAATGAAGTACTTGTTGCTTTAGCATCATGCATATGGAATTAAGATAATATTAATGTCTTGTTTTTCTTTTTGCATAATCTTCCCATATACTCCTTTTGTGTCTTAAAATACAAGGTATCCTAGAAATTTTAAATCAAATGCCCGTATGTAACCCTACCTTAACTATGGAGAGATATTTGTGTTGGTGATAGACATCAATGGTAGGTATGCATGTGAGTGATATCTTTTGAAACTGAGCTTGAGGGTTATATTCATCGAGAACCTCTTATAGTTGGGGACAAATTTTGAATGCTTATATAGCTTATATTTCAGGATGGAGGTCATACCTACATATTGCCAATTACTTAAGCAATTAATATAACATGGACAAGTATTTTTTGAACCGCGTCCACGTAATGCTGCCACTTGCCTACAGAAAAACAACATATATATTTGCAAACCCAGATAAACAGCCTAAAACAACATCTAATTTTGATTTGAACGAGCGCCTATCTTGGCATTTGATTTTATATTGGTTGTTATGTTCTATTATTTATTCATAAACGACTTGAATATTTTTATGAAATCTAGCTAAGATATCATTGCAAAGTTTGGTAAGCTAAACCTGTATGTACTCTACTCTTAATTATTATGTATATTCGTTGTAATTTCTTTAGATTTTAACTCTTCCATGTATGCATGCATGCAGGAGGGACAGCTTCATCACCCACCGCGCCTTCTGCGACGCGCTGGCTCGTGAGAGCGCGCAGATGCCGTCCCTGGGCGCCGGCCTCTACGCCGGCCCCGGCAGCATGAGCCTCGGGCTCTCCGGCACCGTCGCCCAGATGCATGGCTTTGCAGACCAAGCCGGCCAGTCCTCTTCAGCAGCAGCAGCTGCGCAGTTTGACCACATCATGCCATCTTCTTCGGGCTCCAGCTCCATTTTCCGTTCTCAGGCGTCGGCCTCCTCGTCATCTTACTTCCTCGGCGGCGGCGCTCCTCCTGCCGCCCAGGATTTCTCCGAGGACGGCTCCCAGGGCAGCCAGGGCCCTCTGCTCCACGGCAAGGCGCCCTTCCATGGCCTGATGCAACTCCCTGAGCAGCACCACCAGCCGGGGCCGGGCAGCAGCAACGCCGCCGTCGCCAACGGTAACAACCTCCTGAACCTTGGGTTCTTCTCAGCTGGCAACAATGGTGGTGGCACGTCCGGCAGCCAGGACGCTCGCCTTGTCATCCAAGACCAGTTCAACGTTAGCGGCGCCGGCGGCAGTGGAAGCGCAGAACATGGCAACAACCTGATGCCGTCCCTCGGAAGCCACCTCAGCGGCGGCTTTCCTGCCCTGTACAACTCATCTCCATCGGCCGGGCTGGCCCAGAACTCGGCCACGGCGCTCCTGATGAAGGCGGCTCAGATGGGCTCGATGTCGAGCACCTCCCACAACGGAGCGCTGCTCCGTGCTACGGGCTTCAGCGCCGCCAGCGGCCAGGGGACTACTACTGGCAGGGCCGCAGGAGAAGGGACGACGTCTCACGAGGCACACTTCCATCAGCTCATCATGAACTCCCTGGCTGGTGATGGCAGCGGCACCGGCGGCTTCTCCGGCACTACTGCAGGGTTCGGGGGCGTGGACGACGGCAAGCTGAGCACAAGGGACTTCCTCGGCGTCGGCAGGGGCGCCATGGCGCCGCCTGGGCTCCACATCGGCTCCCTGGACCCGGCCCAGATGAAGTGATGGGAATGAAGAACAACAACACAAGACAACAAGAAGAAAATGCAAGAAGGAAGCCAATAAACAGACGATCATGCACGTGAAGGCTTGCTTTCGCGCGCATGCATGGAACGGTAAGCTAAGTGAGGGCCGATCAGGGAGATCTAGTAAACTTTTAATCTAGTTTTGTTTTCGTTAATTTCCGTGTTCATATGCTGCTGACAGCTGCATGCAACTTGTTGGTTTTCGTTATTTCCGTACAATTTTTGTGGTGTTTTTCAAAGTGCTTACTAGACACTATTTAAATTTGGCTGGAGATGGGTGGTCTGATCTCCCCTGATGTCGATCAAGCTCATCATGTGGAGGCCGGGCCAGAGACCAGCATCTAAGCAGGATGCTTTGGACGTTTACTGCTTGTTGTCTCGTGCTCTTCTGGATATGCCTTTTCTCGTTGCATGATGATGTGCAGTGGTGCAGTGGCTATATTTCATGTTGGTTTCTTCTCTGGGTCGCGCGGCTTTCAAAGTCGAAAGGGACCGGGGGCGGGGCCGAGCAGAATGCAGAAGCACAGGCATTGATGGTGGCTTTGCTAGGTCGATCAAGACAGCGCGCGCGCAGGAAGAGCTAGGCCAAGCAGATCGACCAAAGCACGCATCCCAGTGCCTACTGCCTAGTATGCATGGTTATTGCTTGCCTAATACAGCTGCTTGATGACTTTCTTGTCCCTGCCGCCTGCGTCTCTTTCTCGTACAGTCGTGCTGTAGTACTAGTAGTACGTATGAATATAAGAGACTGTGTAGCAGGCACGTACATCGGAAGTTTTGCTAGGGAACATTTGGAAGTAGCTAAATGCTACAGAACAAATGGTGAAGGCTCAAGGATTTAATTTGTCCACGTGAAGAGAGAGGGAGGGAGAGAAGCAGAAGAGCCAGGGAGATGCATGCAAAGTCTCTGCAGGTTCAGGACCAGCCAGTGTCCTGGCCACTGTTACCGAATACCGAACAGGGAGTCAGGGAAATGTTTGTGGCGATCGATTGGGTAAGAATGTGCACTGTATATTCCTACAAAGAGCGTCTGCTGAGTGCTCCGTACATTGTTCTGTGTAGTATAGGAAGGTACAGTATAAGCCAGTATACGTACAGGTAATTTCCGGAAATTGAAGTGACTAGTATGTACTCTCCTACAACTGTAAAGTCTGCGGCTTGTACGGAAGTCATTATTATTACTACAAGATGAATGAGTTTTGCTGAACATGGAAGAAACAAACAAAAAAAAGCTACATATGGATTTACCTAAGAATAGCCTTGTTTAGTGGTGGTTTTTTCTCCTTGGTTCGTTCATGTTTTTCTTGCCTGCCGATTTGATTTTCTCCTTTTCAACAGAAACACCAATCAGTCCGTTCATTGCGTACGGGAAATAGCCGGCTTCAAAGATAGACATTTTTTACATTGGTTTCTAAATATAGTGCGATAATATAGAATTTTGACATATGAATCGCATATATATATGCTAGCTAATGGTCCCATACAGTATGATTGGGTAAATGGAGTAGGAGTATGATTGGGCAAATGGAAATAATCTTATAATATATGCTGATTAAGCTTGATCGGTCTTGAATATAGTTTTTTTCGTGTGTGGCAGAGCAGGTGTTTCATTCAGAGAAAGGGAACATTACAACACACGAACTTTTGTAAGGCCAGGCTTACCCAGAGACCAACACATTCCTTGCAAGATTATTCACAGTCATGTAATTATGTTAAAAAATATTTTTTACCAAATCCAGCTAAGCACTAAGAGAGAAAGTTATAGTACTGTAAATCAACACTAGTAGTAACTAAAAGCGACACTTCTAAGCAGCAAAAATCTCCATATAGCCCACCATCCGAAGCTGGCTTGAGGAACCCAGTAATCACCTCCTCACGACCATGGCGCTTCACGATCACTCCACGACAACCCCAACTTGTCCAGGAGCACGAGTGGTTTTAAGTCATGCTGATGTCGCTCAGAAAGCATATCTTATCAACCTTGGCACTAAAAAGGTAAGAATGCACTGCTACAGAAATAATTTTTAGCAACGAACCTTTTTTGGACAAAGGCGGCTCAAGCAGGAGCCGCATCTATAGTGGTCGGTGAGGCAAGCTGCCTCTAAAGCTGTATCTATAGAGACAACTCCAAAACCAACTGTCTCTATGAATGCATCTTCAAAGATGGCTGGAATTAGCATGCGCATCTAAAGATATGCTTTTAGATCCCATTTTATTTTTTGAGCATAGTAATAACCACCATATATATTTTTTTTCGTTGTTCTGAATACCGGGTTCAGCAAAGAAAAATGGGATTTGCTATTTTCCAGGTGCCTGAAAAATAGCATCTCTTCAGCCAACGGCTGTGAACCATCAGATGAAGATCTAATGGATCTACATTCACACAAAGAAAAGACAGATCAAAGGACCACCACGTCGCCTGAATAAAAAGGCAGATTTCATGCACCTGCTTTTTAGGACAAGTGAAGAAAAATAGTTCTGGAAAAAGCTTTGGTCAAAGTTTTGCAAGTGATCATGAAAAGTAAACGACATGATCTGTTTCCAAATTTAGTGATGGCCTGAAGTTGAGTCAGGTGATGAACTCAAATTCACAAGAAAGCGCGCGCACACATTATTATCCTAACATACAACACACGTCAAAGGCCGTATCTTCTCTTCTCTGTCCGTTTCCGGAAACAGAATCCGGCGTGTCGTGTCTGCTGACAAACCGCAATGCCGTCGAGGACAAGTCGCTGAGCCGCGCTGGTGGCGGGCGGCGTACGTGACGTGCGTTCGTTCCCTTGTTCCCGAGCGCGATCGAGTGCGATACCGAGCGAGCGACCTACCACTTCGTCCTCTTGCCCAAGCCAAGTTTCGACACGGCCGGCGTCCTTTTTCCCTGTGATGAGTAGTTTCTCCCTGAGCCCAAACCCCAAACTGTTGTGTGTGTCCCGTGTCCGCCGGCCGGTCCGCCCCGACCGGCCTCGTGGAAAGCCGAGACAGAAGAGAAAGGCGTCGCCGTCGCCTGCCTGGATTGCCCGGTCGCCCGCAGGGCCGCAGCTGCTGCTGCCGCCGCTGCGAGCGACGAGCAGCGACGATTCACACGGCGCTGCGGCCGCAGCAGAGGCGCTAGCCGACGCGTCGCGCTAGCTAGCTTCTGCTTCTGTTTCTCCCCCCTTGTTTGGTAAAAAAGCAAAGCGTCCAGCGTCCAGCGATTCAGTGGCGCGCGGCAGCTTTAGTTCCCCATCAGCTAGCACTGTTCCTGGATTCTCACATAGTTTCACGACACGCTGACCCGACACCGCTTGCTGCTCGATCTGCCGGCGTGTAGTAGGAATTCGCTGCGCGGTGGTGTGTCTGCTGGCTAGCGTAGTCATGCATGGGCTATGGGGCTCCACTACATGCCGCTGCGCATGCCGCTGCACGAGATAAAACTATTGACCTACTATCTCTGTCTCTGTGCATGTCACGAGTCACGAGTCACGTTAGGCCCTGGCTCCCGCAGTTTTACCAGGATATCTGTACGAACGACGAACGACGGGCCGGCGGCGACGACGACGACGAGAGTCGATAGCGATCTGTACGTGATGAAGCATCCATGTCTTTCCGCTGCCAACTTTCTCCTAGCTAGGCTTGCCCCTGCTGCGTCGATCTGCAGCCTTTGCATGCATAAGCAAAAGGCTCGGGAAAGAGATCTGCGCCTGCCGCTGCCACACATGCGCGTCCGTCCTCTGCCGCTAGCTGCAGGCTCCAGCCGATGCGTTGTTCATCAAAGCCCTGGGACAAAAACGAAACGAGTACTACTCCTATGTCCTACTGCGCCTGGCGCCTGCCCGCCTGGGCGCAGCGACACTTTCGATCGACATTATTGGCCGGAGACGACGATGCGTCGTGCATGGCTTTGCCTTGGCGGCTTGCCGTCCAACCCGAATCTCCGGCCGGCCGGATCGTCCCACCACGCGCGTCCGTCCATCCATCGATTGACTGGAAATCAGTACCACACACATGCGCGTCGTCCGCGTCACGCGCGTGCTCCAGCTGCAAAAGGGTTTTTCCATATATGTACTCTGCCTCGTGCACGTACGGTTACGGACTTACGGTACGGCTGGCCTGCCCCTGATGCATTGGGCAGCAACTCGCGTACACTACTGCATCCTGTCTTCATTCTTCAACAAAGGCGGTGGAGAGTGGTGGACAGTGACACGTACTGTGTGTTTCTATATATCTTCTTTTGTTAATACGCTTTCTCTCCTTCTTAAATGACAGTGCAGTGCTTCTGCAAATCTTTCAAACAAAAAAACATCGCGAGGTCTAACTTTATCCTTCTTCACAAGACTCGCAAGGATGCAAGACTTACATTAGAAAACATAAGCGATATGATTCTAAGTATGTATTGATCATTGAGGTCCACATTTCCTACACTATAGGTGCTTGATATTTGAGCTCTTCTCTGGTGATGTATGTGGATTCAAGTTTAGAAACTCTTGCATGCTTGGAAAAGATCTTGTTGATGCATGCCTTGTTTAGATATAATTGGATTTACATCAATTCACATGTGTTGGGGTAGATTGGAGTGGAACTTAAACTAAATTCCACCCCAATCCACCTAACACATATGGATTAAAGTGAATCTGACTACGTCCAACCAAGGCTTAAGGGCGGAGGCAAGCCGGCTAGGCTAGGTAGAGAAGCCAATTCCATCCGGGCGATCGTTCACTCAGATTTAGATGTAGCGAACTATCAGACTACGTCTCCCCCTCCCAGCGCGTTTTCTCATAGCCACTGATGTCATCAAAAAAAAATATTTTATTTTAAAATGCTATAACTTTCGAATGATGTATCCGTTCTTAATTTCGTCTGCACCAATATGTTCTACACAACAAGACGAACAAAACTAGACCCCACTTGCACATGTTTAGAAGATTTTTTTTCTAGTAATAATTCATGTATATTAACTTATAACTTACAACTGTCCTAGTATTTTTCTTACGTTGAACTTGGTTTATTAAATTATATGCATGCAACTTGTATGTTGTATTCATTATGTTGAAGTTTCTGTATAAAGTTGTAACTTTTTTGTCTAACTTTTATGTGTAAATTTTGTCATATAATTTGTAGTTATTAACTTTCTGCAAGTAACTTTTATGTAACTTTCTGCACATAACTTGTAGTTATTAACTTGTAGCTATTAACTTTTATGTCTAACTTTTTGCACATAAGCTATTTGGTTTATTATATTTGTACATAACTTGCAGTTATTAACTCGTATATTGAAATTGGTTTAATTAAATTATATGCTAAAGTTTTGGTTGCAACTTTTATGTCTAACCTTTTATTCTCAAATGGATACTTAATTAGCCATTGTGATAAGACTTTTAATTTGCAACTTTTATGTCTAACCTTTCAAGTTTTTCGTATAAGTTATATGTTATAAGTTACATGTTAGAAGTTATATGTTATAAGTTAGTACACATAAATTTTACTAGAAAAAAATCTTCGAAACATATGGAAGTGTGGTCTAATTTTGTTTGTCTCATCAAGTAGAACACGCTAGTGTACATGAATTGAAAATGGATACTTCGTTCGGAAGTTATAGCATTTTAAAAATAAATATTCTATTTTTAAGGATAACGTCATCTGTCTGGAAAATGGAGCAGGGAGGCGCGTCCGGTCCTGTTGAACGCACCAGCCAATCAAAAAAAGACACAGGTGGGATGATTTTTTTTGAAAAAAGGAAAGTTTGCCATGTCCGAATTTTGTTCGCTAGATTTAAATGTAATGAACGTTCGCTAATTAACCTCGTTCGGCAGAGAAGGTGGGTGCAAGGGCAAAGCAGCAATGGCGGGGCCACCGCCAGATGTAGGCGGAGGTGGATGGCGGTTGTGCCGAGGAGAGGCGGGAAACACGGAGATAGCTTCATAACGTCGTGTTGGGATCCACTAGGGTGGGACGCGGTCGAGAGGTTGCCAAACGATGCAAGCCAGCGGAAGGTGGGGGCGAGCCGGCGAGCTCGTGGACTCTTAATCGCACACACGCATGCTAGAAGATGATAGGAGGTTGAAGATAATCTACCTGCAACACGATTAAGATCCAATGGCTGTGATTGTTGAGAGAAAGAAAAAAAAAAATCAGGCACCACCTAATGTATAGCATTTCTCTTTGAATCATTCCACGTCAATTTTTGTTGCACTTGTAGTCGCTTGTTAAAAAAATAATATATCTCCACCAAAAAAATAAAAACAAGGTTATGTGGTTACCGGCATATGGCACGGCCGGAAACGAAATAACTAATCCACTATATGGGCTTCCTTTCATTTCTAATCTGTTGGGCTCTGTCCTGTGGATCCACCGACGCACAGATACGGGCCAGCAAACTAAACAGGCTCCATCTGATTTTTTAGGACAGCCCAGTACCACACTATCTTCTTTTTATCTTTCTTTTCTTTTTTTCTAGGAGCACAAGTACTATCTCGTGTTATTTTCTCGCATCCATTAGTATTGTGACGGTAGTACTATGTACTAACTTGGTTACCGTTTATTTCTAAGTGAAAATATAACATCATGATTTTTTTTGGCCCAGGATATCAATGGATGAAAACAAAGACCACCAGAAGTTCTTTGCATGTGTTACACACTTCACAAGAGTGTGATAGCATACCCTGTTCGTTTGGACTTGTTCGGCTTATAAGCCGTACTTTTTCAGCTAATGAACAGTATTTTTCTCTCACACCAAATCAGCTAACAGTACTTTCAGCCATGGCTTATCAGCCAAACAAGCCCAAGCAAATATGGCGATTGCTGATTGCTCTCCCTTGAGGCCTTGACAAGTCCGATCAGGCAACTGTTGCTTGTCTGTGGTGGCTTTGAGGTCCCGGTTGATTCACAAGCAGCTGATAGTTAGCTGGCTAGTAATTTATAATTACTTATTTGAACTAATAGTTAGCTGGCTAGTAATTTATATTAATTATTTGAAAGCTAATAACTATATTAGCTGGCTACTTATTAATTGGATGGTGTTTTGACATAGGAGGTAAAAGATAGAGATATTCTTTTAGTGACTACTAGATATATTCTCCGTGTGTTGCTTCTTTTTTTATTGACTATCTCCGGTTGGAGCAACACACGAGAGATGTGGGTTTCTCTTTTTTCTGTGGGCGGCAGGTGTTCTCCAGTCGAAAGTCAAAAAAGTTTTTTTTTTCTTTCCATGGGCAGCGACACACAGGAGACTGGGGGAGGGCGCAATGGGTCAGTTGATTGGCTTTGGGGCATGGGGTTAAACTATAAAACAGATGGATATGCTTGACACATTTGATCAGACGAATAGATTAGGTTGGTGACGTGGATCATTGTGGGATCATATAAGAGCTAAAAGATAGAGTTATTGATTGTTTTGCCTTTTAGTGACTACTGGATGTATCCCTCGTGTGTTGCTCCTTTTTTATTGGCGTGGCTTATCTCCAGCTGGAGAGACGCGCGAGAGATGGGGGTTTCTCTTTTTTTCCATGGGCGGCAGCGTTCTCCGGTTAGAAGTCGGAAAGTTTTTTTTCCTTCCTATGGGCAGCGACACACATGAGAGAGATGGGGGAGTGCGTAGTGGGTCAGGTGATTGGCTTTGAGATTGGAATTAAATTATGAAACAGATGGATATGCTTGACCATTTGATCAAATAGATAGATTAGTTTTATGATGTGGATCATTGTGGGATCATATAGGAGCTAAAAGATAGAGTTATTGATTGTTTTGCCTTTTAGCGACTACTAGATGTATTTCCCGTGTGTTGCTCCTTTTTTTATTGACGTGGCTTATCTCTAGTTGGAGCGACGCATGAGAGATGGGGGTTTCTCTTTTTTTCCCGTGGGCGGCAGCGTTCTCCAGTCGAAAGTTGAAAGTTTTTTTCCTTTCCGTGGGCAGCGAGCCAGCGACACACAAGAGAGATGGGGGAGTGCGTAGTGGGTCAGGTGATTGGCTTTGAGGCATGAGGTTAAACTACGTAACAGGTGGATATGCTTTGACTACTAGATGTATTTCCCGTGTGTTGCTCCTTTTTTTATTGACGTGGCTTATCTCTAGTTGGAGCGACGCATGAGAGATGGGGGTTTCTCTTTTTTTCCCGTGGGCGGCAGCGTTCTCCAGTCGAAAGTCGAAAGTTTTTTTCCTTTCCGTGGGCAGCGAGCCAGCGACACACAAGAGAGATGGGGGAGTGCGTAGTGGGTCAGGTGATTGGCTTTGAGGCATGAGGTTAAACTACGTAACAGGTGGATATGCTTTGATTAGTTTGATGACGTAGATTATTGTGGGATTAGATAAACTTTTTTGTGGAGTTTTGTTTTATAAGAGATATAAATTGGTAGAGCACGTGAATAAAGATATGTGAGAAGACCACCAAAGCAACCAGTGAAGTGTGAACGGGATGCCAGTGCCACGCAGCCAGAAACAAACGCCGGTGAGCTATTGCCGACGTGTGAGGACATATGTTTGAGAATTGTGATTCTGCTTTGGCGTTGGTGGGACGTGCGAAACAAGGCCAACGCCGGTTAGGTAATGCCGACGTGTCAGGACACGGTGAGGTCTGTCATCACGATACTGAATGACATTCAGAGAGAAGACAGGGGAGAGTCTCGGCTGCACCAGCCCCAGTGGAAGTGGCAGCCTCCATTGCCTGATATCCTGAAGATAAACATTGATGGTTCCTTTCAGCACGTATCCAAGACTGGGGCATGGGGCTTTATTATCAAGGACCATGAAGGACTGACAGTGCTAGCCGGGGCTAGGAACCTTGGCCCGGTGCATGACGCCTTGTTTGCCGAGACAATGGCATGTAAGCATGCGTTGGAAGCAGCCGAGCACTTTGGCATCTCCCAAGTAGTGCTCGAAACAGATTCGTCCCAGCTGAGAGAGGCTATCACCTCGTCGACTAGAGATCTCTCCATTGGCGGTGGCCTCTTCACTGATATTCGTAGTCTCCTTCAGGAAAATTTCAATTGTAGTCGGGCGTGCAATGTTCCTAGATCTTGTAATTCTTCTGCGCACGAACTTACTAGTATGGGTATGAGTCGGGACCCAGGTCAGTCTTGGATATGGACTGATCCCCTCCCTGAATTTGTAAATGTTTTGGCTGCTCGTGATGATTTGGCTGAGTATGCGTCTATTAATGCAAGGCCATAGAGCCTGGTTGGGTATAAAAAAAGAATCTGTCTACCCAACGACTGGGTGTTTTAAAGCTCGTGGCATCTGATTTTTTCTCATACATTTACACTGTCTTATAGCTATATTTACACTGCCTTATTACTATATTTACACTGATTTCTTCAATGTAATTTATTGGACAGAGCGATGTAATTTGGGGAGATTGCATATCTCAGAGGAATATATACCAAATTTTTTAGAAAAAAATTCAAATTATTTCTATGAATCGTAGATATCATAGAGATATATGTCAAATTGTTGACAAATTGTAAACAAATTGCAGAAAAAATCTCAAATTAATCACAAATTGCGGTGGGACCCATGCTCCCCAGACTTTTCCTTCCCTTCCGTGAGCCACACAGGCCCGACGCCCATGGCCTGCTGCGCTGCTGCGGCGCTCGGGTTCGGGGACGGGCTTGTGAACAGGGCTGCTGCCGCCACCGGCGCCATCGAAGTCGGGGACGAGGACGGCTGCGTCGAGAAGCGAGCTCGCCCGGCTCGGGCGGCCAGTGAGCGCCGCGACCTCTCGCCCACGACGACATACGTGGAGGAGGGACCCTAGCATGCCCCTTAGCCCAGCAAATCTGACACAAAGAATCTGACGCGATATTGAATCCGTGAAAAGCGACGGCTAGAAAAATCGTGTGTTAAAAGCGGCCAAAACACTCGGTTAACTTATAGCAATTCTGAAAAAAGAAACAAACGCCATGCACAAACCTCGACGAGTTGAAATCGATCGGATTCCAAGCCGTTCCGTTCGGGGTCGACATGCCTCCGGCCTCCCTCGTGAGGTGGTTCGTGGCTTGGTGCGTGCACGGAATGAACCATTTGGATTTCGGAAAGGAGGCACGGCACCCCAATCCTTCACGTGTGCCTGGTATATGCGTTCCGCTGAGCTTGGTACCGCGTGGGAAACATGCGTGATGTAGCTACCAGCCTACCAGGCGCGATGTGTCATGGGTACTACCCAAAATTATTCACCACTTGCCTTATTTATACCAAGCTCCAACCCTGCAAAAGGCGGATAAAAAGTTATTTTGATAAGACTATTGTCAAATGTCTTCAACAAAAAAAATATCTTTAAAATCTTCCCCTCCAAGCCAAAATGAGATTTGGAGAAGCGGGTATTTCTATCCAGATAAAAAACGAGATCCAACTTAGGAGGACCTATGTCGTTTTTTATCAAGTCCAAACCTGGGTGGTTGGATGCATGACCACACCTCCCACCCAATCAATTGAGCTAGACTCACTTTCTATTTTTATCTAGATAACATAATATTTTTTAGAGAGCACTCACTTAAAAAAAATATATCAATTTAGAAATACGTGTGTGGATGGTGGAGGGGGGGGGGGGGTGTTAGGATATATCTATCCCTAATATTAAGTACATCGCTCACAACCGTCCAATGAGATCTGACACTCAATCTCTCTTGTGCATATACAAGTTAAAGTAGCGTGTCTAAACACGGTTTGGAGTGCGTGGTTCAAAAACAAATTAGAATCTGAAGTGTTTTCATGGTCCGCCACCATCTTCCATGCACACACGAGTTAAGTTAAGTGCTCAAACATGGTGGGGAGTCTCATCCCAAAATGAATTGGAATGCATGGCATGACCATTGATAAATCTCTAAACCCCACTGTACCAATATGAGTTAGAGCAACACGTGTCTAGGCATAGTACTAAGTTCAATTCTCAGATGAATTGAAACGTATGACGTGATCGTTGAATAAATCTCCAAGCTACAAGTCATCCAAGTAACCACACAACAAGTTGATTGTCTCGTTCCGATGCACGGGTATGTTTGTGAATGCATCTAGGTCCCAATTTGGTGATTTGGGTGTTTTAGTGATTGATGAACATGAGGGTTGCGGCTAACGTGTGTTTTGCACCGTCATTTATATTTAAGTTTGCCTCAAGTTGATTGACACAAGTGTCTTGACCTTGAATATTTGGACCGATGCTTGAGTATGTCGTAAAGTATAATCGTGAAGCCCGACACTATGGAGCTTAATGTAGGCTTGGTGTCAAGAGCATACATTGTAGTGTGTATTAGGGCTTGTTTTTTTCTTTCTTTTGTACTATGAAGAGGGTCCAAGGCTTTTATCTTGAGGGAGTCAAAGCAAAGCATTTGGATGCACAAGATGCTAAATCTCAGACAAGATCCAGGTGTAAGTGTCTCCATGAAGTGGTTTAAGTCAAGGATCTAAGACAGAGTTGAATTGTTTGAGATTGGGCTTGAAAAGGGACCAAAAACAATGTCAGAAGTATACGTTGGATGATAGGGTTGAACCCCGGTGGATGGTCTACCGATAGTATGCCATGGACAAAATGGTCTTTCCCTATTGACAGAGTGGTCACCATATGATCCAACGTGCCTGTGTTGACCCCCGGCAGATTATCTAGTGAGGCCCAACTTGAATTAGTAACAAGTTGGCCATCCCATTGATGTGCACCGTTTGATCCAGTGTGCATGTCTATCACTCTATGGATCATTTGGTGAAGTCCAACTTGACTTCATGACAAATTAGTAAGACTACTAAATTGCGTCGTATGATCCGTTGCAGATATACTAACTCCATATTGGACCATCCGACGGGGCTAGCTTGACCAAGTCTCTGTGGTGCACCTTATGATCTAGTGTGACTATATGACACACTAGTGTATAAATGGTGTGGAATATAACAGTATGTTCCCAACTAGTCGTTGTTGGAATCAGCCATGTCAGCAACACCGTATGGTCTAGCATAGGTAATGGAGGTTGGCAGATCATCCGGTTATATCTACGTCTGTAAGCCTTTTCCAACATTTGGAGATGCTCTTCCACCCACTATTTCAAGCACTTATAGAGAGGATTGTGAAGCCTTTGGAGAACCACCCAAGCCAAGAAGTTAGAACTGGGTGTTAGCCTTAAATGCTATCAGTGTTCTTGCTTTGGTTTCTCTAAGTTAGAGCCAAAGACTCGTTATTCTCAGTGATTGCCATCACCTATATGTCCCGGTGGAGGATTTGGTGACCTTCCTTGATGGAGTTCTTGTGAGGAGGCTCCAAAAGGTGTACATGGTCTTGAAACGCACCATGTCAGAGTGGCAAATGAGTATTCACTAGTGGATGGGAGTTAACTAGGTCTTGATGGCTCTTTGTGCTCCAACGTGGTCTAGGTGACTGTGACAACAATCCGATACCATGGGATAAAATTTGATTATTTCTTTTAACCTCATGACTGGAGGAATGCTTAGTGACCGAGAGCGTACGTTAATGGAGCTCGAACATGAACTAGGGATTGCTCTTTGGCAATCGACACCATAGGATACATCGTATCATCTCGAGAGCCTATGGCTCCTTACTTGTGCTCTTTACTTATCGTATTTACATTTTCGCATGTGCTTTGTTCATGTAGCTTTACCTTTCCTAGAGTATATTAGGCCAATTCATAGGATTGGGTCTAGTTTGCAAAACTCTTTCATCATTTGGGTAAGTACCACTTGTAAGGATCCCTACTAAACCTAGAGGGGGGTGAATAGGCATATCTAAAAAACTTAACACAAACTAAAAGCAGAGGATCGGTCTCGAGGTGGTGAAGTTCGATTGAGAACAAAACTTCGACCGGTCATCAAGTTCTCACGCGGACTATCAAAACTTCTGACCAACGGGGAACCTACGAAATCGGTGCCTAAAATAAAGTGAAATTCAGATCTATGAATTACCCCACTTCCTTATAGTTAGATGAAGATGCTGAACCACTTCCTTGCCCCTGGAACACCTCCAAATCGTAGATCCAGCTCAAACCCTAAGAATGAGTTGGAGGGAGAAAGAGACAACGAAGAACAAGTAATCTCAAGTAATCACAATAATAACAAGCACGTGGGACACAAGGATTTATCCCGATGTTTAGCTCGCCACTAAGGCTTGCCTACGTCCTCGTTGTTGAGGTGACCACTAAGGTCAAAGTCTCTTTCACCTCCTTGTCTCTCTCAAGCAACCACAAAGGTAAACTTGAGTTCTTCACTAGAAAATCAAGGGTAATACAAACTTCTCAAGGTTCTCCCACAGATCTGGAGCTCTTGGGTGATGTCTAGCCGGCTAGGGGCAAAGCCCCAAGAGTAACAAATGCAAATCCAACCGGCTTGACGAAGAAATCGAGTGCTTAAGCTTTGAATCGATGTTTCTCTCACCAAATCCCTTCTCTCAACTCAATGTCTTTCAAGATTTGAAGCTAGGAGCAAGAGGGGAGAAGAGGAGAGAGCCTTGAGAGCTTGAGAGGTGTTTTTTGAAGTTGAGGGCCTAAGGGACTGAGTGGGTAATGGTAGATTGAGAGAGGATGAGTATATATAGATCCAACTCAAATCTAACCGTTACTGCAAAAATTAGAACTTCTGATAGGGGACCAGAACTTCTAAATTTCGTAGGGTTGCGCCCAACATCAGAACTTATGATAGGGGACTAGAACTTCTGATTTTCGTAGGGTTGTGCCCAATATCATAACTTCTGATAGGGGTCCAAACTTCTTATTTTCACAGGGTTCTATTGTGAGCAGTGTAGTGCTTGTGTGCCCCTTTTGGTTTATTTTAGTTAAATTCTTGAGCACTCTATCTTCCTCAGACCACCTAGATTTGCATCCCTCTTTATAGTGCGGCATATCCTCAACGCAAGATCAAATATCAATTTAAATGCCTTTGAGTTCATCACCGCGTCTTTTTGTAATATGAGGCTCCACCATCACATGTATTATCATCATTCTTATTTTACCTACTTGTCATCTCGATAAAACTCATTAGTCCTCTAATCATGTGGTCATTATCACTAAAACCCATAATTAAGGCTTGATTGCACTTACACCACTAGATAAATTTAGGAGCACGTCTTTCTGGTTAGTTTTAGTTTCTAGTAGATCCCTAGGTTAAGTTTTTAGCGACCCAATTCACCCTTCTCCTCTTGGGTCAACATCTGGTTCCTTTCATAGACACAAAGTGTGGTTGGGTAATGTGATGCTGTATATAATTTTGTGGTGCATAGCTACTTAACACCCTAACTTCCTCTAGCAGCAACAACAACAACAACAAAGCCTTTAAGTCCTAAACAAGTTGGGGTAGGCTAGAGTTGAAACCCAGCAGAAGCAATCAAGGTTCAGGCACGTGAATAGCTGTTTTTCAAGCACTCCTATCTAAGGCTAAGTCTTTGGATATATTCTATTCTTTCAAATCTCCTTTTACTGCCTCTACCCAAGTCAACTTCGGTCTTCCTCTACCTCTCTTCACGTTACTATCCTGGCTTAGGATATATCCACTGCTGCCAAATTTCAACATTTGGAATCCAAATTTAGTGCATTTGAATGTATACACGTGTAAGGTCCTAATGGCTAGAGGGGGAGTGAATAGCCTATTCAAAATTTCTACAACAACACTTAACAAACCGGTTAAACAAATATAAGGCGAAGCGAGTGTTGCGCTAGCCTACTAAAAATACAAGCCACCTACCACAATTTTACTTTCTATAGTCTCTATCCACACAATGGCTATGTCACTACGCTAAGATAGTGTGCTCTCAAAAGCTAACTAAAGAGCCACACTAACTAAACTAACAAGCTCTCACGACTAGCTTGAAAGGTCTTAATATGGCTAGAGGGGGGTGAATAGCCTATTTAAAAAATCTACAAATCAACTAGAGCAATTTGATTAGTATAACAAATAGCGGAATGCAAACTTGTTCTAGCTCTACAAGGGTTGCAAGCCACCTATCCAACAATTCTAATTGCTATGATCACTTATCACACAATTTACTATGTCACTACTCACTAAGAGCTCTCACACTTGCTACACTAAAGAGCTACACTAGATGAACTTAAAGTACAAGGCAAGCTCTCAATTTTAGTTACACTAAAGAACTTGCTACAACTAGTTTGCAAGAATATAAATGAGTGAGTAGGGTGATTATACCGCCGTGTAGAGGAGTGAACCAATCACAAGATGAATACTAAACCAATCACCGGGAGAATACCAAAGGGCAAGAGACAATCAATTTTTCTCCTGAGGTTCACGTGCTTGCCGGCACGCTAGTCTCCGTTGTGTCGACCAACACTTGGTGGTTCGGCGGCTTAGAGGTGTTGCACAAACCTCGTCCACACAATTTGGATACCGCAAGAACCTACCCACAAGTGAGGTAACTCAATGACACGGGCAATCCACTAGAGTTACCTTTCGGCGCTCCACCGGGGAAGGTACAAATCCCCTCACAATCACCGAAGATGGCCACGAACAATCACCGACTCATGCCAATCCTCCACCGCTGCACCAAGCCATCTAGGTGGTGGCAACCACCAAGAGCAACAAGCGAATCCCACAGCGAAACACGAATACCAAGTGCCTCTAGATGCAATCACTCAAGCAATGCACTTGGATTCTCTCCCAATCTCACAATGATGATGAATCAATGATGGAGATGAGTGGGAGGACTTTGGCTAAGCTCATAAGGTTGCTATGTCAATGCAAATGGCCAAGAGAGTGAGCTTGAGCCGGCCATGGGGCTTAAATAGATGCCCCCACGAAATAGAGCCGTTGGGCTCCTCACTGCACAGAACATGGGCCGACCGGACATACCGGTCAGATTGATCGGACGCTAGACCTCAGCGTCCGGTCGTGCGATGTGTGCCACGTGTCATCGGCTTCAAACGCCGATCGCCCGATTTCAACGGTCAAGAGATAATCGGGCGCGTCAGTTAGAAAGTGACCGGACGCTGGATCTCAGCGTCTGGTCGTTTCCAGTAAGGTTCGAAACATGACATTTCACGACCAGACGTGTCCGGTCATGCTCGACCGGACACACCCTGTGTTCGGTCACTCAACGTTTCCTCTGTGCGCCTCACGTCAGCGTACGTCAGCACTGACCGGACTCAGACCATGAGCGTCCGGTCAGTTTACACTCTAGCGTCCGGTCACAAGACCGAGACAGTGTGCTTTCTGCTGTCACTGACTGGACGCTAGACCTCAGCGTCCGATCACTGCACCACCAGCGTCCGGTCACTTTGTAAACCCCTGTCTTTTCTGTATAGGGCGCCGATGGCACCGTCGGACTATCCGCACTCTACGGGCGGACACTCTACCGGTGAAGTTTCTAACCCTTGCTCAAATGTGCCAACCACCAAGTGTATCACCTGGTGCACATGTGTTAACATATTTTTATAAACATTTTCAAGGGTGTTAGCACTCCACTAGATCCTAAATGCATATGCAATGAGTTAGAGCATCTAGTGGTACTTTGATAACCGCATTTTAATACGAGTTTCACCCCTCTTAATAGTACGGCTATCGATCCTAAATATGATCACACTCGCTAAGTGTCTTGATCACCGAAACAAAATGGCTCCTATTATTTATACCTTTGCCTTGAGCCTTTTATTTTTCTCTTTCTTCTTTTCCAAGTTCAAGCATTTGATCATCACCATGCCATCACCATCGTCATGATCTTCGCCATTGCTTCATCACTTGGAGTAGTGCTACCTATCTCATAATCACTTTGATAACTAGGTTAGCACTTAGGGTTTCATCAATTAACCAAAACCAAATTAGAGCTTTCATAGCTATACTAAAGAGCTTAACAACTAGTTTGAGGTAATGTAAAGAGAGAGAGCAAGATGGTTATACCGTCGAGTCAAGGAATGAACCAATCAATCACAAGAATGAATACCAATCACCTCGGAATCAAATGATGAACACAATGATTTTTTACCGAGGTTCACTTGCTTGTTGGCAAGCTACTCCTCATTGTGACAATTCACTCGCTTGGAGGTTCACGCACTAATTGGCATCACACACCAAACCCTCAATAGGGTGTCGCACAACCAACACAAGATGAGGATCACACAAGCCACGAGCACTTTACTAGAGTACCTTTTGGCTCTTCGCCGGAAAAAGGTCAAGAACCCCTCACAATCACCATGATCAGAGCCAGAGACAACCACCAACCTCCGCTCGATGATCCTCGTTGCTCCAAGCCATGTAGGTGGCGGCAACCACCAAGAGTAACAAGCGAATCCCGTAGCGAAAACACGAACACCAAGTGCCTCTAGATGCAAACACTCAAGCAATGCACTTGGATTCACTCCCAATCTCACAAAGATGATGAATCAAGGATGGAGATGAATGGGAGGGCTTTGGCTAAGCTCAATACAAATGGCCAAGAGAGTGAGCTTGACCGACCATGGGGCTTAAATAGAGAGCCCCCATGAATAGAGCCGTTGGCTCTCTATTCTCTGAAAAGTCGAGGCGATCGGACGCGCCGGTCAGATCGACCGGACGCAGGACCCCAGTGTCCGGTTGCGCGATGCACGCCATGTGGCCCCTGCTTCAAATGCTGATCGCCCGATCTCAATGTTCATCGGTACATTTAAGTTTTGACCGGATGCACTACAGTGTAGGACCGGACATAGGACTCCAGCGTCCGGTCACTTCCAGTAAGCTTTCATTCATAATCGAACGCGTCAGTTTGATCATGACCAGACGCAGGACCCCAGTGTCCGGTCACTTCCAGTAAGGTTCCAGAGGTGGAAATTCACGACCGGATGCGTCCGGTCGGTCATGATCGGACGCAGCACCAGCGTTCGGTCCTTTCTCTTCTTCTCTGTGCTACCACATCAGCGGGACCGAACGCACCCACTCCGTGTCCGGTCATGAAGTGACCCAGCGTCCGGTCGAAGACTAATGCCAGCATCTTCACTGCTTCCACTGACCGAACGCTCCGGTCCAGTTGAGGCCAGCGTCCGGTCCACTCTATGAAACCCTGTCTTTTCTGTACAGGGCGCCGGTAAAGTTTTGAACCCTTGCTCCCAAGTGCTAAACACAAAGTGTATCACCTTTGTGCATGTGTGTTAGCATATTTTCACAAACATTTTCAAGGGTGTTAGCACTCCACTAGGTCCTAAATGCATATACAATGAGTTAGAGCATCTAGTGGCACTTTGATAACCGTATTTCGATACGAGTTTCATCCCTCTTAATAGTACGACTATCGAACCTAAATGTGATCACACTCGCTAAGTGTCTTGATCACCGAAACAAAATGTCTCCTACCACTTATACCTTTGCCTTGCCTTTTATTTTTCTCTTTCTTCTTTTCAAGTCCAAGCACTTGATCATCACCATGGCATCACCATCATCATGTCATGATCCTCATTTGCTTCACCACTTGGAATGTGCTACCTATCTCATGACCACTTTGATAAACTAGGTTAGCACTTAGAGTTTCATCAATTCACCAAAACTAAACTAGAGCTTTCAACACGTTAGATTTAAGATCAAGGGCTACCTCACTTTCTTTGAGCAAGAAGTCAAAAGGTAGCATGTGCTTGAATCCTAGGAAAGCTTGCCTAAAGGACTATATGGCCAAGATTTTTCCTTGCTTTCATGGGAGGGGTAGATCAGCTCACCCCTACTAGACAAGGATGGACTAGCTTCCCAAGCGAGGCAAGTGTACCAAATAGAACTAAATGTTTTAATGATTGATTGTAAACTTCAATGACTCGACTACGATATAATGTTTGTTTAAGTGAGTCAAAAATTTAATCATTTATGCAAGTGCATGTCCAATTAAATACATAAGTTTTGAGAGGAACCAAATTTTAGAGTCACAAAGATCATGAAAACTAGCATACCCAAAGAAATGAATACACACAAAAGAGGAGGTAAGTCGCAATGTGGGCCTATTTGCTTCAAGGCCTCACATGCAAGGAGAGCACCAAACAGAGATCTCTACTCCAAACACTCATAATCCAACGCTTGCGGGAGCACAGAGAGCCAGACAAGTTTGCTTCTCTTCAAAACAAACATGATGTGTGTGTGAGATAGAGGGAGGGAATGCACACTTGTAATTAATTTGTAAACTTCCTTTCCTTCGTGTAAAGTTCCTTTTCCTTTAGATGACTAGGTGTCATGCTCGCGCACGATATTGCTGCGGTGGTGCTCCATTTATAGTTGTGGGGCCAAACAGAAACGTCTGAAATTTTTTATGTCTGCCTTTTTCTTCTCTACCCCTTCACTTGTCCTTCTTGTGAGCTTTCTCACCCAACGAATATCTTTACAACAACCATATTTAGTGTGGGCGTGGGAAGATTTGGAGATTGTGGGAACCGGGCATAGTGGGACGTTAAGGCAGGGGTGACAGATCTGTGAATCTTATGCCAAAACCAAAGGGCGAGGGGTATGGCATAAATGATTTGGAGGCGATGAGTTGGGATCTCGAACGAGGTAGCATGGCAAGATTTGGGTGAGGTAGCGAGCCAAGAGCTTGAAGTGGCAAGAACCTTGGATCTCAACAAGGCGGTTGGATGGGATCTCGTAGAGGAAGCAAGCCAAGATCCTAAAGCGACAATGGTGGCGACGACCTTGGATCTCGACGAGGCATCGATATGGAATCTCAAAGAGGCAACAAGCCATGAGTCCAGAGTGGTAGCGGCGTCCTTGGATCTCAGCAACAGGCGTCGAGAGGGGATGTGAAAGAGGAAACAAGCCTAGAGACCAAAGCGATATTGATGAGCTTGGATCTTGACAAGGCAGTAGGATGGGACCTACCAAGCTTAAAGCTCAAAGCAATGGTGGTGAAATGGGATCTCAACGGGGCAGCATGTCTAGTGCCCAAAGAGGCGGCGACGAGTTGGGATCTCGGTGAGGCGACATGCCAAGATCTCGAAGCATCGAGGATGAGTTGGGATTTGGACAAGGATGCTGAGTGGAATCTCGACGAGGTACCGGGCTTAGATCCGAGTTCGGATTTGGAGGAGGATGCTGAGTGGAATCTCAACGAGGTACCAGGCTTAGAGCTGAGTTTAGATTTGGAGGAGGATGTCAAGTGGAATCTCGATGAGGTACCAGGCTTAGAGCCAAGTTCAGATTTGGACAAGGATGCTGAGTGGAATCTCGATGATTTACCAAGCTTAGAGCCGAGTTCGGATTTGGAGGAGGATGCTGAGTGGAATCTCGACGAGGTACCAGGCTTAGAGCCAAGTTCGGATTTGGACGAGGATGCCGAGTGGAATCTCGACGAGGTACCGGGCTTAGAGCCAAGTTCAGATTTGGACAAGGATGCTGAGTGGAATCTCGACAAAGTACCAGGCTTAGAGTCTGAAGAAATGGCGAACCACCAGGAACCAACACGACAGGTCTCTGTGAGTTTTTTCCTCTCTCTCTCTTTTATTTTTCTTTGAGATATCTAACAAAAATTAGAAGTTTTCTTGAAACCCTTTTCTAACCAATTTTGGGGAAAGGTTTTGAAAAACACCATACACTAAAACTATTTTTACAAACAAAGCTTTTGGAAAATATTTGTCAAAGTTTTCAACAAATGTGCTATGGTAAAATCGTTTTGGATTCAAGAAAAGTTTCATATTTGTTTTAGAAAGGTCTTAGAGAAAATTAGAGGACATGTTTCGTAGCAAGCTTTTTTCTAAATGCTGCTTCTTGAAGTGTGAGATACTCATGCTTTCCAATCATAAATATATGGGCTGACATTGCTATAATGGATAAATGGTCAGAAGCTAAAGTCGATGAGGTCATTCCTAATTAGTGATATCATGCTCGCTATCCAAGGGTGCCATATTACACTGAGAACATTAAATTCTTAGGGAGGAACAACCTGCATATTATCGTATAAAACTATATACAACACTACCAAAAATGATTATTGTTCCATAAAAAATTGTGTCTAAAGTTGTTACAAACTAGGGCGTTGCTTCAGCCCGTGAGCGCACGCGCAATCGAGTCCGTCCGCATGTCTTCTCCTCCCCTCTCCCAGCTCATCCCCTTCTTCCTCCTATGACGCGTGACCCACGCCCCCGCCGCCACCCACCGCCCCACTGCGGCGCGGTAGGCTCTACCACGTCCATGGCGGCCTCTTCCTTTCCCTCCCCCAGCCATCCCGCTGCCGCCATGGCCATGGGTGCCTCCGCCGATCTGGTCGGTCCGGCCGCCTCTTACGCCGCCAGAACCCTAACGCTACTTCTCTCCGCCATCCACACCGTCTAGCCGCCCTGCCTCCCCCGAGCCCCTTCTAAGCCCGCCGGAGTTGGGGACACACACGCGCGCGCGCGCACACACAGAGAAAGAGAGAGAGGAGAGGATGGCTTGCCGAAGTTGGGGGAAAAAAGAGGGTTGGTGGCGGTCGGCCATCGCGCATATGACGGACACACGACGAAAAGATCGGACGGGCGGAGGCGGTGCGCTTGAGCCACCATATCCTATGGTAGAAGTAAGCATTCCCGTACAAACTATTAAATTTAATGCCAAAACTACTAGATTTTGTGCCAGGCCTGTATTTCTATGGAGACATAGCTTCATCCTGTCATGTAATTAATTTTTTTTACAAGTAAACAAAACATTCTACATCATCTAACAAATGCCTATTTGGATTGGGGATTTGGATGGCTAACTTTGGTGGGTAAAAGGTTTTTTAAGGAAATACGACACAACACAATGGCTGTAGTCATTGGGGTTAGTAATTTATGGATATGTCTACGCAACACTTAAGCGTTTTACGCTCTCCTGACAACCGATTTTTTTTTGTATCTTCTTCCACCTCCCAACGCACTGTCGCCGCCCACCGCCCCGCCACGGTGACCTCCTCCTTACCCTCCCCCGCCGTCGTCATGGCCATAGCCGCCCGCCCTAACTTCGCCCGATCGTCGCCTCCGCCTCGCCGCCATCTCTCTCGCCCTCACCGCCTGGCCTGCCTACCTCCCTAAAAATCTTTTCTAAGTCCGCCGGAGGTGGAGAAGAGAGAGAGTGATGTAGATGAAGAAGAGGAATTGAGTGTTCCATCAGTCCGTGTTGAACAGTATTTTCTCTAATTCATAGTAATTCATCGTACCGGGGCCGTATGTTTATGGGGCTGAGCTTGGGAATGCTACTGGGGCCCGAAATGAAAATAGATTTTGCCGAACCCAGCCCAGTTTCTTCCAGGTCTGATCTGGTCTGGTGGTGGCGAGTGACTGGTGTGACTCGGCGAGGCCTACAGAGCGTGTCACGCCTTCTCCTCCCCCCTCTCATCAGTCATTTCCTCCCCTTCTCATCCGAGCCCTTCTTCCTCCGCCTCCCCTTCACCCCCCATCTCGCCATACACTTCTCCACTCCTCCTCTGATCACCAGCCGCCCCCGCCTCCTTCTCGATCCCCTCCGATCCAATCCGGTACGTGCGTCGATCCATCACCTGATTCCCCCGTCGGGCTGTACCAGATCGGATCAAGGCCTCGTGACCATCTGATCTTACGACTCGGCGCATAGGAATTTTTTTTTTCGTTGGTTGTTGATTCGTTCAAGCTTCACGATTCTTACAATACCTTTTTCTGAATTTTCCAGGTTTTTTGCTTGATTGGGCGGGTAGCAACCTGGTCAGTCCAATCCGTCTGTGAAGAATTTTTCCGTATTTTCGTTTGCGTCGCATCGTTTCTGCGAAGGATTTCCTGTTCGTTTGGGGGAAATAAGGCAGCGTCCTTGATGCCTACTGTCGCGACCCCGCCGCCGCCATCGGCGGCGCAAGAGAAGGCCGCCAGCCGGAATAAGCGCAAGTACCGTACCGAGCCACCATCCGCCGAGTTGGACCCATTCGGGCTGGAGTACCCACTGACGGCGGACTGCGTGGGATTCGAGTTTATGTCGCCCGAGAAGGCTGCCCTGGCAGCAGCGGCAGCTGCCGCTGAGGGTGTCAGCCTTGACCTCCTCCAGAACTCGTGCGAAAACTGCAAGGATCGCCATCCTACTGCGGAGGAGTTATTGGAGTGCCAGCGATATGTGAATTGGAGTGACCCAAATGAGACGCAGCTGGAGGAGATCCTTCTCAAGAGTCTGGACACCACCTTTGACAATGCTGTGAGTCTGATCACCACAATGGGCTACTCTGAGGCGGCCGCACGGGCTGCTGTTGTGCGGACAGCTGCACAATACAACTGGAGGGAGAGCCTTGGTGGGTTTGGAGAGGCAGCAGTTGAGGTTCTCAAGACGGAAGGGGACATGTTGCCAAGGGAGGGTGCCTCTGTTGAAGACATGAGGAAGATTGAGCAGGCTGTGCTTGGTAGTATGGTTACGTTGGTAAATGAGGCTCAGCCATTCTACACCACAGGCGATGTAATGTTTTGCTTGCTTATGTCGGATATGAACGTGGCAAATGCCTGTGCCATGGACTACAATACTTCTTCCCTCCCAGCTGTGGCTGCTCAAGTTATTGCCCAACCAGTCGTGGGAAACTATGAGCCTGGTTCAGGTTCAAATTTGTCAGTTTCTATTACCAACCCGCAGACTGGCGTTACTTTCCATGGAAAACTTACCCCAGTGCCACCTGGCTCTTATGGTGCTGTGAAAGCTGATTCATCAATGGCACCAGCAAGCCTGAATGTATCAAGTAGCAAACCCTCGGTGTCGGGCAAGACTCAGTGTGTGATCCCAAATATTGAGCCAAAAGAACATTCAGAGGACCAACCATTTGTTGCTGCTGCGACACAATCTGTGAAAAATGACAAGCCATCTCCAAGCAAGAGGGGGGGCTCTAAGAGGGACTCCTTGCATCGGCAGAAGTTGACAAGCTTTGATAAAGGTTCCCGAGCATTGGGTTCCAAAGGCTCTCTTAGGTCTGGCAAGCATAGCTCTTCGGCCAGTGCAGTATTGGAGAGAAAGTGCAGGTCATTTTCAGATTCTACTACTAGCAACTTGAAGGGCTCATCAAGAGTTGCTAAAGGGTTTGCTGCAAGCATATCTGGATCAGAAGTATCAGTTGACCTTTCCTTTACTGGTACCCTTTCCCCTTCTCCATCATTTGATGCCAAGGATGTTAGTAACTCAAACCCAGCACCTGCTGCTAGCACAGATCTTTCATTGTCATTGCCCTCCTCAAGTGATAGTTTGAATCATGATTCCAATACTGAGGGAGTGGACTCTAGTAGCAAAATTAATTTTTCATATGATGAAGAACAGAAGGTCTGGATCCCACATGATAAAAAGGATGCAATTGTCTTGATCCTTGTCCAGAGGCAGAAAGATCTGCAAGCACATATGCATGACTGGACAGACTGGGCTCAGCAGAAAGTGATGCAGGTTGCACACCGACTTGCAAAGGAGAAGGATGAACTTCAGTCACTTAGGAAAGAGAAGGAAGAGGCAGACCGCCTGCAAGAAGAGAGACACCATTTGGAAGAGAGTACTCGGAAAAAGCTTCTAGAGATGGAGTCTGCAATTTCTAGGGCAAATGCTCAGCTGGAGAAGGCAGAAGCATCTGCTCGCAGACGTGAGGCTGAGAATGCACAACTCATGTTACAGATGGAAGCTGCAAAGCGACATGCAGCAGAGTCAGCAACAAATATTTCAGAGCTTTTAAAGAAGGATGAGAACAGTCGTAAAAGGTCTCAGCGTTGGGAATCTGACAGAGCCCTGTTACAAGAGGACCTTGCAGCACAAAAGAGCAAGTTATCTCGGGTTCAAGAACAGCTTCAGCATGCTAAAGAGCTAAAGGATCAAGTGCAGGTACTAACTGTTCTATTTTTACCTCGTTGTAAGTTGTAACCTTATTTTAATTGGATTGGAAACTAAAATAGCACTTTTCGTTCCAAATTATAGAAGTCGCTTTGACTTTTTTGGTTCATCCATTTTGCTATGTATCTAGACATTATTATATCTAGATGCATAGCAAAATGGATGTACCAAAAAAGTCAAAGCGACTTATAATTTGGAACGGATGGATATAATCATATGACCTATGCTCATTTTTTTTATTCATGTGGTTCATCGAAATTTCTTTACTGCTATTGTACTTGACTCTATTAGGCTGCGTGCATGAATAGAATAGCTGGGCCAGTTCTTTCTCTTAGAAATACTAAATTTAATAAATATGATGTAAGGTATCACTGAGAAACTTGTAAGTTATATTAAAATATCTCACTATTTGTTGTGTGATGTGATTCTACTTTTTACCAACACTCCACTATATTCCGTAATAGATAATGATGTTTTTTTGGCTTGTTTATAGCATGTACACGTTGTGATTGTGTTAGTAAGGTTTCATTTCACACCTTTTTTTTGTGTGTGTGTTCTCACAACTGAAGGGATTGGGGCTGTTGAGAAGCTTACGGAATAAATGGTAGATAACTGGCTGTCCTAGCTATGACTGCTCTAAGCATACTTAGTATTTCATGAGTAAGCTGCAAACTTTTGTATGCAGAAGTTTCTGGAAGAAGTTCGGAGCTTTATATGGCATTTGCACTTAATTACTAGCTACTTGTCAACTGTTTACAGCATTAGATAAAGTTGAGACAATATTGCTTGTTTTACTATTTGTATATGATGTCTGGTAAATTTCATAGTTTAAACAGATGAAACTACGCCATTGTCTCCATTCCATAGCACCTCTATGGTTTCTCTGACCATTTGTCGAGTTTGGCATGTACTGAAAACCTTCCTTATATCTCGTATCTTTCAGATGTTGGGATGGAAATTACGAAGATACAGAAAATAACTTAGTACTTTTTTAGATTAGCAAGGCAGTGAATAATAGTAGAGAAGCTGGCTTAGCGCAGACTTGCTAGTAAACCTGGCTTGAGGTGTTCTATACCATCCTTTTACAAGGTTCATTAATGACCAAAATTGTTATTCCTTCTAGAGACTTTAAAAAGACAGGACATGTGTGCCGATTGTGCTTCATGGATCTTTCTTTTTAAATTCAATTCGAATTGATTGTGCTTGCCATGTTGAGTTGAGCAATGAGCCGATGATTAATCCTGTTTATACCACTTGTATAAAGTCTTGTTAGTGTTATAAGGTTGCTACTTGCTATATCTACTTAGTTCGGTTTAATTCGATTCCCTCAACCTCACCTATTTACTTTATAACCTGCCTTCACTATATATCATCACATATTCACATCTTTGTTCTTCTCTATGATTTGAATACTTGCAGGCAAGGTGGAAACAAGAGGAGGCTGGAAAGGTTGAGGCAATTGCCCTTGTAACCTCAGAGAGGAAAGAGAGGGAGCAAATTGAGACCTCCATGAGGTCAGAAGAGAATTTGCTGCATCTTAAAGCAGCGAATGACGCACAAAGATACAAGAGTGAGATCCGTGCTCTTGAGCAGCATATTGCACAACTGAAGGTGTCCTTGGACTCTTCAAAGGTTGCTGCCCCCAAGTGGGGAACTGACAATAAGACCTATGCATTGCATCTTTCTGAAGGGAGGAAGAACAGCAATGCCCAAATTTTGTCCAACATAGCAGTACCCCAAGATCTTGATTTTGATGATATACAGCGCGACCGGGAGTGTGTCATGTGCTTGAGTGAGGAGATGTCCGTGGTGTTCCTCCCTTGTGCCCACCAGGTCGTCTGTGCCAAATGCAGCGACCTCCATGAGAAGCAAGGGATGAAGGAATGCCCGTCATGCCGGACCCCCATCCAGCGCAGGGTGTGCGCCCGCCCCGCCGGTTTCTAGATTTCACATATACCATTTGGATTTTACTTTTTTGTTTCACCTTGATTGCTCAGCTTGAGTTGATGGAAGATTGGAGAGAATAATAATGAGGGGTGAGTGGTGAAACTTTGACAATAATACATCGTTAAACATCAAACAAGGCCCAGTGGACAGTGGGTACTGGTTGGGTTTGTTGTATGGATATACCGGCCGCTTCTGAATGCTTTGGTTTTGCTGCACTCTGGTTCTAAGTCCTGTACTTTTTGGTAAAAATGCCGGTTTGTGTGATGCTTGGCAGGAAATCTGTTGATCGATGTTGTTATGCCCTGTTGTGCATTCATCTCTAGCTATTGAAGTCCTAAATGAAGTGAGCTTCACTTGTCTCCTTAAGCAGGTCTCTGGATATCAGTTCTCACGGTGGCTCACTCGTCTCCTTAACCAGGTCTCTAGATGTCAGTTCTCACGGTGGCATGGTGCCCGGGAGTTCCAGTTCTATGATGCGAGAGTGGTCTGCTTGCAAGCAGTGTAGGCGAAATTTAGACAGAACCTTGTGAAAATACCTTAAAAATGGGACTTGCTTAACATTGGAGTTTGTAGTATGTATAAATAGGTCACGAAAATACAAACTGGGACTGATCTAACACATGGGGGGGGTTGAATCAGTGGAGAACAGTTGTAGTGAAGCAATCGTGGGGGACTGTTGCTTAAATTTAGGGTGAATAGTTAAAAATGAAAACTATAAATCTCTTGTGCGTTGGATGTGTATTTGTGGACACTTCTTGCGAGTTCACTGTAGGTGTTTACAGTTTGTTCATAAGGACCACTCAAAGTCACCTATGTGAAACAACTTGTGAAATTAACGTCGATGTCATGTTTAGAGTTGGACATGTTTGTTAGGGCAGTTCTAACTTAAAAAGAGAACCGTTTCTATAGAGTTAAATGATAAGACGGCTAAACAAAAAAAACTGATGTGGCAATCCAATTACTCTGCCAAGATTTAATATAAGTCCTCCTTCCTTTCGCAAAAAAAAGAGAAAAACTAGTAGAAACGAGTTTTCAACTGAAAAACAAAGGTGACTCAGGCGTCCAAGATGGTGGAAACGATACTTTTCATGTCGGAAGGAAACAAGCCGTTTCTTGTTAGGTGGGTCCCGCAATGGGAGTGCTGCGCCTATACGGCGTTGCTTGCCAATGTGCCGCCACGCTCAGACCGCATGCGCTGTCCTGCCATTAGTGCTAGATAGAACTAGAGGGAAAAATTAGTGACAAAAATTAATAACGGATCCACGTGAAGAAATTATATCCTAAAGTTTTTATGAATGATCTACTATAGATGTGAGCATCTATGAAAACTACTATAGTTAAGGTTATGATTATCTCGAGTGTCATTGTGATGATAGACTCTGAGCAGGGGAGCGGTTTACAACCTTTGCGTTCAACCCCCACCCCCACACACCACCCACTAATATTTGAATATTTGCACATTACCTAATCTACTTGACATTATTTGATCATACAAGGCGACTAAGACCCTATGAGAGCTTTGGTGATCAAAGTGATATGCTTGAAACATGGTGACGAGTATATGCAGAGTAACTATTATGGCAACGAGTATGGTGACATGTTTGACTATACTTACGTGGTGTATTTTATACAGGTATCGTGCACCGACAAGCTTACCGTGTAAATTGCTATATCACATCCTCTTTAGGGTGAATTTAAAAAATAAAAATTTCTTAGAGAAATTATTTTCCTTCATCTTGAGTTTTGTTGCATCCAACCTTCCACGGTTACCACCCCATGAAGGAGGGGCTTGAGACTCAGGATGGGAATTCTACTTATGGATGTGGATAACCACGAATATTACATTCGATAGGTGTAGTTGTGGGTGTGGATAACCACAGATATTATATTGGAAACTCTAAGTGACGGCCCATCGCACTTCTACGCGAGTGCGCGGCCTGGCCTGCCTGACGCCCATGCGGTCCCGGCCCGCCAAGTGCATGCGTGCGTATACCGTTTTGATAGTGTTTGCATGATTCACGCCATGCGACCGGCCCGCCGCCCAGTGCATAAGGATGAAAACGAAAGGAAATGGACGGAAAATACCTCTACCGTTTCTATTTTCATATTTTTTTAATGGAAACGGGAGCGGGAGCAGGACAGCTGGGAGCGGAAACAGTAGTGGAATAAACGGTAATATGAAAACGGGTAAATACGATCAGAAAATCAAACGGTAGCCGGGAACTTAAGCCGGGATTACATATCACGTATGATAACCAAGATACAAAAGTAGAATAAGTAAACGAATAATAAATCTCACATGATTAGTAAAGGTGAATAAGCTAAACTGCTCAGCTTGGCTACTTCCTGCTGCTACGCTCGGTAACGCTCCCAAGTCCCGAGTCCTGACCGCCTGTGCACACATGCATCTAAGAGGAATAGTGACACTACACTGCATGCACACATGTCCTGAGGCTACTTCTTGCTGCTACACTGCGGGCCTGTTTAGATCCCTTCCAGTTTGGAAAATGGACACAGTAGCATTTTCGTTTGTATTTGGCAAAAATTGTCTAATTATGGACTATTTAGGCTTAAAAGATTCGTCTCGCCAATTACGGACAAGTTGTGCAATTAGTTATTCTTTTTACCTACATTTAATGCTCCATACATGTACCGCAAGATTCGATGTGATGGAGAATCTTGGAAAATTTTGGATTTTGGGTGGGATCTAAACAGGGTCTGCATCTACATGCACACATGCTGCCATACCCAGAGCCAAGAAACAGCGACGCAGGATCCAGCCGAGGATTTGGGAGGCGGGAGGCCGCGAACGCCAACCGAGAAGAACCAGGGAGGCCAGCTGATAAGGCGCATAGTGATGGGCTTATCCCGGTTACGACCAAAACGGGATGAATACGGGATTATCCCGGTAAAATACGGTATACCGTAAATACAGACGGACAAGCACTCAACCATTTTTTTATTCCGGTCCCAGTGCATTCCGTCTCGTTTCCGGTCCTGTTTCCATATTTTCCCGAAAAAACAAAAACGGACGGTATAAAACGGCATACGGTTGCGGACGGAACACGATTCATCCTGTCCGTTTTCATCCTTACCGGTGCATGTGAGTGTAGACCATGAGACAGTGTTTGGCTGCAGCTCCTCCTCATGAGAGATGGAGGTAGGCTGCTCTATACATTTTGTTTTGCTTTCTTTCTTTTAAAAATACAATAACTTTCTTATACTTAGTCCATTGTTAGTTTTATATGCACCATTGTATTTCTTATGACGAGATCTATAAAACTAGACCCATGATGCCTATATTTTAAAATATATTCTTTTATACTGTAGGTGTATAAATAGGTCACGAAAATACAAACTGGGACTGATCTAACATTTGGGGTGGGGTGGGGGGGGGGGGGGTTGAATCAGTGGAGAACAGTTGTAGTGAAGCAATCGTGGGGACTGTTGCTTAAATTTAGGGTGAATAGTTAAAAATGAAAACTATAAATCTCTTGTGCGTTGGATGTGTATTTGTGGACACTTCTTGCGAGTTCACTGTAGGTGTTTACAGTTTGTTCATAAGGACCACTCAAAGTCACCTATGTGAAACAACTTGTGAAATTAACGTCGATGCCATGTTTAGAGTTGGGCATGTTTGTTAGGGCAGTTCTAACTTAAAAAGAGAACCGTTTCTATAGAGTTAAATGATAAGACGGCTAAACAAAAAAAACTGATGTGGCAATCCAATTACTCTGCCAAGATTTAATATAAGTCCTCCTTCCTTTCGCAAAAAAAAGAGAAAAACTAGTAGAAACGAGTTTTCAACTGAAAAACAAAGGTGACTCAGGCGTCCAAGATGGTGGAAACGATACTTTTCATGTCGGAAGGAAACAAGCCGTTTCTTGTTAGGTGGGTCCCAAGAATGGGAGTCTTTGCGCCTATACGGCGTTGCTTGCCAATGTGCCGCCACGCTCAGACCGCATGCGCTGTCCTGCCATTAGTGCTAGATAGAACTAGAGGGAAAAATTAGTGACAAAAATTAATAACGGATCCACGTGAAGAAATTATGTCCTAAAGTTTTTATGAATGATCTACTATAGATGTGAGCATCTATGAAAACTACTATAGTTAAGGTTATGATTATCTCGAGTGTCATTGTGATGATAGACTCGAAAGCGGGGAGCGGTTTACAACCTTTATGTTCAACCCCACCCCCACACACCACCCACTAATATTTGAATATTTGCACATTACCTAATCTACTTGACATTATTTGATCATACAAGGACTAAGACCCTATGAGAGCTTTGGTGATCAAAGTGATATGCTTGAAACATGGTGACGAGTATATGCAAGAGTAACTATTATGGCAACGAGTATGGTGACATGTTTGACTATACTTACGTGGTGTATTTTATACAGTGTATCGTCGCAATCGACAAGCTTACCGTGTAAATTGCTATATCACATCCTCTTTAGGGTGAATTTAAAAAATAAAAATTTCTTAGAGAAATTATTTTCCTTCATCTTGAGTTTTGTTGCATCCAACCTTCCACGGTTACCACCCCATGAAGGAGGGGCTTGAGACTCAGGATGGGAATTCTACTTATGGATGTGGATAACCACGAATATTACATTCGATAGGTGTAGTTGTGGGTGTGGATAACCACAGATATTATATTGGAAACTCTAAGTGACGGCCCATCGCACTTCTACGCGAGTGCGCGGCCTGGCCTGCCTGACGCCCATGCGGTCCCGGCCCGCCAAGTGCATGCGTGCGTATACCGTTTTGATAGTGTTTGCATGATTCACGCCATGCGACCGGCCCGCCGCCCAGTGCATAAGGATGAAAACGAAAGGAAATGGACGGAAAATACCTCTACCGTTTCTATTTTCATATTTTTTTAATGGAAACGGGAGCGGGAGCAGGACAGCTGGGAGCGGAAACAGTAGTGGAATAAACGGTAATATGAAAACGGGTAAATACGATCAGAAAATCAAACGGTAGCCGGGAACTTAAGCCGGGATTACATATCACGTATGATAACCAAGATACAAAAGTAGAATAAGTAAACGAATAATAAATCTCACATGATTAGTAAAGGTGAATAAGCTAAACTGCTCAGCTTGGCTACTTCCTGCTGCTACGCTCGGTAACGCTCCCAAGTCCCGAGTCCTGACCGCCTGTGCACACATGCATCTAAGAGGAATAGTGACACTACACTGCATGCACACATGTCCTGAGGCTACTTCTTGCTGCTACACTGCGGGCCTGTTTAGATCCCTTCCAGTTTGGAAAATGGACACAGTAGCATTTTCGTTTGTATTTGGCAAAAATTGTCTAATTATGGACTATTTAGGCTTAAAAGATTCGTCTCGCCAATTACGGACAAGTTGTGCAATTAGTTATTCTTTTTACCTACATTTAATGCTCCATACATGTACCGCAAGATTCGATGTGATGGAGAATCTTGGAAAATTTTGGATTTTGGGTGGGATCTAAACAGGGTCTGCATCTACATGCACACATGCTGCCATACCCAGAGCCAAGAAACAGCGACGCAGGATCCAGCCGAGGATTTGGGAGGCGGGAGGCCGCGAACGCCAACCGAGAAGAACCAGGGAGGCCAGCTGATAAGGCGCATAGTGATGGGCTTATCCCGGTTACGACCAAAACGGGATGAATACGGGATTATCCCGGTAAAATACGGTATACCGTAAATACAGACGGACAAGCACTCAACCATTTTTTATTCCGGTCCCAGTGCATTCCGTCTCGTTTCCGGTCCTGTTTCCATATTTTCCCGAAAAAACAAAAACGGACGGTATAAAACGGCATACGGTTGCGGACGGAACACGATTCATCCTGTCCGTTTTCATCCTTACCGGTGCATGTGAGTGTAGACCATGAGACAGTGTTTGGCTGCAGCTCCTCATGAGAGATGGAGGTAGGCTGCTCTATACATTTTTGTTTTGCTTTCTTTCTTTTAAAAATACAATAACTTTCTTATACTTAGTCCATTGTTAGTTTTATATGCACCATTGTATTTCTTATGACGAGATCTATAAAACTAGACCCATGATGCCTATATTTTAAAATATATTCTTTTATACTTATGTTGTATATATAGTAGCTACTTATATATTTGATAGATTATGGTAATCAAAATAAGTGGCCACTTGCTAAAAAATAACTTACCGCATACTCAAAATTACACTTGATAGAAGCACATAATTTTAAACGAATTTGTGGAATAGATTAGTATTGTTGAGGCCTCGGGTTGATATTTTTTTGTGTTTTCTTGCCGATCCAAGTATTATTATAAGTATTTACGTATTTTGCGGAATGTTTTTTCTTTAGTTTTCATTTTTCTATTTGTCAATTTTAGTTTAATTTTCTAGTTGTCGATTTTTGTTTCAGTCATATTTTTCAGTTTTTTGTTTTTTATTATGTCTACTTTAGTTTTGAGTTTGTATTTGTCATTAACCGTTCAATTTTCTAGTTGTCAATTTTAGTTTCATTTTCTAGTAATTTCAGTTTTAGTTTTAGTTTTTATTGTGTTTTCTTTATTTTTTTTTCTATTTATCAATTTAAGTTTTATTTCTGATTGTCAATTTATGTTTCAGTCTTATGTTTTAGTTTTTTGTTTTTTATGTGTCTACTTTAGTTTTTAGTTTCTATTTGTCAATTTCAGTTTTATTTTTTGGTTGTCAATTTCAGTTTTCGGTAATTTCAGTTTGTGTAATATGTTTCAGTTTTTTTGTTTTTCATTGTGTTTACTTTAATTTTCATTATTTTAATTTTCAATTTCAGTATAATTTTCTGATTGTCAATTTGAGTTTCAGTGTTATGCTTTAGTTATTTGTTTTTTATTGTGTCTACTTTAGTTTTTAGTTTCTATTTGTACTATTGAGCCACTTGTGATGAGATCTATGAAATAAGACTATGATGCACGTGTTTCAAAATAGTTTGTATGTACTGACAACTTATGTTATATATGTAATAGCTATTTATGTATTAAGCGTGTAGCAACCTATATATTAACCTTCCAATAAATTATATATACTAACAAACATGTAGCAAGTTATTTTTCATTTTCCAATATTTTTTTTTACTTATTTGTATTATTGAGCCACTTGTGATGAGATCTATGAAATAAGACCATGATGCATGTGTTTCAAAATAGTTTGTATGTACTGGCAACTTATGTTATATATGTAATAGTTATTTATATATTCAGCGTGTAGCAACCTATATATTAACCTTTCAACAAATTATATATACTTGCAAACGTGTAGCAACTTATGTATTAAGCATGTAGCAACTTATTTGTCAATTTCATTTTTCATTATTTGTTCTCACTTTTAGTTCTAGTTTATTGTAATGTTTTGTATAATAACTTGCTCTCGTAGTTAACAGCTTATGCAATGCTTGTTTTAATAATTTGCCCCTCCATTGCAGCTTGTCCTATTTTGAGACACTATTCTCATTAGGGGTTATATTTATGTAAATACTATTATAATAATTTTATTATATTCCCGTGATAACAACTTTAGTATTACATGGTAGTAACCTCTTTGATAAATCTCTTAACACATATTTACACATAAATTACTCCTAAAATAATTTTTTAAACATAAGCAAGTGAGGTCTAGTTTTGTTCGTCTCGTCACGTAGAATACATCGATATAGACAGAATTAAAAACGAATACACCATTTAAAATCTATAGCAATTCAAAGCAAATATGGAGTAGTATTTTGTTTTATTGGTTTGCGCGCTGCCTCGACCACATGCAGGCAACGGCGGCAACAGACTTCTCGGGGCACAACCGCACCGATTTTTTTAGCCTTTTTTTTTAAAAAATTTCACAAATATGCCTCTAGAGGTATGATTTTAAAATCTGGACCCTTAGCTCAGCGCCATCGTTACTAGCGTCGAGCTTACATTTCTTAGTGCCACCGTTGCTGGCGCCGAGGTCTTGAGCTCGATGCAGACGTGGTGGTGACTTGGCAGGCAGCTCGGCGCCGTAGATCCTGGCGCCGAGCTTGGCGCTGTAGATCTTGGCGCCGAGCTTGGCGCCACTTTCTATGGCGCCGAGGTGGTGTTTTCATCCGGCCTCAACCTTTCTGCCCGAACCTTCTTCCTCTTCTTTCTCCTCCCTCTCGGGTTTTTTCTCTCCCCACTTTGCCCTACCTCACGAATCGGCATATTGGACCTTGGAAACTCCGATTTGATCCGTAGATCTTCGAGAGTAAGGTATCCTCGCTCCCCTCCTAGTTTTTTTTGCATCGATTCGGTATATATTACTCAGATTTTTCAACCTAAGAATCGTCATGACTTAGGGTTTCATGCAATTTTTAATATTTGTATTATACAACCGTAGGATACCAAGGCGTGGAAAAGTTAGCAAATCAAGATAACCTCAGCGCATGTTGTTATGTTATGGGTTCATTGTTGTGTATCAAATAGAAAACCCTAGGTTTAGGGTTTAATGTTAATTGCTTTCGGTTCTTAGAACGAATTTGGTTGAATTGTAGTTATGGCCGAAATACCAGAAATGCTTTCGACTCATTGCCTCTGTCTAGTGGTGTTCCAGTGCCTATGTGTTTTTGCGGTGATCCTTGCAAGGTAGCCAACTCCGATGAAGAGGACACGTATAGGCAGAGGTATTGGATGTGTTCCAATTTTACGTTTGAGCCTACACTTCGTCAGCGTCGCATTAACAAGATGGTGAGGAATTGATGTTTGTGTCATATGACATCTTGCATGATTTTTTTGTTTCGTAACAATTGTATTTTTTGTAGACCCCTCCACCGCTCTGTGATTTTGAGCAGTGGATCGACACTGAGATTAAGCCTAAAGACAAGAAATAGATGCAGAACTGTTACGGTGGGAGGTAGAGGACAAGGAGATAATGGAGAAGAGACGCGGAGAGGAGGCTTCAAAAAAGAAGCACAAGGAAGAGGAGGAAAGGAGGCGTGTTGCTGCATACAGGGAGGAGAGGGAGAAGAAGCTTAAGCATGCACACCGAGCGAAAGAAGCGATGGAGGAGAATCCCGATGCCCTGAGGAAGGAAAAGTGGCCTCGTTGCACTCAGTAGTTTCCATGACTTGCTAGTTCTATGGTTTATTCATGAACAATGTTGTCTACTGTCGGCACGTACTTCTAGTATTATTGTGTTGTTTAATGTGGCATAGTATTGGACTTTTCATTATGTAGTTGTTTTCATTATTTGTGGTCATAATATTCAGTATAATATTACGGACGTAGTGAAATGTGATCACGTGCTGTAAACAAAACCTAACAAAGTAGGGCATTATATAATTCAACACACAAAACACATAAAATGGCATGTGAGAACATGTACCGAACTAGGGTACAGAGTTCCTTTGACTAAACCTAACATGCCTTAGGTAATTAAACCAAGCTACAAACACATGGATGTGCCATGTGAATAAGATAGGGTCATCCTAGTAGTGTGGCCACATAGCAAATTGTGTTGCACCTTCTCCATAGTAGCCTCCCATTGTTGGTGGTGGTGGTGGCGGGGGTGACGGCGGAGGCCCTTGTTCTTGTGGTTTGGGCAGGTGCAATATGGATCATTGTAGAGTGCCTCCGGTGAATAGGCACCATTGTTGTTGCCTCCTGTTCGTCGTCCTTGTAACCGCTACTAACTTTCCTTTCTAGATCGAAGATACGGTCTTGTAGGTAGTAGATGTACTCCACATGCGGATAAATAGGTCAAGAATCGACCCACCTAGTGAACCCATAGTTTTCTTCGGATAAGGAAGACTGCAATAAATATGTCATGTAAGTTGTATAGAAGAGGAACATATTGAAGAAACAAATAGTAATAGCAATTACCCATGCTCGCAGGCATTTGAAGAAACGACGACCTCCATCTATTCTCTCGGTGAACATCTGCACTAGGCAATCCTCACCATGCATGCATTTTGGCCACTCTTCTTTCCGTTCATCGTATCCTCTCAGTTGTGCCTCTTTGGTGAAATCACTTTTGCTCTCAACTGGGAACCTCTCATAAAGAGCTTCCTCAAAGAAATCAGGACCAAGAGAACCCTCCCACATAATGGTAGTTCCCTTCCCCTTTCCTTTCCCTTTGGACGACCCTCCAGACATTGGTACTGCAACGAAAGAAAGTACTGAGGAGTGCTCTTCTTCCTTGTTGTGTGTGTTAATGAGAGGGAGTGAGAGGTTATTTATAGGTTGAAAGGAGGAATGGAGGCCTCTCAATGTGCCATGTCAGCGATCCGTGTGCCTCTTCACCTCAACCCTTGGATCAAACAATCATAAGATGGATGGTGGAGATAAAGTGGAGTTGTGCTTCCTTGCATGCCTTCCTATCTTGAGCAAACCGCCATTCCTCTATACAATTCTTCCAGAACACACATGCCACGGACGTTGGAGAGGCGGTAAGAAGCACCTGATCAAGGTTGGGGCCAAGGCAAACCTGTAGGGGGGCGGGCAACCCCAGGAGTCGGTCGACCCTTGGAGACACCATCCTATAGGTGTACTATGTAAGTGAAGTGATAAATCGCTGCTATCATCGTACTCCTCGTCCTTGTAACTGAAAAGTCTATTTTCATTGTCTGAAAAGCCTAGATTCATTTGCTGTTACTGAAAAGCCTAGATGCTATAGGTATACTATGTAAGTGAAGTGATAAATCGCTGTTGTCACCGTACTCCTCATCCTTATAACTGAAAAGTCTATTTTCATTGTCGGAAAAGCCTAGATTCGTTCACTGTTACTGAAAAGCCTAGATTTATCTGCAAAGCGTTTGTACGATACGATTGGACTATACACGTTCTAATGAATTTATATTTAATCTGTGTACTATATTTGTTCCTTTTTAGCAGTGTAGTATAATTAATGATTCATGAAAAAAATCATAAGAGTTTCCCTTGTTTCAGGAGCATCCATAGTTTCAAACAGAGACATCATTATATAATCCAAACATTTAATCTTCCAAAGAGCACAATAAAACCACATCAAACATCACAATCAACATAACTTGTCATGCATAGTCCAAATAGTCCATAATGTCTATATGGTCCCTAATAGTTATAGGAAAGTGACTACAAAATCTATAATAGTACATAATAACATCTACCACAAACCCTCACTGCCTCCTAGTCTTACCCTTACCCTTGTGACCAAGAGCGCTGGTACCTGGAGTGTAAGGGTCAGGTGGACGGCGTTGCCTAGTGCCTAGAGGCTGTGTAGGCTGAGTCGAGGGAGCGTCCTAGAGCTAAGAGGGGACAAGCTCCTCGTGCCTCTGGTCCACGTCGTCGTCATCCTCGTCCTCGTCCTCGTCCCCTATAGGTTCATGGCTAAAGGAACCTAAGCCTCCTCTGCCTACGGAAGGAACGTACATGTCTTGTGTCGTGTCTGTCCTGCAACCACAATGAGCAGCCGCATGGCATAGCCGACATGACAGCCTCTGTTGTACAAAATTATGTTAACTGAAAGAATCTAATGTATTAATAATATGTTTGAAAGAATATTGTAAATATTACATCTAGGAAGCTACGCGTGTCGTCGTCCCTGACTCTCGAACAAAAGCGCTCAATGTCTTCAACAGAGCATTTGAGGGTATTGCCCTGCAACAAAGTTCTTAGTAATAATACTTATGAACAGATAGCAACATGTTTTGTTTTCTTTTGTACAAGAATCTAACGTATTATAAGGATGCTATGGCTCGAAGGTGGCACTAACTAAAATAGATACCTCTAACACATAATGTATTGGTATGCAACTTAACATAGAAAAATAAGGCAATTGACTTACCACTCTGTCCAAGATTGGTCCTGCCTCCAGCTGCCTTTCTACACGAGTAGATTGGTCGTACGTCGTGTCTTCATCGTCGGAGGACTCGATGTTGGCGTAGTCATCTTCTGTCCACTATAGCCTCAGCCTGCAACGTGTCGCACGTTGGTACCAAGCTTGGTACCACCTAAACTCATGGTTCGTGTGTGGCTCGTTGTTCTTGTCCACGTTGTCGTGCATCTGCTCCCATTGCTCAATGTAGTACTGGTGGTGCTTCTCCCAGTCAAAATTTTTTTTGTTCTTCTGACGATCCAACCTGCACGTATGTCATCATTACTTGAATCCATGTACATGTCACCATATGAATGGAAATGGACCATCACGAGACATTTGAAATAGCAAAACACTTACTTGTGTAAGTCAATGCCAGTTGAGAATGAAGCCATTGGCCAAAGCTGTCTCACTCCAAATTGGCGTGCAACTCTATGTGACAATTAGAATTCGATAGCATAGAAACAGATTAGAGGGCACCTCATCCTATAGAAGTTGTCGTCGCACCCACGCATGTTGCTCAAATGAAAAGGAAGTGCCCCCTCTCCATCGTACGGCTCCCACGACACCTGCAACATATCCAAACAAGATGTTAGATGGTATACTAAACCATTTTAAACCAGCATGGGAAATAAAATTTACTTACACTAGACGTCGTGAACGTGTCTAGCTTGTTCGTGTACTCAATGTATGTCCACTGTAACCTCGCATGCGGAACCCTAACCTGGTCCCAAAGGTACGCCCACGTTGGCTGCCGACGTGGAGGCTGACCTGGGAACCACTCACGACGAGCCAGAACCTCAGGACGGCCAACTGGTAGACGACCCTACATCCACAACTAGAGCAGGTACACGCATCCACCAAGTGACACTGTGGATGAAGTCCGACGACACCCCTCACAAAGCTGGCGATAAAGAAAACCCAAGACTGTAGAGCCCTAGCTGTACTGACCCGTCTGGTCCTAGTCACTGAGGCAGTGGACCCACATCCACGACGCAGTGTCACCCGTGGCATGGGGGAAGAGAACGTAGGCAAACAGGTATAGGATCCATGGCCTGTAGTAGTACCCAACTGTCTCCTCATCTGTCTCCTCGGGGCACTGTGCGAACTCTTGCCGGAGCCAAGAGACTAGAACTCTAGAAGTGTGAGCCCCTTGCTCGCCAACCTCATGCCCAAGGAAGGCTTGCAACCACCTCTTTAATGTAGGGAGGTCCTTGAATACCCTCCCATTCTCAATTACCATGTTAGGGTCGGCCTTAGGAGCTTCTAGGAGCTCATCATCACGTCCTTCTACACACGCCTGATCAGAATGAGCAAGATCGCTTAACTCGTGAACTCTTGGATCACGGCGATCGGGAAAGATACACCTCAGCATCTCAACATCACTCTCTGTCAGCTCTCCAATAGGACGATCATCATCAGAATCAAGAGCCCTTGCCATCTCATATGGCTCTGAATCATTCATAATTTCAACACTATTGGAGCCACAGAATCCATCTCCACAGAGCACTTGCATAGCAACAGTGGGCACATCCACATTGTCAGGAATGTCTACTACAACATAAGTAGAAAAATGAGGAAAGAATGAAAAATTGGATGTAAGGAATGGGGTAAGCTCATAAGAACCATGCAGATAAGACACTTACTCGGATGATTCTGTGTCAAAGGGATCTCATGAGGAGGATCTTCCACAACATCATGACTCTGACAAGCATCTCCAACTAGCATATTGGGGGCAGATTGAGCATCGAGAACCGTAGGTGCAACCTCCACATCCATATCCGGTTCTGGGACGGGAGGGTCGAAGTGTGCCTGCTGACCCATTGGTGGGGAAAACCCATGAGGGATGGGATCAACTAACACCCGATGCACAACCACATCCAAACTTTGCAACTGGCACTTCATAGCTGATATAACATAGTTCTTCCACTGGTCTACACATCCAATTGGGATCATCTTCCTAAGGATGTTGGGAGGAGAACCTAGGTGAAGTACACCCTCCACTGCGATGCCATCACCATCATCAGCTCCATGCCAATGTAGCTTCTCCTGAGCCCTTGCAACCAACTCACTAAACGATGGCTTCTCATTGGCGGCCACTGCCAGATTAGTGCTTGGAGTCTTGAAGACGTCGTGGCCGTCAACGAGGAGAAATTCTTCGTCAAGGTCGCGGTGGAGCGGGAGCGACCTTCCCTATGAATCAAGCTGATTATAATGAGCAGCCTCGGCCCTTGCAATGGCCGCCTCATTTTCTCGGCACTGGGCGTGGTTGATGTTCTGGTTCTCACGAGCGACATGTTCCTCCTCGGTTTCGCCATTTCGAGGAGGGCTATCGACGCTGACGTTGAAGATCGCGCCACCCCGGAAGGGTGGGAGAAGGAGTTGCTCGGTGAAGGTTTCGACGAGGGTCTCCATAGAGCCTGGAGACTCGGAGCCTAGATTTTCCTTTGGGATAGTCTGGAGGGACGCTCGATCTTCTCCCGTGGTACCCCCGACATGTCTGCAGGTTTCCAAGCAAACACGTCGGCGTTGGCACGTAGGAAGAAGACGAGCGCGCTTTCCTATTTGGGGTCAAGGTGAGCCCCAATCTTCACAGTCTTGGAGGGGTCGTCAAGGCCGAGGCCGACCTCCTTTATTTCCTTGGACTTGGCGGAGGCACGGGGAGGCTCTAGCTCTAGGATCTCCATGTCATCGGCGGGCAATGTCTTGGCTTTGGTGACCACATTGGCCATCTAGATGGAGAGGTCGGTGGCTTCAGCGAGGGCGAGACTCTCTATCTCGTAGGCGTAGACGATGGAGAGGTTGGCCCGCAAGGCTAGAACTCCTGCAGGCGATGGCATCTTCAGCACCAGATACGCGTAGTGCGGTACGGCCATGAACTTGTCCAGAGCTGGCCGACCAAGTATGGCATGGTAGGCGGTGTTGAAGTCGGTGACGTAGAAATTGATGTGTTCGATGTGGTAGTTGCTTGCCGTGCCGAACTGTACTGGTAGGGTAATCTCTCCAAGTGGTTTGGAGGCCCTGCCAGGTACACACCACAAAAGGAGGAGTCAGAGGGTGTGAGATCTGACAAACCGAGGCCCAGCTCCTTTAGGGCTCCGGCGAAGAGGAGATTTAGAGCGCTCCCACCATCGATGAGCACTTTTCTGAAGAGCACCTTGTAGACGGTTGCATTGAGGACGAGGGGCAAATGCCCTGTGTAGGGAATATCTGCCCACTGGTCGGCCCTGCTAAAGGTGATGGGGACATCAGACCATGGGCGATAGCTGGGGTTGGCGGTGGCGTCTTCCGTAGTGACGGAGAGCACCGGCCGTGCGGCGAGCTTCCGTTCTCTTCTGCTCTCAGTGGAGGCGAGGCCCCCGAAGATGGTGGCGACCACCTTGTCGTGGTCCTGGAAGGCATTGTTGTTGCCCCCAGGTGGTCAACGACCTCTAGTTCCATCGTTGGCGTCGTCGTCCAGCTTCTTGTCCTGGAACTCCTTAGCCAAACCGAGGCAGTTCTTCATCTTGTGTTTGGCGTTCTTGTGAAGAGGGCATGGGCCATCGAGGATCTTTTGGTACTATCATCGTAGTTGCGCTTGGCGCGAGGTTGACTGACGGCGGCGATGATGTGGTCTGGCCAGCGGCGGTGATTTTGGCCAGACTTGGGTCCTTCTGGCCGATCATGACCACTGTCACGATGATAGCTACGGTCATCGAAACGTCGGTCGTTGTGGCATCGGTCGTTGGGGCGATCGTTGTAGCGGCGAGGTGGGCGATGAGTGCCTGCGTCCTCATTGAAGCGCACCTCGGCTTCCTCGGTGTTGGTGTACTGGTTGGCAGTAGTGATCATCTCGCCGATGCCTGTGGGAGGCTTGCGGTTGAATTTGGAGCGAAGCTCGCGATGGTAGAGTCCTCGGATGAAGGCGGTGATGACCTCAGCTTCCGTGATGTTGGGAATATAGTTCCTCATCTCGGAAAAGCGTCAAATGTAGCTGCGGAGGAGCTCGGACGGCTTCTGGTTGATGCGGTTGAGATCATGCTTGGTGCCCGATCGAGTACACGTGGCCATATAGTTGTCAGTGAAGACTTTCTTCAGCTCTTCCCAGGATCCGATGGAGTGTGGGGCAAGGCTAGTAAACCAGCTCATGGCGGGTGGCATGAGCATGATGGGGAGATAATTTGCCATGACACTGGTGTCTCCTCCGGCGGCGCGGACAGCAGTGGCGTAAGCCTGCAGCCACTGTGTCGGGTTCATCCTTCCTTTGTAGGGCTCGACCCCAGCGATCTTAAAACCATGGGGCCACCGAAGTATTCAGAGCACCCTTATGAAAGCTGGGGCCCCCTCAGGGTTGTCGACGCCGTCGTCTGCAGCGTTGCCGTCAGCGATCGGCTTGAGGGCTGAGTCTAGGTTGCCGTACTACTGCTCGTACTCCTGGCGGCGACATACTTCGTCTTCATGGCGATCGAAGCGACGTTGCTCAATACGCCGTCATGCATCCCGGAGGTTGCTGAGGTGCACTCGAGCGTCCTGTTCGACTTCCTAGTCATGTTGGCGATGGTGTTCGGCGCTGTGGCCCCCGGCCCCCCCCTGGAGAGGCAGCGACTGGTCGACGAAACAGCTTTGACTGGGGTGGCGATTAGATCTCGGCGTAGCTGATCGGCGAATCGTGCTCATAGAGCATGAAGGTCTCTGATCCTCATGAATCTCATTAACCTGACAGTGTGTCGCTTTAAGCATGGTGGTGACCTTGGTGAGCTCGAGCGTCTGTGGGAGGCGAGCGAGCTTAGTGGTGGCCATTGCCAGATTAGCGCTTGGAGTCTTGAAGACGTCGTGGTCGTCAACGCGGAAAAATTCTTCGTCGAGGTCGTGGTGGAGCGGGAGCGGCCTTCCTTATGAATCAAGCTGATTATAACGAGCAGCCTCAGCCCTCGCAATGGCCGCCTCGTTTTCTCGGCGCTGGGAGTGGTTGATGTTCCGGTTCTCGCGAGCGACACGTTCCTCCTCAGTTTCGCCATTTCGAGGAGGGCTGTCGACGCTGACGTTGAAGATCGCGCCACCCTGGAAGGGTGGGAGAAGGAGTTGTTCGGTGAAGGTTTCGGCGAGGGTCTCCATAGAGCCCTGAGACTCGAAGCTCAAATTTTCCTCCGGGATGGTCTGGAGGGACGCTCTGCAGTCACATGTGCGGGGATGATCAGAGCAGAATTGATCTACACCGGCTCAAGGAGCTCTCCGACTCTGTCAGCGTTGATGATCCACGGGATCGATCCGACCGTGAAGATCTAGCCGGGCTGCGGGAGGGACGAAGAGCCTACGGAAAAAAACCATCTTGTTCGACAAGGAAACAACACGCAAACCCCTACCTGGCGCATCAACTGTCGACAGAATACCGTCGGCAGTCCTCCGAGGGGTATCCCACGAAGGTAGATTGATCGGTAGATGAGCGTGAGATCAAGAACAAGAAGGCAACAGAGACACACGATTTAGACAGGTTCAGGCCGTCAGTATGACGTAATACCCTACTCCTGTGGTATGTTGGTTTGTATTAGCTGTCATATGATATTGCGTGAGTTTGGAGGGGGTCCCTGCCCGTCTTATATAGTCCGGGGAGCAGGGTTGCAAGTCGGTTAGATCTAAGAGATAACCGGAAAGTAATAACAGATTACAGGAATCTTGGGATCATACATATCCTAACAAATATCGTAGTATCTTCAGGATATCTTCCAGATGTCTTGCGGGAGCCGCCGAGCAGAGTCGTACCCCGCAAGGCGTCGTCTTGTGGGCTGGGCCACCCCTGGGGGCGCAGCCCATGTGGTCTGCCGATGGTATCTAGGGTCGTACACCCCACATTGGGGCTCGTCGCGATGCAAATCAAAGTGGTGAGGTGGCAGTTGAGACGCTGGCGACCGGGCGCACCCACGAGCGTGAAGAATTGATGGCTGGTGCCCACGCTCTGGCCCTCGGTGGCCGTGGTGGGCAGAGGTGCAGCAGGGGAAAATACGGCGACGGCAGTGGTGTGGCTATGCGCCCTGGCCGGACGTGTATGTCGTGACCGAGTGCTTCTGTCCAAGGCGCAAACGATGAGCGCGCCCTCCACAACCGGCCACGTGCGCACGTGAGACAGGCAGGCGTGGCATGGCCCGCGCAGCCGCAGCGCCATTAAGGCAAGGCGACGACACGAGCGCAACGGGGGCACCCCACGTGCATGCCAGCAACGTGCGGCAGCGGCGCAGCAAGCAGCGATGAGGCGGCCCGCAGCGCGACACGATGAGCAGCAGCGAGGCAGAGCGGCCGCAGCGGGCAGCAACACAGCAGCGGGACAGCACGACGGTTAGGGCAGGGGACTTACGTAGCGGTGGCACTACGCGGGTCAGCCGATCGGTCATGGCGGACAACCGAGCATGGCCAGTGCGCGCGCACGGGTGTCTGACGCGGCGACGTCGCAGCTTGGGAAAGCGGTGATCGTGCCCACGCGAGGGAAACGACCGAAGACGTGACGTGCACGCTTTTTAAAGTGTTCACAAAAACTAAACCGTTGATCCCATTCCAAAACCACCTATGCCATCACCTAGAGGGTACATTAGGTCACTAAAACTACCCGTAACACTACCCTACTTCTTAACCAGATTGCCTTACAAAATTACCAAACATCGCAATGTCTAGCTCACCAAAAGTTCATGAAATCTTCTAAGTGTTGAATGACTTCCTAGTTGCCTTTCCAAACCCTTAGAAATATAAGCTAGCAACATTATTTATCAACACCAAGTATTTCATTGTCATCTACAAAGTTTGTACTTTCAACTTTATTTAAGTGCTGCATATATGTTCTATATTATTTTTGTTCAATAAAAAATGGTTTACAACCCTACTTGATAATTACGCGAATCATGGAATAACTTTCCGATTAACATTTTATTGATCCTTCTACGTTACGACAATTCACCTACTCATTTCACCACATGCATTAACACACAAATATGATGCTCATTACACGTTTTAGTAGATGATTTACGGTGTAACACTGAGGGTGTTACACGTCGCTCCTCCGCAAGCAAGCTCGGGCCAGCGACACATCTCCTCTTCGGCAGCCCTCTCCCCTCCGGCGGCGCCCCTCTCCACCGCAAGCAGGCTCGGCCAGCGGTGCATCTCTCTCTCCCACTTGCTCGCTCTCACTCTCCCTCTCTGCCATCTCCTAGGCGCGCATGCCATTGCCTCCCGCACGAGCTCCACCGGCCACACAGCTCCGCCTTGACTCCCTCCTTCCTCCCCACCGGTTTGCGCCGTCGCTCGTCTAGGGTTGAGGCCCCTCGGGCCGGTTTTCGTCGCCGTACCACCATTGCCGCCCGAGCTCAAGCTCAGCGCGGCCAGACCATCTTCGGTCGTTTCTCTCCCTCCTAGTGTTTGGATCTGGGCACGGCCCCATCCCTGGCACCGGTGGGCGCTGGCGCGGCCCCGTCCCGTCCCTGGCAAACAGGCCCTAACTATGATATCTAATTCCATTTAGCAGATCATCCCTGAGGCCATGGTATTGGGGCTGTCCCAGTTTTCTTGCTAAGGCCCCGTTTAGTTCCGGAATTTTTTGGCTTTTGGCTACTGTAGCACTTTTCGTTTTTATTTGGCAAAAATTGTCCAATTATGGACTATTTAGGCTTAAAAGATTCGTCTCACGATTTCTCGGCTAACTGTGTAATTAGTTTTTTTTCGTCTATATTTAGTACTCCATGCATGTGCCGCAAGATTTGATGTGACGGGAAATCTTAAAAACTTTTGGTTTTTGGCTTGGAACTAAACGGAGCCTAAATTTTTTCTTCTTTCAGTTTCTTTTCTTTTCTTTTTTTTTAGCTTACATAGTAACGTAGACGGTCATTGGACTCTCATGTAGGCCCAACCCAGCTCCAAGTCGCCCTTCGCCTGCAGGCTGCAGCACTTCTCTGCCACCGGCGGCAGTAGCTGACGGCAAGATGCCGTTAAACCGCGGCTTCCTCCCTCTCACAGTCAGAGTCTCGTTCACTGCCCGTGCCGCCTAGGCGCCTACACACTTTCGTCGCCAATGGCGGCTCCCGTCCGGGCCCTCCCGCTCCCGTCGTCCGTCGCCCGTCGCGTACCCCCGCATGTCCTTGCGGGGCCGCAGCAGCTGCAGCCGGCGCCGCGCCCCCGGAGTTCGCGCGGCGGCGGCGGCGGAGGGTGCTTCGCGGGCGACGGAGCCCGTGGAGGTGGTCGGCGTAGGCAGCCGGAAGGACGCCGTCATTGACTTCTGCCTGGGCTCACGCACGCTGTCCTCCACCCCCATCCGCTTCTGGTACGGAACCGACATCGAATTCCTTAACTCCAACACTGCATTGTCTGGCGGTGTACGCGATGCGGACCTCGTTTTTGGCCTTCAGACCACCTTGGCGTGCCCAGTGTTGTTCAGGGGACTCGTGATTTGTAGAATTGGAACCCCATCTAAGCGAATTGATCAATTGCCGAAGTTAATTTAGTGTCTGACTTTGATTTCCACCGGTGAAATTTAACGTGGAATCATCAATGTGTGTTCCTCCATGATGCTACAATATTTTTTTGGAAATATGTAGTTTGCAATTTGCCTTCCCGTAGTGCTTTCGGCCAAACAGAGTGGCATATTATTACCCTGCTGTGATTTTGGTGATTTTTGCTTACCATCAGTTTTTTTGTTACTATAATCATTACTTCACCAAGTATTAACCTAACATGTTATTCGACATTGTGAATTTGAAGATTTTCTGCTTACCAGATTAATATTGGGGAGAGCAGGGAGTTGTCCATGAGATTTAATTGGTTATTTTTTTTGTAGTCATAGTACAAAGAACCTTCCTGCAGCATATGGTAACCTTTTTTCTTTGATGGAATCACCGAAATTGCAAGCAAATGCCTTAGTGAACTAACCCATGTCCCATTTCCTAGTGCATTCTTACACACTATTAGTGTGGTGGAACATTGGTTCCTTTACAATTCTGCAGAGTGCAGACTGCAGTAGGAGTTAGAGTTGTCTCCTGTGCACTAAATAGTAAATACTTCTAAAGTGTGAAACAGAAGCATGAAATATTTGGATACTAATATGTTAATTCGTGAGCTAATTAAGGACTGCATCTTGTACCTTGTCGCTTGATGTACTTGCATTTCCTAATTCAATGTAACGAATTCTTGAAAGAGTACATTGATCTATTTTCACAACAAATTCAGTGTACTGTGCAATTTCTCTGTATTAATATCTCTTTGATTATATAGCTATGATTACCCATTGACACATAAGAAGATTAATCTGCTAGGACAGATCCCTTATTCTGTTGAGTATAAGCTTTGCATTTTCAAATGAAGTGCATGTTTGCTACTCTTGGTTGTTTTTGCATTTATCTTCTTGTTTTATTCTTTAAAAAAATTTAAACCATCTCTGAATTTTGTTTCAGGACAGTACATGTGATTGATAATTCTAAAGTTCAGTTAATACAAAAAGGTCATGGAACTGGTACTGCATCTTTCATGGACTCAACTTCTTGAGTTGATTCAACGTTTTTTATGCGTACATGGTTTTGTGGTTTTCATTCTCTATCTACTATCTTTAGCATGAAACTGACATCTCTCTGTTTTTCAGATGCAGTGTTCAGAGACTTGGAACCTCCTTATTTCTTCATCTGTGCCCCCATGGTTATTCTTGTTTGTGCACTTCTCATCTTTCTTTTTGATACCATATGTTGCTCTCATACTGTTTGGCCTTAGGATATTGAGTGTGCTTAGATATTGTGCTATATCCCTTACCACTCTGTTGTATAATGTTAATGAAACACATGCTACAATTGATTTTTGTCATTTGGGACTGAGATCTGACCGCATATTTTGCTATGACTTTTAAATTTAGGTTTCTAGTGTGGGACAAGATGCTGATCATATTACTGCAATGGAACTTCTTAGCGCTGTCAAATCTGCTGGTAATCTGGCTGCATCAATATTTTTGAAGCCCTTCTGCTTTGAGGGACAAAGAAGGCAAGTAGAGGTAAAAAAAACTTCTGCAGTAAATTTTCTTCTTTTCCATGAACAGTGAACTTTGTGTGTGCAGGTTGCTTAAAAGATGCATAAGTTCTTATAATTTACTATTAATTTCGTCTTCTGCAGGCAGCTGATTTGATTAGCAAACTTCAAACGTGCTCAAAAGTTTTTAGAGCTCTAAACTTTAGATCTGGGGATCCAAACAGGCTCTTAGTGAAGTCTTTATAGTTGTGGTATCTGATGCCTTTTCCACTTTTCATGGTTAAAAGATTGTCCTGCCATTTTATTGGAGGACCTTCAATTTCTCATTGTTTTCTTGAATAAGGGTATATTTGAAAGAACCATTAATTGATTACTTTTTTCATCAGTTGGTACTTTCTATATTTAAACAGATATGTGCAAAATACAGTGTGACTCTCATTTCTTTCTGATGTGGTCTCATGATGTTACGGATTTCAGCTTTTTATGTGATTGTAGTGTTAATAAATATCACTATAGACTAGTCTAGCAGCATATGTAGTCGAAAAAATAGCTGCGCAAATATTACTACATTTTACTCAATGATGAGATTTGAATTTGTGCTAGGTCAGTGCGGAGAATCCAAGAATCTGAGGTCAGAGAGGCGTTGAAAAGGATGAAAGGAGGTAAGGCGATGGGACCGGATGGTATCCCAATCGAGGTGTGGAGATGCCTCGGAGACATAGCTATAGTATGGCTAACCAAGCTGTTCAACCATATTTTTCGATCGAACAATATGCATGACGAGTGGAAGAGAAGTATATTGGTACCGATCTACAAGAATAAAGGGTATATTCAAAGTTGTACTAATTACCGGGGAATTAAGTTGATGAGCCATACTATGAAGCTATAGGAGAGAGTTATCGAGCATCGCTTGAGAGCAATAACGCGGGTCTCTATGAACCAATTTGGTTTCATGCCCGGAAGATCAACCATGGAAGCCATTTTCTTAATAAGACAAGTTATGGAGCGGTATAGGGAGAAGAAGGATCTACACATGGTTTTTATTGACTTGCAGAAGGCTTATGATAAAATACTAAGGAATATTATGTGGTGGGCTTTGGACAAACATAAAGTCCCAACGAAGTACGTCAGGCTCATTAGGGACATGTACAACAATGTTGTGACTAGTGTTTGAACAAGTGATGGAGACACGGATGACTTTCCGATTAGGATATGACTGCATCAAGGGTCAACTTTGAGCCCTTATCTGTTTGCCTTAGTGATGGATGAGGTCACAAGGAACATACAAGGGGACATCCCTTGGTGTATGCTTTTCGCAGACGATGTAGTGCTAGTTGATGAAAGCCGGACAGGAGTGAATCAGAAACTGGAGTTATGGAGGGAGACTTTGGAGTCCAAAGGTTTTAGACTCAGTAGAACTAAAACTGAGTATATGAGATGTGACTTCGGCACTACTACTCGGGATTAAGAAGATATTAGTTTGGAAGGTCAAGTAGTGCCTAGGAATGATACCTTTCGATATTTATGATCATTGCTACAGAGAGACGGAGATATTGATGAAGATGTTAGCCATAGAATCAAAGCAGGGTGGATGAAGTGGCGCCAAGCATCTGGTGTCCTATGTGACAAAAGGGTACCACAGAAGCTAAAAGGCAAGTTTTATAGGACGGTAATTAGACCTGCTATGTTATATGGTGCAGAATGTTGGCCTACGAAAAGACGACATGTTCCACAGATAAGTGTCGCGGAAATGCGTATGTTGCGTTGGATTTGCGGTCATACAAGAAGGGATCGAGTTCGGAACGATGATATACGTGATAGATTAGGGGTAGCACCAATTGAAGAAAAGCTTATCCAACACCGGTTGAGATGGTTTGGACATATCCAACGGAGACCTCCAGAGGCACCGGTGCGTAGTGGAATCCTAAGCCAAGATATTAACGTGAAGAGAGGCAGAAGAAGACCGAAGTTGACTTGGGTAGAGGCAGTAAAAGGAGACTTGAAAGGATGGAATATATCTAAAGACTTAGCCTTAGATAGGAGTGCTTGGAAAACAACTATTCACGTGCCTGATCCTTAATTGCTTCTGCTGGGTTTCAACTCTAGCCTACCCCAACTTGTTTGGGACTTAAAGGCTTTGTTGTTGTTGTTGTTGTTGTTGTTGTATTATGCATAGAAAATTAACTTATACAGTTTTTCTTTACTCACCCATTGGTGACAATTGTTGATATTAGTGGTTGATTATGTGCTGCAATATTTTTTTTTTACAGAAACCATTATGATGAAAGTGTTTCCACAGTACAAGAGGGCTTTCTTTCAAATTTGGCCTTGCATTTTCCTTTTATATCCTCTCTTATGGGAGGAGATATCCCTGAGCAGAAACAAATTAGGTCTAAGCATTCCTTTAATCATCTGCCTGACAACAGATCTAATTCTGTAGAACAAGACGAATTCTCACAACTTTCTAATTGGTCATCTGATGCTACTGTTTCCAAATTATTTCCTGAAGAATTTGAGGATTTGGAATCTGTGAGGTAACTTACGGACTTGGCTTCTTTCCTTTTGTCCCAGGAAAGCTAGTTCCTTTTTTTTTTTTTTAAAAATTATTGTTATGACCAAGCATGTCCACTGCAATTCTGTCTTAGAGGCAGTAATGACAGGAATGAGAGAATAAAGCCAGAATCTCTGGAAGGTAATTTGGCAGTTACTGGAGAAATGAGCAAAGACGATAACAGAGGTAAAATTGTTTGTGTGCACCACGTCCTTTGTTTTGTTTGCATGTGCTTTTCTAACTTAAGTTTCATTGACAGAGCATTTAGTTTCACAGCAGGAACATCGTTTCTTGAGCAACTCCCCTGGTTTTGATATTGCACAACTGTGGGCTAAACAGCATGCGATGGCAAGTGGAAGCAGTAAAAATGATAAGCTTGATATTGTCGCTCATCCTGTTGGTGTAAAACTTAGCAAAGTTCAGTCTGATCATTCTCCAAATACGCAGCCTGAAACTCTTGGTGCTGACACAACTGTTGCTACTGGACATGCTGCCTTTGGAGTACCATTTTCTGATGTTCGTTTGGAGAAAGTAATGGGCGTGTGTAGTTCTGCAGTCACATTTCTGAGGAATAGAATGGATAGGTCTCGAAAGCGTGGCTCAAACTCAATATCCAGCCGGGCTGCCCTGATGCTCGTTAGTTTCTCTCTCTCTCCTGCATACTTATCTTGAATGTCATGCTGACACAGTTTGTTATAAGCTCCATTCCTTGTTTGGACACAAAGGGGAAGTAGTTAGCTTGCCCAGATCATATCAACTTAGAAAAGTGCAACATATTGTTTTTTTCCTTGTTTATTACATTCAAAGATAAGGAGGTTTTTTGTTGTTTATTTGGATTTCAGATTCCATATAGGTTGACGAAGAAGGCACAGTTTACTAATCCAAAAATGGATAACTGTGCACCAAAATCATCCTCGTAGTTTCCTCTGGAGCTACTCATAATGTTTTGCAGCCTCCCTCATCCATTCCATGTGCTTAGCTAGCTCAGTAGCTCCCTTTTCTTGTGGTATTAAGATGGGTTTTCCATTCAGTTACATTTGTGCATCTAGGGTGTTATGTACTACTTAGATGTTTTATCAAGGTGTTGGCACAAATTTTGGCCTACCTAAATACATGTGAATATTTATGCCATGAGAGATAAAATAATAAATAATTCAGATGGTTATATGCCATATACAGAAATCATAAAATAAATGAAATTAATATATCTAAAAGAGACGCATGACAAAGATGAAAGCCTATGCAAATATATACCCGTTGTATATATTTGTATACCATATATTGTTCATTCACAAAAGGAGGAGAGATGTATATTGTTTATCTACATTCCAAGGAAATAAAAACATATATATAGAAGCAAATGCGTTTGGACACGCACACACGTTGGGTTAATTAAATTATGGCCATGAGCGTACGTGTGTATATACGATGCGTATCTGTACACAATTGACAAGCTAGCTAGCCAGCACATATACGTAACACACGTACGTGCATGCGGCCCAGCCCACACAAGAAGATGTCGACTGTACGTTCTCCATAATTACTTTGATTAAAGAATAAATAAACGGCCCAAAACCGGTTGTCGGGCAAGGGTTCAAGAGTTCACGAGCTGCGCGCTTACACGTTCAAACAGGGCTGCGTCTGGTCGACACCGCTCACAAGCGCCTTTCGCACGATCTCCGCTCCCGTTGATTCAAACTTTGGCGCCAAGCACCGGTTAATCAAAGGAAAGAGCGCCAAAACACCACGGAACTGCTCTTGCTTTAGGCCTATAAATACATGGCCAGTAGTAGAGAGAAGCCCGGCTCCATCGCATATCGCCTCAGCTGCCCCGCTCCATCTCGCATATCGCCTCCAGTGCCTCGCCGCATCACTCAACACATAGTGCCGTCAGTTGCGCTAACCGCCCGCCGGAAGTTCACCGTCAGGTTGCCCCTCGGCGCCGCCGAAGCACACATCGGTGCCCCTTCGCAAGGAGCGCTACGTCCGTCCGTCGGCCCTCGCAAGAAGCCGCTGCGTCGTCCGTCCGCCGCATCCCGAAGAAGGTGAGCGGCGTTTCATGGCGTTCTGCTGATCCTCTTCCACGTCTTCATCTTCACGGCTCCACGGCGCGCCCGGCAACAACTTCATCAACACCATGATCAAGACCTCGTGCGCAACCTTGCTCTCTTGAGCAAGTTGCCATGAGATGATCCAAGGCCCCAAGCCGATTTGTTATGCAAACCGGATAGGGAAGAGCCTTGTTCTCGTGAACAAGAGCTATCGTCTCCAAGATCAAGACCTCGAGATGCGGCTTGGCTCCATCGGGCAAGTTGCTATGAGATGTCTCAAGACCCCATGCCGGATTTGTCGTGCAAACCGGACAGGAAAAGCATTGTTCTCTAGAACAAGAGCTAAAACCTCAAACATGCAAAGATCGTCATCTTCTCGCAATCAATGCGTGCATGGGTTCAAATCAACAGGAACCTTTGCTCGGAAAGACACAGAGATAGATGCAAACTCCATGCAAAGCGCTGCCCATATGCGTTATATGTGTATATGCAGTCCTCTCTAGACAGTTGTCTTCTTTGCATTGCATAAGTAGCTAACCAGCGTCTACATGTACATGTGATGTATATTAGAACAGCCATACTTTGTGAACTAACTAGCTTGCATGTGCAGAGTGCGTCATCGATTGACTAGCCAAACATATATATATATATGTGCACATATACCTATATATCGATCCACCATGCATTGCATATTTAGTCCATACATCTCGCACGCCGCTAGCAAGTCTCGGCATCAAACCATAGCACAAGCCACATGAGCAGAAAAGTGCCAAGCTGATTCATATACCGATAAATTTGTAAAGATAAAATAAATTAAAATCAAATGATCGTCATCCTAATAGTCGCCAGTACTATCCAAAGTTAATAAATAAATTAATATCCCCTTATGTGCTTAGGTGGTCTTCATCCTTGAACCTAGATCCTGCTGTGTCACAAAAATGAATCAAATAAAATTAGTCCTTCCATGCCAAATCCCATGCGTCCATGCCACGTCCATCACCCAGATGCTAATTAACTTGTCTGCGGCGTTCGGCTAAAATAAATAATATCATCATAGTTTCCCGAAACTACCATACATGCCAAGCATAGACTCTCTATAAATACCGTGCACCATATGGGCACGTCAAATATTGCATCTCAGTTAGACAACATTCATATATGATTGTGCCTAATTAGCTGATAAATCAAAAATCAAACCAAATCAAATTTAAATAAATGAGATTGCACGTGCTGATCCACGGTCAAACACCATGCTATTAGTACGCACGCTGACCTTGATGAAATAATATATATAATTACATAGACCCTGGCCGAGGCCGGTGACGCAACCTCGGCCATAGTAAAATAAACGTCGTCCTAGCTTAAGCCCAAACGAAATATCGCACCCTATATATGATGAGTGCATCGTATATGTCAAAATATGTTAATCCATGGTCTCGCACGAGACTATATCAAATTTAGTCTCTAAGATAAATCACGTCCATGTATACGTGATATAATAATGAACCAAGTAAATTAATGTCCCTCCGTCGACATTAGCATATGTCAAAATGCATGTAAGGCATCCATGTCCAATCAACTAAGCGTAAATCATATGCCGGGTTAGTAATTAAGACCTAGCCTTATGTCATGGTCCAAATAAATAACATGATATACACTCAAAATACGCATGAGTTAAATACATGCGTACTCAACTAAAAGACCCAAACAAGCTATCCGCCACTCATATATTTAAAAAAAGTGAAGTAGCTCATCGAGAAATTCATATTCATCCATCGGCAACTACAAGACTGAAGAATTTGTTTTCTTTTGTAGTTTGTAATAGGAAGCCATATGATGTAATCTTTATTTATCATGTAATCATGTTGGAACTCTTAATCAGGGGTTTTCTCTTCAGAGATGTAATTAACATAATTTTTATGAAAATATAAGAATTATGGAAGTATGGACTCGCATTACCTGTTCTTTTATATTTGTCCCGTCTAAATTCACCAAAATTAAATTTGTCTCTGCTGACGTGGAGGCGGGTCGTTAGCCGCCCGTTTTCCCGCCATCAGATTCTGGCACGCCCGGTGGGACCTACTTCTCACCTCATCTTTGAGTTCCATCATGTTTGCATCATATGGCTTTGACCTAAAATGTCAAATGAAGTTTTATGCATAGATATTTGCATTCAAGAAGACTCATATATGGTTTTCTTATATATGAAGGTATAATTTGGACGTGTGCAAGAGTTCGTCACCATCCGCATTGGCTCCCTTTGGGTCGATGTGCCCATGGGTCCCGCTTGTCTCCAACAACGCAAGTTCGCTCGACACCACAACCTGCCTCTCCGGTGTGTGGTTGCTCAAGACCAAGAAGTTGACTCCAAGCCCGAGGAGGGCTTCACTCCTGTAACGCCCAAAGTCTGCTAAGCGACGGGCAAGGAGATTCTTGCCAAGGCAAGGATGGCCTCTAATGAACGTGCCACCAATCGGGCGCAAGGCCGCACCTTTCAACAAGGCTGCACCTACCAATGTTGTGGCTGCTAGCTCATCCAAACCCTCAAGCTCCAAGGTGGCGGAGCTTCCGCCCCGCCACACTTGGGGAGTGGCACTGTCTGCATCAAGAGGGCGTCGCCGCCAAGTCGACTTCCACCGATGGCATCCTCCTCATCAAGCGCAAAAGCAAAGGGGAATGACAACACCAACGCCACCAACTATTAACAAGTTGGGGCTTGTCACCCAAGCTTGCTCCAGCATACTGGGGCAGCTCCAACAAAGATCGCACCTACCACAAATATTCCACCTCCAAGTAGGGGGATAGTGTTTGAGGATTCTCCTCAAAACCCACTGACCTAGCAACAAGGAAAAGGCTTCTATTAGCAAAAAGGAAAGGCCGGGTAATAAAAAATAATTTGTCATCCAATCTTGACAACAACCCCTCTCACTCCATGGACCAAGAAAAGATGTTCATGGTTGGTGGTAATGAAATCTCGGTCACGGTCACATCCTCAACCACAACGGTGGAGCACTTCTGCGAGATCTCCGTAGTAAGGAGTCTAAGGCCCTCATAGTTGGCTTAGATACCGAGTGGTTTGAGTGGGACCGCAAGAAAATAGCCCTTATTCAGATATGTGTTGGCAAGAAGTGTCTTCTTTTCAAGGTCGGCCACGCCGGCATCATCCCCGATGATCTCAAAAGTTTCCTTGCGGACGAAAACCATGTTTTCGTTGGCGTTGCAATCGCTAATGACCTGGATCGGCTACGGGAAGGTCACCAAGTTGAACTTTCTAACAAGATAGAGCTGCAAGCCATGGTGCCATTTATAATACCAGGCAAGCATTGGGACAATGTGCCAAGCCTTGCGACTCTCGCACAAGTGTTGTTGGGCGTGTCTGTGGAAGGAAAGGGTACTGCACTCCGTTATAAAGAGTGGGACAATGAGCTTCTGACAGACGACCAAATCAAATATGCATCCACCGATGTTGTCGTGCCATACATGATCGGAGAGATGTTGCAGAATGAGTATGGTTGTAATCTTCATTTCGTGCAGTCTCCTAACCCTAGCTCTGACTCTTCGGGTGACATTGAAGACATAGAAGATCAACACGTACAGTTGTGTTTTATCGAGAATCAACAGACAAAAAGAATCCACACTTGCCCAGCTTGCCCAGCTTGCCCAGGTGTTGCAAAGCGAAAGAACTGGATGTGGAATGAAGCCTTTTCTCATGCTATGAGTCAAGCTTTCTCTGAAAAGGAAGGTACCGAAGAAAAGCAAAAACTCCATAAGCAGTTGCTACGCAACCATGGTTTCCATGCTAGTACAAGTGATGACGATAGAAGCAATCCTAAAGATAGGGTGGAAATAATGATGGTAGAGTCTACATCATCATCCGAGAGTGACTCATCGACCAAGAGCCGACTCCGGGCCGAGGCCCCGGAATTCATTCCCACCATGGTCTGCAATCCCAGCTATGATCAGCCAAAGCATGAGCTTCGGTGGCAGGGGATTCACCTCTCCCTTAATGATATAAAGAGAGGATATGTGGATCCCTTTGCAACACACTCTGATCCCATATCATCAGAGGTGGCGCTATCACGACCTTCTGCACAAGCTTCTGTGTCCCCAAAGCGACACCGCCAAGAGCAACACAACATCCTTAAATCATGGGATGACTTCTCCAATGAACTTGACTCAATGACCGATGCACAAAGGGCTCACGTTTGTGATTCACTCCTAGCCCAACAAAAAAGGGAGTATCACAGGATCCGAAATGCTGCAAGGCAAGCTTTCCAAGCGTCCATAGAAAGAACTATATGCCAAGATTTAAGGAAATTGTTACCTGGAGTATCTGCATCCTCGGATAATATTGAGGGTGAGATCATGCGTCGTGCTGAGACTCTAGCCAAATCACCTGAGTACCAAGAGTTCATAAAGAAGGACTCACGGCGAAAGAAATATGCAAAGCAAGCTGCAAATGTACGTGCAAAGCGTGCTAGCTTAAAAGAAAGAGAGCTAGCAATCCCGACAAACTCTACCTCTAGCAGGGTGCAAGGGGAAACATCTTCAACACCCACTGGCGACACCCAAAATGAGATCAGGATAATCGCTCCGAGATTGAGGAGTGCGACAACAACGCCTTTATCAACCCCTCATAAAAGGGTTGTGAGTAATCGTTTGAGGTATTTTCGTCTATGCGGTGGGTGTTGAGGAAGAGGATTGCAACACAAGCGATGCTTCTTCACTTCAACCCACTTTAAAAGGAAGAAGCCTCGCAACCAAATTCCATTGGGTCATCGTCCGGTGACTCGAAGCCAAACAAGTTACGTAATTTACAAAATCATGCGATCTATGTAGGGTCTTATAATCCCCTATTTAATGATCATTCTAATATTGAAAATGAATTATTGGATACCGCAGGCTCAACTGATCCAAACCCACCAAACGGGAAGATCCACAAGCCCCAAGTGATATCGGTTCACACTCTTCAGCATAATGAGAGTGAGCCTAGCGAGGTGAACAAGTCCTTGCCACCAATGATGGACAATCCGTGCAAGAGCAAATGAATCAAATGATGGCTGCATTGCAAAAAAAAGAAGAAGAGTTGGCGCGCACTCATGAAAGCGGTGACCAACGCCGTAAATAATACAAATGGGGCCAATGCATCGACCAAATCAGAATGATCCTCCTCCTCATCCTTGAGCAAATCGGGATGGTCCTCATCGCCACCCTCAACCTGAAATTACCCTTGAAAGCATACAAAGGATGATTTCCGAGGGCGTGAAAGCGCAATAATATATGCAAACTCATTACTCCATGCATACAGGTATGTCAAGCCCTATCCGCGGAAGTAGATATGATACCATTTCCAAGCAATTATCGCCACCGCAATTCAATTGACCAAGTTCAATGGGACTGGGTCACCACATGAACATGTGGCTCATTTCCTCATTGCGTGCCAAGATACAGTATGCATAATGGAGCTCTCCTCCCTACGCGGTTTGTGCAAACATTATCAGTCCAGCTTTCACATGGTATAGCAAGTTGGCACTGTGCTCATCAATCAGACATGGGAACAAATGCAGGACGCTTCTTTAGAGCGCTTTTATAGCACTCAAAGGATGGTGGGAATAACTGAGCTCACTCAAACTATGCAAAGGCCAAATGAGAAGGCTGCGGACTTCATAAATAGATGGAGGAATTTAAGCCTCCACTGCCCACAGCCAATCACCGAACCCGAAGCGGTTCGTATGTGTATGAACAACTTGAGTCCAGACATGGCCATTCACCTGCAAGGTGTGAGGCCAATAACTTTTGAAGAGTTGTCTTCAAAGGCTACAGACATAGAAAATTATATGCATCACCTGTCTCGTCCGCCAAGGACATTCAATAAAGCACCGTTGGACAAAAGTAACCCACGAGATAAGCCCACCTCCTCCAAGCCAAAACAAGTGCAAGCTATGGAGGCAACAATGGCACCCCGAAAGTTCCAACCTGGGGGTACGTCCACAAGAATGCCAAACAAAGAAGGTGCACCCGCTCCTAGGAGACCAACTCTTAGTGAGCGACAAAATCAGAAATATTCCTTCCCTGTTGAAGAAGTGGATGATCTGTTCATGGGATTGAGGGAATTAGGACTCATTGAGCTCCCTAAACCAAAGAGGCCCGAGGAAGCTTCTAAATTTGATGATCCTAATTTCTGCCACTACCATCGCATCCTAGGCCATACACTGAAAGATTGCTTTGTGGTCAAGAACTTAATACAAAAGCTCATAGATGAAGGCACTTTAGATGCTGATCAACAGAAAGACATGACGAAAGGGAAGAAAACGGCAACGTCAAATGTCGCCACCTTTCAAAATGATTTGGTGAGTCGTGCGGCTCAAAAAAATAGGGCCAAGTTATGATCAATATATGATATCAAAACCTGAACATGTTAATGTGTCTTTCTCGGGATATCCAAAAACAGCGAAGTCGAAAAGTGCCAAAGATGAAGGCAAGACTTTCCTTCGATGGATCCACTCCCCAAAAGGAGGACCATCAAGTTCCCAAAGATCCGGAGAGCGTCGACTGCAACTCTCAAGGCGATTTGCTCTACGACGAATGATGGAAAAGGGCGAAGGCCCGCGCTTCTACCAAAATATTAAGAAGCGCGAGGCCGTCCCCTCGAAAAAATGCGATGCCTTCCCCATCGGAATGTTTGAGGATGATGATGACGAGTCTCTTCACTTCCCTGAAGAAGAGACATTAGAAGTTGATGAAGTTCAGCTTAGATCAGGCCGTCAACTGCCTAGACCATCTCCTCAACAAAGAAATCCCCCAAATGTAACTCCGAGTGATGTAACTGACCATGTTCCCAATGTGTCGGTCAAATATGATGTAATCTCGCACTTGAAGAAAATACCAGCAATGTTGTCTGTGTATGATGCTTTGTGTCTCTCTTCTGATTTACGAAAAGCATTTATTACCGCACTTTCATTTCCTGAAGATTATAGGGTTGAGGTTTCACAAGCAGAAGTAAAATTAGCTCGAGCTCAAAGTATTACCTTCAGTGATGAGGATCTGTTATTAGGGAATACAAAACATAACAGGCCCCTTTTCATGCTTGGTGAAATTGACGATCTTACTATTAATCGTATAATGATTGATGGTGGTTCAGCCATAAACTTGTTGCCCATGCGCACTCTCAAAAAGATTGGATATTCCAAAGGAGATTTATGTCACTCGAATGTTGTCATCCATGGCTTCAATCAATCAGGCCAAGAAGCATTGGGTACCATATGTCTAGTTTTAAAGTTTGAAAGTTTCACGACATATGTAAAGTTTTATGTGATTGATGCAGCAACCTCATATAATGCTCTCATTGGACGCCCATGGCTACATGAAAATAAAGTTATTCCATCTACTCTCCATCAATGCATCAAGTACAAAGATCCTTCAGGAGATATAATAAGGATTTTTCTTGGATAAGAAGCCATTTACCACGGCGGAAACCTTCTATCTTGATTTAAAGTTCTATTTTGAGCATGTTGATAAAGTCTCAAAGCCGAAACCAACATTACCATTAGAGGAAAATATCCCCAAGATAGAAGTTGGCGAGACTACATCAAGCAAAAAAGGTATATCGGTATATACCAAATAACCAAAGGAAGAAAGGCGATCCTATATTTCGTGATCATAAATAAAAAGCCCTCTCAAAATAGAGGTACTTCATTTCCAACTCCCTTACCTCCTTTGGTGCAATATAACATTAAACAAGCCCAAAGTGAAAGAGACGTTAAAATAAAGGGGTCTACACAAATTACTTTGTTAAATAAAGATGATCAAACATTACCTATCTCTTTATATGACGACAAAATTCTTTACATTATGCAACAGATGGGATATGATATATTCATCTTGGCCCGTCTTTATGTGATGGCGGGGCAGCTCGCACCTTCGAAAAAGTTGTTGTCTCTGGGCTCAACTCAATGCTCTACATCAAGATGAAGTGTTGAAAGAAGAGAAATATGGTTTAGGCTATGAAGTTAATATGACTTCCATTGAACCTCTCGATGCTATGAAGCCTCTCCACAAATGGAAGATTTGAAATCAACCAACTCTCGATGAGTTGGAAGAAATTAATATTGGTACAGACGATGATCCCCGTCCAATCTTCATTAGCAAACGTTTATCCAAAGAAAGTAAGAAAGAATACCATAAATTTCTTTTCGCAAATAAAGATATATTTGCTTGGTCTTATGAAGAAATGCTAGGTTTAGATCCAATGGTGGTTGAACATAAATTGGCCGTCCAGAAAGGATGTCACTCCGGTGAAGCAAGGACAAAGAAGATATCGCCCTGAACTTCTCCCGCAAATAGAAGCCGAGGTCGATAAACTCATTCTTTGCCGGGTTTATTCGAGAAGTAAAATACCGAAATGGGTGTCTAGTATTGTACCCGTTAAAAGAAAAATGGGAAGATACGTGTGTGTTGATTTTAGAGATTTAAACAAAGCATGTCCAAAAGATGAGTTTCCAATTCCGATCTCCGAAATCCTTATTGACGCCACTATGGGGTATGAAATATTCTCCTTCATGGATGGCTTTTCGGCTACAATCAAATAAAAATGTCGCCAGAAGATGAAGAGTTAATGACATTTCGCACACCTAAAGGCATATTCTCGTTATAAAGTCATGCCCTTTGGATTGAAAAATGCGGGTGCCACGTATCAAGCAGGCGATGGCCATTATTTTAGATGGCTTATTGTATGAAATCGTTGAGTGCTATATAGAGCGATATTGTGGTAAAGTCTAAGCGCGAGAAAGATCACTTAAAACACTTGGAAGAAGTGTTTACACGCTTTAGAAAGCACAAATTGAAAATGAATCCTATGAAGTGTGCCTTGGGGTGTCCTCGTGGAAATTTCGGGTTTCGTGGTCACTAAACATGGCGTTGAGATCGACCCTACTAAAATAAAGACAATTGTCGACATGCCTCGACCAACAAACTTTGCTAATTAAAGAGCCTCCAAGGCCATTTAGCGATATTAGGAGATTCATCTCAAATTTATCCGGAGGTGCAAGCCTTTCTCTCGGCTCATGAAGAAAGGAGTCCTGTTCAATGGGATCAAGCATGTCAAAATGCTTTTGATGATATAAAGAAATATTTAACGAACCCTCCTGTGTTGTGCGCGCCAATTAAAGGGCGGCCACTAATCCTCTATACAGCAGCTATGCCAACTTCATTAGGCGCTTTATTAGCACAAACCAATGATGAAGGGAAAGAGGTCTCACTATATTACTTAAGCCGCACCACCGGGAAAGCGAGTGCAACTATCCGGATATAGAAAAATATGCCTAGCACTTGTATTTGCAGCTCAAAAACTCCGTCATTACATGTTAGAACACGTGTGCATCTCAGACGAGAGCTGATCCACTCCGACATATTTTAAGTAAAATGACATTATCAGGTAGATTGGCCAAGTGGGCGATGATCCTTTCACAATTTGATATTGTATTTGTGCCACAAAAAAGCCGTTAAGGGTCAAGCTTTGGCTAATTTTCTAGTTGCACATCCTATATACCGACGACTTTCCCATCGACGATGATCTACCAGATGAGGAAGCCTTCACCACTACGGTATCTAATCCCACGTGGCAAATGTATTTTGATGGCGCTTGCCGAAAGTCGGGAGCAGTCTTGGGAGTTGTATTTGTCACACCGATGAAGCGATATTCCCATATTCTTTCACACTCACTTGGGCGGTCTCAAATAATGTCTTTGAATATGAGGCGCTAATTATTGGGCTTGAGATAGCTCACAATATGGGCTTAAACACACTCTCTATATATGGAGACTCCCAATTAATAGTCAATCAATTGTTGGGAACATATACAAGAAAGAAAGAGAGGGCTTGTACCTTATTTTAAGAAAGCAAAAGAACTAATGACTAGGTTTGCTGATTTGAAAATTCAAAGCATGTCGTAAGAAGCCAAAATGAGAAAGCCGATGCATTGGCAAGCTTAGCTGCCAAAGATGTCAATAAATCCATGTCAAACTATGGACGTTCATGTGGAGGAGCGAAGAGTTCTTCCCGTATTTGGCCGAGGAAGAGAATATATTATCTACTTCGCCATGACTATAGATACGTGTGAAATCGAGATGGGTGATTGGAGAACACCTTTTCGGATTATTTGCTCCATGGATATTTGCCCTTGGATTCTAGTCAAAGGTCTAGGATCCGAAAGAGGTCAATTAACTATACGTGTATAAATGATACACTCTATCGACGCTCTTGCGATGGCATTTTGCTACGTTGCCTTGCGGTGGTGAAATAATTGAAGCTTTGAAAGAAGTTCACTCGAGAGTATCTTGGTAGCGCACCAATCTGGACCAAAGCTCCATTACCAATTAAAACATTTGGGTTATTATTGGCCTACAATGTTTGTTGATTCTATGGAATTCGCAAAGAAATGCCATGAATGTCAAATACATGGTAATTTTATACACCAACCCCATGAACCGTTACATCCAACCAACATGTCTTGGCCCTTTGAAATGTGGGGAATGGATGTAGTCAGCCAATAAATCCCCATCCTCTAAGGGGCACAGTTTATCCTTGCGCGACCGACTACTTCTCTAAGTGGGCGGAAGCCATAGCACTAAAAGAGGTTAAAGGAAAATGTGGAAAATTTTATAAGGACGAACCTTATATATCGGTTTGGGGTTCCAGCTCGAATCATATCCGATAATGGAACAAATTTTAAGAATCGGCAAATAGAGAAAATGTGTGCCAAATTCAAAATTAAGCACCATTTTCTCTCTGGCTATAACCCATCTCGCTAACGGTCAAGCGGAAGCATTCAATAAAGTGCTATGCAAATTGCTTAAAAGGTTGTCTCATAAAACAAGAGACATTGGCATGAAAAATTGCTTGAAACTTTGTGGGCGTATAGAACCACGACCGGACGCCAACGAAAATGACGCCTTACTCGCTTGTATATGGAGGAGAGGCGGTCTTACCGTTGGAGGTGCAAATCGCCTCCTTACGCGTTGCTATCCGAGAAGAACTCAATGAGGATGAACCGCTAAATTACGCCTAAAAGAACTAGATAATCTCAAGAAAAAACGGCTTCAAGCGTTGCAAAATTTGGAGGCATACCAAGCTAGAATGTCTCGGCGTTCGATAAATGTGTAAAAAGGAGGTCGTTCAAAGAAGGGGATTTGGTTCTCGCAGTTATTCGCCTATGAACATCACACATAAGATGCAAAGTAAATTCGAGCCTAAATGGGAAGGCCCATATATTGTAAAAGACGTCTACTCTAGTGGCGCTTACAGAATCATATCTCCGGACGGGAATATTGCCCACCGCCAGGTAAATGGAAAATTCCTAAAGCGTTACTACGCGTAAAATCCTCCATTGCCTTTACGAGGCTAAACTGAAGCTAAAGTAGCAAAGTTAAAAAAATATATATATATACACGCCCGCAGCTTTCACGAGCCTAAACTGAAGTTAAAAAAAAAAAAAAAAAAAGAGAAATCAATCATATGCTCCATTATCGCATGAGTGTAAATCGCAGGCGTAAAGACTATATAAAGTCCCGCATTAGCCTGTCCTGCGAGAAGTAAACATACATGGCCATTGCGTCATAATAAACTAGCTAAAGTGCTAGTAATCAATAAAGTTTATTGTATAAACACCACACAAACTTCAGTGCATAGAGGTGCAGGATATTAACGCACCGATCATATACAATAAAAAAAGAAAGGAACAGACAAACAGGTTTCTCAAATGCATTGAAATAAACAAAGATCCCAATGCATATCTGAATTAACAAATAGTTCAAAAGATACCAACTAATGATTTCAGAACCAAATTAAATATGACGACATAACGTCCAGCAAATGAAAGCGAATAAATGTTCAGAACTAATTTATTGAGAGTCTGATTCGAGACTTAATAAAGTGATGAAACTGGATCCATCACCGGCTGTAGGGAGTAAACGGACCAAATCACCGAGCAGCTTCTCGGCCTCCTGAAAGGGAACCATTGTCTTCGCCTCAAGGTTTTTCCTAGCCCTTGTGCTGGCCTTTGCAAGTGGCGTCACATAATGCCTGCTCCTGTTGCTTCACCGCTGAATCCAGAGCAGATCGAGTCTCAAGAAGTTGTCTCTCTTTTTCATTTAATTCTTGCAAGGCACGGTTGAGTTCATCTTTCTTCTTTTCAACCGATACTATTTTCTCGGACTGCGACCTGAAGGGCATGTTCCCTAGCTGAAAGCTCCTTTTGGCTTCATCAACAGCTTGGTCTACTTGCCCCGAGCTGCTTGTTTGCAAATTCGGAATGAGCTTTCTGCAGTTGTTCGGAAAGATCAATCAGCTTGTCCAACATGGCCTTGATCTCAGAAATGCTAGTAAAGTTCACGGGGAAGTTTAGCTGAGGTGTTTTTGCGGTATGCACGACGCCGAGACTCTCTCAATGAAGTGACACTCAACCCATCAAGGACCTTTTTCACCACCTTGCGGGCAGCTGTCAGAACACTTCCTCAATCTGAAACGTCCATGCTTTGCGCCCCTGAAATTGCGCTTTTGGTTTGCGGAAGGACGATCAAGCGGCTGCTCCAATCCTAAACGAAAACCGAATGACATATGAATATAAAAAAATGAACAAAATATAATAGTTATTAAAAACATTCATGAATATAGAAACATCAAGTGAATCAATGCTAGAAAAGACTCCCGAATCATGTTGCGAGAGACTTTTATAAAAAAGAAGAAAAGAAAAGTCCCCACCGGTTTTCGTGGTAACGATAGATGGAAGAGGCTGAAAATTACCTCCCCTTCTCATTATGCCAAAACCTGCAGCAGTTGCATTGTCATCGTTTTCATCTTCTAGATAATCATCATCTTTGGGAGACCTGATTATGACCAGCAATGTTGGGGGCATGATCAAGAGGGACCTCTCCAATGTCCGGATTAAAATCCTCATTCATATTAACAAAGGCTTCGGAGCAATAATATCAAGGGATGGCTGCCCTTGGTTCTCTCCGATGATGGCAGCTCCAATGATCGGGTTGGAATCTCCATCCTCATTATCGAAATCAAGCTTCCGTTTGGCTCGAGGCTCGACGGCATCGAGAACGATAGGGTTGGGAGATGGTTGCCCTTGGTTACCGCCCGCGGCAAGACAACTTGATTTTCTATCGCCACCGATTGTTCACTTGGTTCTCTTGAGCTGGTGGACCTTCAACTAAAATAGGCATACGGGAAGAGCCAAGCAGCAGGATCGACATAGGAAGGCTGCGTCTTGGCTGCAGAGATGAATGTACTGATTATTAAAAATAAATGATGACTCGTGAAGAAAGAATGAAATGAGATATTAAATTTGCTGATATTTTATTTAAAAAAAAAAAGGGGGAACGCATATACCTGAAATGGTCGGATGGAAGGAAGAGTCCCCGAACGCAGAAAGTCGCATAGTGCTTTTTTCCACGGACCAGTGAATTCCTCTACTTTTGATTTGATGAACTCAAAGATGTTGAGCACGGCGTTGTTTCAGGTACCTCATGCACCACAAACAAATCATGGTGCGAAAGCCGACGACTGACAATAACATTGTCAACTGCTCTCTTCTTCCTGTCTTGATATGGTACCTTACCCACAGCAATACCATGGCTCAGGGCATCCAAAATGGAGTTAAAGGGCTCTGAAAATTTCTTGTACCACTTGAGCCAATGCACTGTGCACTGGCCAGTAATGGAGTCATCCGGAAGAAGAGGCAAGTTATCTTGCACAGGACGAAGAATGTGCCTCCAATAAGCATGGGCGATTCCAAAATCTTCTACGGTATATAAACTTGCTAGTGGAAGGAATGGGATCACTTGGTCAAGTCTGAATTGACGAGCCACGCGATCCGGGTGGTATGGCTCTGCAATGCATAGTCCAGCCCGCCTCCAAGGAAGCATACCACGACGGAGATAGATAAAATGTGTTGCGGATCCATGCTTGGTGGGGTGCCCTTGCTCGATCTCGAGAATTTTGGCTTGTAGGGAGACCAAAGAATGTTGGCATCTTTACATAAAAAATCAAATGCCCCTACAGAATTAAAATGTGTGGGAATTCTGAACATGATGTTCGCCATCATCGGCTTCTTTAAGGCATGGTTATAGGCTGGAACGTGTGCACCCCGCATTCTATCACCAAAGATATTTTTGAAATAGGCCCCCATCCAGCCTATGATATAATGAACAGACCAACTCCTATTCAGATAAGAGGGACCAACTGGGTTTGCTTGATCGGTCTCGATGAGTAGTACAATGAGCATAGTGCTGGCTGTGCTAGAGCATAGCGACGACCCATAGCCATCCAAGAGGCCATCACAAACACCCCGGGCGAATCGGAGATCCTCCTCCAACGACAACAAAACTACAAAGCCAAAGTGCCAAGAAAGCTGCTTTGTAGGTAAGCGAAGCATCAGCATCGCTGTAATTAGGGGTCCTCTTGGTGTATTATGAAAATGATCACACCATTCTTGAAATGAAACTTCTCCTCCAACTTGCAATTTATCCCATACCCCGAGAAGTCGAGCAGGACATTTGGGATAACATAGGAGAGAAGGGTCTTGCTCATGCCGAGAAGGAACAAATTCTTCATAAAACTCTCCATCTAGAGGTAAACCCGCAAGCCGAAGCATATCTAAGAGAGTTATTGTACGCTCACCATCAGCGAATATAAAGGTGTTTGTTTCGGATTCCACCTCTCTAAAAAGACCTGAATAATGAAAGCGAGATGGAATAACGGCCCAAGAAACAATATATGGCCCCATAGATATAATCAATTACCTTCCCCATCTCCTTTGAGATTTGTGCGGTGATGGTTTAGGACTATAGTACCCCATTCCACATACCCGAAGGAGTTAAAACATACTCCATGCTATGGTATTCCCATCCAAAACCCCGAGATATCATGCGATTACCCAAGGTGTATGCTTGCATGATTGAGGCGAGGGTGCATGGGGATAAAAACAATGGCCACGGAAAGTTGACACCCTTCTCCACCCCATGAGCACTACCGTCCCTCTCGCCTTTCTTTAATTCAGTTTCTATAATCACGGGTTGGCCTCATCACCGAGATCTTTGGGATATATGTGTGAAATTGAGCCACGCAAGAAAGCGGCGACCTCTCAAATGAACCAGGAGATGGCTCATTCGTCTCCATCTACAACAAAATGCCGATGACACAAGGCATCATACACACGAAACCATCACCATTTCTTTTACCTTTTACGGGGTAAAACCAAAAAAATGATTGCCGACAGAATTGCGAAAATGTTCCTACCACATATAAAGGTAGATAAATTGGCAACACTAGGGCTCCAAAATACAAGCCGTACGCAAGAAAATAAATGGATATATATATGCAATGAACAGGTTCCGAGGAATTTGTCCATGTCTGTCAGATTGTTAGAAAAAAGGGACTAGCCTATGACTGATAAATCAAATAAATTCAACTCAAGCCATCTAGGAATACAAACACAAGCGTGTGCTCAAAGCATGATTAAATAAATCAAGTACGACGACGGCCGGATGGAGATTAGAAGAATTATACCTTTAAATCGCTTGCCGAGGTAACGGCAGGGAGAAGTCGGTACACCGGACTTGGAATATCTTACTTGAACGAGCCTCGATGAACTGAAGCAAATCCGAGGAAACTTCAATAATGTTAGGTAGGAACGATGGAAAGATGAGAGAGGAGCTCAATGAAAGGATATATCACCGTGGACTAGGAGAGATTGAAAGAGCAGATATTCGGAGAGTCCTGCGCCGCCAAGCTTCTCGAGTTAAAAGCAAACGTGACTAACCAAGTCCTATTATTTAGCCACGAGCCTTCCCACCTCCCGGCATACTCGGGAGTTCAGGTTTCAGGAGCATTTTTTCAATATAAAAAAAGGGGGGACAAAATGAAAATGATGAATGAATATATATCCTTCATATATCCGGCACGTACGTAGAATACGGAAGTCCGTTCAAGTGCTATACGATAAATATATTTCCCATATAAAACAAAACAGAGGAATACATAATGAAATATAAAATAGCTCAATTTTCGAGCTCCGGATCCGTAAGCATATATTTTCGCATCCGGACCTCGAGGGGGCATCTGTTGGCACAAATTTTGGCCTACCTAAATACATGTGAATATTTATGCCATGAGAGATAAAATAATAAATAATTCAGATGGTTATATGCCATATACAGAAATCATAAAATAAATGAAATTAATATATCTAAAAGAGACGCATGACAAAGATGAAAGCCTATGCAAATATATACCCGTCGTATATATTTGTATACCATATATTGTTCATTCACAAAAGGAGGAGAGATGTATATTGTTTATCTACATTCCAAGGAAATAAAAACATATATATAGAAGCAAATGCGTTTGGACACGCACACACGTTGGGTTAATTAAATTATGGCCATGAGCGTACGTGTGTATATACGATGCGTATCTGTACACAATTGACAAGCTAGCTAGCCAAAGACATATACGTAACACACGACGTGCGTATGCGCCCAGACCACACAAGAAGATGTCGATTGACGTTCTCCATAATTACTTTGATTAAAGAATAAATAAACGGCCCAAAAACCAGGTTGTCGGGCAAGGGGTTCAAGAGTTCACGATTCTGCGCGCTTTACACGTTCAAACAGGCTGCGTCGGTCGACACCGCTCGCGACGATCGCACGATCTCCGCTCCCGTTGATTCAAACTTTGGCGCCGGCACCGGTTAATCAAAGGAAAGAGCGCCAAAACACCACGGAACTGCTCTTGCTTTAGGCCTATAAATACATGGCGAGTAGAGAGAAGCCCGGCTCCATCTCGCATATCGCCCAGCTGCCCCGCTCCATCTCGCATATCGCCTCCAGCCGCTGCCTCATTGCATCACTCAACACATAGTGCCGTCCAGTTTCTCGCTAACCGCCCGCCGGAAGTTCACCGTCGTCTTGCTGCTGCCCTCGGCGCGTCGTCGAAGCACACATCGCCGCCCTTCGCAAGGAGCTGCTACGTCCGTCCGTCGGCCCCTCGCAAGAAGCCGCTGCGTCGTCCGTCCGCCGGCATCCCGAAGAAGGTGAGCGGCGTTTCATGGCGTTTCGATGATCCTCTTCCACGTCTTCATCTTCACGGCTCCACGGGCGGCCCGGCAACAACTTCATCAACACCATGATCAAGACCTCGTGCGCAACCTTGCTCTCTTGAGCAAGTTGCCATGAGATGATCCAAGGCCCCAAGCCGATTTGTTATGCAAACCGGATAGGGAAGAGCCTTGTTCTCGTGAACAAGAGCTATCGTCTCCAAGATCAAGACCTCGAGATGCGGCTTGGCTCCATCGGGCAAGTTGCTATGAGATGTCTCAAGACCCCATGCCGGATTTGTCGTGCAAACCGGACAGGAAGAGCATTGTTCTCTAGAACAAGAGGCTAAAACCTCAAACATGCAAAGATCGTCATCTTCTGCAGTCAATCATGCATGGGTTCAAATCAACAGGAACCTTTGCTCGGAAAGACACAGAGATAGATGCAAACTCCATGCAAAGCGCTGCCCATATGCAGATATGTGTATATGCAGTCCTCTAGACAGTTGTCTTCTTTGCATTGCATAAGTAGCTAACCAGCGTCTACATGTACATGTGATGTATATTAGAACAGCCATACTTTGTGAACTAACTAGCTTGCATGTGCCTGGAGTGCGTCATCGATTGACTAGCCAGCATATATATATATATGTGCACATATACCTATATATCGATCCAGCCATGCATTGCATATTTAGTCCATACATCTGCACGCCGCTAGCAAGTCTCGCATCAAACCATAGCACAAGCCACATGAGCAGAAAAGTGCCAAGCTGATTCATATACCGATAAATTTGTAAAGATAAAATAAATTAAAATCAAATGATCGTCATCCTAATAGTCGCAGTACTATCCAAAGTTAATAAATAAATTAATATCCCCTTATGTGCTTAGGTGGTCTTCATCCTTGAACCTAGATCCTGCTGTGTCACAAAAATGAATCAAATAAAATTAGTCCTTCCATGCCAAATCCCATGCGTCCATGCCACGTCCATCACCAGAGATGCTAATTAACTTGCTGCTGCGGCGTTCGGCTAAAATAAATAATATCTCATCATAGTTTCCGAAACTACCATACATGCCAAGCATAGACTCTCTATAAATACCGTGCACCATATGGGCACGTCAAATATTGCATCTCAGTTAGACAACATTCATATATGATTGTGCCTAATTAGCTGATAAATCAAAAATCAAACCAAATCAAATTTAAATAAATGAGATTGCATCGCTGATCCACGGTCAAACACCATGCTATTAGTACGCACGCTGACCTTGATGAAATAATATATATAATTACATAGACCCTGGCCGAGGCCGGTGACGCAACCTCGGCCATAGTAAAATAAACGTCGTCCTAGCTTAAGCCCAAACGAAATATCGCACCCTATATATGATGAGTGCATCGTATATGTCAAAATATGTTAATCCATGGTCTCGCACGAGACTATATCAAATTTAGTCTCTAAGATAAATCACGTCCATGTATACGTGATATAATAATGAACCAAGTAAATTAATGTCCCTCCGTCGACATTAGCATATGTCAAAATGCATGTAAGGCATCCATGTCCAATCAACTAAGCAGAAATCATATGCCGGGTTAGTAATTAAGACCTAGCCTTATGTCATGGTCCAAATAAATAACATGATATACACTCAAAATACGCATGAGTTAAATACATGCGTACTCAACTAAAAGACCCAAACAAGCTATCCGCCACTCATATATTTAAAAAAAGTGAAGTAGCTCATCGAGAAATTCATATTCATCCATCGGCAACTACAAGACTGAAGAATTTGTTTTCTTTTGTAGTTTGTAATAGGAAGCCATATGATGTAATCTTTATTTATCATGTAATCATGTTGGAACTCTTAATCAGGGGTTTTCTCTTCAGAGATGTAATTAACATAATTTTTATGAAAATATAAGAATTATGGAAGTATGGACTCGCATTACCTGTTCTTTTATATTTGTCCCGTCTAAATTCACCAAAATTAAATTTGTCTCTGCTGACGTGGAGGCGGGTCGTTAGCCGCCCGTTTTCCCGCCATCACAAGGTGTCTTCTGTTAACTCCTTTTTTCTGGTGTGATAAAAATCCTCACATGATGTCAATGCAAACACAATTTGCTCAAGATTTAACTTTGTCGTTAGTGCTGTTTTTCTGTTTCTACTTTTCTGGAGGAAAAAAAAGTTTCATTTCAGCCAGAATTTGGAAAACACTTGTGTCTCTTTGTTATGAATCTGCATGTTCTATGGGCCTTAGATTCTGTAATCCATCAGTTTCCTTGTAGGATGCAGAAAGAGAACCAGAAAAGACATGGAGCCCCATAGTTGAAATATGTTATGGAGGGGGAACTTATAGAGGTAGATGCCAAGAAGGTGTCCCTGAAGGAAAGGTGAAATCGGATCACATGTTCTATCCAACTTATCTGGCAAATTCAACAATCTTACCTTGCTAAACATTACAGGGACGTCTAACCTTCAGTGATGGAAGCTTTTATGATGGACTCTGGAGGTATGGTAAGAGATCTGGTTTGGGGACTCTATTTCACAGTAACGGTGATGTATATCATGGGACATGGAGGGATGACCTTATTCATGGAAAGGTATGGCAGTATGTTACAGTCGCTTTCATCTCGCACATCGCAGCTGTGAAATGGAAACACTAGCAGACTGCTTTTCAGATTTACTGTTAATTTATATACCTGTTAAGCATGATTGCCATGTGCTTAGGGCTATTTCTTCAGGATTTTTTTTTATTTGGCATCTTTTATATAAAGACCGTTTGTCTTGAATTCTTGATTGTAATCCAGCCATGAAATATCCAAGCACCTTAACTTATTCAAGCTGCAAATTCTGAACATTTATTTTGTATCAAGTTGGACAATGTAACACTCTTTACACTCCATGTGATTTACTTTCTGTTTGACGAAAAAAGGTCCAATTTATTGACTTACCCCCGACCCCCAATCTAGGGCTGGTACTATTTTCATAGCGGTGACCGCTGGTTTGCAAATTTTTGGAAGGGGAAGGCTAATGGCGAGGGTAGATTTTATGCCAATGATGGGAGTATCTTCTTTGGCCATTTCCAAAATGGATGGCGCCATGGGGAGAGCCTGTTGGTAGGTGCAAATGGATCAAGGTTTCTCTTGGGTATTTTGTTCCATATGTTCCAGAAAGAGTACATTACATGATCTGTATATTCTTTTGACCGAAAAGGGGGACTTGACTTCATCATTGATCATGATTACAGGTGGATTGAAGTTTGGGCTGATGGTGTACTTATTGACAGAACTAAAATGGAGAAATAAGGTTCAGATCTAAATATATTTTTCCAGATATTTCTAAAACTTCGCTTCTCACATGGTAGGGGGCTACGCTTCAAAATCTCAGATGTTGCAAGGCACTCTGGTTCGGAGCCTCTCCACTGTACACGAAGTCATTCAATTTTCAGTCTTGAAAGTCGTAAATAGGTGCCTGTTGGAAGCACTGTTGAAGTTTTGATGTCTAATTTCAAAGGGGCAGACTGTAGCCATTTCAGTAAATACCACTAGAAGTATGGGAGGAGGAGCCTTTTGTTCATACGGCTGATGTACCAAGCTGGGAACAGCTACCCAACTGTACCTGAACGTGAAGTGTGTTTGATTAATTCCATTGATAACCCCTAGATATTTTCTTCCCAGATTAGGGTGGTCTGTACATGGATGAACAAGCTCTCGTGGCCGTGCTCCTTATTTCGAACTGAGTGCTTGAGTTTCCACAAATGTGGGCCCAAATTGTATCCTTTCCCCTTTTTAAATGTTTGCATCAGTATCATCTACCCGTTATTGTTTAAATAATAATATCTTGGCCGAGTTTACTCATTTCGTGTTGCTCAATCAATGTCGGCATCCAATAATTTTAAGCTTCATGTAGGAATCATCATGAAAAAGGTGGTGTAACAGAAGGTCAAAGAGCTGCTATCCATTGCGTAGATTGAGCGCTGCTGTTTCTCTTTCAGTTTGGCATGCAGTGCAGTTGGTTCACGGCTTGGATGATCGGAATCAGATGAATGCTAATGGAACCCTGAAGGTATGTTATTCTGTTTAGTTGGAGAGAAGTTTGGGTGTTTCAGTCAGTGAGAGGCAAATCGTCTGTGCAGACAACGACACCCCTTCTTTTTTGGTAATGTGAGTGAAAGGAACTCTTGAATTATACTTGACTAGAGTTTATTCAATTGTTCTGGGTGGACAGCTTAGGAGCTCAAGTGCTACCCGCCTTCTTGATCTGGACGGTACGAGCATCTACCACATTCATTCCATCCACTGTCTTGCTGTTCCAAAATCTGAGTAAGCAACGGAGGGCCGGGGATATTGCCGAGTAGCCCCGAGATACGCCTGCATGAGAAAAGAAAATTTATCTCTAGAGTCTAGTCACGTTTCAAGTGGTTCCAGGTCTCTCTTGCGTGCTATCGCTTCCTGGAGCCCGCGACTCTATGAGGATGCAGTTTGTTTTCATCTCCCCTGACAATCCGGTCATTTGTCCCTTTGCGCCAACCTTCATCTGTGTCACTGTGTGTTCCCTGGCCCCGAAAGAAAATTGAATTTACGTACAATCCGGCAGTGCCACGCTGCTCTGTCGCTGGCTCGCTGCTCACCCGGACTGGAGCTTCCTTGCGTTTGACAGCGGTTTGCTTAGAATGTTCTCCTGTCCTGTAAAATGAAGCTCATGAGCCTCTTGTGCGCCTCGTCTTCACATCGGATTTCCAGATTCAGCAGTCGTTGCCTAGTGGTAGAAAGCCAGTTCAGTCGTTGTTGTTGTTCCTTGGGGCCTTGGGCCCGCAAGGCAATCTACAGTATGGTCTCACTTGCTAGTAAAAGACATAAACAAATGTCACGTGAGTGAATTGCCCGACTGGCGCACTACGACGTCCTTCACCACATCACCTCGACGCGTGCACCTCTCCCGTATGGACGGATGGATAGAAAGCTACTACTACGTTACGTAGCACCGGTTGCTGCGAAGAAAGGAAAGAAAGAAAGAGAGCTAGCTCTGGTAAATGTCAGCTCGCCACTGGAGTGGCGCCTTGAAAAGAAATGGGTGCTCCAATCAGTGGAAATGCCCCTTTTTTGCATGGCCTCGTGGTCCATCGATCCCGCGTACGACCGACCGGTGACCGAACACCAGCACTGCACACGACACAGCAAACCGCACTACTCTAGGCAGTAGTAGTAGGCACGTATCCTGCCGACCGTGCAAAGTTGCGGTCGCACTCGCGTTATATATCCTGCGATCCTGTCGCTTGCACCGCCGAGCCAGCGCTGACCGAGGCGCCAGGACGAGCCGACAGCGACCACCGCCCGCCCGGCCGCCCCGACACCGGGTCAGGTCGCCGTCCCGTCCCGCCGTCCGATACGTGGGCAAACGCGCGTCCTACCAACTGGGTCGCGCTTGCGCGGCGCCTCTCTCGCTCACGGCTCACGCACGCACGCACTGGCACAGCCCACAGGGCACAGCTTCTGCATTGGGCATTGGCATTGCCGTGCGCGCGGAGCAAGGCAAGCCGGCAAGGCGCCACCGGCTGGGTGCGTTGGGTGCCCCGACGCCAGCACGCACACCAGCAGCAACTGGAGCGGACTGGGCGGAGGGCCGCGGACGGCGGAACGCAACAACGACGGCCACCATCACCAGTCCAGGTGGGAAGAAAGGGAGGGAGAATGAGTGGGGCCCTGTTTGGTTACCCATTCTTAAAAACTTTAGGCGCTAAAATCTGGATAAAATTTACCTAAAGAACCAAACACCTCATCCTAAAAGCTCTTAAAAACTTTAGAAGGGACCAAAAACTTTAAGAGCTCCACCCCCTCCTAAAAGCTTCTAAAGTCCATTCCTGGACCTGGGGTACCCCTCCCGACCGCACGCTTCCCCACGCCCCCGCACCCACGTCCCTAACGCCCCCCAGCTCCTCCTCCTCCTCGGCGGCCTTGCCAGATCTGCCGCCCCACTCCCCCTCGCGTCGTCGGATCCGGCCGCCCCCCCCTCGCGCTACCAGAGGGTCCTGCTTGAGCGGGCGACGCTGCAAGTCAAGCTCGAGGCGGGCGCTGAAGCGGCGGGCGCAACGCAGCTGCCCAATGGCTGGCGGGCGCGTGTGAAGGACGCAGATCCGCCGCTCCGATCCGCCCGGTGGTGGGACTCAACCACGACCGGATCCGACCGGATCTTCGATCTGTCGTTGCCGCTGCAGTGCAGGGGCCCTTTGCCATGGCGCAGAGCAAGGAGAGGTGGAGGAGGTAGCTGGGCAAGCGAGGCAGGTTTGGGCGGCGGTGATTTGGAAATGGCGGGGCAGGGGCGGTGGATTTGGCCGGCGGGTGGGAGGAGCTCGTTCGGTTCTTCTTGTGCCGGAGGAAGAAGAAAGACAGAGAGGGAGAAGAGAGCAGGGGTAGAGGGAAGAAGGGCATCATGGTCCTTTCCAACAGTATTTATTGCCTTTAGTCGATTTTAGTCGTTGAAATCGAACAGTTTTTTAAAACTTCTAGAAGGCTACCTAAATATTTAGTAAAATATTTAGGAGCTAAATTTAGGAGCCGGAACCCAGCAGGGACTGAATGACACGGAGCCACACCGGGCGGGCGGGGTGCAGGAGGCCCCACCGGCTACTCCTCCTGTCGGTCGCGCCGTTCCCACATGCCGACAGGCCGAGGACTGGCGAGGCCTGCCACGATCGCGCGCCCCACCACGTGTCCCTTCCGGCGCGCTGCCTGCCTGTGCCTGGGTACCGGTACCGGTCTCGTCGTCTCCGTGACCTGATGGCCATGTGCGTGCGGCGGATTCGGACCGGCCATGGCCCTTGGCCCACGGGTGCGGGGTGGGCGCTCCGCGTACGGTGCGCGACGCGCCCGGGCGTGCCTCGTGACACGCGGGTACCGGAGAGAGACCATGGTCGGCGGGATACTCGAATACATCGTTGACTTAGACCAGAGAGATCACACGCGTGATGTTTATTAGGATACTTAGTAAGGAGTACTTCTATTACGCACTGCTTTAGCAGAATGGTTTTGTGATGCTTGCTCTCTAGTACAGGAGACTGGAGTAGCATGGTTTCGCCAGATAAGCGAAACCACTTCTGCCGTGTGACTCACCACAGCACATCACACAATGACACAAGTCATCTGCCAACATACGAAAACGGAGTTGCCATCTCCACCAGGACACCGTCTGAACCTTTCCACGCGCGCCGTTTTGTCTGGTTGCGAATGCCATGCGGCCTGCTAGTGCCGGGCGAAATGCCTCACCTGCCACTTTCACGAACCAGTGAACCACGGAACGGCGAAGAGCGTCCTCCTCCTCCTGTACAGGAACACCCCCTGCCAACGCCCGCCACCTGGCCTCGCGGCTCCCCAATTCCGCGTTACAAAAGGCCCGCCATGCCTTGGGCGTGCGTGGAGACGTGGAGTAGCTTGAGCTTGAGAGTGCACGCAGCTGTGGTTGTCATCCGTGCTCCTCGATCGATCTCGGCTAGCTAGAGAGTAGAGAGGCTCGTGGGTTGGGGGTGTCCTCCACTCCTCCCGCGCGCGCGGCCAACACGGGAGCCGCCCCGAAGTCTGGCTCTGCCATCTCGCCGCTTTGGAACTCGCGGTTTGGAATCCGAAAACCAGTGGCCGGTCACCTGCCACAGGGGAGAGGGCTAGTTTTGTGTTTTAGGCCTCGTTCACTTTGCAAAAAAAAAAAGTAAACCTGATGAATAGTACAACTTTCGTTTTATTTGACAAATATTGTCCAATCGTGGACCAACTAGGCTCAAAAGATTCATCTCGTGATTTTCAACTAAACTGTGTAATTAGTTATTTTTTTTATCTATATTTATACTCTACATCATGCAATTTTTAAAAATTGATGTGACGAAGAAAGAGTGAAAAAATTTAGATTTTGGAGACCATCTAAACAAGGCGTTAGTACTCGGCCAGTGTCCTGCAGGCAACGGACAAAACTGACGGGAGCCCTGTCGCCTGCTGGCCTCACTCACTCTGTCACCTCTCAGTCTCTCACCTCCAGCCTCCAGCCTCCAGACCCCGCCCGCCTCTGCTCTCTCGATCCCTCTCTATATAGCTCGGCCTGGTCACCACCTTCCTCCGCTCCATATATCCGCCATCGCCGCGTGTCAGCCAGCCATGATGTCCACTAGCCACGCGGTGAAGTCGCCGGCGTGCGCGGCTCGGTGGCCCGTGGACGCGCCGACCCACACGGCGACGCTCTCGGCCAGGCACGGGAGGCTGTGGCGAGGAGGCCGCGGCGTGGCGCCGTGCTCCGTGCGCGCCGCGGGCTCCTCCAACACCATTGGCTGCCTCGAGGCCGAGCCGTGGGGCGCCGCCGCGCCCGCGCCGGCACTGCCGCTGCGAGGACTCCATGTGGCGGCGCCGGCGCCCGGGGACGACGCGCTGGCCGTGCCGTCCGAGCAGAGGGTGCACGATGTCGTGCTCAAGCAGGCGGCGCTCGCGGCCGCGGCGCCGAGGACGGCGCGGATCGAGCCCGTGCCCATGGACGGCGGGCTCAAGGCGGCCTTCCACCGCTGCGGGGAGGTCTGCCAGGAGTACGCCAAGACATTCTACCTGGGTAAACGAGATCAAAATTCCCGCTACTCCTCTTTTCATCTGAATAGAGTCTAGTTTAAGAGTACTCCTAGTTTAATAACTAAGGGTCTGTTTGGTTGGTGATCAAAACCTATTATGTCAAAGGTTTGTCGTGCCATAATTTCTTTGACAGCTCTGTCATACCTATGTCATGTCATACTTTTTTAACCCCTGCCTCATATGTTATAGACTTATTTTCGTACCAAACCTTATCATAAGTGTGGCTTTAATTTTAGTCGCCACACTTTTTTTAGCAGGCATAGTTTACTGAAGGTTAGGCATGACCGCCCTAGCCACAAAGGTTTTGCCGTGATCGAGGCACATGCATGTGTCACAAGTACTGGTGTGTTTTTCTTGCAAGCTGTTTAATAAACAAAGTAAAAAAAACAAACTTTTTGTCCTAAAAAGGACAATAGGAAAAGGATGAAAATCTCAGTCATACATATCCTTGGTCGAAAGAAGCCTGAACCGACCGTCCGAGTCCAACACCTGCCTTTTCCAATTTGCTTACTGCACCGGCTAGTATATTTAATTTGATTAACTATGACAATGATTGTAAAAAATTGACAGCATGCTCATGAAAAGTAGAGATGACTTTCCACATGAGTATGAACTCGATCTTGGACGCATGCATTGAGATGTTAATCATACTACATCAGGAACAATGACTATTTTGCCAGTAGTTGTAGTTGTGGACACCACATACCGAATACCGACCAGTCAGCTTCGACAATCAGTGCGCACATGCATGTGCCTGACCTCTGAATCTCTGATCTGATGAGATGCCGCTGTTCTTCTGTTGCAGCGACGCAGCTGATGACGCCGGAGCGGAGGAGGGCAATCTGGGCAATATACGGTAAGCAAGCAAGCAGACCAAACCCCGCATGTCCCTGTTTCTTGTACCGTCTGCAGTTGACACCTGACAGTCGGCGCAAAAGGTTCCTTTCGTTTTCTGAATGGTAGTAAAACAGTAAACCGCCTTTAGACGACGACTTGTTGCAGCATAGGACATGCAGAAACGATACTTGCTGATGCTGTCACCCAAAATCCAGTTCATACCTACCGTATGGCTAAGCATGCAGTAAAAAATGTTTACACTCTGATGAGCTAGAGATTAGTTTATGCACCAGCACGATGATTTTTCCTTGATGATTGACCAGTAGGGAAGGGATGACAGTGATGGATCGCTGACGTGGTGTTCCATCTGTTTGCGCGCGTGTTCAGTGTGGTGCAGGAGAACGGACGAGCTGGTTGACGGGCCCAACGCGTCCCACATCTCGGCGGTGGCGCTGGACCGGTGGGAGTCGCGGCTGGAGGACATCTTCGCCGGCCGCCCGTACGACATGCTCGACGCCGCCCTGTCCGACACCGTCGCCAACTTCCCCGTCGACATACAGCCGTTCAGGGACATGATCGAGGGGATGCGCATGGACCTGAAGAAGTCCCGGTACCGGAGCTTCGACGAGCTGTACCTCTACTGCTACTACGTGGCCGGCACCGTGGGGCTGATGAGCGTCCCGGTGATGGGCATCTCGCCGGACTCGAGGGCGGCCACCGAGACGGTCTACAAGGGGGCGCTGGCGCTGGGCCTGGCCAACCAGCTCACCAACATCCTCAGGGACGTCGGCGAGGAGTACGTCATCTCCAATGTCAGCGTCCGTCCTCGCCCATATATATTGCCTACAATACTTACATGCGTGTGCTTCACGTGTGCCAACAAATAACAGCGCCAGAAGGGGAAGGATCTATCTCCCACAGGACGAACTGGAGATGGCGGGGCTCTCCGACGCCGACATCTTGGACGGCCGCGTCACCGACGAGTGGCGAAGCTTCATGAGGGGCCAGATCACCAGGGCCAGAGCCTTCTTCAGGCAGGCCGAGGAAGGCGCCACCGAGCTCAATCAGGAGAGCCGATGGCCGGTGAGACTAGCTGAGACGCACACATCACACTTCACACATCACCATCTTTACTTGCCTGGCTTCAGAATTCAGATGATTGAACAGCCTGCATGCTGCAACTGCTGTTTCAGGTGTGGGCTTCTCTGCTCCTGTACCAGCAAATCCTCGACGAGATCGAGGCGAACGACTACAACTTCACCAGGAGGGCCTACGTTCCAAAGACGAAGAAGCTGATGGCGCTGCCCAAGGCGTACCTGATATCACTGGTGCAGGCTGAGAGACAGAGACACTACTCCAGCCTAACATAGAACGTTCTCTGTCACGTTCGGTACAAATTTCTGCAAGCACTTCTCAGCAGTGAATGATATGATGTACAAATTTCTGGTCAGGCCACATGCATCAATAGTAGTACATGGTTGGCATGTGGTGGTGGTCGGTGTTAGATACTTGTACTCCGAGTTTAGCCATGTACTACAAGCACTGGATGTATCATATATGTGTATACTAAAGAGTAAAAGTGAAATAAGATAGTGGGTAACCTTCTTGCATACAGAGTATGTTTCTGTAGCTACCTTGATTGGCCTAATTAGTAATGTTGTGCCATGCCATGCAGTCAGTCACTGCTCAGCTTCACTAGTGAAACAATTTTTTTCTTCTTCAGCTCTCTGAGCAGCTCTATTAATAACATTGACCTTGTCTTGATGAACATTTGACAAAACAACTTCTCGTGATACAAAATAAAGATTAAAATGACCATAATGCTCTTTCCCATGGTCTCTCTTTCTTACTCATCTCCTTCTCTACGGCCTCTCTTTCTTCCCAAATCCTTTCTTCCTCGTATCTTTCTTTCCGAGTCCCGACATGCCAGTGCGCCCGCAAGCGACAGCGAGCCCCGGCAGCCACGTGCTCTGACTGCTGCGCCCACGCCCCCGGTGGCCGAGCCCGCGCACTCCCTCCCTGCGTAGGGGCAAATGCGGCCTATGCGTGTGCTGGTTCCCACTGGTGTGAGTGTGAGCTGGGAGAAGCCACTATTTTTAACTTCATCTCCCATTTACCATATGTGAGAGCATGTTTTGAGGAGGTTCACGTGTGGAGCTATTTGCAAAAAGATTTGTTTGACACAAAACAACTTCAAACAACTCATGAAGCTGGTGAAGAAGTTATGTCTAAACAAACCGGACTTAAGTGTGCTAAACTGATAGCTGCTGGATTACAGAAAATGGATCTAAATAATTCTGTAAAAAAAAAGATACAATCTTTAGTCGCAGAGCTGTAAGGTTTGGTAGCCCAAAGAAAATTTCAAATTCCTGATGGCCTTAGGGAGTACCACAGATGGCACCATTTGCCACTGTGAAGAAGGATCATAGCATGAGCTCACCAAAGATATGCCTGTGCAGGTGTTCTCCCTACGGACACGGGAACAGCCATGCCTGCGGCGTCAGCTGTTGCAAGTAAAAAGTTTCCGCTCATCAGTCCGTGTCTACAAGATCCTGTTGAAATCTAAACGTACTTATTTAGCCCAAAATTCCAGTGAAATGCCACGTCGCAGGCTGCATCAGCTCATCAGACGGATCTTGAGATAACCTTGCGTGCTTCTTTCTCCCAGTCCCAGGCTCTAGTTTATTCAGCACAGAGACTGAGGAGTTTGATAAGTGCTAAATGCCGTTTGCCTGGATGTACTCTTTGTCCCAGAGGAAACCGGAGATTGTTTATGCTTGTGTGGTTGAAAGCAACCGGATCTTTTTCACATCCTTTCCATGTTTTATTTTACGTTATCTAACAATATGCCAATCTGTTGGCTGTGCGTATGGTCAGAGTCTCGCCAACCGTCGGCCGAGCATTGTGTTTTGTGTAGCAGTAGTAGGAATGTAGGAAGGTCAAGGAATATATAGCTCGAGAAGGAAGAAGCCTGTTTGTGTACAGCAGCAACAGCATTGGCTGTAGGAATTGCAGGAATGCTGGCCTTCCATTCCTCGTTGCCGAAAATATTTTAGAGAGGGAACCTGTGGAAGGGACGGCTGATACGCAATATGCCTCCTGCAGTCCTCCTGCTAATTGCTAGTCGTCCTACATACGTGTTTTCATGTCCACACATCACGCATTTTTTTTTGGATAACAATACATCAAGCATTGTTGGTGGCAACTGGGAACAAACAACGGACCATGTGGTACCAGACCAGCTGCTTCTTTAATAAGATTTTAGAAGCAGCATATAGTAATCGCCTCGTGTGCACCAGTAGGCAGGAGTAGCACACCTAGAGACGCACATCTGAATCCTGAGGCAGAGTGAGTTTCCATGTCCAGATTTGATTCTTTTCCCTTGAGAAAAAGAAATGTTCTGTCTAGCTGAGAAGAAAATTTCTGGGCCAGGGACGTTACGTTAGTGCCGGCCCAAGAAAATGAAACACAAAGGACATGTAACCTAATTAGTTGGCCCAAACAGTCGTTCAATGGGCCTAACTCTGCGGCCCATGATGAAGATGCTGCGCAGGCAAAATATATGTCCATCCATTTCAAAAATACGTGGACAAAAAAAAAAAAAGACACGCAATGCCATAACAAGATCTGCATCCGGCCTAAAATATTAAGGTTATCAATGCATTAAGTGTTTATTTAAGGTAGGTTGTAAATAAAAGGGAGATTGGTGTTCTTGCCCCCTGCTCTGAAGGCCAATTGTAATTTTAATCTCGTTTTTTCAACTTTGTGCCTTTACCTTTAATTTTTAAATCTGAAGCCACCATCCCCCTGTTTTAGATTCTGTTAGATTAATGTCGAATAAACAAATTAAATAAAAAGGAAAAAATCAAAAGTGATTAAGCATGTTGAACTTGTTAAACATTGCTTAAATTTGAATTATTTGCATTATTTCTAAAAAATTCTTTTAAAATGTTGTCTGAATATTCGATGTCAAAATAGATGTTAAAGTTATATAGTACTTCCTCCATTCCAAATTATAAATCGCTTTGACTTTTTCGGTACATCGATTTTGCTATGTATTTAGACATATTGTTATATCTATATACATAGTAAAGTGGATGTACTAAAAAAAGTCCAAGCGACTTATAATTTAGAACGGAAGGAGTACTAAAAAAACGTAAGGGCAAATTCCATGGGAAAACCAGTCTTTTTAGTTGAACTTGCAATGTTAACTCGTCTAAATGATACATAGGGGTAAACTCGCTTTCTTTCGAAGCAGAAGGGCAAAATCACAAAGTTAAATAAATGGGGAAGAACATAAGAGTCCCAAATGTAATTGTGTCAACCAAAAGAGTATGTGTATCTACTATGGTATCAGCCCAAACTAAATCTTGGGCCTCTGATTCTCCGAGGCTTGACATATTGGTTATTGGGACGACTAGTAGGCGGGTAGTACTCATTTTGCTCAAAAAAAAGTACTCATTAGTATTAGTAATTTTGAAAAAGCAAAAAAAAAAAAAAAATCCATCAGTTTCGTAGGAGTCATGTACACTCCTGTCCGCGAAATCTCCATCCGGTAGATTTCGCAGCCGGCAAGTCACCTCCTCCCCATATAAAGCGGGGATAGAGCACGTCCTTCCGTCAATAGCTGGATTCGATAACCTCGTACCACCACAAAACCGAAAGGAGCGGAGGGTGAGACGACGCGACGTGGGAAGCAAGATGCAGATCTTCGTGAAGACGCTGACGGGAAGACGATCACGCTGGAGGTGGAGAGCAGCGACACCATCGACAACGTGAAGGCGAAGATCCAGGACAAGGAAGGCATCCCGTCGGACCAGCAGCGCCTCATCTTCGCGGGGAAGCAGCTGGACGACGGCCGCACCCTGGCCGACTACAACATCCAGAAGGAGTCGACGCTGCACCTGGTGCTGCGCCTCCGCGGCGGCAGCAGGGGCGGCTACCCCGAGGGGATCGGGCCCAGCCTCCGCGAGCTCGCGCAGAAGTACAACGAGAACAAGATGGTCTGCCGCAAGTACGTACTGTATATATATACGCCTTTATTACTTACTGATGATCCCGTTCGATCGTTTCGTTCAATGCAAGTACTGATCCAAGCTCTCTGCGCATACGATCCCTAACTTTGATCTTTGATCCTCCGTCTTCTCCTGCAGGTGCTATGCACGGCTTCCTCTCAGGGCAACCAACTGCCGCAAGACGTGTGGGCACACCAACGCGGTGAGAATCCATCCATCAGTTTAACTTGTGTTCATCCAGTAACTTTTGATTTGTTATATACTACTTCGATCGTTATATATAGACTATCATCTTTCATGCTCATTGGTTTTAGTTGATGTTAATGTTTAGGCTTTGTTCAGTCGTCATATACAATGCTTTGTTTCAGAATTACTGTCAAGGTTGTTGCTTTGGCATCGCTGCTGTGAGTAGTACGTCATGCTTTCAGATTAATTTACTCGTGAGAATAGTTGGTCGCGTTTATGGGTCATCCAAGTGTACTTTTACGGCTTTGCCCCTTCGTTCGTATATTAGGCAACCATTGTTGTTGTTGTCTCATGTTTTTGGTTTTATATTAGGCGATCGCATTTTTTTTTTGGCTTTTCCAGTCATCGTATATATCTATATAGCAAGATAGACTTTTAACTGACGATGAGTTTACTGCTATGCACACTTGATCTACAGTCATACTTCAATTATTACTATCAGCACATTTGGTCATTCTTTCATCTGACCTGTGCCATCTGATTTTTCAGCTGAGGTCAAAGAAAAGGTTCATGTCCAAGATTGGTGGAACATGATCGTTGGAGAGTCTGGTCAGGCATCATCAGTTGGAATTTTGGGATGCTTAATAAATTTTACCTTCCGCTCCTTTTTATGAATAAAGTTGTAGTATAGTAGGAAAAAGTGTGCTACACTCGGTTAAGATGTTTCTAATATAATTATCATTATATACATTGGTTATATAAGTGAGATATGTATCTACATGTATAAATGGCCGAATATCATAGTATAGTTCTTCGCTGTTGGTTTGCTTGCCCGCGTCCACCACCGCCATGTGCCGGCGTCCGATCCGCGCGCGATGCCCCCTGGCCCCGGCACAAACCCGTTGTGGGCTTGCTTGGATATACTCCTATTCAACTGAATCCACATGTGTTGTATATTGAGGTAGAATTTAAAACTAATTTTTATCTTAATCCACTCCAACACACATGATTGAGATGGATATAAGTGCATCCAAACAAGATATGTGGCAAGGACACCGGGTTGCACCCAACCCTGGGGTCGCGCACTCCGCCATGCTTCTCTCGAAACATGCCCAATTACAGCCTCATAATTACACAGCCATTTACTGATTTATTTATGGTCTCCTCGTGGGAATATCGTCGAAACCATTTACTGATTCATTTTACAGTCCAGAAATCCTCATGGGAATATCGTCGAACATATAGCACGCACCTACTTGTTTTCAGCCCCCACCTGATCCGATCTTATTGCGAGCATACACACCTAGCAAATGATGAATATGTATCAGCTTCGCATAAAGCACGGATCTTTATTCTTCACCGGCCTCACTGCTTCGCTTCTTGGAGTTGATGTAGTCCTGGAGCGCCTCCATCTGCTCCCTGGTCGGCGGCTGCTCGTTGTTCTTGATGGACCGGTGCACGTCGTACGTCGTCGCCCCAAAGAACACCAGCCTGCAGTTCATGTTCAATCGAGCATGCACCTCAGCGACGACGCCGCCGCCCGGCTGCAATTGAGGAGAGATCGATAGGAGAACGACGGAGGAGGTACCTACCCTGCGGCGAACAGGGCGATCTGCCTCGGGAACACGTGTTTCCCGAACAGCCTCATGCTGCTCCGCCCGCGCTGTGCACCTGTGACCTGTGATGCTTGGCGCTCGCCATTTGCGGGATATGTAAAGCAGTTTTTGGTCCAGGGTCCAGTAAGAACCATTCGCGGCCCATGGGCTGGGAGTTTTCCCACACCTCACAAACGCAAACTGCTTTGTCGCTTCTCCTCGCCTTTCGATGCTTACGCCCGCGCCCGCCGGCCACTATCTCCCGTCCCTGCAGAAGCTGCTGCGCCAGTGCCGCTCCATCCAGCGCCTCAACCAGCTCCACGCCCACCTCCTCGTCCACGGATCCTACCTGTCCGCCGCATCCGATCTCCTCCTCGCCTCTTACTGCGCCCTCTCGGTCTCTGCAAGCACCGGACATGGCGCTCTCTGCCACGCGCGCCGTCTGTTCGACGGAATTCCTGACCCGGGCAGGGTCATGTACAATACCATCATCAGAGCCTACTGCAACAGCGACTGCCCGCAGGAAGCGCTACGCCTCCACCGCGGCATGCTCAGGCGAGGGATCCTGCCCAATGAGTTCACTCTGCCCTTTGTTGTCAAGGCGTGCACGAGAGCGCAGGCGCGGGAGTACGCGCTGGCCGTCCACGGTGTCGCTCTGAGGCTTGGCCTTGTGGGGCAGGTGTTTGTGGGCAACACACTTCTGCACTCCTATGCGTTGGCCGGATCGCTGGGGGACTCAAGGCGGTTCTTTGATGAGATGGCGGGCAGGAATGTTGTGTCGTGGAACTCGATGATCGGTGGGTACGCGCGGGCGGGGGATACTAGAGAGGCGTGCGCCTTGTTCGGAGAGATGAGGCGTCAAGGGTTCTTGGAAGATAAGTTCACGTTGGCCAGCCTGCTTCTCGCCTGCTCACAAGAAGAGAACCTTGAAATTGGTCGCCTTGTGCATTGTCATATCTTGGTTAGTGGATCTCGGGTTGATCTGATTCTTGAAAGTGCTTTGGTGGACATGTATGGTAAGTGTGGGGATCTGTGGATGGTTCGTAGGTGCTTTGAAATGATGCCCATCAAGAGTGTCGTTTCATGGACGTCCATGCTTTGCGCTCAGACGAAACATGGTTCAGTTGATGCTGCAAGATGCTGGTTTGACCACATGCCAGAGAGGAACATAGTCTCATGGAATGCCATGATCTCTTGCTATGTTCAACGTGGCCAGTGCCATGAAGCATTGGATCTTTATAACCGAATGCAATCCCAGGGTCTTGCTCCAGATGAGGTTACCTTAGTGGCTGTCCTCTCTGCTTGTGGGCGAATTGGTGACTTGACTGTAGGGAAGATGGTACACCTTTACATTAGAGACAATATCTATAATCCTGATGTCTCTCTAATTAATTCACTTCTGGACATGTATGCAAAATGTGGTCAGGTAGACACAGCAATCAGCCTGTTCAGTGAAATGTGTAATAGAAATGTAGTTTCTTGGAATGTTATTATTGGGGGGCTGGCATTGCATGGTCGTGCATTGGACACAATCACGTTCTTCAGGTCAATGGTAAGAGACTCCTCGCCAGATGGGATTACCTTTGTGGCCCTTCTTTCTGCATGCAGTCATGGGGGTCTACTAGAAACTGGACAGCATTACTTTGAATCTATGAGACATGTTTACAATGTTAAGCATGAAGTTGAGCATTATGCTTGCATGGTTGACCTTCTTGGCCGACGTGGTCATCTTGAAAAGGCTGTTTGTCTAATAAAAGAGATGCCAATGAAGCCTGATGTTGTGGTCTGGGGTGCATTGCTGGGAGCCTGCAGAATCCATGGGAATGTCAAGATTGGCAGGCAAGTGATCAAGCAATTACTTGAACTGGAGGGCATCAGTGGAGGTCTGTTTGTTCTAATTTCAAACTTGTTATACGAAACTCACCAGTGGGAAGACATGAAAAGGCTCAGGAAATTAATGAAAGAGTGGGGGACGAGAAAGGATATGGCTGTTAGTTCAATTGAAATAAACAACAGCATCCATGAATTTGGAGTGGAAGACATTAGACATGAAAGCTCAAGCGAGATTTATGCAGTAGTTGATCAGCTGTCGTATCATTTGATTTCTTTGCATCTCTTGGCTGTGCATCCAGAAGATCTATGTGTGGTAGAGTGAAGGAATCTATTTGGAATTCTTTTCAGGATCAGTTACAAGTTCATAACATTTCTGAGTGAGGCACTATACAAAATGAAGATGAATGTGGCTGGCACATTGCTTTACAAGGTACCCTCTGATTCCGAACTTCTTTCAAAATACAGGTCATCCTAGAACTTTTAGCTATATTTCCCTTCCTTTCTCGCCCTTGCCAAATAAATGTTATTCACAAATAAATGAGACATCTGTTTGCAGTGTTGTATAAATGAGGGCGGTGACATGTATTTTGAGCTGGAGGGAGTAATGTTCATTGCCAAGCACACCTCCTGTTGAAGCCTTTGAGGGTAGGTAGTGCTGACCAAGCACATTTCTCAAAGAGTGTCCAGGTTCATCAGATCCATGAATAAAATCATTGTGGACGTATAATTTAAGTTACAAAGTCCACCTACATAGAAAATACTGGGACGACTTACTCTTTTTGCTTTGGTTCAGTTTCAGAAATAAGTTGTCCACTTCAGTTTTCCGTATTGACCATGTAATGTAGCCCTTCATTTGTCTTGCTAACTGGTTGTGTTTCTGGTTTTCTGTAGATGTCATGGTTCGCTGGGCAAGCCACTCGACCAACTCGACTGGTGTTCTTACGCCCACAAATTCAGTAGTCACTATCTCCTGTGACTGTGATGTTTCAACAATATATGTGGAGAGAGAGACTAAAGCTCGGCAACAAGATCTCAGCACACGTTCACAGGTCACCCTTACGAGTTGTCAACAAGGCAACGATCTTAACTACTAGCTTTTTTTAAAAAAAAAAAAGATTACCTACTAGCTTTTTAGAGACAGAGCTACATGCTGACATACATTTTTCTTGTTCCTCTATCTCTGGGCCAGATTGAGTATACCATGGTAACAGAGGCGCTGACTCCAGATGTAAAAGCAGAGCAAAGATAGCAACATCATTCACAGAATCACAGTTTCACATTTTTTTTCGCTGCGCGAGCCCTGCAAATTTTGTTCCGAGGAGAAAAGATTGGTTGGTTTAACTGAACGGCCGCAAGATGAGGTGGGATGGATCCGTGCCTACATTAGTCAGTTCGTGATGCCTGCCACGTGCTTCTCTTAATTGTGCACCGTGAGTACATTACATTACAGTGCATCAGTCAAGTAAGTGGGGGCCTGCAGTTAGCCGCTTGCCAGTTGAAGGCAGCAATGTAAGTACCAGAGTGCCCATGGGGCCACCATGCGTTGTGCTTTGGCAGTTATTAAGCGCCGAAAAGTAGTGAATTCCCATCGGCACAACGCAAGCACTACTGGCTAATCAAGGGTTCGAGAGTCAGTCCAGGATGCCAACGGCACGTGGCCACATCACTTCGCCGATCTGGTTGGTACACATTTCTTGTGATGCTGCTTGCAAGTCCATGGCTAGATGATTTGGTTCCGGCTAATGGGAATATATTGATGCTTTGTGAGGTTGCTTTGCCCTTCCTTTTTTTTTTACTTTAGAAATCATGGAACTGCTTTGTTTTTTAAAGTTGTGATGGTGGATAAAGCATGTTCCTGGAGCTTGCTTATGATGACTTGCAATCGGGGTTTTTTTTTCTCTAATAGAGCAGCTACCTACCAGAATGATGGGTATTTTGGTTCTATTTTTTAAACTGTATGAATGATCACAAGCTAGGACTGGGAGGATAACCTACTAGAAAGATCTGTTATGCTTACAATTTTCTCATTTGCATGAGTGAAGATGTGCCCCCCTTTTCTAGATTGTGATCAGGGAAATATATATTTTCCTATCATGAGAAAAAAAATGCTGACAAAATCAAGCTAGAACCTGCAAGATAAGCAATATAATTTGGATTTTCAAATGAACCTTAATCCCGTGAACGTATGAAACGGCATGAAGAAAGTTGTACACAGGCCGGGATGCCTCCTCCATGAATACCTAGCGGATAATTCGACAACATTTGACTATGCGAAAGCCAACCACTATTAAATCACTGCAGCCTGTTTCGTGGATTATTTACTGCTGGCTGGTTTGGTATGAGAGAAAAATACTGTTCCAACTTATAATCCACGATCGTATACGAGCAAGCGAGCAGGTTGCTGGTCTATGGTCCGCACTCTATACAGACTGCTAGGATGATCAGCGTCCTGTTCGGCTGACAGTTTCTGCGGCTGATAAACCGGCGGATGATGTTTTGTTGTGAGAGAAGCAGTTCAAACGAACAGGACGCAGGATGATTAAGCCACAATGTATGTGTCACATGCCTTAATTAAATCATGGCCTCGCTGGATCTGTACCAACCGAATGAGTTAATGATATATTTAATCATGGAGATGAGACTGAACCATCACAAATTAAGGAGCGTACAAGTGCACTCAAGGTGGTTAGTTTAGCTCTTGACAAACAGCAAGCAACAAGAACTAGGGCTCATCAATTAAATATGAGTTGGTACTGCATACAGATGTTGAGAATATGAGTCTGATCACTGTCACAGAATACAAAACAATTTCGGGAACCATGAGTATGAATAGTCACTGTAATGTCAACAAATAAATGAATGATGCAATAGCTGTGATGTATAAACATCATCTCATCATCATGTCTGTTCATGGAAACAACAAATCTGTGCAAGCAGACTATAGGGAGGAGAAGAAGAAAATAAAAAATAAGCAGCAGTTACAAGTGCAGGACGGCCATGGATTTCAGCCTGCAGGACATGGCGTCGGCCTCCGTCGCCGCGTTTTCCCGGCCAACCCGGCTCCACTTCTGTTCCGTGTCCGAAACCCGGCAGGCCGTAACGAAATCGAGCACCTTGCCGAAGATCCTGAACATCTCGACGGCGTAGACCCTGTCCTGCCCGACGGCGAACGCCGCGTTGGGATCCATCGGCGCGTCCGGGTGCCCCGACGCCTCGGTCCACTGGAGCGAGCTGAGGTCGAGCTCGAACAGCTTCCGCACCACCTTCTCCCTCCGGTTCACCGGCCCGTGGCGGTCGCACCACGACACGCAGAGCATGAACAGCCGCGACGCGCAGCACACCAGCGTCGGGGCGTAGTCGCGGAGCCGCGGAGGCGGGGGGAGCGTTTGAATGACGACCCAGGAGCCCTTGTCCAGATGGTAGGCGACGAGCGTGTCGGACTCGCAGTATACGTAGAACATCCGGCCACAGACGACGCCGGAGCAGGCCAGCCCTACGTCGGTGGGAAACCCGGCAATCTCGACCCACTTGTCGACCAAGGGATCGTATATCTCCCCGGACACCAGTGGCTCGTCCCAGCGGCCGCGCCCACCGACGGCGACAAAGGCGAGCCTCGGCTGGCCTTCCTCGCCCTCCTGTCCGGCGGATTTGCCATGATGATACGAAGCGAGGTCAGTGGAATCAGTGTCCTCGTTCAGCATGTCCTTGAGGCGGAGGCGGCGGAGGGAGAGCCGGTGCGGGTCCTCGTACACGGCGGATGCGCCACCGAACCGAGATTTGCCGCGTCGGACATTCTTCTCTGCGCGAGTGTGGAGAATGCTGCAGCTGGCGGACATCTCAAACACGCCCAGCACCGGGCGAGACCGCGGGGTCTGCATGGGCGCCGCCTTCCGCCACAAGCCGGTGAGAGGGCTGAACACCAGCACTCCCTTGTGTGTCTTCACCTTGCTCGCATCCGAGCCGCCGGACCGGCCACCGACGACGTAGAGGTCGTCCCCGACGCCGGCGACGGAGAACAGGAACCTCCCCTTCAGCCCGTCCGCCCTGACACGGCACCACCGGTGCGCGGCCACGTCGAGCGCGTGCACGGCCGGGGCAGGGCGGCGCCCCACCCGACGTCGCCGTCGACCCCGAACAGGAACAGCCACGGCGTCCGGCACGGCCCAGGCTCCTCCTCGCGGCGCATCCGCAGGAACTGAGGCGCGACGGTGAGGAGGTCCCTCCACCGCCTGCACACGCACCGCACCGCCAGGAGCGAGGCCAGCGGCAGCCGGCACAGAACCATCTCCATCACGTCGTCCGGGAGCACCGCCAGGGACGCCGCCGCGGCCGCCTCCGTCACCAATACCTCACCCGCACCGGCTCCCGACGGCCGGTGCGCCGCCGCGGCGGCACCCTTCTTCCAGGCGAAGCACTGCACTGCGGCGCCATCCTCGTCTTCGTCGTCGTTCCCCGGCGTGCGCCGGAGCGGGGCCGCGGCGGAGGAGTCCATCTCGTCGCATGCGCAGACGCGGCACCCACCGGCCCCGCCGAGGGGCAGCCGGAGGCAGCTCCTCCTCCTCCTCCTCCTGCGGCGTCGACCATCGCGCTCGGTCCGCTTCAGATCGAGGACCACATCGTCCGGTGGCTCGGCGCGGAGCAGGGAGGCCAGGCTGTTGCTGCCAGATCTCTGCAGAGCTCTCGGCATGGCAGCAGCAGAGCGAGTTCACCGCTAGGTGGAGAAGAAGTGGTGCGCGAAGGACGGGATGGTGGGGGCGTGGAGGTGGAGGAGGATGCCCCGGAGGAGGATAGCGAGGAGCTTGGTGAGGAAGGAGATAGAGAGCATGGCGTCGCGCCGGGACGGGTAGGCGACGCGGGATTATTTGGGCGGTGGTGGTTGGAGTGGGAGTTGGGGGAAAGCGGACGAGGCGCGGGCGCCGATGAGGGGTGGGTGACGCCACGCGCGGATGGAATGGATGGACGGGCACGGGACGGGAGCGGGAGGACATCACCGGCCGGTGGAGATCGAAGCGGGCCAACCGAACCGGTGGAGATTGAATGGGCTGTCGATAGAATGTGGCGAGGCGCTGGCGCGGGGCGCCGATGGACCGGCACGCGTGTGCGCGGGCGGGCGCTGGATGCCTGGATCCAGTGCCGAGGGACCGGGCCACCGGGGACGCAGGGAGGCGAAGCAGGGGCCGGAGCTTCAAGCTCCGGGGATCCGGTGAATGCGCGGTGCGATAGTGTACCTAGCCAAGGACGATCTGACCTTCGCATGTGACAAATCTAATGCCATTCCGTCTCTATAACGATGCTATTCTATTTCGGACATATTTGTTTTAGTTTTCTTGTTGCTTCTGCTAAACAAACAATGCAGTTGTTAAAGATGACTTTTGAAAAACTAGAAGGTTGCTTTTTAAGAAAATAAAGCTGAAGAACATGCTGAGATTTGTTTTTTTTTTCTGAGAATCCAAAAATTTATTTAAAACTAATAGTAAAAATATAACGAGCAAAAATCAAAGAACTAGTTTTTTGGGCAGCTGTAGCTCAAATAAATGGGGCCTTAGTCCGAGTCAAACTAGCAAGGTTGTCCGCGAAACAGACCACGTACCTTACTTTTTTCCTTTTTTTATTTAAGAGTATTTTTTTGTAAATCGTTTTGTTTGTTTCTTTGGTTATAATTTTTCACTCGTCATGTGTCTCCGCTACATCCAACTGCACAAACTCTATATAATTAGAATCGACAAATTCTTTGACTATTGTCAGCTTTCTCTTCTTTTCCGCCCACTTCTATCGTGTGGTCATGTAATTTTCTATTGAGGGTAAACCAATGTGACTCGATTTTTTATTGGTGAGCTTCTGTAACTGGGAGAAAACCGAGGCATTGTAATTAGTTTAAAAATGACTATTCGGTCCCTCTGGTCAGCCTCCTTGATCCTTCATACGCAGGGGAGGGGATATGATCGAGCGGTGGAGGTTGGGCCACTCGTGCGGGAGAACAAGTTACAATGTAGATTTTTTTCATGAGGGGTCATTTGCAATTTTCAAGGTAACAATATGTATTAGGTATTACCTTTTAACATTCAATTTTTATTTTCTAAGCTCTCATATTGAACTATGCTTTTTTTCCTGTTATAATTGTCAACAAAAGATAATTCAAATTGCAGTCGCAAAAGAAAAAAGATAATTCAAATTGCAATTTGAATCTCCTTTTATTCCATGGTGAAGATTCAAGTACTTGGCCAACATCAAGAGGTTTTCTATGATTAATTTTACATTATCAGATTGAACTATGTTTCTTCTTTTCTATTATATTTGACTAAAAAATTGAACTGCAACTTTGAATCGTTTTATGTTAACTTTGTACTCTTAAATGGATGAGGCTGCCACATACATGGTTCGCTTCATTTTCTTTAAAAACTAGAAGGATACCCCGCGCGTCGCTGCATGAATTGCGAATGATTTTTGCTTGATGGCATGGTATGCTAACGTGGACAAATAAATGCATGTCTCCGGCACGGGTCCACGGTGGGAGATCCGACAGTGTCCGCTGCGAATTGGGTCCGGCTCTGCCGCGAGGGTTCGGCATCACGGAGAGCGCGGTGGGGAGGGAGAGGAGCGAGGATGGCGGTGGCTGTAGGGGAAGAGGAGAATGGGGGCATTTTGGTATTTGTTCAGCGGCTTTAATGGCATTTAGACTATCTTCAACAAAGTACCCATAACGACACCTAAATTTAAAATGGGTCTTCGATAGTACTATTTCAGCCTCCAATTGAGTACCAATACGGGAGACCTATTTTGGGTAGTAGGAGATGTACAACCTAAATATGAACATCCTCTCTCCTAAAAACCTATTTTACAGAAAATGTTCTCTCTTGGATCATGTTGTTGGAGAAGACTAAACATATGTATTAAACTATTTGCCTGTAGTGCTACCCAAATATTGAATAGGTCTTGTATTTTGGACGTCGTTGTTGGAGATAGTCTTAATCTCTAAATCCAAACATGGTAGAGACTAAAGTTTAGTTCAGGACTAGATGATCCAAGCAGACCCTTAGTGACTAATGTGTCCCGCGGATGTAGATAGCTCGCATGATAGATATGTGCTATAATTGCTTGCAGTTAGAGTGGATGTCTTATGTGCCTATATAGAATTCCGAGTAAATTGCACGGCCGGTCCTTAAAGTATTGAGTGGTTTTCATCTGGGTCACCAAACTATGAAATCGTATGTTTGGCTGCCTAATGTATTTAAGTGATCTCATCTAGGTCCAAAATAGACACGAGGAGGGTTAGAAGCTGACGTAGTCGTAGATGATAGTGGCAATCAAATCACAATCCGCCCGGACCTCCTCTTCGACTTCCTCTACCCGTGGGCGCCGCCCGGGCACTCGCTGCTGTCCCTTGCCGCAGAGCCGTGCCATGCGCTGGACGAGCGCGTTGACCTGCGCGCCATCCGTGTCGTTCCGCGCCACCACCTCTGGCAGCTCCGCGGTGCGGCGCCTGAGCGCGCGGCTCTCCTCCCCGCGCATGGCCCCGCGCACCGCGCGCTCCACGTCCTCGGCCCGGAACTCCCCGAACCGCTCCTACGGCACGAGCACGGCGGCGCCCAGCTCCGCGGCCAGGGTGGCGCCTAGCGGCTGGTCGATGTGCAGCGGGAGCGCCACGATCGGCACGCCCGCTGCCAGGGACTCCAGCACGGAGCTCCAACCGCAGTGTGACAGAAACACGCCGCAGGTCGGGTGCGCCAGGACGCGGCTCTACAGCGCCCACCCTTCCACCACCAGACCGCGCCCGGGCACCGGGGCGAACATGCGGGGCAGCGCGCGCGCCGCGTCGTCGCCGTCCTCGGGGCCCTTGGGGAACCGCACCACCCACAAGGAACCGCTCGCCACTGAGCTCTAGGTCGCGCGCCATCCGCGCCAGCTACTGCTCCGACATGAAGTACTCGATGCCGACAGAGATGAGCACCACGGAGTCGTCCACGAGCAGCGGGCCGACGGGGACGATCTCCTTGCTGTCCAGGAGCTCGAAGAGGTAGCCCATGTAGGGTCGCTCGATGTCGACGCACGTCTTGATGGCCACGAAGCACGAGGAGCGCGCGAGGCTGAGCAGCAGGCGGTCGCGCTCGGGGACCAGGGCGTCGGGGTGGTCACAGACAGCGAACATGGACGTGTACTTGGCCTCCTCCTCGGCGCTGCTGAGCCCGACGCCCTGGAACAGGAACGTGCGGCCGACGCGGGCACTGCCGAGGCAGTGGACGAAGAAGGAGGTGGCGGCGGCGCTGCAGGTGCCGAGGTGCACTACGGGCCGCGGCCTCGAGCGGCGCCCACGGGTAGAGGAATTCGAAGAGGAGGAGGTTCGGGCGGAGCTCGTCGAGCAGCGCGCCGAAGCGCGGCGCGGCAAGGTCTCACGCGCACTTGAGCGCCGGCATGAGGCAGGCCGGGAGGTGCTTGGTGGTGTGCAGCTTGGGCGGTAGGTCCGGTGGCATCGGGAGGTGGAGCTCCACGAAGCGGATCCGCGAAGTCTGGTGCCGCGCGATCGCTGACATGTTCACGAGCGTGGAGACGAGGTGCACGGTCACGTCAATGTTATCGCCGGCGGCACGGCGGTCCACGGATGTGAGGCGCCTGGCCAGCTCGAGGTACGGGGTGATGTGGCCGTGCGCGAGCCATGGGAACATGACCACGCTCAGCTGCTCGCGCTCCGCCTACGCCATGGCGGTCGATGGATGGATGCAGCCGTGTGATCGCCGAGCTAGATGGCTATGGCGATTCGTGCGTTGGAGGTGTGGTGCGATGATCGGAAGCACGTGGAGCGTGGCTTATATGCAGGAATGGGGTCTGGGTGCGGGACGAAACGATGCGAGGAGGCGGCATGGTGGCTTCACGACGTGGCCGGGTCGTCCCTGACCGGTGGCTACGTAGCTGGCGCGCGTGTCACGCTCTGCCATCACCGATGGGGACGTTGCATGCCTCATAGATTTTCTATTCAAATCATGTCCACGTCAGCTACTAACCCTCCTCATATCTATTTTGGACCTAGATGAGATCACTTAAATACATTAGGTAGCCAAACGTATGATTTCATAGTTTGGGGACCCAAATGAGAACCGCCAAATACTTTAAGGACCGGCCGTACAATTTACTCTAGAATTCCAGTGGGGGAACCGCCTTGGCCCTTGGCAAGTGGCAACCTTGAGGCGGGCAGGTCAGCTGCTGAGAAGGACACAGATGAGGGAAATGACAAAGCGAAATGGTAGGGCATTGCAAAGTTGGAGCTACAAAACAGAAGCAAATTAAAGCAAACGATTTGTGTTAAGCAGTTCGATCGACTTGGTAAAAAATTGCAAGACGCATGAGCGTATGTAAAACATGGGAAAAAAGTCCAAGAGCTGGCCTCATAGGGAGTGATGACCGACGGCAGCGGGGACAACGGTATTGAAAAATGATAAACTGGAGGTCTAGGGTGTAATAGAGATACCGGAGCTGCAAAACATACGGGAGCAAACAAGTTCAGTAATATATATTGATATATATTAGTACAAGACTGAAGCATATTTTGCGCGCTGTTGCGGAAAAACTATAAGTGCATCAAGCCCTATTGTGGGTTTTGGTATTGATGACCACCAAATTAGAGGACTAATTAGATTTATCGAGATGACAAGCAGGGAATCAAAGAATGAGGATGATGAACAGGTTGCAGGTGTCCTAATTACAAAAGGTGGCCATACCTAGCTCAAAGAAGATTTAAATTCTTTTATGTTTTGAATTTGAGTTTAGGAAAAGTCGTACTATTAAGAGGGATTTTAGGACAGTTGGTCAACTGTTGAATCAGATGCTCAAATTCACAGATCTACATCCTCCCACCTAGTCAAAACAGCCAGCCAAATTTCATATCATATTACCTATTTTGGCTAGGGCGGCAGTGCCGCCCTTAACTGACTGTTGTGCTCGGGGGGTATTTATACCCTTTAGGCCCGGCTCACAACGGTCATCTTCTTCACTGACTCACTCTGCTCGAAAACAGACAGAACCAAAGCTCACCCCTCTCCTCCATTGTTGCTCCTCCATCCTTCAAGCTAATCCTTGATTCCAACCATCAAAACTTGAGAGAAAAGGTAGCAAAACTCGATTGTAGATGAGATCCACTGATTCTCAAAGTCTAAGAGCATTTGGTTCACGTTTGGCCAGTGGTTCTAGGGTTTGTTACTCTTGGAGCTTGCTCCTAGCTGACTAGGCGTCGCCCTTGTGTTTGCCAACTCGTGTGGCAGCCTTGGGAGGTTTGTAACCTCATTCGAAGGCTAAGAAATCACCCCTCACTTCAAGAGCTCACTTTCTTGATTTGAGAACGAGGGTAAAGCAAGCCTTTGTGGCAAGCTCAAGCCTTTTGTGGCTTCCTCAACAACGTGGACTTAGGCAATTCTTAGTGGTGAGCTGAACCACAGGATAAATCTTATGTCTCGCATGCTTTATCTTCATTATACTTGCTGTTTACATTATTGCTAGCTGTTGTTAGGGTTTAGTTACTCGATTCACTTTTGTGTGAAGTTTCTGTGGTATCCAGTCTTTGAACTGGATCTTGACTCTATATTACAGGATTAAGCAGCTAGTGGGGTCAGGTCCATCTCTGTTAAATCTCAACTGTGTTAGATTATTTTTCGTAGAGCGGCAGTGCCGCCCTGTAAGGCCAGCAATGCCGCCATCTGTTCTAACAGAGTTTCGAGTTGAATTTTACAGGCCTATTCACCCCCCTCTAGGCCTTCTTTATCTTCCAGTAGATCCTACAAGTGGTATCGGAGTGAGGTTGCTTCGTATACACTTCACCGCGTGAAGTATGGAAGAAGGAGAAGGTTCGAAGAACGTTCGTGTTGCGGACGCAAGTGGTGTGCACGTCGAGGATGTTGGCAGTAGCAGCGAGCTGTCCATGTCCACAGCAAGTGATGCCACCATCAAAGAACCCAAGACCACTTATGCCAAAAGAAAAAAAAGGCAAGAAAAGAAAGAAAAGACGCCAAAATCGCAACAAGAGAAGCTAGAGAAAAGAAGAAGGAAGAGCAGTGGCTCAAGGAAAAGAAGAAGAGAAAAGAAGCTAGAAGAATCACAAGAGAGGCAAGAGCTAAGAGAAGGGCAGCAAGAGCTAAAGAGCAAGAGAAGAATAAGTATGATGCATCATCTAGTGAGCTCTCTAGTAGCTCGGACGATGGAGATGATGATGTGTCATACCATGCTTCAAAAGATAGCAAGGAGGTGAAGAGCAAGGACAAAAAGAAGGATAGCAAGGACAAGGGCAGCAGCAACAACAAGAAGAACAAATATGGCGCCGTATCCTTTAATTATTCTTATTTGTCTAACCATAACAAAAGATCTTTTGTCAATGTGCCTGCGGGCAAGTTGCCTCATTTTGATGGGACAAACTTTGCCAAGTGAAAGCACTTGATAAATGCCTATCTTGTAGGTCTTCACCCCGGTCTTTGGGAGATTGTGGTGAATGGATTGCAGCCACTAGAAGATCCCGAAGCACCAACAAATGAAGAGCTAGCTGCTGTCCATCTCAATGGCCAAGCCACAAGTATTCTTCTTAGTGCCTTGGATGGAAATGAGTACAACCGAGTGATGGATATCAATGTTGCAAAACAGATTTGGGACACTTTGTATCTAGCACATGAAGGTGTTGATAAAGTAAGGAAGTCAAAGATTGATTTGTTGATGGCCAAGCTCAATAGGTTCGTGATTGTTGATGGAGAGGGGCCACAAGAGATGTTTGATAGATTGATGACCTTGGTGGGCAAGATTAGAGGCTATGGATGTGATGAGCTTGATGATCACAAAGTGGTGAAGGTTATGTTGGAAGCTTACTCAGCAAGAAATGAGACGTAGTCACCTTGATTAGAGATAAGAAGTTTGAGCACTTCACATCAAATGATATGCTTGGAAGATTGTTGGCATTTGACATGCAAAGAGAAGAAGCAAATAAGAGGATAAGACTTGGTGAGTTGCAAGCCAAGTTAGAAGGCATGAAAATCAAGAAAGTGGCTCTCAAGGCAAATAAATCAAGCAATCAAGGCACCTCCAACAAGGCAAAGGGCAGCAAGCAAGCATCAACAAATAAACCCAAGGAAATCAAGTCCACTCCACAAAATAATGATCCAAGTTCATCCTCAAGTGAAGATAAAGATGATGGGGCTGATTATATAAAGATTGATGACATGGCTTTGTTCATGAAAAGCTATCACAAGGGGTTAAAAAAGAATAGGTATAAGATAGTGCAAAGAAGGTTTTCCAACAAGAAGAAGAGGACTTGCTATAATTGTGGCAGCACGGAGCACTTCGTTGCTAAGTGTCCCTATGACAAGAAAGAAAACAAATACAAGAGGGACAACAATGAGGCCAAGCATGAACACAAAAAGAGATACAAGCAAATGGGAGAGGCACACATTGTGCATGAGTGGGACTCAACTAAGGAGTCAAGTGAAGAGTATGTGAAGGTTGCAACCGTGGCTATTCAAAAGTCATCCTCTACACCAAGGCTCTTCAATAACATGTCCGATGATGATGACCACCGCTTCACTCACGTTTGTCTTATGGCAAAGGGTGAGAAGGTAAAACGAAGAGCCAAATCTCCTCCACCTCCTAGTAACATCTCTATTAGTGAACTTAGTGATTCTAGTGACGATGATACTAGTGATGTTGAGAAATATGCTAAATTAACTAAGAAGTTAGATTCTAAAACCAAGCTCTTTATCATGAATCTAATGGAGGAATTAGAAAGTGTCAAAGCCGAGCTAGCCGATAGATATGATTATCTTAAGGAAACAAAAAAGATGTATATTGGCTGCAAGGAAGCTCTTGAGTTAGAGAGAAGTGAGGCGAACTCTTTGAATAAGGCCTTGGCCGAAGAACAAAGAGAACATGCTCTCACAAAGAAGGCAAATATTGCACTCAATGACAAGTATTGTGTCTTAGTTGAAAAGCACAACAAACTTGAGAAGCAATATAGTCTTCTATGCGAGAGCACCCTACTTCCCTCCAACACAAATGACATTTCTATTCCCTCCACTAGCCAAGGATGTGGAAAATGCTATGATCTTGACTTAAATATTTATTCCACTAACCTTGCAAACTTGGAGGTTATGAAAAAGAAGATTGCTAGGCTCAATGCTATATTAGGAAAAAGGTGCATAGAAGGCAAGAAACATGCTGGTGGCAAAGGTGAAAAACCAAAGAGGCCACAATACAAAGATGGAAGAAATCCACGCATCAAAGGTGGGCTTGGGCACACTCATGGAGGTAAAACCAATGAGAGAAAGGTAATCAATGGATATGAGTGTGTTCAGTTCATGAGCAAAGGGCAGGAAGGTATAGATATGTCTGCACAGATGGTGGCACAAGGCCAGCGTAGAGCAGCACCGAGGCCTATGGGCGGCAGTGCCGCTGTGAAGGGCGGCAGTGCCGCCCCCCATAGAAAAGGGAAGACCACCTCCTGCTCCTCTGCTCATGTCCAGCCCAAGAAGAAGGTGTCTCATCCAGAGCAGGTTGTCCAAAAATCAAAGAAATCTATCTGGGTCACTCCAAATAGATATGCTTATCAACCAAAGGCAAAAACACCTCCTCAATGTTTGGATTCTAACTTTGTTTTGCAGCACAACAGCAAGGGGGAGGTGTTTGCCAAGTTTGTTGGCAATGGTTGAAATGTTTATAATAATGCTTTCATTTGGGTTCCTAAAGTTTTTGTGACTAACATGCAAGGCACCAAGAATATTTTGGGACCTAAGACTAGGAACTAAACTTATTTTGCAGGCATACTCCTCCGGTGGGTCAAGTTGGGTGCTTGATAGCGGCTGTACAAATCATATGACCGGAGAAAGGAGTATGTTCTCATCATATTCCCCAACTACAAATTCAGATGAGAATATCATATTTGGTGATAATTCAAAAGAGGGTGTGATTGGACTTGGTAAAGTAGCTATTACACTTGATCATTCAATTACAAATGTCTTACATGTTGATTCCTTAAAATACAATCTGTTGTCCGTTTCTCAGTTATGTGAGATGGGCTACAATTGTCTTTTCACGGATAAGGGTGTGGAAGTATCTAAGAGGGAGGATTCCTCTATTGTCTTTACGGGTCACCTCAAGAACAAGTTTTACCTAGTTGATTTTAGCAAAGGGAAAGCTAAGCTTGAGACCTATTTAGTGGCAAAATCTAGCATGTGTTGGCTATGGCATCGCCGACTAGCTCATGTTGGGATGAGGAACTTGGCCAAACTCCTAAAAGACAACCACATCCTTGGACTAACCAATATTCAATTTGAGAAAGACAGGATTTGTAGTGCTTGCCAAGCCGAAAAGTAAGTAGGTGTACCTCTCCCACCAAAGAGCATCATGACCACCACACAACCGTTGGAGTTGATTCATATGGATGTCTTTGGACCGGTCGCCTACATTAGCATCGGGGGTAACAAATATGGTCTAGTTATTGTTGATGATTATTTCCGGATCACTTGGGTGTTCTTTGTTTATGATAAGTCCCAGGTGCAAGAGAAAATCAAGATATTTGTGAGAAGGGCACAAAGGGAGTTCGGTCTTCCTATCAAGAAGATAAGAAGTGACAATGGGACCGAATTCAATAACACTCTAGTTGAAGAGTTTCTTGATGATGAGGGCATCAAGCATGAGTTTTCAACTCCTTACACCCCTCAATAAAATGGTGTAGTAGAGAGGAAGAACCGTATATTTCTTGATATGGCAAGGACAATGCTAGATGAATACAAGACGTCGGACCTCTTTTGAAGTGACACCGTCAACACCGCTTGCCATGCCATCAACCGCCTCTACTTACACAAGAAACTCAAAAAGACTTCATATGAGCTTCTAACCGGTAACAAACCAAAGGTGTCATACTTTAGAGTATTTGGGTGCAAGTGTTTTATACTTAACAAAAGACCTAAAACCTCTAAATTCGCACCTAAAGTTGATGAAGGCATTCTTCTTGGTTATGGATCAAATGAGCATGCCTATCGTGTCTTCAACAAAACCATGGGTAGAGTTGAAGTCACGGTAGATGTGGCATTTGATGAATCTAATGGCTCTCAAGTGGAGCAAGTTGATTCAAGTGTTGTAGGAAAGGAGGATCCACCATGTGAGGCAATCAAGCAAATGGCTATAGGCGATATTAGGCCACAAGAAGATCAAGCCACCGATGATGAGGATTCCCAGGCTGTTGCTGCACAAATTTCCGCTGACGTACTCCATCGACAAGGGCAGCACTCACCTGCTGAACATCAGCGGGGCGGCAGTGTCGCTCATGAGGGCGGCAGTGCCACCCCATCCACCTCAGCAACAGCTCCTTCAACTCCTACTCCACCACCTCAAGGACTCAACCTAGAGCCTATCTTTGAACAAGAAGAAGCTGGAGGTCCAGAAGAGGAACAGGGAGGTATTGAGCATCCAAGGCTACGTCAAACTATACAACGGGATCACCCCGTTGACAACATCCTTGGAAGTATTCGAAAGGGTGTAACAACTCGTTCACATTTAGCAAATTTTTGTCAATATTACTCGTTTGTTTCCTCTTTGGAACCTCTCAAGGTAGAACAAGCACTTTGAGATCTGGATTGGGTCATGGCCATACAAGAAGAGCTCAACAACTTTGAGAGAAATCAAGTGTGAAAATTGGTGGAAAGGCCCAACACCAATGTCATTGGTACCAAGTGGGTCTTCCGCAACAAGCAAGATGAAAATGGCGTAGTGACAAGGAACAAGGCAAGATTAGTGGCCCAAGGCTTCACTCAAGTAGAGGGCTTAGACTTTGAAGAAACATATGCACCAGTGGCAAGACTTGAAGCAATTCGAATGCTTCTAGCCTTTGCTGCCCATCATGACTTCAAGTTGTAACAAATGGATGTCAAGAGTGCATTCCTCAACGGCCTAATACAAGAGTTGGTGTATGTGGAGCAGCCACTGGGGTTTAAAGATCCCAAGTTCCGCAACCATGTCTATAAACTCCAAAAGGTGCTCTATGGGCTTAAGCAAGCACCAAGAGCATGGTATGAATGCCTTAAGGAATTCTTGCTCAAACAAAGCTTTGAAATAGGCAAAGCCGACCCTACACTCTTTACTCACAAAGTTGGAAATGATATATTTGTGTGCCAAATATATGTCAATGACATAATATTTGGTAGTACTAATCATGTGTATTGTGATGAGTTTAGTAGGATTATGACTATAAGATTTGAGATGTTCATGATGGGTGAGCTGAAATTCTTCCTTGGATTTCAAATCAAGCAAATGAAGGAAGGTACGTTCATTAGCCAAACCAAGTACACCCATGATATGCTTAACAAGTTTGACATGGTGAATGCCAAGCCTACCAAAACTCCCATGCCAACTAATGGACATCTTGATCTAAATGAAGAAGGGAAAGCCATCGACATCAAGGTATATCGTTCCATGATCGGCTCTTTACTTTACTTATGTGCATCTAGGCCAAACATAATGCTTAGTGTGTGCATGTGTGCTAGATTTCAAGCTAACCCGAAAGAGTGCCATTTAATGGTTGTTAAAAGAATCTTGAGATATTTAGTACACACTCCTAACCTTGGCTTGTGGTATCCCAAGGGCCCCAAGTTCAATCTACTTGGCTATTCGGATTCTGATTATGCCGGTTGCAAGGTAGATAGAAAAAGCACTTCCGGGATATGTCAATTCCTTGGACGGTCCCTAGTGTCTTAGAGTTCTAAGAAGCAAAATTGCGTAGCTCTTTCCACCGCTGAGGTCGAGTATGTTGCAGCCGATGCATGTTGTGCTCAACTACTTTGGATGAGGCAAACCCTTCATGATTTCGGATGTCAGTTTACCAAAATCCCACTCTTGTGTGACAATGAAAGTGTTATAAAGCTTACAAACAATCCCGTAAGCCACTCAAGAACCAAACATATAGACATCCGACATCATTTCTTGAGAGACCATGAAACCAAAGGAGATATCGAAATTTGTCATGTGAGCTAAATATACTTGATTCTCGTAATTTGGTTTGAAATATAGCACACCTCTGTTTGACTACCTAGTGAAGTAGGAAAATGATTTAAAAAGATATTATATTGTGTTTCAAAATCATTTCAAAAGGCCAACTAAGTGTCGTGACCATTGTCTGTATTGTTGATTGCTTACTGGTCATGATATTTAGAGAATATATATCCATATCTGAGGTGAAGGAGGTCATAAAGTTTAAGCGTAATTCCTGCAAAATTGGCACGGCGGCAGTGCTGCCCATCCTGGTCGGCAGTGCTGCTCTCTAAAAACTAGGCCGTTTTCAGCCAATTTTGGCTGGGTTGCGGGGCCCATTTTCTTCTACTTATTCCTTCTCTGGCCCCCGACCCAACTCTCTCCTTCTCTCCCAGCCGACGCCGACGCCCGTGCTCCTCTCTTCCTCTCTCTCAAGCACGCACCGCCGCCGTTCCTCGTGACCTACCACCCTGGCAGTGCCGCCCCTGTAGCCGGCCTGGTCTCTTCATCGCTGGTCACTGTAGGAGGCTCCTAGCCGAGCCGTTTCTTCTCTTCTCCCTCCACTCCAACGGTTTGGAAGCAAGGTGAAACCCTAACCCCATTTGTTCTATGCAATGTGAAGCTTTTAGTCATGGATTTCAGTTTCTATGGGGAGTATGAAGGGTTTAGAAAGGTTTTTGATGGATGAATCGAGTTGATTTTATATTTCACCGGTTGGATGATTTTGGGGAGAGCGGCAATGCCGCCCTTGGGACCATTAATAGCACCCATAGTAGATTCTAACTGCTATACTCAAGCTCATAAATCCGATGAAGTTTAGAATGGATTTGATTTATTTATCAAAAATTGTTTCAAAATTTTTTCATACTCAATCTTTTAAATGCATGGCTAGGGTTTCATGTATTTTTCGTTTAGACTATGATTCTAAAATTGTGATAATGAATAGACATTGTTGGAAATAGGATTTAACCAGAACGAGAAAGTTGAAAATGAAATAGTGAAGCAACTGAGGGCGGCAGTGCCGGCCTCAGGGGGCGGCAGTGTCACCCTACCATGCTGATTCCAAAACCAACAAAGCTTCCTGTATCATTCTCAAAATTCTTTTTCTTATTAAAACCTGGTTGCAGCTGTGTCTAACTCATTATCTTATATAGTTTCTTATCAAGTCTCATTTAATTGCATATATGGACCAAGGAAAAAGGAAAGTGCTGACAACCAAGCAAAAGGTCAAGAGAGGTAGGGGACAGGCGAGCTATACTCACAGAGACAGAAATCTTGATGAAGACCTTACTGAAGAGGAAAATATTCAGAGGATAGGAAGAACCATTCGTGTGTGGCCTGATTCTCCTTTACATCTTTCAGAGTTTGATAGCAGCTACATGAGAGATAACACTGATAGGTTCGACCTCATTCCTCCCCAAAACAGTGATGGTCATAGAGTTGTTGATTATTCCATGAGTTGGAAGAAGACAGGTGAAGCTAGAGAGATTGATCCCTACTCCTCTGATAGATCCAATGACATTGATTATAGATTTTGGAATGCTTTCCAATCTGATTTTTATGCTGCAGCCATTCTATCCAAGTCAAAGGGCAAGATTAGCAAGATGCAGTACATTGACTTTGGTGACTTGGAGTGCAGGGATGATCATCAGTTTGCTACAACTGGTGACTTGGAGTGCAGAGATGATCATCAGTTTGCTACAACAATCAAGACCTGTGACCGCTTTGAGATGACAGACATCATGAGTTTCAGGTATGATTGAAACAGGGTGATTCTTGCTCAGTTTCATGCCACTTACTTTTGGAACAGAGAAATGGATGAGCTTCATTGGATGACTGATGGGTGTGGGGGATATACCCCCGGGTACCACAAGATGGTACATGGGCTGCACCATCCGAGGTGGCCCGGCCCGTAAGATCAAGGTGTGCACATTAAGATTACAAGTTGTACTAGATATTATAATTGTACCAAATTGGATACTTTACTTGTAACCTTGTCTCTTCGGAGTATATAAGGAGAGACAAGGGTCCCCTAGAGGACAGGACAATCGGTATACATCTCAATACAATACACCAAAGACATAGGACGTAGGGTATTACGTCGATTAGACGGCCCAAACCTGTCTAAATCGTTGTCTCTGCGCCTTGTGTCACCATCTGGTTCATAATTACGCGTATCCTACCGATAATCTACCACCACGGGCACCCCCCTCGATGGACTGCCGACCATATTTTGTCGACAGTGGTGCGCCAGGTAGGGGCCCCTTAAGGGGTCGTGCGCGCTAATCCTCCGGTGAACCAGATGGGATCTTTCTTCAACAACAGACATCCGTGGCAACTTCAGCTGCCGCGGAGGATGCTTACTCGTCGTGAGGGCCTGGACCGGCGATCGGCGTGCGATCAAGGCTCCAGGCAATCAACAAAGAAAGGCGTATCGATGTATCGAGCTACAGCTCCATGCAAAAGACGACGTACAAGTCATCCTCAACCAACAAAAAGGACACGCAAGCTAATTGAATACAGAGGTTTGCATGCGTGTATACACCTACACGTGCATGATGCGGTACATCCACGGAGTAACAAGGCAACAATCATCTACGTTTCACAACACGAGATCAACTTTGATCTAGCCACGTCAAGCTGACTAAGAAGATAACAGAAAAATCCAATCGAGCAAACCAGGGAGGCCTACGATCCGATCTACAAGACCATGCAGATTGTTATGGATGGTCATGATCTTTCAGCCTGCATGCTAACATGCACATGCATGGGTCGCATCGCCTAAATAGACAAGCTAAGTCATATTCTTATTATTGCAATATACATAGTATATATGTATTTCCGGATCTATTTCTCCATGTATCTATTCGTTGGCAGGAATTCATCTCCATCAGCACGGCGTCATCCTGCTTTGTCGATGCACCGCCGCCACCATGAGAGAATTCGACTCTACCTCCGCCTGATAGTGTCGACTCCGACTTCGACTCCAATGTGCATGCTGTGCGTCATCAAGTACAAAAGAAGCTAGCTATTGGCAACCTGCACTACGAGATATACATCTAGACGACTTCTTCGGCGACTCGGACATCAAGTGAGCCAAAAGCGAGCCGATTGGCGAGTGATAGTCACACACCAAGCGAGCCGTCCGAGCCCACGTCGAGTTGTCGGCAAACCACGTCGACCGCGACCACGTCGACCACGTCCCGAGCAGCTCCACCGAGCTCCGACCACGTCGACCGCGACCACGTCGACCATGTCCCGAGCAGCTCCGCCGAGCTCCGACCACCTCGACCACAAGACTACGTCGCAATGATGATCGCCGCGAAGAACGGTGCTACGACAATCGCGACCACAGTCATGACGACAGGTCGAAAAGCTCAAGGACCGGACAACTTCATCGCCAACGACACGTCAAGCCATCTCTCGAACATCGCAACACGCCGACTACACACACCGGTCGTCAATAAAGCTAAGTATTATTTTTAATTGAAAATTTCTTCGATCATCATACACCTCCGCCGACCATCCTTAGGGTGCGCTCCGCGTCGAATTTTCTCCATACATACAATCCAAAACATGTATAAGTTTTTACAACGGTTCGCCGATACATTTTCCTTCCTGCTTGAGAATCCTAGAGCCGGCACTATCTCCGGCTCCACCCCACGCGTGCATGAGAGTCCGCCCTCTGCGCTACGGGTAGTCGGCAGTCGCTCCCTGGTAACACTGGCACTCTACACGCGGAAACGTTCCGTACCTCGCGCTACGAGATGTTGGTCAGCCCAGGGCTGGCGCATTCTTCAGGACAGGTTAATACATCACGCTACGCCACTACATAACAAAAGGGCTAAAAACAGCTAATGTTATTTTTCGAATATTACACCAAGTATAATTCATCGCCAACCGAACACCAAGTGTTTACTTCACCTCCTACAGAGAGATCAATATATTTCATACATCATCATGTACTACCGCTCTCCGTGTTTATTTTTCAGGAACATAGTTCGGTCAACGAGCTCATGCTTCGGGGCTCACCAAGACCACTACGGTGCTCGAGGACTCTGGCCAGACCACCCTTGTGCTCGGGGACTCGCTAGACCACTCCGTGCTCTGGGACTTCTGCCCAGACCACTCCATGCTCGGGGACTACCTCGATCACTCTCCGACCACGGCTCGGGGACTTCGTCGCTCGCTCCTCGACCTGTGCTCAGGGACTGCCTCGATCACTCTCCGACCATAGCTTTGGGATTTCATCGCTCGTTTCTCGACCTACGCACGGGGACTGCCTCGACCACTCTCCGACCATGGCTCGGGGACTTTGCGTCTCGACTACATGCAACTGGCGACTCGCATACAGTTGGGATATTTTTTCTCACTTAGACCTTGCTACAAGGCTCATACCTCGCCTTCCAGCAAGCTCGGGGACTACATCGGTACGATGCACCTACCGGTGCATATTGTATTGCCTGTACGACGATTGGATTCTCAACTTAACTGGGAATTCTTTTTAGACTCTAGCACCACGTGCCTACGTCACCTACTACCAGGCTTGGGGACTAAGTGGGCACACTTCACCTTGCGGTGAATATGCTTGTTTTTCGACCACTACGCCTCTGACGATTAAAGACGCTACGCTTCAAGACACACTTACATTTCTTTTCAAAAATACAAGTGGGCACACTTTCCAGGACGGAAATCTTTTTCTTTCTTCTTAAGAGCACCATACATTCTTCGGACAACTTACTTCTCTGGCGACAACGGTGGTCGGAGATGTCAAGAACTCAAGCCTCATTGTTCGGAGAAGGTTGAAACGGCGTGTCGCATCAGAATACATGGTGCTCGGGGACTAGCTGTGGGGGATATACCCCCGGGTACCACAAGATGGTACATGGGCCACACCATCCGAGGTGGCCCAGCCCGTAAGATCAAGGCGTGCACATTAAGATTACAAGTTGTACTAGATATTATAATAGTACCAAATTGGATACTTTACTTGTAACCTTGTCTCTTTGGAGTATATAAGGAGAGACAAGGGTCTCCTAGAGGACAGGACAATCGGTATACATCTCAATACAATATACCAAAGACACATGACGTAGGGTATTACGTCGATCAGACGGCCCGAACCTGTCTAAATCGTTGTCTCTGCGCCTTTTGTCACCATCTGGTTCCTAATTACGCGCATCCTACCGATAATCTACCACCACGGGCACCCCCCTCGGTGGACTGCCGACCATATTTCGTCGACAATGGGTGACATTATCGCATTGATTTTGTCACCTTCTATCGTATTCTTAGTTTTGGACACATCCACAGGGGATATGAGAGGATACATAATGAGCGTCGTCTTGAGCCAATGGAAGTAAGCTCCATGTGGGAGGATCAAAATCTTGTAGTTTCTGATTGGTCAAGGACAAAGCTTAAGAGCTTTTATTACATCATGAACAATCTTTTCAGGATCACTCTCAACCCTAAAGACAATGCAACAGATTTGAATGACTATATTACTAATGTGTTGTCTAGGTTTCCCAGCAGTGAAAAGTTTAATGTTCTAAGATTCATTTGGGTTGAGCTAGCATATGCCATAGATGATGGGAGGAGATCTTTGCCCTATGCTCCTTACCTCATGTTTGTGATTGAGAGAGTGACTGGCATATGGTTCCCTAAGGATTGTGAGCACACTATTTACAAGATCAAGAATACCCATGTTGTCTTAGGGGGACTTGGTTCAGCTACTCAGCACACTAGTTCTAGAGGACTTGGAGATAGTGGGGCAGCAGGCCTTCACCCTTCTAGAGCTGCACAGAGAGATATTCCTGAGCCGTCCAGGGCTAGGGAATAAAAGAAGAAATCAAAGTGGGAAAAGATGAGTGCATGGATGAAGGTAATCTTTGCTCATTGTGCATATACTTCACAGACTGTTTATGAGGATAGAATGGAGAACAGGGAAGCTGTGAGGCATGCTAGGGAGATGGCAGGGCTGCCACCACTTCCACCAGTCTGATCGCCACCTCGGTTTCTGACTTGCCTCGCCTTTCTTCTTCTCGATGAGGAGCAGGATCAGTCACATGAGCACCATGATGAGCAAAGCAGGATGATCGGAAAGCATGAGCACTCATATGAGCCATTCAACAAGATTATGGATACCCACAGGGGCAGCTTTTTGAGGAGCCCCAATGCAGTGAGGACCTTGGTGTAGAGATTCACCCTACAGAGGTCGATCCATTGTGCACTGAGCAGCTTTGCTTCAAGACATACTCCAGAGACCGCGTCCTTGACGGATCGAGCGAGGCCTTCTACTTGGTGGGGCAGCTCCTCCATGATGTTCAAAGACGCTTCACTTCAAGACACCCATGTTGCCGGACGTGCCCGCGTCGACTCCGACAGTGATGAGTAATTTCTCTTCTTTTTCTTCTCTTTTTGGTATTTGATGCCAAAGGGGGAGAAAATTAGAGGGGTCAACAGTTTTTTGATACCATATGTTCTTCGCTGCTGTGCTTGATGTTCAGATCCGTTGAGAGTAGTTAGGTTGTGAGTTTGAGAGTCGTTTCAAAACTCTATTTTATGAAATTATGCTACTTTGTGACTTAATTTGCTTCAGATATGGACATGTATTCATGGTTACTATTTTAACTTGTCATATTCTGAGTTTAGATTGTTTTATATTCATATGATCTGCTATAGGAATCTGTTTGCTATCTGACTAGTATAGTCGGGGACGGCGATCTTAGCGCCCTATGGGGCTCAAGAAGGTCACTACGGTCAGATCGCCGAGAATCTTGTGTGCTTGAACTGATATAACTTATCATATGCATCACGTTTATTCCTATGACACTTTATTCAGCACCCACAACAGGCATGGATGTAGGGGGAGGTTCCCATCACACATAAAATGTGAATCATGACCTTTTATGCCAAATTGAAAATTTAAATCTTTATTCACATATTTAGGGGAAGGCTCCTACACCCATGATTCAAAAATCTTAGTTTAGATTTCATATCATTTGTAAGCTCTAATTGGGTTGTCATCAATTACCCAAAATGGGAAGATTATAAGTGCAATCAAGCCATATTGTGGGTTTTTGTATTGATGACCACCAAATTAGAGGACTAATGAGATTTATCGAGATGACAAGCATGGAATCAAAGAATGAGGATGATGAACAGGTTACAGGTGTCCTAATTATACAAAAGGTGGCTAGACCTAGCTCAAAGGAGGTTTAAATTCTTTTATGTTTTGAATTTAAGTTTAGGAAAAGCCGTATTATTAAGAGGGGTTTTAGGACAGTTGGTCAACTGTTGAATCAGATGCTCAAATTCACAGATCTATATCCTCCCACCTAGTCAAAATAGTCAGCCAAATTTCATATCATATTACCTGTTTTGGCTAGGACGGCAGTGCCGCCCTGTTAAGAGCGGCAATACCGCCCTTAATTGACCGTTGGGCTCGAGGGGTATTTATACCCTTTAGGCCCGACCCACAACGGTTATCTTCTCCACTAACTCACTCTGCTAGAAAACAGACAGAACCAAAGCTCACCCCTCTCCTCCATTGTTGCTCCTCCATTCCTCAAGCTAATCCTTGATTCCAACCATTAAAACTTGAGAGAAAAGGCAGCAAAACTCGATTGAAGAGGAGATTCACTGATTCCCAAAGCCTAAGAGCATTTGGTTCACGTTTGGCCGGCGGTTCTAGGGTTTGTTACTCTTGGAGCTTGCTCCTAGCCGGCTAGGCGTCGCCCTTGTGCTTACCAACTCGTGTGGTAGCCTTGCGAGGTTTGTAACCTCATTCGAAAGCTAAGAAGTCACCCCTCACTTCAAGAGTTCACTTTCTTAATTTGAGAACGAGGGTAAAGCAAGCCTTTGTGGCAAGTCAAGCCTTTTGTGGCTTTTTCAACAACGTGGACTTAGGCAAACCTTAGTGGTGAGCTGAACCACGGGATAAATCTTGTGTCTCGCGTGCTTTATCTTCATTATACTTGCTGTTTACATTATTGCTAGCTGTTGATAGGGTTTAGTTGCTCGATTCACTTTTGTGTGAAGTTTCTGTGGTATCCAGTCTTCGAACTGGATCTTGACTCTATATTACAGGATTAAGCAGCTAGTGGTGTCAGGTTCATCTCTGTTAAATCTCAATTGTGTTAGATTGTTTTTTGTAGAGCGGCAGTGCCGTCCTATAAGGCCATCAGTGGCGCCCTCTGTTCTAACAGAGTTTTGAGTTGAATTTTACAGACCTATTCACCCCCTCTAGGCCTTTCTTTATCTTCCAGTAGATCCTACAAAAACGTAAATAAATTTTAATGAATTTTGTGGTATACTGATGTCAACAAATAAATGCATATTAGTGGATCATGTAGCTTGTTGGCATAGATAACTTATTTGAATAATATATGCTATAATTGTATGTGTTTGTTCAAATTCATATCATGCAACGTAACCTTTTGTTTAGAGTGAAATATAATAGAATTAAAAATAAAGGAGATAAAATGAAATGAAAATAAAAATAAAGGAGATGAAAATAAATGAAAAATTAATAGAGTAAAAAAAATGATATAAAATATAAATAAAAATAAAGGAATTCACAAAAGAAAGAAAATAAAAGGAAAAGGTAATACAAGCAAAAAAAGGGAAAAAAAAACCTATACGAGTTGGTGAAAAAACATGAAAATAATGTATGAAATAAAGAAAAATTAATAGAGTAAAAAAGAGATATAAAATATAAATAAAATGAAAAAAGTAAATACCACATAAAAAAAGAAGAAAATAAAAGGAAAAGGTAATACAAGCAAAGAAAGGGGGAAAAACTATGTACGTACCTATACGAGTTGGTGAAAAGGGTTAAGCAGACATTTAAAAAAAATGTTTATTTTGGTAAATTAATTAATCGTAGTTCTCATGATTTACTGTAACAAATAAAATGACCGCGTGGTTTGGATGATGGACATGAAGATCGTCGACCACGTCGTCAGCGCAACAGGTACGTCCAGAGAAAGATCACGGAGCAGCTTCACGTCGAACAGCTGAGCCATGGTCTCTTTAATAACTAGAAGGATAGCGCCATTGATCGGTTCAGAGTTCCAGCGCGCTAATGTTGAGAGGCACGCGAATTGAATTTTTAGTGGAATAGTGTGGTATGCTGAGCCCTCGCGGCTGGACGACAGGACAGGGGGAGAGGGGCCTGCACTGCACCCTTTCCATTTCCGAAGCCCTGCACGCGAGTCAGATTTGTTTCAAAGACATGCATCGCGTGAGTCTGATCAAAACGACCATGGGCAGGTTTCCACCTAGGATGAGGGTGATGCAGTCGTGCCATTGTTGCAAAGTTATTACCATTTCCCCGTGAGTAACCTGAAGAGGTGCTGACAGACAGCAACTGACGTCGGAAGAGGTGCCCCCTCGTCGTCGGCGTAGGCAGCTGAATGCTCCCTCGTCGGATTTCGGCTGGGACCAGGCACTGGATGCAATTATTTGGAATGCATCTTGTGATACAGCTTCCAACCTGCCACTTCTGCATGAGGCGAAATGCTGTGTGTCCATATGAAAAGGCCATCAGCTCAGCTGCCCAATGCAAGATTTGTCCAGAACTCAGACTGATAAAGGACAAGAGAGACTCGTGTATTTGCATATATATCATTTGTGAACAAAGAACGAAGCCGACGATGCATGCAAAGGTAAAAAACTTACAGCCATGGACAACGACGTCGTAGGAGAGTCGTCGCGTGCAGCTGAATGCTCCTCGTCGCTGTCGGCTGGGCACTGGATCTTTCCCAAACGGGCTGCATGAGGCCGTCTATCGTGCAAGCAGACTGATAAACTAGACTCGTGTATGCGTATATATATCTGTGAACAAAGAAGAAGAACAATTATCGCGTGAGCGGCAAATGGATCTTTCCCAAACAGGAACAATTATCAATATCAGGTTTCCAAGGTTTCCTGCATTTGTCAGTAGAGGCCATTGTTGATTTATGTTGTGCATATATGAAGGCTAGCCGGAGAGGAATGAAACATGAACTTCCACTGACGAAACTGAACCTGCTGAGCAGAAGGCCATGATCAAGCCCCTAAAGTGCTGTGGTGGCTTCAAGATGTTGCAAGCTATCCAACCCAGAGTGCCACCAATCATGAACGTGATCCCTATATTAACTGGCATAAACCACCTGAAGAACAGAAGGCGTGTGTTCATTAGCGCACTTAGAACAGTTGCAAACTACCCTGTTCGTTTGGCTGATAAGCCATGGCTGAAAATACTGTTTGCTGATTTTTTAAAGAGAAAAATATTGTTTATTCGCTGAAAAAGTACGGATTATAGCTTATAAAAGTGCAGACTTTCAGTGACTGCGTTCAGTACTACTTCTTCCTCAAGGCTCTGAAAAATATGATGATGCATACTACTACTCACCAAGAAATGACGTCTGCGAGCGTGACCGTCTTCGCGAGGCTGGCGAACATCAAGCATGGGGTGAATACAGTAAAAACAACCTGTCAGCAATTTAACTGAGATTAGGTTTTGACAACGTTCACTAAGCTAGCTAGCTGTGAAAAAGTTGTGTGGAGGAAAACTGACAGAACTCACCTTGTTCATATCCCTTCGAGCACTGGTCGTCAGAACGTTGCTGAAACCAGAGGCCAGGAAAGCTCCAATGGCACCTATGAGCAGGACCTGGACGACTGGCATAGAAGCCACCAGAAACAATGAGAAGAAACCCATCCTCGTCTGAATTTGTAGGATTAAGCCCTTGTTGATCTGCTTGATTGGCAAACGCTAGCTTAAGGACGATTCCAAACGTCTCCTGAATACGTGGCAAGAGGTTATCCGAATTCTGTGCAGGATGTTCCACCCTGGTAAAATAATTCAGAGAAAAGGGGAATAAGCATCTGGAAGAATCTGAAGGAAAAAAAAGCAGGAGTTCGTGGTTACAATGATAAGGCCCTCCCTACTCTATAGCGCATTCTGGTTGAGATTTGAAAAGGACAACTCCACATTGCTTGGACCGCATGCAAGTTTCGTTTTTTTTTAAAGAAACATATTAGATGCAAATAAAAGGCAGAATTTATCCCTGGAAATGGGGATAAACAGCAGAAAATACAGGTCCATTCATAGCTTTTGTCGGCCCTGTTCGCTTCTCTTATAATCTGTACTTTTTAGTTTGTTTTTTCAGCCAAAACAGTGTTTTTCTCTCACAACAAATCAGTCGAAATAGTGTTTTTGCTTGTTTTTTCAGCGAAGCGAACGGGGCCTTTGCACGCCCCTTCCAACGGCTAATAAGCGTGCCGGTCTTGTACTCATTTCAGGAATGTCTACCTGGACGCATGGCCCATGTGAATTGTGCTGGCAAGTCGAGGTTCATAAAGCTTAAAATGCAAGGAGGAAAATGGCAGTTGCTCAGCTGGATCATGCATGCATTTCGGCAGTGACCTGACCAATATACAGGTACGGTGTTGCGAGTCTGAAGTCTTCATCGATAACCAGGCACGGTACCCTACCCGAGACCCCCCCATACGACGCGAATCAAAGCCCGGACACCAGAAGAAAACCAAGCAAGAAAAACAGAACTAAAAGCTGTGATGAATTGATGATACGGACGGCAACAACAACGCGCAAGACGGCGAGGAGGCTCACCTGATCGCCTGATGTAGGAACGCGCGATTGCCGGCGAAGGAGACGACAAGAGAAACTTGTGGCTGACTGACAATGAGACGACGGCGGAACGGAACCGTGTATCCGTCTATCTGTTCCTGCGATCCGGGGTCCGGGGAGGGGAGAATGGTGAATGGGAGATGCGGCCTTTATATACCAGGCCCGCCGGGTTCAACTCAATAACGGCAGCACCAACAAGGCACAGCCGCACAGCCAGGCGAGGCGAGCGCATACACTGCATCCACCCGGGCGCCAACGTAGCGGTCAGCTGTCGGCTACGGCACCTGTCGCCGTCGTGTTACCTGTCCAAGTCCTCCTGCTCTCTCTCCCTCTGTTGCAGTGGCCAGTTCAATCTCGTCTGCTTGGCTTGCTGCTGATTAGTAGGAGTAAGTACTCGGTAGGAGCAATTAATTATATTATTACAATTGGTGTACTACTTGTGAGCGTTTCGCTGATTCTTTGCTTCCTGTTACGTGTGCTCGTCTCCATCCTAATCTCATTCCGATTGGGCTGGCATGCTGGCTGCAGCTAAGAATAATTAACGCACATGTATGTGTATGTCTACTTCTTCTCCGTGTCTTAGCGATTGCGAGATTTGATATGCCTAGGCTGACTGTGATGCGTGCATGTGACAAGAACCCAAATCGTACTTGGTTTACACAGCCAGCCGCCGAATTATCATTTGCAAACGCAACCAAACATTTAGCACATCTGAATCATGACCGATCGATGACTAGGATGACAGTACTACCATCCTTCGCAAACGCAGCGATTGTGCTAAACCTATACTGGTCCGATCCTCCGGTCTTCCGGGAGGAGTAATGATGCGTGCGTATCACGTTCGTGTTTTAATGTTGTGCTAAACCTATACGGTTGGCATACATGCTAGTAGTCCTGACTTGTGAATCTGGTCAGGGATGGATGGTCAAGCGAAGAATGAGAGCTTCCTGTTCAACTGGGTGTTCAGTCAAAGCGAAGAATGAGAACACATGTGGAGACGGTGGACAACGCGCGGAGGATTTTGCGAGGCGAGAGGCTCTCGCAAACACAGAGCACCGTGTCACGGACGGTCACAACTAACCCACGTTCAAGACGTACGTACGGGAAATAAGTTGGCGGTAGAAGAGAAACATGCGTGTGAAATCAAAACACGTTAGGTACCGTTTGGTTGAGAGCAGAAATGGAATGGATGGTTCTAACTCTGTTTTCTAGAATAGGATGGTTTCTATTTTTGTTTGGTAAGTGAAATGGGATGATCCATATTTTCTATTTGGTTGGGAGGATAGAGTGAGACTGAGTGATCTTGTCTCATGTTTGATGAAGAGATAGAGATAGGATATCTCCATATGATCACCTCCCTCATAATGTAGGTATTCTTACCACCTTTTATATTGAAGACATTCTGTTAATAAATAGAATGGCTTACCATTGCTATTGCATTCCGTAACTACTCTGTCTCACCATTGCATTGACTAATTCAAAATTAAATTATCTCTTAGCATCACGCACATGTATTGCCATCTGAAATCAGCACAGATATATCTAAAAAAAGACATTGCCATCTAAAATCACCACAAATATATCTAAAAAAGATAAACGCATATGTAACATTCAAGTGCACAGTTTGCCATAAAGGTTTTAACTCACATATATTAGCAAGTGCCAAGACTATAGGTCATGCCAAGTTCTTGGACACAATAGAAGTTCAAGGCTTATACATAACAGTTCTAAGCCTTACAAATAGTATAAGTTTTAACCTACCACATAATATACAAACACATGATAGTAAATTCAAGGCTAGTCACAATATATAGTTCGAGCCTTGAAATTAGTTAACCACAGCTAATTGTCTCATGTGGTGCAAGCAAAAGAAACATTGAATTCCTTATTTCACTGTCCTGGGAACCTTGCAAGCAAAAGAACCATTGAAGCCCATATTTCACTGTCCTGGAAATCTCTCAGAGACAAACATAGCCACCCACATCAACTTATGGTCAAAAGGAAGGTTGTAGAATGTGTGTCCCATGTCTTTGTTGGCCACTAAATACTGGTAGTACAGATTTAACTAGGCTGCATCGAAACCTGAAAGGTTAATCAACATGTTGAATAGATCATCTGGTAAATCATTGGTGGGCTGTGGTGGGGGTGCAACACAAGCCTTCTCTATAGCTTCAGCAAGTCTGTCACCAACACGACTGATTACAGCAATCAGCCCATCCTCTTCATCCCCACCAATCCTAGCTTTCTTTGGCTTGCTTGCTAATGAGGTAGCCCCTTAGATTAGAAGGAGAGGGAGTGGCCTCACTCTCACCATTTGCATTCAACTCACTCACAGTATTTGCATTCAGGTCTTCATTTTCAGTGTTAGCTTCTTCAGTACCTAATGCAGAATTTGAGTCCTTGGCAAACTTTCATGTTGCCATACTATTTCCAAAGATTGTCCGCATCTCATCATAGTTTGGAAGGCGCTTGTTCAAGAATTCAGCATCAGCCTTGTGATCCTACAATGGATAAATGGAAGTTTAGTTAGAAGCAAACAATTAGAACATAACATGCTGGTTAAGTTTTTTGTAATTATACCTTAACATAGTCATTGTAGTGCTCCTCATCAAGAGTGATAATGAAGTTGTCCTCATCCCAACCAGTAGCACTCACTTTTCTAAGCTTGGTCATCTTTGCAAACTTCCTTTGTTGTGTCTTCAAATGATTTTTAACTTGCTCTCCAGTCTTCATGGTCCTGAACTTTTCATTGACAGCTTTAGCACAAGTGTTCAAATGGACTTTCTTAAAGCCAGAACATGTCTTTGTGCCACTAGCCACCAGATTGGCTAGGTGAGTCAACATAAAAGCGGTCTCTGGTGCTGTCCATAGAGCATGTCCATTGGTTCCCCCAACTTCCTCGTTCAAGTCTGCCATGACCTATCATATACAAAACCAGGAAACACAAATGCATGGATCAAAAATGAATATGTCCATCAATTTTAGCAAGACATATGTCGGTGCAGAAAGTAACCAACAAGTAAATATTTGTAGTTTTGCCGTACGTTGTGATCGGAGGTGGCCTAGCACTCAATGACACAGGGTTTATACTGGTTCAGACAACGTGCCCTACGTCTAGTTTGAGTCGGTCGGTGACTTTATTCCTGAGCCCAGGTGCTCGAAGTTTGCAATCGAGTTACAAACGAGAAGGAGAAAGATGGGGGGTACAAGAGGTCCGGCCGGGCTTTGGTCGAAAGGGCCGAGAGCGATAGGAGCTCCGCTATGAGCTAAGTGTTCAAGCATGTGCTTGTGGTTCGAACCTGGCGGTTCGGTGGTTGTGTGCTAGTGAATTTGGTCGATCTAATGAATCTGGAATCACCTAAATGTTGGGAGAGAGCGCATCCCCTTTTATAGATGAAGGGGATGGCCTTACAAGTGAGAGGGAGAGAGTACGTATGCTTCTAAGTCTTGTTGCCCATGCCGGCGGGTACAGGATGATGGTAGGCGCCCACAACACTGTTGGATGTTGGATGCACGTGGGAGGCTACGTCGTTTTGTTCGGGTATGGCAGATATCGGTACCTGCTATACTGTTGATGTCCAGAGGCATGTGAGGAGTTTCACCATGTTCACTCGACATGGTAAGTGTCGGCGCCCACAACACTGTCGATGCCCAGAGGCATGTGGGGGGGCTTACCGTATGGGAGTTAATGGCGCCCACAATACTGTAGAAAAAAATATCGGCGCCTACAACACTGTGTGTCAGGGAGGTTGTAGAGTACTATTTCTGCAGGCGTATAGGGTACCGTCCTTGGTATCGTGGTTTGACTTGTGCGCCCTGCCTTGCTTTCTCCATTCGTTCCCTGGTCCTTTCCGAGCAGGCGTCCCCGGTCGGTTGGTCCCAGTCGACTCTGATTGCGCCAGTCGGAGAAGATCATTGAGCAGGGTTTTTGCATACCCCGGTCGGAGACGTGGGGTCAGAGTCAGAAGTAGTGCTTTGGCTAGGCCTTCCGGTCGGAGAGGCTGTCCGGAGGTGGGCTGGAGACCGAAGTGAGCGCTCCGGTCGAAGAGGTGGGCCAGAGTCGGAAAACGGGCGCTGCTCCTCCTCGGCCAGACCTTCCGGTCGGTGATTGGATCGTCCTTCTGGCCTGTTGCTCAGATTCTTGGGCTGGCCCATGAGTTGCGCGTTGTCTACTTGGGGTGAGCCTTCGTTGGGAAGCCGGTCCCCGAGGGACCCCAGGTTTATGAATCCGACAGGAGCCCCCGAGCCCCCGGGTGATTCGGGCAGAATCATCCGGGGGATTTTTGTTTTGACGGTGGGTGTGTGCGAGCACACCCGCGCGTGTAGCCCCCGAGCCCCCGGGCGGTTCGGGCAGAACCGTCCGGGGGTTTTTTCGTGTTGCCAGTGGGGGAGGTTTTCGTTTCGTTAGTGGGTGCGTGCGAGCGCACCCGCGGGTGTAGCCCCCGAGCCCCCAGGTGATTCGGGCAGAATCGTCTGGGGGTGTTTGTCAGAGGGCGTGTGTGCGTGTTTTTCAGTCGAGACGGAGTTGTCAACCAAGGCGTCGTTGTGCAGCCGAGGCGGTTAGTTTTTAGGGATCGGGTGAGACGTAGCTCGTGGATCCTGGCGTCGATGCGCGCCGTAGGATCGTGCGAGGCAGTTAGTTTTTTAGGGATCGAACGAGATGGAACTCATGGGTCCTGGCGTTAGTGCGCGCCATGGGATTGGGTGAGTCAGAGTCGTGGATCCTGGCCTTGGTGCAGCCCACGTAGCTAAGGCAGTTAGTTTAGTTAGTTTAGGGATCGGGCGAGCTGGAGCTCGTGGATCCTGATGGGGCCAGTTCGGGGTCGCAGACCCAGGCGTTTTGGTGTGCAGTCGAAGCGTAGCCGGATGGGGCAAGTTCAGGGTCGTAGACCCAGGCGTTTGGTGTCTTGAGGCCCCGAGCCCCGTTGGACTTTTGGTAGGGGTCGGTTTGAGTTGTGTGCGTTACCCCGTCCTCGGCTTCTCACAACCGAAGGGGCTGAGTTTTGTCCCTTGTCCCGATCGCTCGGGCTCGAGTGACGCGCTCGGTGAGTTCGCTAACGGGTGTGATCGAGTGGAATCAGGGTCCGTCGTTCGTGACGGGGTCGGCATAGCCCTCTTATGACATTCCACTGCTCCTTTACCTGCAACCTGGCAGATGCATGGGTCGTTCCAGAGACCGACCCGGGAGGCCTGACGGCCTCCCCTCGATGGACATTCTATGGGTTTGGCAGAGGCTTAGGATCAAACGAGAAGGTTGAGATGACCCTGTCTACCAGACTGGGTGAGGGCCGCACGGGGCTCATCTGCGTTTTTCTCCCTTGGCTCTGTTTGATGTGGGGCGGCCTCGAGCCCTTCGTGGGCTGGCCTTCAAACCCCGGTCGGTCGTTGCTCATGTCGAATGAGGCAACTGACGCTTCATAACGCAACATGGAACATTGTGATGCATTTCACTGCATGTACGATGCTTAGTTCCCGAGCCCCCGGGCGGTTCAGGGCCTGAATCGTCCGGGGGGCATGGGCGTATGGAATGAATGCGCGTATGGATGTATGAAATGGTTATAAAGAAATAGAGGGGGTCGGTAGTGTTTACCTTGATGACTCGAGTGACAGGGTTTGGAGAGCTTCTGTCAGAAATGTCCGACCGGGACCCGTTCTCGTCGTTCGTGACGGAGTTGGCATGGCCTACATGGGGCGTCCCTTCGCTTCCTACCTATCTCTCGGTGTGTTTTTCTGAGCCGTTCGATCGACTTAGGAAGCCCGATGGTCTCTCCTGGCGGAGATCCCGTTTTGGAATTTTCCAAGTCCCGCCTAGGGATGCAGAGAGCTGCCTGCGTGTGGTGACGCTTTGGTTTTCATGCCCGGTCGTGCGATAGTGGTGGGCCATATCCAGGCCATGTTTCATCTCACCAGGCGGCGTTCCGTCTGACCCGGTGTCGTTCCGTCGACCAGCGTGCGTCCCATCGGTCAGGGTGTGTCCCATCGTTTCCCATCCACATTGAATGGGGGAAGGGAGAGAGTTTTTTGCTCTGATCTTTTGCCCCTCTTTGGCTATCGTGTTTCTTCCTTAAATAGGGGGAGGGAGAGGGCTCTCCGTCGTAGTCCTTTGCCTGTTCTCCAAGTATTGTCTCTCCTCCTTTTTCTTCCTCATCGAGAGTGCCTGTATGCCGTGGCGGTTCCTAAGTGAGAGAGGGGGTGAGCAAGGGGGAGGACTTACAGATCCTTTCGTGAATCCAGAGCATGATGTCAAGCTGGAGGCTGCCCGGGGTGGTGCTGGCCGACTTTGCCTGAGAAGGGGCGGCTTTCGCCGAAGGGGGTGGCGTGCTGGATTCATCTGCAAGGCCTTCTTTGGGATGGAGATGTGTGTGGACTTTCTCCGATGGATCTTCATCTGGCGAGCCTTGTCGGAGGGGAAGTTGCTTAGGATTGTGCCGGTGGAGGGTTCCACGCCTGCAGCTGCTCAGGTTGGCCAGTTCATAAAGTTTGATGAGATCTCTTCCAGCCATGGTGGCCATACCTCGGTAGCAGCGTCCCTGCCCAGGAGCTGCCTCAACTGCATGAGAAGGTCAGGAGCTCCATGTTCTTCTGCTGAGCATCTATGGGTGCGACGCCCTTGAGGTACCCGTTTCGCTCACCGAAGTCGAGGGAGCGGAACCGGGTGGGGCCCCAGCGATGGTGGTTATGTCCGGTGGCGTGTGCCATGGTTTCTCCTTTGGCGTTCAGGCGATGTCATCGAGTGGCTATAGTAGTATTTAGAGTAGTAGTAGAAAATGTAATAGTTGAGTTCGTGGGTGAGTCCCCGTGTGAACAGTTTTTTGTATCGATGAATACATCAATACTGTTTTTGTAATAGAACCACAATATTCATTCCTTGTTTTTTATCCTGGCATAACTTTCGTTTTTATCCTTTTCTTTTTTGCACCTGCCTGTTAGTTCCATTGGCTGCAACTATTAAGAGCCTAGGCATGGCCCGTGGGGCTCGGCTGCTTGTAACCGTAGGTCGTGGCGGGTTGCGTTCGATTGGGAGTAAGAACAGAGTCACGTAGGGCAATCAAAGGAATGGAATGTGCTTCCTTTTGGGGACAAAGTTATTTATCATGTGATAGTAAAAAAGAGAGGTAATATTTAGTACTGTACCCTCATGGAGCCCCCGAGCGACCCGGGCTGAAAATGTTCGGGTTGGGGTGCTTTTACAGGAGCAAGTGTTGACTAAAAAGCGGTAAGACCAAATTTAGGGGAAAAACGACGTAGCTATTCAATGTTCCAAGTGTTGGTGAGAACGATGCCATTGTTGTCCTCCAGTCGGTAGGTGCCCGGTCGGATTACTTCGGTCACCGTATAGGGCCCTTCCTATGGTGGAGAGAGTTTGTGTTTTTCCTTCGTTGATTGGGTCCTCCGGTGTACGAGATCGCCGACTTTGGGTATCCTCCCCGTGATCTTCCTTTCGTGGTACCTGCGCAGGGTTTGTTGGTAGCGAGCGGAACAGATGACGGTTGTCTCGTGGGCCTCTTCGAGCAGGTCGACTGCGTCTTGCTGGGCCTCCGCGGCTCGGTCGTGGTCGAAAACCTTCACTCTTGGGGCGCCGTGGTCAAGGTCGGAGGGTAGTACTGCCTCAGCTTTGTAGGCCTAGAAGAAGGGTGTGGACCCTATGGATTGGTTTGGGGTCGTTCTCATGCTCCAGAGCATCGCTGAGACCTATGCAACCCATCGCCCGGTGTATTTGTTGAGTCGGTCGAAGATGCGTGACTTAAGTCCTTAGAGGACCATGCCATTGGCACGCTCGACCTGACCGTTAGTTCATGGATATTCGACCGAGGCCCAGTCGATCCTGATGCCGTATCCATCACTGAAGTCTAGGAACTTCTTTCCGGTGAAGTTAGTCCCGTGGTCGGTGATGATACAGTTAGGAATGCCGAACCGGTAGATGATGTCGAGGAAGAATTTGACTGCCTCTTCCGAGCGGATGTTGGTGATGGGCTTGGCCTCTATTCACTTGGTGAACTTGTCGACTGCTACAAGTAGTTGAGTGAAGCCACCTGGGCCCTTTTTGAGGGGTCCCACCATGTCGAGGCCCCAAACCGCGAATGACCAGGTGATGGGGATGGTTCGAAGCTCCTGTGCCAGCAAATGGGTTTGCCGAGCGTAGAATTGACATCCTTCACACCTGCGGACGAGCTCCTCTGCATCTCATAGCATGGTGGGCCAGTAAAAACCTTAGTGAAAGGCTTTTCTGACCAGCGACCTTGGGGCTGCGTGATGTCCGCAAATCCCGGCATGGACCTCAAGGAGGAGCTACTTCCCCTAGCTGGTGGGGATGCACTTCATGAGCACCCCTGATGGACTCCGTTTGTAGAGCTCATCACCAAGAGCGACGAAGGTCTTGGCGCGTCAAGCGATCCATTGGGCTTTAGTCCTTTCGGGCGGGAGAACCTCCTCGAGGAGGTAGGCGAGTAGCGGTGCTCGCCAGTCGGTTTGATCGAGTGCCAATATGGTGACGTTTATAGGTGACGTCGTCATGGAGGTACTAGGATCAGAGCCCCCGAGCGTTAGTTTGGCATTAGGGTAGTTGCCCCCGGGTGCTGGCTTGGCGTCGAGGTCGGAGCCCCTGAGCGCCGGCTGGGCATCGGGGTGTGTTTGGATCGGACCTTCCAGGATGCGGGCGGACGACTCATGGACGTCGTTGATGAAGACCCTGGTTGCGGATGGGTCTCGCTTGGTGGCCAATTTTGCAAGAAAATCGGCGGTATCATTGTCCCTTTGAGGGACGTGATTTAGCTCGATCCTCTAGAATTTGTCCTCGAGCTTGCGCACCTCTTGGCAGTATGCTACCATGAGGGGACTTTTGCAGGAGGACTCCTTCATGACCTGATCAATGACTAGCTCTGAGTCGCCATGAACATAGAGTCGCATAGCACCGAGCTCGATGGCGATGCGTAGTCCGTTGATGAGGGCCTCGTGCTCCACGGCGTTGTTTGAGGCTGAAAAGTGGAGGCGGATGGCGTAGTGGACCCTACTCCCGTCCGAGGAGATCAGAACCACTCTAGCCCCTGAGTCGGTCGCCATCATGGACCCATCAAAGTACATTGTCCAGTACTCGTGGGTGACGTTCGGTGTCGGTAGCTGTACCTCTGTCCATTCGGCAACAAAATCCACGAGTGCCTGAGATTTAATGGCGGTACGGGGGATGTACCTCATGTCATGGCCCTTGAGTTTGAGTGCCCACTTAGAGATCCGTCCCGCGGCGTCGCGGTTGCGAATGATGTCCCTGAGTGGGTATGAAGTGACGACCGTGACTTCATGGTCGGTGAAGTAGTGCAGGAGCTTCTGGGTCGCCATCAGCACGGCGTATAGGAGTTTCTGCACCTGGGGGTACCGGACCTTAGGGTCGGTGAGTACTTACCACGTGGTTGCTGGCCACGATGTAGAGGAGAAGGGGTTCTCTCCGTTCGAGAGCGACGAGGATCGGTGCTGACGTCAGGGACGCTTTGAGGCTCTCTAGGGCCTGCTGAGCTTCCTCAGTCCAGACGAAAGTGTCTGTCTTTTTTAGGAGCTTGTAGAGTGGCATCCCCCATTCACCGAACCGGGAGATGAATCGGCTTAGGGCAGCCAGATAGCCGGTTAGCCTTTGCATGACCTTGATGTTGCGTATAGGACCCATGTTGGAGATGGCTGTGATTTTTTCGGGGTTGGCCTCGATGCCATGCTCAGACACAATGTATCCTAGCAGCTTCCCCTTCGGAACCCCAAAAACATATTTTTTAGGATTTAGCCTGATGTTGAATCTTCAGAGGTTCGCGAACGTTGCGGCCAAGTTAGTGATCAGGTTGCAAGCTTGAGTTGTTTTGACCACTATGTCATCGACATAAACGACGATCGTTGATCTTGGCCGCTCGGTTTGATCAGGCTGATCAAGCGGGTCGATTTGGTCGGCGAAGCATTGCTGCATGCACCTTTGGTAGGTGGCGCCAGCGTTCTTCAAGCCGAATGGCATGGTTACGTAGCAATACGAACCATACGGGGTGATGAACGAGGTTGCGAGCTGATGAGACTCTTTCATCATGATCTGGTGATAGCCTGAGTAGGCAGCCAGAAAGGAGAGGATCTCGTAACCCGAGGTGGAGTAGACTATCTGGTCTATGCGCATGTGGGGGTATGGCCCCCGGTATCCACAAGACAAGACATGGGCCACACCATCAGAGGTGGCCCAGCCCACAAGATCAAGGCATGCACGGCGCTGCTCGGCGTGAACCGCAAGCTATTGTATGGTACCAAATAGAATACTTTCCTTATAACCCTACCCCTCTAGAGTATATAAGGAGACGCAGGGGTCCCCTAGTGGACAGATCGATACATCTCAGTGCAATACATTGGAACATAGGATGTAGGTATTACGTCATACTGACGGCCGAACCTGTCTAAATCTTGTGTCTCGGTGCTTGTATCACCATCTCGCTGCTGACCTCGCGCACCTCTACAACAAATCTACCATCGTGGGATACCCCCGGTGGACTGCCGAGCATCTTTTATCGACAGTAGGTGCACCAGGTAGGGGTGTGCGCTTGATCCATGGCGAGCCAGATGGACCTCAAATCAACAACGTGTTCTCGTCATCAATCTCGTGGATGTCCATGCCGGTCCACGATGATGATTTCGTCGCTGGCTACACCAGCTCCCGCGATAGCAGATCCGATCTCGGAACCACCTCCGAGGTCGCCTTCACCAACAACTCACCGCCCGGTAGGAGCTCGCCGTCAACGCCGACTAGATAACGCCATACGTCGATGACCAGACTTTTTGTCTAAAGCTAAGTCACGCTTTAATATTCTTCTAAATATTCTCCAATCTCCGTATATCGCCATAATGTTTCTCCGAGCTGTTTTCTCCATGTTTGCTCTCCAAATGATTTTCCAAACCCCTGAACAGTCATGTTGATGCTCGGACGTCTCCAGAGACGGCCCTATCTCCGGCTCCTCCCTACACGTGCACGAGCGTCTGCCCTCTACGTTATGGGTGGTCGGCAGTGGCTCCTTAGCGACGCCTGTTCCTCCTACACGTGCACGGGCTCCACGCTCAACATTATGGACTATGGGCTAGCTAGGGCTGGAGACTCAGCTACACGCTAACTGGCCGGACGGTTTATATTAAATATAAATACATCTTCGCTCCAACTGATCGCCGAGCTACATACGCTATTTTTTTCTTCGGAGTTCATATATTTTTACATCATGTACTACCCGTTCTACATATTTGTATTGCAGGATCATCGTCTAGGTGATCGGACCACTTGGTGCTCGAACTTCTCCAATGATCAACAGGTCGGACCGCTTGGTTCATGGACTCCATCACCGACTAGTTGATCGGACTGTTCGCCGGTCGCTTCTACTCAATGCTCACTTCGCCGCCGACCAGTTGACCAGACTGTTCGTCACTCGTGCTTCATCGCCAGCTATGCTGGTTACTCCTCGATGCTCGGATTCTTTGTGCTCGAGGACTAAGTGGGCACACTTCACCGCACGGATATCGCCTGCTACGCCGGGGACTCCTCGGTGCTCAGACATCGCCAGCGATGCCGGGGACTCCTTGCTCTTTGGTGCTCGGACATCACCAGCGACGCTGGGGACTCCTCGCTCTTCGGTGCTCAGACATCACCAGTGACGCCAAGGACTCCTCGGTGCTCGGACATCACCAGCTACGCCGGGGACTCCTCGGTGCTCAGGCATCGCCAGCTACGCCGGGAACTCCTTGGTGCTTGGACGTCACTAGCTACGTCGGGGACTCCTCGGTGCTTGAACATCGTCAGCTACGCCAGCAACTCCTCGCTGCTCAGACATTGCCAGCTGCGCTGAGGACTCCTTGGTGCTCGGACATCACCAGCTACGCAGGGAACTCCTCGGTGCTCGAACATCGCCGCCTACGCCGGGGACTCCTCGGTGCTCGGACATCGCCCGCTACGCCGGGGACTCCTCAGTGCTCGGGCATCGCTAGCTACACTGGGGACTCCTCGGCACTCGGACATCGCCCTTGGTGGTCAGATCTTGCTACATCTCATCGGTGTGTTATCAAGCTGCTCCATTCTGTTTGGATCAGGGTGCTGATCTTGGGCAGCAAGTCTAGGGTCTTGATACACGCATGTCGGATGATGTCGGCAAAGCTTTTAGATTTCTTTTTCTTTGACCCTGCTACAAGATTCATTCTTCATCTTCCAGCAGGGTTGGGGACTAAGTGGGCACACTTCACCTTGTGGTGAATGTGCGCTTTTCTCATCTCGAGGCTATGCCCAGGGACTGGCTGCCTGCTCGGCTGGTCTTCTACTTTCTGACCCTGACACCACATGACTATGTCAACTACTGTCAGGCTCGGGGACTAGCTATGGGGGTATGGCCCCCGGTATCCACAAGACAAGACATGGGCCACACCATCAGAGGTGGCCCAGCCCACAAGATCAAGGCATGCACGGCGCTGCTCGGCGTGAACCGCAAGCTATTGTATGGTACCAAATAGAATACTTTCCTTATAACCCTACCCCTCTAGAGTATATAAGGAGACGCAGGGGTCCCCTAGTGGACAGATCGATACATCTCAGTGCAATACATTGGAACATAGGATGTAGGTATTACGTCATACTGACGGCCGAACCTGTCTAAATCTTGTGTCTCGGTGCTTGTATCACCATCTCGCTGCTGACCTCGCGCACCTCTACAACAAATCTACCATCGTGGGATACCCCCGGTGGACTGCCGAGCATCTTTTATCGACAGTAGGTGCACCAGGTAGGGGTGTGCGCTTGATCCATGGCGAGCCAGATGGACCTCAAATCAACAACGTGTTCTCGTCATCAATCTCGTGGATGTCCATGCCGGTCCACGATGATGATTTCGTCGCTGGCTACACCAGCTCCCGCGATAGCAGATCCGATCTCGGAACCACCTCCGAGGTCGCCTTCACCAACAACTCACCGCCCGGTAGGAGCTCGCCGTCAACGCCGACTAGATAACGCCATACGTCGACGACCAGACTTTTTGTCTAAAGCTAAGTCACGCTTTAATATTCTTCTAAATATTCTCCAATCTCCGTATATCGCCATAATGTTTCTCCGAGCTGTTTTCTCCATGTTTGCTCTCCAAATGATTTTCCAAACCCCTGAACAGTCATGTTGATGCTCGGACGTCTCCAGAGACGGCCCTATCTCCGGCTCCTCCCTACACGTGCACGAGCGTCTGCCCTCTACGTTATGGGTGGTCGGCAGTGGCTCCTTAGCGACGCCTGTTCCTCCTACACGTGCACGGGCTCCACGCTCAACATTATGGACTATGGGCTAGCTAGGGCTGGAGACTCAGCTACACGCTAACTGGCCGGACGGTTTATATTAAATATAAATACATCTTCGCTCCAACTGATCGCCGAGCTACATACGCTATTTTTTTCTTCGGAGTTCATATATTTTTACATCATGTACTACCCGTTCTACATATTTGTATTGCAGGATCATCGTCTAGGTGATTGGACCACTTGGTGCTCGAACTTCTCCAATGATCAACAGGTCGGACCGCTTGGTTCATGGACTCCATCACCGACTAGTTGATCGGACTGTTCGCCGGTCGCTTCTACTCAATGCTCACTTCGCCGCCGACCAGTTGACCAGACTGTTCGTCACTCGTGCTTCATCGCCAGCTATGCTGGTTACTCCTCGATGCTCGGATTCTTTGTGCTCGAGGACTAAGTGGGCACACTTCACCGCACGGATATCGCCTGCTACGCCGGGGACTCCTCGGTGCTCAGACATCGCCAGCGATGCCGGGGACTCCTTGCTCTTTGGTGCTCGGACATCACCAGCGACGCTGGGGACTCCTCGCTCTTCGGTGCTCAGACATCACCAGTGACGCCAAGGACTCCTCGGTGCTCGGACATCACCAGCTACGCCGGGGACTCCTCGGTGCTCAGGCATCGCCAGCTACGCCGGGAACTCCTTGGTGCTTGGACGTCACTAGCTACGTCGGGGACTCCTCGGTGCTTGAACATCGTCAGCTACGCCAGCAACTCCTCGCTGCTCAGACATTGCCAGCTGCGCTGAGGACTCCTTGGTGCTTGGACATCACCAGCTACGCAGGGAACTCCTCGGTGCTCGAACATCGCCGCCTACGCCGGGGACTCCTCGGTGCTCGGACATCGCCCGCTACGCCGGGGACTCCTCAGTGCTCGGGCATCGCTAGCTACACTGGGGACTCCTCGGCACTCGGACATCGCCCTTGGTGGTCAGATCTTGCTACATCTCATCGGTGTGTTATCAAGCTGCTCCATTCTGTTTGGATCAGGGTGCTGATCTTGGGCAGCAAGTCTAGGGTCTTGATACACGCATGTCGGATGATGTCGGCAAAGCTTTTAGATTTCTTTTTTTTGACCCTGCTACAAGATTCATTCTTCATCTTCCAGCAGGTTGGGGACTAAGTGGGCACACTTCACCTTGTGGTGAATGTGCGCTTTTCTCATCTCGAGGCTATGCCCAGGGACTGGCTGCACTGCTGCTCGGCTGGTCTTCTACTTTCTGACGACCGACACCACATGACTATGTCAACTCTTTGTCAGGCTCGGGGACTAGCTATGGGGGTATGGCCCCGGTATCCACAAGACAAGACATGGGCCACACCATCGGAGGTGGCCCAACCCACAAGATCAAGAGGCGTGCGGCTGCTCGACGATGCACCGCAAGCTATTGTATGGTACCAAATAGGATACTTTCTTATAACCCTACCCCTCCAGTATATATAGGAGAGGCAGGGGTCTCCTAGTGGATAGATCAATACATCTCAATGCAATACATCGGAACACAGGATGTAGGTATTACGTCATACTGACGGCCGAACCTGTCTAAATCTTGTGTCTCGGTGCTTGTGCACCTCTACGACAAATCTACCATCGTGGGATACCCCTCGGTGGATTGCCGAGCATCTTTTGTCGACAGCGCGGTAAATGAAAGTGATCTTTTGGACATGCTTTGTTGAGGCCAGTATAATCAATGCACATTCTCCACTTCCCGGTCTTCTTTTTAACTAGAACGGGATTGGCAAGCCAGTCAGAGTGGAATACCTCTCTAATGAATCCGCCTGCCCAGAGTTTGGTGATCTCTTCGCCTATGGCCCTACGCCTCTCGTCATCGAAGCGACGCAGGCGCTGCTTGGTGGGCTTTGAGCCCGGGATGAGGCACAGTGCATGCTCAATGACCTTCCGTGGTATGCCCGGCATGTCAGAAGGCTGCCATGCGAAAACATCATGGTTGTCGCACAGGAAGTCGACGAGCTCGCGTTCCTATTTGACCGAGAGCTAGGTCCCGATCCAAACCGTCTTGGTTGGGTCGGTGGGGTCGATTCCCACCGCCTTGGTATCCTCGAGCGGACGGAAGGCCGTCGAGGAGGTTGGTTTGTTGCAGTCTGGGACTATCGGGATCAATGATTCCCTGAGCCATGGGAGCTCGGATGAGTTGACGACCGCAGTGGCGAGCTCATAGTGCTCGTGGTCGCACGTGAAGGCGTGCGACAAGGCGCTGCTCACAGTGATGACGCCGTTCGGTCCCAACATCCTCAGCTTGAGGTAGGTGTAGTTGGGGATTGCCATGAATTTGGCATAGCATGGCCACTCCATGATGGCGTGGTAGGACCCTGGAAAGTCCAACACTTCGAAGGTGAGGACCTCCGATCGGAAGTTGGCCTGGTTGCCGAACGTGACGGGTAGGTCGATCTGCCCGAGTGGGTATGCCTGTGCTACCGGGATCACCCCGTGAAAGGGAGAGCCCGCCAGGTGGAGCTCTGACCAGGGGATGCGCATGGTGTCTTGGGTGTCGACGTAGAAGATATTGAGGCCGCTGCCTCCGTCCATCAGCACCTTGGTGAGGCACTTTTTGCAGACGATGGGGTCGACGACGAGTGGGTAGCGTCCTGGTCTCGTGATATGGGAGAGATGGTCCCTCTGATCGAAGGTGATTGGAGATTTTGACCAGCTGAGGAAGGAGGGGACGGCCATCTCGACGGCGCATGCCTCCCTATAGCGTACCTTGTGCTGGCGCTTAGACCAGATGGCGTCGGATCCGCCGAAGATCATGATGCATTCCTTAGTGTCGGGGAAACCGTCTCCATCCTTGCCCGTCACGCCTCGTTTCTTGGCTGCCGCCTCTTTGTCGTCCCCTTCTTTCGGCCCGCCGGCATGTCGTAGGAAATGTTTGAGGAGCTCAAGTCCTTGTAGAGGTGTTTGACGGGGTAGGCGTGGTTGGTGCATGGACTGTCCATGAGCTTGTTGAAGTGGTCAGGCAGTCCCTGTTGGGGCTGCTTGCCCGTATGATCAGCCGCGCGCGACCAACGCGGTGCTGTCCGATCAGCGCTGATCCTTTTTGTTCTTCTTGCCCCTCTGTGTGGAGGGGCCCTCGCCTTCATCCGTGCACTTGGCCTTACCTTTGTCCCGGCCTCCATTGAAGACCGGTCCAACCGCCTCCTCGCTGGAGGCATGGTTAGTGGCGACGTCGAGCAGGTCGCGGGTGGTACGAGGCTTCAGGCATCCAAGCTTGTGGATCAGGGACTCGCAGGTTGTCCCGGAGAGGAAGGCGCTGATGACATCAGCGTTGACGACATCAGGGAGGGAGTTGCATCGTTGGGAGAACCTGCGGATGTAATCCCACAGGGACTCGCTAAGCTCCTGCTGGCAACTCTTGAGGTCCTAGGAGTTTCCAGGGTGGACGTACGTCCCCTGGAAGTTTCCGACGAAGACTCTCTTGAGGTCCACCCAGTCGCAGATGCTGTTGTGTGGGAGGAATTCAAGCTATGCCCGAACATGTTCCCCCACGTAGATGGGAAGATATTGAATGATGAAATAGTCATCATCCACCTCTCCGGCTCGGCAGGCGAGCTAGAAATCTTCGAGCCAAATACCAGGGTTTGTCTCCCCAGTATACTTGGTGATGTTGGTGGGCGGTCGAAAGCGCTGTGGGAACGACGCTCTCTGGATACGCCGGTCAAAGGCCCGTGGTCCTAGGCCCTCAGGGCTAGGACTCCGGTCATCCGGCCGGTGACCGTGCCTGGGGCATGTATCACCGCTCCCCTCGATGGTTCGGTCGGGATCCATGCTGCCTGCTCTCACCATCGCCCGGTGGATGTCATCATCATGCCGGGCCTGATGCCGGTTGCTGACGACGCTGCGAGCGTCATGGTGCGGACCGGGCCGCTCGTGTACCGGCGGTCAGTGCGGAGCAGGCGTCAGATCGTACCGAGGCGCAATTGCTGCCTCCCGAGCTGCACCTGGCGGCTGTAGCGGTGACTGGATGGAGCGATCCATTTGGCGCATCCCTGCTCCCCCGGTGGGGAGAGAGGGCGCGTGTCAGAGTCGCGATGCGGAGCTTTCCGCCTATTGAACAACGACTGCTTCTACTAGAACCCGGAGGTTCCGGTAGACCGCCCGCTCCTAGGGGTCGACGAGCTCGGGAACGTCGTGTAGAAGCATTGCTGCGACAGCGATGTTCTGGCTAGCCCGAGTGAACTGTGGGAGATTGTTCCCCTCGTTCATGATGTCGTGTTGGACCTAACGGGCGCGGCCACGGGCGCCGCCCGCCGGGTTATGCGCATGGGGCCCAACGTGATGCACCGAGCTTGCTGGCGTAGGCGGCGGCTGGTTCTGCCGCCATTATCGTAGTTCCTCGACGTGCCTTTGCGTAAACACGAGGGCCCCCACACGCAGGTCCGGAGGGGTGTGAGTTTGTGCAGACTCCGCAACGACCGACGACTGTCCCAGGACGTCCGCCATAGCGCACTCCCGGGACGGATGGTGGTTAGGTGCAACGTCGCCAATGCTGGAGCCGTCACTCTCACCCTCGTCATTCGGGAGCTCGTGGAAAGTGGTAGGAGCATAGCTCACCATTCCCACGAATTCGGATGTGAGAGGAGAAGGCGGCAGCGTCCCTCGTAACCCTCGATCGCATGCGTCCATGGGGGACGCGACGCCGTAGGGGAACCGATCGTACGGTATCTGTGATGCGATCAATACGGTCCCTCCAGATAATTGGCGGGAGATAGTAAATAGAGAGTAAATTACATTACGCATAGTACTCACAGCAGGGTTTGAGCAGAGAGTTTGCTCGGAATGAAGCGCAGATGCCGCGTCGTCGAAGTTGTGCGTCCCAGAGTCGATGGAGGGCGGCCCTCTGACGGGTGCCGGAACGAATGCCTCCTCACGGAGGTGTAGTACGCCGAGCCGGTCGGCGACGATGTCCAGGCTTCCGAAGAGGAAGGCCTGGGATGGCTCAAAGACGGGTGGAACCCACATCCCAACAGGTGGGAGCGCGGGAAACTCCAGTGAGCCAAAGCGAATCGTATCGCCAGAGCCCGCCATGGAGAAGGTGGCGGAAAAGTGGGCCATCCGATGACCAAAAAACGTTGAACGTACATCGTCTTCCCCACGGACGGCGCCAACTGTCGGTGCAGAAAGTGACCAACAAGTAAATATTTATAGTTTTGCCGTACGCTGTGATCGGAGGTGGTCTAGCACTCAATGACACAGGGTTTATACTGGTTCAGGCAATGTGCCCTACGTCTAGTTTGAGTCGGTCGGTGACTTTATTCCTGAGCCCAGGTGCTCGAAGTTTGCAGAGGGGTTACAAACGAGAAGGAGAAAGATGAGGGGTACAAGAGGTCCGGCCGGGCTCCGGTCGAAAGGGCCAAGAGCGATAGGAGCTCCGCTATGAGCTAAGTGTTCAAGCGTGTGCTTGTGGTTCGAACCTGGCGGTTCTGTGGTTGTGTGCTAGTGAACTTGGTCGATCTAATGATTCTGGAATCACCTAAATGTTGGGAGAGAGTGCATCCCCTTTTATAAATGAAGGGGATGGCCTTACAAGTGAGAGGGAGAGAGTACGTATGCTTCTAAGTCTTGTTGCCCACGCCGGTGGGTACAGGATTATGGTAGGCGCCCACAACATTGTTGGATGTTGGATGCACGTGGGAGGCTGCGTCGTTTTGTTCGGGTATGGCAGATGTCGGTACCTGCTATACTGTTGATGCCTAGAGGCATGTGAGGAGTTTCACCATGTTCACTCGGTATGGTAAGTGTCGGCGCCCACAACACTATCGATGCCCAGAGGCATGTGGGGGGGCCTTACCGTATGGGAGTTAATGGCGCCCACAATACTGTAGAAAAAAATATCGGCGCCTACAACACTATATGTCAGGGAGGTTGTAGAGTACTGTTTCTGCAGGCGTACAGCGTACGGTCCCTGGTATCATGGTTTGACTTGTGCGCCCTATCTTGCTTTCTCCATTCGTTCCCTGGTCCTTTCTGAGCGGACGTCCCCGGTCGGTTGGTCCCAGTTGGCTCTGATTGCGCCAGTCGGAGAAGATCAGTGAGTAGGGTTTTTGCGTACCCCGGTCGGAGATGTGGGGTCGGAGTCAGAAGTAGTGCTTTGGCCAGGCCTTCCGGTCGGAGAGGCCGTCCGAAGGCGGGCTGGAGACCGAAGTGAGCGCTCCGGTCGGAGAGGTGGGCCAGAGTCGAAAAACGGGCTCCATCCCTCCTTGGCTAGACCTTCCGGTCGGTTATTGGATCGTCCTTCTGGCTTGTTGTTCAGATTCTTGGGCCAGCCCATGAGTTGTGCGTTGTCTACTTGGGCCGATCCTTCGTTGGGAAGCCGGTCCCCGAGGAACCCTGGGTTTATGAACCCGACAACATATGTCCATAAATTTCAGCAAGGCATATGTCATACAAATTCCAGCGAGCTGTACATACGTTTCAGCAAGCCATATGTCCATACAAATTAAATTCAGTACAGCTGATCCACAATTGTTTGTCTAAATACATAAAAAAATACATAGAGATACTATATATTAATTTGCATAATGGTTTTGATGGTCTACCCATATCTGATCCGCAATTGTTTGTCTAAATTGAGCGGTTGCAGCATGCTCACTTGCTTGTCCAGTATACGATGTAGCATGGGTTTGCATTGGCCAATTCGAATCTTGAATGATGAACTCATCAATCCCATCTGCTATGACAAAATTATGGACTATCCAGCAAGCTACAACAATATCTACTTGAGTTTGGAAAGGGAAGAATGGAGTTGTATCATCAAGAATTTTGAATCTCCTCTTAAGTGAACCAAATGCACGCTCTACAGTCACACGAAGAGACGAGTGCCTTAGGTTGAATAACTCCTTCTCATTTTGGACCGGATTATTCCCCCACTCATTCAAATGGTACCTAACTCCACGGAAAGGAGGCAAGAATCCCGGTTTGACTCCATAACCGGCATCAACAAGATAGAATTTGCCTAGTATATTGTAGAAAAGGAGATCACATTTCAAGTTATCAAAAATTGGCATAAAGAAATTAAGTTAGTGATTTTTTTTGTTACCTTGTGGAACACGAAGGCCATTAGGGCGTTCTAACGCATCTCGCAAAACTAAAGCATCATGTGTTGTGCCTTCCCAACCAGCCAAGACATAAGTAAAACGTAGATCGAAATCTACGGCTGCCATTACATTTTGAGTTGCAAAGGACTTTCTACAACGAAACGAATGCTAGAAATCTTTAGGAACAGATGCTCTTACGTGTGTACCATCAATAGCTTCAATACAATCCTAGTTTATGTTCATCAAAGTAAAAATTAATTAGGGGCCAACTCAAGGTTACATAATTTAAATGTGAAACAAAGGTAGGGATAAACCTCACACCTTAAAATAAGGATCCCACCGATAGTTTCCGGCAATTTTGGACGGAGTTTGCAATGATGGGGGCCTAATAAATTATGTTCGTAGCTCTCCAATGGCATGAAGGACATTGTTGAAATAGCGGCTTACTGTTTCTCCCGACCTTTGATAATTAGTGCCAACTAACCTATTTCTAAGGTTGTGCCCTACTGTATTTAGAAACATAGCCACCTGTTGCTCAACACACATATGAGTGGTATCTTGAAGCAACCCTCGATCTCTAAAAAGGTTACAAAATCGATAGAGACATGCTCTATTAAGTCTAAGCATGTTTACACAAGTTGTATCATCCTTCCAAATGCAAGTGTCTAGGTATTCTTGTCTAATTCTATCCCTTTCCTCAATTGGCGCATAAGTAATACTAACTCTGTTGGCACATCTTTTTCTTTTTCTAGACTAAATAACCGTGGCCACCATGAAAAAGAACATATATGCAACAGCTGAACAAATTAGAACCTTGGTTCTCTGATCCATGTACAATGCAACAATCAAAGAAAGAAAAACAATATTGTCATGTCATGCTCAAACACAGATTAGAAACAAGAGGCAACCTACTAGCGCTACGGTGTAGGGAATTTTTTTTCCATTAGACTTTGCTGATTTTTTACCATATGCAGAAGCAAACATGTCTCAAGCATAAATCACATCATACTTGTTGAACCACTGGAGGCACATTTAACAAAAAAAAAGTAAATCCATTGTGTTAGGGTTTGTATACCTTAGGCAAATCACAAATCTGCTAATGGAGAAGGAGGACGAAGCTGCCGAACGTGTGCCGCACCGCCGCCACTGACCAAAGGTCCGTGCTGCCATCGACCACACAATACCCGCCGCTGCGCGAGGGCCGTGCAGCGCCACCAACGCGCCGCTGGTGCCACTTGCAGCTAAGCTGTAGGGCTGTGGCCTGCGTCCAATGGCCGGTGATGGATGCGTCGCCGCCGAGCTCTCGCCCGCTCGTGCCTTTTTCCGAGAAAGAACCGAGTGAGGCTATCGGTGAGAGGTGAGAAGAAACGAGAAGAAAGCAGGGACCGCCCCCGTCCGTGTAAAAAAGTGGGATGGGGAGTCAAGGAATCTGAGGGAAATATGTTAGGTGGGATGTCTCTATCCTTGGGCTGACTCCCATCAAAATAGCCCAAATCCCAGGTTCATCCCATCCCGCCCCTACAAATCCCTCCAACCAAACACATGGTTACCTGCTGGCTTTACTAGACCAGAAGCTGCAGTGGGGTGGGGGGGGGGGGGGGGGGGCGCTCTTGGGAATGAATGACTGAATGAGCCAGGCACGAGGTTGGGGGTAGTTATAGTATATATAAATGGGATATATATATATATATATATATATATATATATATAACACGGTGCGTGCCCGGAATGGGAACACCAGCAGGGTGCCTGAAACTGACATGCGGCAAAGTTCTCGACAATTGCATCGATAGGGTGACTGCGGCAATAGTGTGAATAGACCATGAGGCGCGCGCATCACGTTGCGTCGCGCGTGGTCGCCGACCGTGGCGCGGGGACCGGGATCACCAACGGAGCACCACCAGGCACCGATCGATGCGACGGCGCACCGGCAGCCCGTGCTGCGCCGCCGCTGTGGGGGCCGGTGTCGCACCGCCGACGCACCGCCTGGTGCCACACCGCAGCCAAGCGTTGTGGCCCCGCGTCCCGCGCCGGTGATGGATGCGCCGCCGCCGAGCTCTCGCCCGCTCGTGCCTTTTTTCCGAGAAAGAACCGAGTGAGGCTATCGGTGAGAGGTGAGAAGAAACGAGAAGAAAGCAGGGACCGCCCCCGTCCGTGTAAAAAAGTGGGATGGGTAGTCAAGGAATCTGAGGGAAATATGTTAGGTGGGATGTCTCTGTCCTTGGGCTGACTTCCATCAAAATAGCCCAAATCCCAGGTTCATCCCATCCCGCCCCTACAAATCCCTCCAACCAAACACATGGTTACCTGCTGGCTTTACTAGACCAGAAGCTGCAGTGGGGTGGGGGGCGGGGGGGGGGCGCTCTTGGGAATGAATGACTGAATGAGCCAGGCATGAGGTTGGGGGTAGTTATAGTGTGTGTGTGTGTGTGTGTGTGTGTGTGTATATATATATACCCGGAATGGGAACACCAGCAGGGTGCCTGAAACTGACATGCGGCAAAGTTCCCGGACAATTGCATCGACAGGGTGAGTGCGGCAATAATGCGAATAGACCATGAGGCGCGCGCATCACGTTGCGTCGCGCGTGGTCGCCGGCCGTGGCGCGGGGACCGGGATCACCAACGGAGCACCACCAGGCACCGATCGATGCGACGGCGCACCGGCAGCAGGACAGGAACAGGAGGGCACGGGAAGGATACCTACAGCCATATACTAGGTTGTCGCCGCGGCGGTCGCGTTCAGGTTCAGATTCAGGTTCACCGCGATCGCCGCGAGAGGCCTAGGCTCTCCCGTCTCTCCACACCAGTAATCCTTCCTTGGTAGCAACAGCAGGAATGCAGGATGGCAAACCGTGCCGATCGAGCTGCGGTCCGCGGACGAGGGGCCTATTCGGCTGTATTAAAGTCGGTCGATAAGTCGGGTGAAGCTGATTGATTATGAAAGAAAAATACTGTAGATTTTAGCTGATACGCCGACAGACCCGTCGGGCCCTTCCTGCGTGGCTCTCCTTTTTCTCCCGCTGATGAGTGGTGTAGCAAGCAGTGACGACTGCATATGCACATGCCCTGTCGCCTCCGTGGTCATGGCCCATCATGCCGTGCTTTGGCAGTGGGAGTGGGACGCCAGGCTAGGACTGCGGTGTCGGCTTCACTTGCGGACCGCCGACGGGCCAGGTGGTAGACTGGTAGTAGCGAGACCATGTACCTAATATTTTTCTCCTAAAAAGATAGTGTTTTCTAACTCTAAAAAAGTTTTGGAATAAATAAATAAGGCCATCTCCGAGAGTTTCTAATAATTCACTCCTAAAACATATTTCAAAAACATATTCCAATCATTCAATGGCATTTTCGTAAATACGATCATCTTCTTTATGAGAACAGGCACGTACAGCCTGCCCTTCCGTTCCTCAGCTGGCCGGTTCCATCTCAGAGCCCAGCTCGATCGGTAGCTCCAACGAGCGAGAGAGAGATGGAGATTCACGAACTCTCTAGGCAATCCAGTGCGCGTGCGTTTGTAAATGGTGAACGGCGAGCGGGCGGGGCCGGAGTGCACGCGGGAGTCGTTGCTGGGAAGGTATGAGATCGTGCGGACCCTCGGGGAGGGCGGCAAGCCACAACGCGGAACCTAGGGCGCGGCGACGGCAGCTGCATCGGCGCGGGCAAGCAGAGGGCCGCACAGCCGAGCTTTGGAGCCACGACGAGCGCGCCGGCGAGCAGGATCCGCAGCGGCGCGACGAGCCAGAGGATGCTACGGCCACGTGACCAAGCTAGGAGCCGCAGCGTGAGTAGCCTCACGAGGCACGGTGAAGGAGAAGAAGATCATCGGAGAAACCGGAACGCAGGGGATTCACCCGACCGGAGTCCACGTAACTTTACGCGCAAAGAGGGATTTTTTCCCAAATGCTAAAAGATTGGGAGGTACTATTAGGAGTTGTTGGAAATAATTTTTTTCTAATCTTTCTAAAAATCTAAGATTAGGAGGGTGTTTTAGGTACTCTTGGAGATGCTTGGTAATAAGTATTCACTCCGTTCCCAAAAGAAAGTCGTTATGGATACGTGCAAATCAAACTTTCTCAACTTTAAATAGGTTTATATAAAATACGTGCAACATTTATATCTTTCAATAAGTTTATTATGAAAGTACATTTAACGATCTATCTAATAATATTAATTATATATATAAATATTAATATTCTTTTATATATAATTGATCAACATTAAAAAAGGTGATTTTTCAGGAAACAAGAACGACTTTACTCGTAGGTACATGTCTCCAACCAAACATATACTATTCGATAAACTTGTCACGAAATATCATCAACATTTATATCTTTTAATAAGTTTATTATGAAAGTACTTTTTACTAGACAGGGAGAATTTGATCGGGTCAGTGCATGTGCGCCCACGACTCACTGTGTAGCTTCGACACTGGGTTCATGCATTTCTCTTCTTCTCTGTTTGGCATCCTTGGCCAGTGTAATTGTGTAAAGTAGCACATGCTATCTGGGCTAACTGTCCCCCCATGTCTGCTGCTATAGTGGGCTAGGACTTTCAAAGTGGGCCGTAACTGTTTCTTTACAGAAAAAAAAAACGAGAGCAGATCACCGTTGGGCTACAAGCCTACAACAGTGAATGACACTGTTGTTGTCTCATGCCTCGCTCGTCCTCACACTGTGCGTGGAGAATCCAAAGGGGGAGTTTTTTTTAGGCCACGATGGGATCCACATCCACCTAAAAAAAAGATTAGCAGGCCACAGTGGCCGTAAACTCGTAGAGGCAAAAATTGGATCTGTATAAAATAGATAGATTCCAAAAGAATTCTAGCCCATGAAAAGGATAGAATTAGGTTAGTCTTGTATCAATAATAAAGCAGCCTTACACAACGCTTATGTTATTCGCCCTGTTCGTTTGGCTTATAAGCCGTACTTTTTCAGCCAACGAACAATATTTTTTTCTCATAACAAATCAGCCAATATCAGCCAAGCGAACAGGGCAATTATTCTTTGATGAGATAGCAATGGACGCATAAAAACCTAGATTATTGTATATCCGGGTTTTCTTCGGGGTAATGATTCTAAGAAAAAAGTATGGATTACTGTAATCGGATATCCTTTTACGTACAGACCTAAGAAATATGCATGGGTTGTCTAAGAATTCAAATCTGGACACCCAAAATAAATAACTGCTTTAAAAATGGCTTTTTCACTCGTTTAATGGAAATGATTGTGGTGACAGTTATCAATAAACAGATACACGGGCACTTACACACACTAGCATAAGTGAAAAAGAAGATGAAGGACTAGTGAGAGTTTCGTTTGTCAGATCGTTGGTTCTCTTTGGATCTTGATGGCAGTTGGTGCGTTTATCAGGGGAAGCAGTCATTGGCTCTCTTCACGGTAATTTCGACATCTTCTTTTGATTTGTTCTGTTGCAAGGTCTGGCATCTCCAATACTCTGATCTGATAGTTAAGGATCGTAAACATGTGTTCCTTGGAGGGTTCATCTGGCCGATGTTTTTTTCAGTGGGTTCTAGATCTCGTTGTCAGCGACAAGTGGATTTTGTGGTCTTCAAATTATATGGCGAGGGTGTATGCAGGTGTTCCTTTCCTTTGCTGTCTCTTCAGTGCATTTTTCAATCTTCGACGGGCAATGGGCGATTAAAGGAAGAAGATGACTGGTTTGATCTTTAATTTACTCTTACTTTTTAGAGGTCATTTGGTGTCGAGTTGTCATATTGTACGAACTATTGCTTTCCTTGATATATATCAGATATGAGACACTCTATTGAGTGTCTTTCTCCGGAAAAAAAGAAACAAGGAGATTCACTGTTGTTCTGTATTAGGTTTATGAAGGCTAAAGAATCCTTTACAAGCTTGGTTCTTTCATGGTTATTAATAGTGGAATTTCAAATTAGATCCTTAGAAAGATAAACAGTTGGGAAACACTCCTCTTATTGAACATTATCATGTTCTACATAACATAGACCATATGAAACACAATACACAATAGCTAACATGTTGAGTACTTATGTAAAGCATTGGTGCAAAATAAGTTAAACGTTTGGCATGATCATGTTTATAAAATATAGACTAAATAAGCAACTTGATCTTTTTCCAAGCATAATTTAAGTTAAAAATGGTCTCTTTCTCGGTGTGGAACCTATGTATAGGAATTTGATGTGGACAATGATCTAATTTAACTCAACACACTCGATACTTGTGGAAATTAGAAACGTCTTTGAAGATTAAGATTTTTGTTGATATTTTGTATTTGCACAAAGGAATGATTCTAACTAAATCAAGATAACCTAATTAAATGAAGTTAGCAGGGTAGCAAAATGTATTGTTTTAATGATGATATTAATGATGACAAACAATTCAGCATCTCTTTTTTTAAGTGCTATTATGCCAGGTTTCATTGGATAATTGTTTATACTACTTTTGGTTTGTATTGTCCAAATAATGTTTTTCATGTTTTTAGTTCTTGGCTACGTGGAGTAAACAAAAAACTAACAGCAGACCCTGGTTGGGCTGCAAGCCTGCAACTATATATGTTGGTATGTATGGCGCTATTTGAAACGACATTATGGTTATATTTGGTTGAGCTTCTGAAAAGTGCTTCTGCTTCCAAAAAAAAATAGAGCCAGCCAATAGGTGAAAACAGAAGCTGCATTTTTAGAAGCAACTACTTTGTGTAGTACAGTTTTGGAAACACCTTAGACTTTGCTTTTAAGTTTTGACTTTCTACTTTTCGAAATGGGGTAGAAATAGAGAGTTGTTTCACAGCTGTTTTAAGGGAGATGGAGAGAGAGGTGTATGTTTTTATATTTGTTTCAACTAAACAACTTATAACTTTTCCACAACACATGGCTAAAAACAGTTTTTTCATAGCTTACGACTCAACCAAACAGGTTCTAAAACATTGTCTATAACTTGAAAACTCCTAAATTGCAACGTTGAAGACCCCGGTGAAGTTTTTCTGCTGCCTTCACCTGATGCAACGGTGCCGCACGTTAGAGACGACGACACTTTGCGAGAATGCAAGTCACGGTCGGGGCTCAGCGAATCAGCGATAGAAGAGGCTAAGATCAATGGCTACTAGGCTGTCATGAAACACTAGTAGTCCTATAATACTCCTTAGTATTGGGCACGTAGGAACTGTAATGTGTTTATCCCATTATGTATTTTTTTAATAAACATCTTTAATTCCTCGTGTTGTTGGAGTGAGAAAAAAAAAACAAGCTCAATGCGATCCACATGGGAAATTTTCTTGAAGCTGATCCAAACCACCTGGGATGCTGACCAGACCAACTGTATGCATGGCGTTTTTCTCTGCCACAAAGGGCCAGTGACCCGGGAGAAGACTCACTCGGTCAGCAGGGAGGAGGGCAATGGGCAAATTACACACGAATAATAACGCTTGGCCGTGCTCCTGACAGTGAGAGAGGCCAGAACCGCCAGACCAAGTTCCAAAGGGCAGCGAGCGCCCGTAGTAGGCAGGCAAGTGGCAAGAGGTCGGATGAAAAAGTTTTTTAAAAAAAAAAAGAAAAAGGAAAGGGAAAAGAAGGCAGGGACGGGCATGTTTATCGGAATCGGAACAGGAAGGCGCCGATGCTGGCAGGACAGCGCCCCAATCCCGATCCTATCCGCGCGCGCACCGCACCGGCAGTCCACCAGACCCAAAAGCCAAAGCGTCCCCAGCCCAGATCGAGAAGGCCAGAGAATGATGCCCGTTTTGACAGGCCAAAAGCAGGGACGCGACACCAACCTCCCCGTTCCGTCGTTGCCCTCGAGCGCTCCTTGACCTCTCTCTCTCGTGACGTGCAGTCGTGGCCCCGTATCTCCACTCGCACATTGCCCAAGCCGGGCAGCAGCTAGCCAGAGCCGGGCGCTTTTGTTAGCGTATCTGGGTTATTAAGGTGGCGTCGATCACCAGTCTCGAGTCACGACAGTCACAAAGGCTAGCTAATCTAATCGCCCACTTAACCAGCTAACCTGATGGATGAGCCATGAATGGAACGGCTGAATATTCTACCTTATCCTCTGCCCGATCCATGGCATGCACTTTCATCCCGTCCCAATGCGCTCCTGGGCCTCCCTTAGTCCCTTTTGATCGATTTTTCTAATCACCATGATTGCCCTGGAGAATTCACTTGGCCATCTGGAGATAACGGGCAGTGGCTGACAGAAAGAAAAGAAAGAAACGTGATCGAAAGGAGGGCCCAAGTTGGGGGCGCAGCAGCATGCCACCAGCAGCTGGTTTGCGCCGAGCTGGGGCCTGCCGGCCGACGCACCCGTCGTCCGCTTTTTTGCCTATCCGCTTTATAAATCTGCGCCGATCCCGCGTCAAGAAACGAGGAAAACACGGTGCCCTGCGCTCCCGCGCTCTCGCTAGTGCAGGTACGGCGTGCAGACGTGCACTGCGTCGGCGAGGGCCCGGGGCCGGGTGGGCAGTGCGCGGCGGCGGTGTTGCTTTCGGATCACGCCCACTTGCCCCGTTTCACCGGTCACTCGGGCAGTGGTCGTTTTAGGCCGCGGCGAGCACGTGTGGGCGCACCATTCGCGCCGCGCCGTGAGCCACCCTTTGCCGGCCGGTTCCCGTGATACCGATACGTTGCTGCTCCAATGGAGCTCCCCGGACGTGTGAGTGTGCCTGTGTGGTATCCACCATGTCCACGAAAGGAATGACCGAATGAGCAAGGGATAAGCGTACCCTCTCAGTCCATAGAAAAACGTAATTCTAGCTCTGAATCTGAATAGGAGGGAGTAAGCTAAGACCCGGTACAGAAAAGCATGGGTGAAAAGGCTGGTACGGTGCTGACTGCTGACTGTGCCGTGCAAATATTGTACGTACTTGCACTTTGACATGTGTACCTGAGGTGGCGGGGTGTACCCTACACGTGGGCCTTGTCGGCCTCGCGCTACGTATACGAAGGGCGGTCGGAGGCTTGGAGAATACACCTTTTTCCTCCGATCCTCCACAATAATGCATGCATCTCCGGCATTATTGTTGTTGTTTTTAGCGTTTGATAGTAGGATCTGTTTGTGTGAGTTGTAAATATAATTAGAATTGGAGACTAAAATGTAAAATAGGAAAGACATAAGATGGAGTACCTAAGAAGGATCGAGAAGATCGATCCAGTCAGTGTTTCCAACTTCACTGTTCTTCCCCTTATTCTCTCATATCCAAAATTCCTCTTAAATCCACCCATTAATCTACAATATGGTATCAAGAGCGGGTTAATCCTGTCGTGTCCATCTCGTTTTCGTTGATTGATTGGGGGCAGAGGTGGTGGAGACGCCGTAGTCGTCGCCATCCTTGTACAGGAGTCGTCGTCGCCCAGACTAGAAGCAGCTCTGTGGCAGACGTTGTGGCCACAACCTCTACCAACACGAAGACTGAGCTACTAATTCCTGCAAGTTACGGGTGCTTGCTTGGTTGCTTGCCGGCGGCGGAGAGAAAAGCTGCGTGGTTGCTGGTGACCGTGATCTGCTTGCTTTGTTGCTTGCTTGTTTCCTGTATCAAGGAGGAGCTGGTTCTTGGTTGTTGCTTTTTTCTGCTAAATACTGAATCTGCTGCTCATGGCTGAAACTAGTGGAGAGAAATCAGTAGATCACGTGGAAAACCTTTATGAAATATTTAGCAAATTGATGGAGCAGCCTAAGGTGGTGACTTCGGATATTCTCAGATACACACTCGAGTCTAAGCGTCAGTTGAACTCGTCATTATAAGTTAATTCTAAGCTCCCATGGATACAAGTGTTTACTTGTCGATTCTGATAAAGAAACAAGGGAGGTTGATACAGCAACCAAGCAAATAAGTAATAGAGTACTAGTATGGATGTTAAGCAGTATGGAACCAATTATCAGAGAACAAGTTGAAACCTTAACTACGCCTACAGAGGTGTGGTCGGAATTGGAGAGACAATTTGCAGGAAAATCAAACAAAATGCAAGCTACTCGAATCATGCATGAGTTGACTCATTTAAAGCAAGGCTCAAGGTCTATAGTAGAGTATGCTGGTGAGGTAAAAAAATTGTATAGAGACCTACACTATTATCATCCATTTGAGGCGGTTGACAAAAAGGATTTGGCTATTCATCATATCTGGTTCCAATCTTTTGTGAGCAAGCTATTTCTTGATGGTTTGAATCAAGAATTTGATCTTCGTCGGCAGCTTATATTCTCTAAGTCTGAATGACCTACTCTTGATGAGATAATTTCTAGCATCATAGAAGAGGAAGCTAGACTATCACATCTCAAAGTGGATGATTATAAAGCAGTTGATGTTAGTGCTGCCCTATCTATAAAGAAGGGCCACATTTCTGTTCCCCGAGGGGACCAAGAAAAAAATAAGGTGGTTTATGATCATTGTGGTGATAAAGGGCACACCATAGAGAGATGTTTTTAAACTGCATGGTTTTCCATCTAGCAAGGTGATTTGTGATCATTGTGGAGATAAGGGGCATACCATAGATAAGTGTTTTAAGCTGCATGGTTTTCCACCTGGGTGGAAAAAAGGGGGGAAATCTCAACCAGGGGGAGTTCGAGGTGCTAACTGGAATCGGGCTAATCATATACAACGTGTTCGCTGGTTGGTGCTGGTGCTGATTTTTTGTGAGAGGAAAACACTGTTGGCTGGTTGAATAAGCCTAGCTGAAACCAACAAGCAAACAGGGTGATAGCATCTGAAAAGGAGCTTCCAGTGGTAGATGCTCAAGCTCTTGAGAAATACAACTCTAAGCTCAACCTCTCTAAAGGCTCATCTTCCACTCAAGGTTCCTCTACTAATTCTAGTTGCCATGTTACTTCCCAAGGTATAGAACATGTTCAAGCCTATACAAATAAACCTTGGATTATTGATTCTGGAGCAACTAACCATATGACAGGAGCATCCAATCTTTTCACTTCCTATATTCCTTGTTCAGGTAAGGATAAGGTGCGTGTAGCTGATGGATCCATGGTTCCTATAACAGGACGTGGATCTATACGGTGTACCAAAACCCTATCCTTATCACCAGCTTTGCACGTTCCTGATTTCCCTATTAACTTATTATCTGTTAGTTCTATCACAAAATCCCTCAACTGTAGAAGTTGGTTTGATCCTTTTCATTGTGCTTTTCAGGAGCTAGGGACAGGGAGAATTCTTGGGACTGGGACCGTGCATAATGGACTCTATTATCTTGATGAAGGAAGTGATGAAGTCGCTTTTGCATCCAAGATGTCTCCATGTCAAGAATTATTATTACTTCACCGCAGGCTTGGACACCCCTCTTTTGCTGCTATGTCTCGTAGTTATCCTTCGCTTTTTAATGCATGTCCTAGGGAATCTCTTATATGTGATGCATGTGAGTTTGCTAAACATCCAAGAGTTCCCTATCCTTGTTTGGGATTAAGAAGTAACAAATCGTTTGATGTGATTCATTCTGATGTTTGGGGACCATGTGATGTGCACTCTATATTTGGACATAGATGGTTTGTGACTTTTATTGATGGCTTTAGTAGATATACTTGGTTTTATCTGTTGAAACACAAAAGTGATGTTTTGTTGTTTTTAAAGATTTGTATGCCCTTATTAAAAATAAGTTTGGCAACACTATTAAGGTCTTACGTTCAGACAATGGTATGGAGTATGTTAACCAGGAGTTTGAATAGTTCCTTGTTTCTAATGGTATTGAACATCAAACAACCTGTGTTAACACTCCAGAGCAAAATGGTGTTGCTGAACGGAAAAATAGACATTTACTTGAGGTTGCTCGTTCTCTTATGTTTACAATGAATGTTCCTAAGTTTCTTTGGGGGGAAGCTGTGAAGACTGCAGCATATTTAATTAATCGAATGCCTCTTCGAGTTCTTGACAATAAATCTCCTGCTGAGTTACTTTTGAATTAGAATGAATTTGTTGTGTCTCCGAAGGTATTTGGATGTGTTTGCTTTGTTCATGACTACATAAATGATATTAGAAAACTTGACCCTCGTGTTGTTAAATGTGTGTTTGTTGGTTACTCTTCTACTAAAAAAGGTTATTGTTGCTGGTGTCCATCAGAACATCGTTTCTTTATAAGTATGGATGTGACATTTCGTGAATATGAACCTTATTATGAGCCAACCAATGATACTGGAATTACTCTTTCTCCACCTGAAGGACAACAAGAGGGGGAGAGTAACAATGGAGGTATTCATATGGGCTCTGTTCTTGTTCCTCCTTTAGTTGGTTCCTATTGGAATAATTCGGTTCATAGTCAGGGGGAGGAAATTAATAACGATAACGAGAGTGGGGGTAATAATTCTTACCATGGAGATATACAGGGTACTTTGCATTTTCAAAACATAGAGTCTCTTATGCACGAGGACCCAGGTACCAACTCACACTCTCTTAGTCCTAATGCTCCATCTAGCACTCTGGAGAGATGAGATAATCAACTATCTACTCAACCTCCTCCTGAAAATGATCTACCTATAGCCCTAAGAAAGTCAACTAGATCTTCCAATGTTCCAGCACGTTTTAAAGATTATGTTGGTTATAAACATGACATTTCCAATTTTATCTCCTATAAATGTTGTAGCCCATCCTTCCAGAGTTTTGTTGCATCTCTTGATTCTGTATCCATACTCACTAACTGGAAATTAGCTAAAGAGGATCCTAAGTGGAAGGAGGCAATGCTTGAAGAGATGAGAGCTTTGGAGAAGAATAGAACTTGGGAGCTTGTGGATCTACCGCAAGGTAAGCAACCTGTTGGGTGCAAAACACACACCTGAAGGGAAGGTTGAAAGGTACAAAGCCCGTCTTGTGGCAAAAGCATACACCCAAACTTATGGGATTGACTATGATGAGACCTTTGCACCTGTTGCCAAGATGAATTCGATAAGAACTCTTATATCTTGTGCTATCAACTTGGATTGGGAAATATATCAAATGGATGTAAAAAATACTTTTCTTCATAGTGATCTTCACGAAGAAGTATATATGCACATACCACCCGGCTTTGAAACAGGTCAAACAAATGAAAAAGTGCTTCGTTTATGTCGATCTCTATATGGATTGAAGCAATCCCCAAGGTCTTGGTTTGATCGCTTTAGGCAATCAATGCTCAAAAGAGACTATCAAAAGTAATGCTGATCATACACTATTCTATAAACATGCTACAAGCAAGGTAGCAATCCTAATAGTATATGTGGATGATATTGTGATTACTGGGAATGACATTGCTGAGATTGTCGATTTGAAGAAATATCTTGCTCAAGAGTTTGAAGAAAAGAATTTGGGGCAATTGAAATATTTTCTTGGAATTGAAATCTCCCACGGACCAAAGGGGATGTTTCTATCTCAAAGAAAATATGTTTTGGATCTACTAAAGGAAACTGGAATGCTCGGATGCTGTCCTGCAGCCACACCTATTGAGCAAAATTGTCGTTTAAGTAAAGATGTTGGTACTCCAGTGGATAAAGAATGTTATCAGAGACTGGTTGAAAGGCTTATATATCTCTCTCACACACGACTTGATATTGCCTTAGCAGTAAGTGTGGTGAGTCAATTTATGCATGATCCTAGATCATCTCATATGGATGATGTCTATCGCATTTTGAGGTATCTTAAGAGTAGCCCAGGGAGGGGTCTTTTATACACTAAACAAGGAAGCCTGCAAGTTGAGTGTTATACCGATGCTGATTGGGCTGGTTCTTTGGATGATAGACGATCAACTTCTGGGTATTGTACCTTTGTTGGAGGTAATCTAGTTGCATGGCGAAGTAAAAAGCAAAGTGTTGTAGCACGATCTACGGCCGAGGCAGAGTTTCGTGCTATGGCTCATGGTGTGTGTGAGCTGTTGTGGCTGTAGATTCTTCTAACTGAATTGAAATTGTTTGAGAGTGGGCCCTTGATGCTATACTATGACAGCAAAGCGGTTATTGATATAGCTAACAATCATGTTCATCATGATAGAACCAAGCATATTGAGATCGATCGTCACTTTATTAAGGAGAAGCTGGATAGAGGAATTATCTGCCTACCTTATGTAAAATCAGCTAGCCAGATAGCTGCTATTTTGACCAAAGGGTTACCTGAAAAGACTTTCTCTTCATTTGGTAGCAAGATGGGTCTATATGATGTCTTTGCCCCATCTTGAGGGGAATGTTGGTGTGAGTTGTAAATATAATTAGAATTGGAGACCAAAATATAAAATATGAAAGAGATAAGATGGAGTACCTAAGAAGGATCGAGAAGATCCATTCAGTCAGTGTTTCCAACTTTACTGTTCCTCTCCTTCTTCTCTCATATCCAAAATTGATCTTAAATCCACCCCATTAATCTACAATAGGATCACATTCTTCCAAGCTCAACGCCTAGCTGCGCTGCACTGCACTGCACTGCACTGCACGCTTTCCTTTTTTTTTTCTTCTCCAAGCTTAAAGCCTGCGTAGATGCTGTACTTGGTCCATGCTCGTTTCCTAGGTCGTTTTATTTTCCACTGCAAGTTGCAGGCGGAAGGCTTGCTTGATCGTGGACTGTGCTTTCAAGCCTGGGGTGTTTAGTTGGGCAGACAAATTTTGTACAGTGAAGATTTTCTACTGTAGCATTTTGTTTGTATTTGTGAATTATTGTCCAAACATTGACTAATTAGGCTCAAAAGATTCGTCTCGCAAAGTTAAACCAAACGTGCAATTAGTTTTTGATTTCGTCTACATTTAGTACTCCATACATGTACCGTAAGTTTGATGTGATGGAAATCTTCTTTTTACGTAGTGCACTTTTGAAATTTGAAGCAACTAAACAAGGGCCCAGCGTGATGCCTGGCTGAACATGAACTGCACCTCGCCACCTCGGACGGAAACTGTCACAGACCTGTACAAGGGAACGGACCGGAGGGATAAACTCGATCACGCCAGTTGTAGCACTTGCGTCCAGTTGTAGCAGAAAGGTGTGTACCAGCGACAGGGACCGGATAAATAAAGCGAGGAGCAACGAACCACGGCAAGGAATTTTCCAAGAAGAACAGTGCGAGACAGCGAGAGTGACACTCCGCTTTGTGGAGCTGCTTGCTTTGTTAGTGAATGAACTATCCCTGTTTGTAATGTATATACTAATCGCCGTCTCCTGGCTGACACTATAAAAACGCAGCCCGGGCGCCTAACCCTGGCCTCCCTCCCATTCCCCACACCACCCTGACCTAAACTGGCCCCTCTGCTGCCTGTGCCCCATTGGCCACTACTCGTCTACTCCTCCCACCGAGCATGCGGCACCTGCAGGGCACCGTCGTCGAGCACCTGGCCGGGGTGGCCGCCGCCGCCACGGCCACGCCGCCGCCGTCGTCCGTCCACACGGAAACGTTCCTCATCCTCGCGGCCGTGCTCTGCTTCCTGCTCTGCGTCGTGGGGCTCGCCTTCGTCGCGCGGTGCTCGCGGCTGTGCAACCCCTCGTCCTACTCCGTGGACGCCGCCGACGACGAGGCGGCGGCGGCAATGCCGGCGGACGCGGGGGCCCCGCGGCCGCGCAAGGGGGTCGACAAGGACGCGCTGGAGAAGCTGCCGACCGTGCCGTTCGAGGCAGCCCAGGACGGAAACGACGAGCGGCCCGAGTGCGCCATCTGCCTCGCCGAGTTCGCGCGCGGGGACGAGGTCCGCGTGCTCCCGCCGTGCGGCCACGCCTTCCACGCGGCCTGCGTCGACACCTGGCTCATCTGCACCTCCACGTGCCCGTCCTGCCGCACCGCCCTCGTGGTGGCGCAACAGCAGGCGCCGGCGCCGGCGGCGGCATCCGCGGTTCCCCTGCAGTGCTGCGCGTCCGCGCAGGCCTCGGCGGGACCAGCGGAGTTCCCCGTCACCCTCGCCGTCGTCGTCGTCGTCGTCGAGCGCGGACCTTGCCGGACGTCGGTACCGTAGGCTGGCGATGGCGTGAGTCCATGGACGCCGACGACCTTTGTACATACTCGCCGGATTGTACAGTGTACAATGGTGCATTAGACAATCACTTCACTTGTACTGCTCCCATGTCTGATTGCTTGTGACATTATAATCTGTGAATTTACCGGCAAGATAGTTTGTCCTCTTCCCGCTTGCAAGTCTCGACGTGCACGCAAAAAAAAAACATTTTGTTTTCTGCTGCCTGCTGGTGGTTAACTGCAGATGTACAGTACGATAGAAAAAGCACTTGTTGCGAAGAAAAGAGCGTGTCACTTTTTTTACTGTACGGCCTAGTTTAGATTGCAAGTTTTTTCACTCTCTTTTCATCCCATCAAATTTTTGGACATATGCATGGAGTATTAAATGTAGATAAAAAAATAACTAATTACACAGTTTGATTATAAATTACGAGACGAATCTTTTGAGCCTAGTTAAGCCATGATTGGACAATAATTATCAAATACAAACAAAAATATCTACAGTGTCAAATACTGATTTCTAACCTAATCTAAACATCGTCTAAGATGAAATCTAATCCATCCAGCGGGCCGCCGGGCCCGGGGTCGACCATGGCGGCTGTCGTGTCAAGTGTCATTGGATGGATGGATCACATCGTGGCCGGCATGGTGCGGTGCCATGGTGGAATGGGATATTTCAGTCGATGTGCGATTGAGTTGGCCTTGTTTAAATCTGAGGAGTCGTCACGTCGGAGGTTATATGTGTGAAAGTATTTGAATAATAATAATAAAATAAATTATAAAAGGCATCAATACTTCGCGAGGCGAATTTGTTAAGAGTAGTTAATCCATCAGCAGTACTTGTACTGTAGCTTTACTGTAACACCGTGTTGTCAAATCATTGACTAATTAGGCTTAAAAATCGTCTCATAAATTAGTCACAATCTATGTAATTAATTATTTTTACTATATTTAATACTCAATGCAGGGGTCTAAACATCTATGGGAATGGATCTAAACCTTAGGTAGAAACTAAACATGACCCGTCGTGACGTGTGCGTACGCACGTACGGACATCCGTGTGAGTACGCACGCGCCTCGATGCCAACTGCCCTAGGTCATCGAGGCAAAGGTTTCATGCATACTACTCGGCCGTACTTGCCGTACGCGTCGGACGGGCATCAGGAGTGAGTTCAGGACATGGGCCGCCGCGTGGCCGGATTTGCATTTGCTCGGCATCGTATTGTCGAACAACGGTTGCAGGAAGATCGGATGTACGCGATGTATATACGGATATACACGTCGCGCGGAGAGGCGCACTGCAGCGCAATTATCAATCAAAGAAACAAAAACTTTGGTGGAACACACAATTGTGGACCTTATGGCCACCGCACGCGTCATAGATACGCAGCAAAGGAATGTTTAAACGGCGAGATCGACTAGCAGGTTGACTAAGCTAATTTGATGGTCGTTCTTCACCTGAAAAATCCACAAATACCCTTTTGAGAAGACACGTAAGAAAGACCTAGAATGTTTGCCAAATGTCGTTGAGAGAAATGTTGAATTGCAAGGGAATCGAAAAAGATTGAGATGGAAGATACTGCTCCGTCCCATAAAAGGAGTTGCTATGGGGCTCGTGTTGGTCAAACCTTTTTTTAATCTGACCATGTTGGTAAAAAATATTATCAACATCGTATCTCCAAATAACTTTATTATAAAAATAGTATATATTCAACGATCTATCCAATGATATCAATTATATATCATAAATATTAATATTTTTTATATATTTGGTTAAAAATTAAAAATCTTTGACTTTTTGAAAAGTGAGAAAGACACTTTTTTGTTGGGTCGGCGGGAGTACAAACTAATGATAGATGTGATTTTTAACGATTGGATAGATGGCTCATAATGAGCCGTTATCCTTTCATATAAATTGAGGGACAATTTTATTCCAACAGAAAACTTATTTCACATGTGTTTCTCGTGAGATCGGATGAGTTTCCACAGAGAAAAAACACGATTTAGGGCCCAGACACCAAAACCGGCCTAGGCCAGTTCAAACAGTTCCACACAAAGACTCAACAAAAGAACGGATTGGGCAGTTTTTACGAGATGTTGTAAAATCTGTCCAATTTGATATAAATTCGATTGTTTTTGCTCTTTTCTTATTTGCACTTATTTTCCCATTTATTTTCAACTCTTTGATCATATTTTGATTGTCAACATATGTTCCTCTGTTTTTAACAGAAGTATATGCAAGTTTAAAAACACATGACAACCATAATCTTTATGAGATACATTTTAGGTTGTTGTTCTGGTGAGGAGAGTCTGGCTCGCACCTGGAAACCAGACTGCCCTTGTTTGGTTAAGTGAAAATAGGAGACCAAGAGTGTTTTGTTTGATTGCTTGCACTAGGAGACATTGCATCAATTTAAAATTAAAAAAACAGTACCAAGATAATATTTATTTTTCATGAATCAATTGTATATCACTTATCTTTTATCATTAATTTACTTTTATATAAATCAATGTGTTTTAAATTATACCAATCAGATACTAATATCATTACTAACATCTTAAGATCGGATGAGTTTTCAAAGGAAAAACACGATTTAGGGCTCAGAGAGCCAAAACCGGCCTAGGCTGGTTCAAATATTTCCACACAAAGACTGAGCAAAAAGAACGGATTGGGCCAATTTTTACAAGATGTTGTAAAATTTGTCCAATTTAATATAAATTCGATCATTTTTCTCTTTTCATATTCGCACTTATTTTCCAATTTATTTTCAACTCTTTGATCATGTTTTGGTTGTCAATATATGTTCCTCTGTTTTTAACAGAAGCATATGCAGGTTTAAAAACACATGGCAACCATAATCTCTATGAGATATATTTTAGGCTATTGTCCTGGTGAGGAGAGTCTGGCTCGCACCTGGAAACCAGGCTGCCCTTGTTTGGTCCAGTGAAAATAGGAGACCAAGAGCGTTGGTTTGATTGCTTGCACTAGGAGACACTAGTATAATGTCCATGCTAACGCAACGATTTTATCTAGAGAATAATCATAAAAGCATCCAATTTGTTATTTTGTAGTTTAACTTTTACCCAATTATTATATTGTAGTCAAAGTTACATTTGGCGTAAGTCCTTTATCATTTGTTGCACATCTTCAGGGATGTTGAAACATTCGTTTGCAGGACTCGTCAAAATGTCAGCCAAGAATTCCTTCCTCAGTGTAGATGATAGTTGCGCATGGTATATAATATAATATGTTAGTATTGTATGTAGTGTACGAAATATAGTTTGAAGACTATATATGCTTATAGTGGTGATCCATGGCAATCTTACGCCGTCCCACGACTTCATGAAAATATAGACAAGAAAGCCTCCCAATTTCCTGACGGAGAAGATCAGTTGTTTATTTGATGTACATAAATCAAATTACTGTTTTTTATAGAAAAGTTGAACCAAATTTTACGACACTTACCAGTATTTATGACACGAAACCTCTGTTACATATTTAGGGTATTTTTGCTCCCACTAATAAATATTTTATCTCCATCTAGAATTTGATAGTGCCATGGCGAGATTGAACATTCTAGCATTAGTGTGGAATGTAGGTATATATGCCATTTCTTGATGATAACCCTTCAAACATGCATTATCTGGTAGCGGTTCAAGCGGATCCATAATGTGCACAGTTTTATTTTGCATGTCCAATATGAATAAAATGTATAGTCCATTCTCATAATATGGTAGTAGAATATAAAAACAAACACACAGACTATAAGTGGTTCATAAATAAAATAAAATAAATTCTTATAAAGTAGTACACTGACCATAACGTACCTGGCTACAATCTTGAATTTTGTAGTGCATGTCTGGCCAGCGCTCAAGTACCTTTTTTAATTTGTTGTAGTATACCTTATCAATGCCACCAGTACAGCGTGGATCTCTTCCAAATCCAGTTATTTTCTGATGATGATTGTAATTGTTAGTATATAATTTTTTAATCACATATATTACAAGTTTTTGATGAATTATAGAATTTCAGAACTTACAGCAAATTTAAGATCCATGAAGTGGTATTTTTATTTATGCAGCATCATTTCTTTGTTGCACGCAACCATCCGAATAGCTATATTAAAGCTTTCATGTTCATCTCTGTATGTTATAGCTGTATGTTATATTTAAGATGGTATACATGGACAAACGTTATTTGAAGAATAATCATGACAAGGACGTTGTGGAGAACCGTCGTAATGAAAATTATATTAAATATAAATATTAGATTTGGATAGAAATCTAGTCGATGGCGATAAAGTTGTCCGGTCCTCGTGCTTTTCGGCCTGTTGTGACGGTGGTCGCGGTTGTCATAGCGCCATTCTTCGTGGCAATCATCATTGCGACGTGGTCTGGTGGTCGAGGTGGTCGAAGCTTGGCGGAGCCGCTCGGGACGTGGTCGACGTGGTTCATGGTCAATGTGGTCGGAGCTCGGCGGAGCCACTCAAGACGTGGTCAACATGGTCCGTGGTCGACGTGGTCGGAGCTCGGTGGAGCCGCTCGGGACGTGGTCGACGTGGCTGCTTGATCAGTTCGGTGGTCGGATGGCATGTACCTAGCTCCATCACATGGAGAGGCAAAAGCCCTCGGACATGTCCAGCCGAGGTCGGGCGCAGTCGGAGATCTTCCTTGCTTGCGTGAAGGTTACGGAGTAGCCTGATGGCGATTTAGTAGATTGTATGTGGTCTTCATATTTGGAGTCGGAGAAGCACACGGAGTCCTTCCAGGTTGTTGCTGTACTTTGTGTATGAATACATACATAACACGAACACCTATAGTTGGCCCACTTGTTTGTACTCCATCTTCTTGCATGGCTGCTTGACGTCATCTTCATCGTGCATGTAATGGCAAGCCATCATGCAAATCTGGTGTCGTAGCTCCATGTGGATGCCGCGTGGAGACCAAAAAAACCAGACGCTTGAGTCGAAACAGGACCATCTACGCCACTAGGCCGGATCGAGATCGATCCGATCGACTCTTGTGATATGTCATAGATGACAGGATATACATGTACCATGTGCGAAGAGCTGGTGTCCCATCTGTATAGTAGTTATTATAGGTTAAAGTTATATAATTAACATCAGAAATTTGCATATATGAAACTATGGATTGGAAGAAAAATGAATCAAGCAACCTATAGGCTGGGCATTGCTACTTGGAGTATGCTGAATGGACTGATGTGCAATATTTCTCCTGTCCCTTGTATAGCCTCGCATTTTATCCAATAATTCTTGTTTTATCGATTCTTCAAGATTGTTGTACCTTTCTCTATTTCTCCGCAATAGATTGGCACTTAAACTGGATTCTGTTTAATCATTTGGTTGATATAGTGAGATATAAATAAATCATAAAAATGAAAAAAGCATCATTAGTAGGTACTATAAAATTCTAGTTATTGTTTCACCTGGATCCTGAACCATCTGAGCAGACGGCTCCATTGCGATATCCCCACATACTTGTTGCCTTGGTCTGATGTAGTTATCATTTCGACGCAACCATTCTGAAGCATCGCATGGGGTTTGATTTTCTTTGTCCTGAACCGAGATTGGACCAGTAAAAATTCCGGAATTTCCCGTCTGAAATGGTAATTTCTGCACTCCTTGAATTGACGTACATGGGGTCATATTAACGTCAATAGAATTCATGTTTAGGGCGGAAAAACATCCTTCATTAATTGGTTGTAGAACGGTGATGTCGTTGTCCCATAAGTTGGATATTTGCTGTCTTTGTTGAAGTAATAAGACAAGGTCGATAAGTAATATTAATAATAAAAAGATAGCAATCGGATGACGCAAAAGAGCATTCTTTAGCACCGGGCTGATCTGGTGCATTAGGAGGTGTGTTGTTTTTTGCATGCATTTCGCGAGCACAGTAGTCCACTGGTGCTCCCGCCTACCTCTTATTTCTCTCCTCCTTTGCTCGCTTGTTTCTTGAGTCCTAATCCTAGCCTTGAGTACTCACGTTGTTTTCTATTCCTTTCCTCTCTCTGCGTTGTTCTTATTTGCCAAAAGCTGTTGACATGGCCTTGTTTATTTATATACTTTTATAGATGATGGCTTATATAAAAAATATGAGTGTATGAAAATACCGGAGTAGGTATGTTCGTTACATCATTTGGCCTTGATCATGGCCTTCTCTGGCGCCCCCATTTTGTCGCGTCAAGGGCTAGTAATAATAATATAATAGACATGTCCATTAGAACCATGATATATCTTGCCGCCAGTGGTTATTTGAATACTGACATCTGAACCGCCTAAATGCTAATATGAACCTCTAAATGCTAATCTGAACCTCTAAATTTGAAGATGAAAAATTTTCCTACCGTACTTGCTACATCTCTGAACATCTGAATCGCCTCGCCAAGTGACCGATAGTACTTTGAAAAAAAATCTGCATTTTGTAGTTTCATATATACTATGATCAAAAGTAAAGATAAAAAAATTCATGTACCCTATACACATCTATACGTATATATACGTAGTTAGGTGTATGCATGTGTTGAGATGCGATCTCGAGAACAAAGACAGAGAGTGGGCATGGAACATATATACTGGCGGCATGGATCCATCTCGGCGGCAACATGTTTGACGATCGAAGTATCTGAGCGATACTGATCTCCTCGCTCGCGACCACCTCGCCGACCACGCGTCCTCCTCGCTCAGCGATCGATGAGCGGGCATGAGGAGGCGACAATCGCGGCGAGAGCGAGGCGTATCTTGACGGCGCCGGTGCACCTCGATCCTCGCTCGCGACAACCTCGGCTGACGCACATGCGATCACCACCTACCGCCTCCTCCGCCGACCCATGGCGGGAGTAGTAGCGCCTCCTCGCCTCCGTGTGTGTCCGGAAGTTTCCGTGATTTTTTTTGGCGGCGTGGCGTTAGTAATACTCGGTTTGAAATGCATGACGTGGGTGTGGGGAGAATGAGGAGATTTGATACACTCAATCCAGGCCCTCGATTGTGTAATGAGTAAGGAGAGAGAAGGCTTATAGTGTATTTGGATGGTTCGTTTGAAATGTGTTGTTTTCCTGGGTACACTTTTTGGGGTGGACTTAGAGGGGACATCTCAGCGGGGGATCATTTTCTTGTGTGGACGTAGGAAAGAAAAGATGGTGCATTAGTAGGGTAGATTACGTTAATTAATTTAAAATAAAAACAAATGTCAAGATAATATTTTTTAATAAATAAATTGTATATCACTTATCTTTTATCATTAATTTACTTTTATATAAATTAATGTGTTTTAAATTATACCCGATACTAGTATCATTATTAACATCTTAATATAAATTAATGCTCTAGAAAAACAGATTTTATTTTCGTTTCTCAGGAGTCAGACTTGCTAGCTACTGTTGCATCCACGGAGCCTAGCCTAAACCAATATTAAACGTTGTGCTGCTACTTTCAAAGAGCCTTACCAACGATTATACAGGCAACCAAATAGGTTAATAGTCTGCATGAGATGTTTCAAGATATATATATATTGTTATTATTCGGTAAACCGGACTGCTCCGTAAAATGACCATTTTTCATGGTGTGATTCCACATTTGGGGTATGTTTTGGACTAGTCTTTCCACTCTACACCATAAACTCCACTATGGAGCAGCTCCATGAAAACCTGGAGTTTTTACCGCGCCTCTCAACTTCATCTTTTTTTTCCTAGACGAGAGTTTGTGGAGCTCCACCTGTTTGACTAGAAAATGTGGAGTGAGACGGTCTCAAACATGCCCTTAGTAAAATTTCATGATACATTGTGTGGAGACACACTTAAACCTCTTTAGAAAGCAGTTTTTTTCTTCTGTTTCTACATTTTTCTTGTGAAAAATAAATTGATTCATGTAAATTCTTATACAATTCTTGTAAAATTATTGGGTCGTAAAGGGCCCATAGTGAAATTCTACGACTGTGATTATTTACATGAGCCACGATGTTGTATTTTCGATACATTTTACTGGACGACGTGGAGAACATGTTTTGTTTCATTATTACAGCCCAAAAGGCCCAACTGACGAGCATAAACAACTTTTTCCTTTCAATCTCTTTTTCAGAAAACGCAGCTACTCCTTCGTGTCCGTCACCGACGGGCAACGGCTGAACCCTAGTCTCCGACGACGTGGCGCGGGTCTCGCCGTCCAATTTTTTCTCCTTCTCTGTCTCATGTCGGTACTACATTGTTGATTTGGTATCCATTCACGTCGATCTCTTTCACATTTTCATTCCATTTCGGCATTTCACCAGTGCCGTACCGAGTGGAGGCGGGGCCGCGGGGGGCAGCGCGGAGGCGCTGGCGCTGGGCTGCTGGGAAGCAGAGCGCGCATCGCGTTCCCAAACGTGTGTCCAGTTCGGGAGTCGATGTTCTGGCTCGTTTGGTGGTTCGTTGGGGGAGGCGTTTCAGTCGCGTCACCTCGTTTGTGGCTTCTTTTGATGGTTTACGGATTGCAGGATGCCCCCGTGTGCAAGGCGGCGCGGAAGGGTCGGAGGAAGATCAGAACCTAGCTGTTACTGGGGGCGATGGATGATTGGGTTGTTGGGTCGTTGTCTTGTGACTCTTGTCTGATGCTGATCGAGTCAGTTTGACTTCAGTGTATATGCACTTTTTCTGAAACCAGTCTGAAACTTGTGCTTTTGAGCTATAGTATTAGTATGCATTGTATTTTGAATAGGCTCTGTCAATGGGCGTTTCTGAGTGGTAGTATATTTTATGTTTTGAACAATACCATCGTATTAGTATCTTGTCGAGGGTTTGTACTTCAAGCAAGGTCCACGAAACTTTAGTGTTTACTATGTGGTGGTATAATGGGTTAAAGCTTCATGTTTTAAGTTGCAGGTGCGTTATTGTCTGATGAGTGTTTTCAATGTTGTACTGGGAAGGCAAGCTCGTCACGTCTGCAGTATCAGATCCCAAATGAATGGACATGAAGACAACAATGGTAAACCTGCTGTTTTATCCATATGTAGCAATAAACGAGTAATCGTTTCATGTAGCTGAACACTGAAAATATAGTTTTTGGGATTGATGTTGACTTGGACACTTATGATCTTTGTCATCCCATATGTTCACATTGGTTGCCATTTTTATCTCATCAGCAATAGTGTAGATTTGATAACTTTTTGAAGTGGAAAAGGATGATTCAGTCCTTATGAAGGGATGTGCCTTTCATTTTGAAGTAATTCTGCACATCAGTCATTTGTTTTGCTAATTATAGTAATAACATTTTACTAAATGTGACGAATATTCTTCATAGGTACCTGCACAACACTAGTGAACAAACTGTCTGTTTGTGACTGGTGTATCCCTCGGCTACAAAGAATGGCTTCACTGTTCATGTGGCTAGTTCATACGAGGCATAGTTAGCTGTCAGGTTTACGCATGGTTTATGGAGTCAATTAACCCCCATAGTGTTTCTTCTGTCCCAAAGACTAGAGTTGCATAAAGCATTGAAACTTTTTAATCCTCAACATTATTTTAAGATGCTATCAAATTTCTTAGAAGGGATATAGAAAGAAAATTGCCACAAAGTCAACGTATGGCATAGCTTGCAAACGGCGTATCACTTACACGTTACCAGTGTCTTGAAGAATAGTTTGTGGATTTTTCATTTTTTCTAAGTGGGTCGAATAGCAGATACCACATACCAGTGGATATCAAGAAGTTTATTGTGATATCTTGGACCAATATTTCTGAGACTAAAGTTTCTGCTATGCATATACAATATATTAAAATAAGGCATTATCATATTCGACAACATCCTTTTTTCTGTTGGTGTATTATGTGATATTGTGTGTATTAATATATGCGGCACAAAAGATTGTTCTCAATTATTGACTACTGCATTATAATATTGTTAACCCTGTTTATATTTCTCAAATGTGATTGAGAAAGTAAATGCATAATCTTTGTGCGATACGGCTAGATATCATTTCATGCATGCAGCACACAGTTTTTCCATTAATCAAGTAGTCCTATATGTTCCCTTTAAAGCTTGACTCTCTTTGACTTAAGAAAATCCCAAAGCTTCCTCTCTTTACCAAGAGTGGGAAGATTAGATCCTTGCTTACGGAAAACCGCTAGATGGTTGTGTTGTTCTGATCCTGAATTGTTTTTGAGGTCAAGCAACCTGAATCGAAGGTAAGGGAAATGACATTTTTTTTTGGTTTGCCTGGCTTATTTCTTGCCCATGCAAATCTCAACTTTCAACTTCAGTTGGATTCGATATGCACTTATGTTTATACTTTACAGTAGGGGACACAAATTCGTGGAAGTTATGGATCTGAAGGCTATCCAAGAGTGGACATCATGCGAAGCAGCAGAGTTCAAGGCACTTTTTGCTGAGTTAAGGAATGAAAAATCATGTGACAGGATGGAAGTGCTTGAAAAGAGGTTCCCTTCAAAGACTATTCACCAGTTGAGAGATAAATATGCTGAAGTCTTTGCAGATATGCTCTATGGTGAGATAGATGATGAACCCATCAGAGATGACACAACTAGTGATTTGCGTGATTGGTACAAACTTTTAGAAGGAGACACCCATGACTCAGTTCTGGGACCATCAGTGGAAACATCTGTGTTCCAACCTTCCAAACAATTGGTATTAAAAGCAACTAGAGATCAGGAGGAAATTCAAAAGCCACACTGTGAATCATCACGGAAGGAGAGACAAACTTGGACTGCTGAGGAACACAGGTCCTTTCATCCCCCCCTCCCTCTCTTCAATTTAGTTTTATTAACTTCTTGTTCCTTTATATTTTACTTCACAGCTTATATGGTTATGTATGCCTCTGTTCATTGCATGTTAAATGAATAAAGAGATGCATAGGTAAAGAATTATTTCTGGGCAATCTGTAGATTTCCACTACATATGGCATTTCTGTTCCACTAAATGCACCATAGTGGGTTGAGGTTGACTGAAAGCTGTTCATTGTGAAATTATGATACATATATAAGGCCATAAGGGTAACCAAAACTCTAATGCTCTTATCTTCAGGCACACCACTAATATTCAGTATACTACATACAATATAGTATCTTGAAACTTTGATTTCTGTCTTTTTATTAGGAAGATATGTCAGAACTATGCTTCAATATAGATCAAGCAATATTTGATGGTTTGCTGTATATAACTATTAAAGAAGCTATGCCACTGTCCCACAAAATGTTTTAGCCAAAAATTGTCAAGCCAAAGGAAGTACTTTTGCTTAAATTTCATTGACAAGCACCTATAAATGACTTGCTCTTTATTTTGGAAACTCGAATTGTTTGCCCATTAACAGTTCTCCCTCTGTTCCAAATTGTAAGTTGTTTTAGCTGTCTTAAGTCAAACTTCTCTAGCTTTGACATAGTTTATAGAAAAATGCACAAACATCGCACATCAAATTAGATTCATTAGATACACCATGAGGTATATATTTTGATAGTGCATTTATTTGATATTGTACAACAACAACAACAAACAACAACAACAACAAAGCCTTTAAGTCCCAAACAAGTTGGGGTAGGCTAGAGTTGAAACCCAGCAGAAGCAATCAAGGTTCAGGCACGTGAATAGCTGTTTTCCAAGCACTCCTATCTAAGGCTAAGTCTTTGGGTATATTCCACCCTTTCAAGTCTCCTTTTATTGCCTCTACCGTATATTTTTCTATAAACTTGGTCAAAGTTAGATAAATTTGACATATGACAAAGCTAAAATGACTTACAATTTGAAACAAAGGTAGTAGGATGTCTACAGCTATCAATTATCATACAAGGATGTCATATTAGGTCATTAAGACCATGGGTATTTTAGGAAAAGACTAAAAAACATCATTTATGCTGACCCTCATTACTAAAATGGTCTGTGAAAGGCATACTTGCAAAATGACATGGCACTTTTTCTTTCCTATTTTACCAAACCTGTTTTCACTTTCTTTTGCTGGAAAATGTTTTGTTTCATACCACAGTGATCCTTTGTAGTGAAAATGCCCCTCTTTTCTTGTTATATATTCACATATTGTCAAATGTCAATGAGCATCCACACCAGCATTTTCAAATAGAAATATGTATTGTGGATATTGTAAATCGAATTCCGTATGAGACTCAGACGCAGTCACTTGTGTTTATAGTCTATTGAATTATAATTTGTAGTTGCCACTTCACGTTGTCTGACTAAAAAATTAGTCATCACTTCATTGCCTAGTAGAATGCAGCTTATCAATCTACCTGCAAATGCAGGCAATTTCTACATGGTGTACAACATTTTGGGCGAGGTGAATGGAAATCCATTTCCAAGTTTTTTGTTCCCTCCAGGACCCCAACTCAGTTGGCAAGCCATGCTCAGAAGCATTTCGACAGAATAAAGAATAATGAACTGGAGGCAGAGGCATACCATCAATGATGTCAGGCTTGTCAATCGAGATATGAATAATACTTCCCACTCCCATACTGAACCAGGGAAAGGAAAACCAAATGCATCAAGCATCCCACTGCCAGTCCTAACAGAGGACATGGATATTCTGCATGATCTAACACAAGGAATGCCTCATTTTGGGCAAGCGAGTAACAATCCAAGTAACTTAGCAGGACAGACAACACATTGCAATCATACAATCGAGAGCTTCTTCCAGTGGCAAGGCCCAGGCACCGCGTCACCAAGAGAGCAGTGGAATGTCCTGCTTGCTCAAAGCAGGACTGAACAGTGGACCTGGCCTCGCCGCAAGAGACGTCTTGCTGCAACCACCAAATGTAGGCGCAAGAATAACAGAAGAACACTCCCCGATGCCCTCACTGCCCAAATCCCACAAGAAGTTCTGCAATTTGCACAAGGAAGTGACAGCGGAGCAAAGTTATCATGTGAGATGGTGCCCATCAAAGGGCGCGATCTACGCACAACCATACCGCCATTCTGAAGTTCGGTGGAAGCCCTGTTGCCTGGTAGAGCATGCTTTGAGTATGCTCTTCCAGGTGGGTTGGCTAGCAGTGTCAGGCTGAACTTTGATTGCCTGCCTTCATAATAAGGAAGTCGTTTGTGGTTTCATCAGCACCTGGCCCATGGTGTAATATATGGGAAACCAGCTAATGTTTGCTTTTATATGGTACAATTATGTTATAACTATCCACCGTTGCTTTTGTTTGAGATGTCTATTTGACTGTTGGGTCGTTGAAAATCTTTTTTAACCGTTGGGCTGTTGATCTTTTTGTTTTTGTTATACTTGCTAAGCTGTGCCTCTTGTGTTCTCGGGTGGTTCTGCACTTACAAACCCAAAGGTCGCGGCCAAATGCATGCCTGCCGGATTGCCAGCTCTGAGACCCTAACTTATAGACTATGCTGTTGCTAGCTGAGAACTTGTTGCGTCCAAGTGTGCTAATGCCAATCATGCCTTGTTACGATTGCTTATTTGCTTCAGTCATTGAAGTGCTTTTTTATCATTCTTGATTTCTCTTTTCTACCTCTGGTTAGAATGTTAGATCCCATTTGGACGAAACATTTTTTCCACAGGATCTGAGAAAAATCCTTACATCCAAACATGACCTTTGTTTTTTTAATTGAACAGAATGGTCTGATGAAACAAAGAACCTTTTTCTTTCCGAAACATGAAAGGTTGAAAGCAAAGAACCCGGTACTAGTACTTTGTCAAGTGGTGGAAGGAACCTGTGGGCTTGGCATCTTCTCCTTTTTGCCGCCTCTCGAGAGGAGAAAGCTGTGGGCCTGTGGCATCTACAAAGCCGGCCTATTCTTTCAGCAGTGCAGGCGTGCAGCCCACCCCGACCCAGCTATAGCTGTCCCGGTGTCCCCGCTGGACGGCCCAGGGAACCTTCCTCTAATCCTCTTACGTTCGTGGTGCGCTCGCTGACATGCGGACCATTCAGCTAGGGTTTAAGGTCCTCCTTCCGATTTGACAAGTCAGCTGTTCAACGCCAGGAAAACGAAGAGAGACAAGGGAGGAAGGCACGCGCCCCCGCTACGTGGTCCATTTCCAGTCCAGTGAGTCTCCAACAAGGCCGGAGCGCAGGCGAGCACGCTGATCGATTCCGATCCACACACGCACGCCCGCCGCGAATGGGCGATGCGGAAACCGCCTCGAGGGCGGGGAGGAGGGGGGCGGCGGCCGCCGCGGGGATGAGGGTGTTCTCGCCGGAGTACTACGCGCTGTGCGCCGGCGGCGGGATGCTCGCGGCGGGCGCCACCCACCTCGCCATCACCCCGCTCGACGTGCTCAAGGTCAACATGCAGGTGAGTGGATTCTTCTTGGTTAGTGGAGTTCTCAAGTTGCAGTCCTGCGGCGCTGCCGTGCGGCACCTGGTGGTCCGGGGAGAGCATAATCTGAGGCCGTTAGAATCATGGCGTCATGGGTTTGTTGTAACTTTGTACCGCAGTTGTGGTTTCCTAATGCTATGCGAATTTGGATTTTTCTAGTATTTCTGTTTAGCAGTGAGCGTGATATGTTAGCAGTGCACTGAAACTTACCGCCGAAATGCTTCCGTCGAGAATCATTTCAGTACAAGAACTTTGTGAAAGATGTTGAAATAGAAGTAACATGCTTGGCTTTCGAAATGAACAGAGGATGGAATTGAAGGATAATTGTAGATTTCAAATAATGAAACCACTTACAGTTGCAAGCCTTTTGATTATCTACTGTAACACCTAAGAACTGATTCGGAAAAAAAAGGTGGTTTATAATTACTTTTCCTTCCTTTGTTTGCCAGGTGAATCCCATGAAGTATAACAGTATATTTTCAGGACTAAATGTTCTTGTGAAAGAAGAGGGACCTTCGTCACTTTGGAGAGGCTGGGGAGGGAAATTTTTTGGCTATGGTGTTCAGGGTGGCTGCAGGTTTGGCCTCTATGAGTATTTCAAGAAGAGGTACTCTGACGTGCTTGTAGACAGTAACAAGAGCACCATATACTTCCTTAGCAGCGCCTCTGCTCAAATCATTGCTGATGTTGGCCTGTGTCCATTTGAATCGGTGAAAGTCCGTGTTCAAACTCAGCCCATGTTTGCAAAAGGTTTGGTTGATGGCTTTCCAAGGGTGTATGCAACTGAAGGCCTGTCTGGGTAAGCTATCATGTATAAGATACTCCCAATTTGATGCATTCTGCATGTGCTTGAAGATACAAGCCTTCATCTACCGTCCTGAGAAAAGTACATGTCTTGTTCTATTGCAGTTTTTACAGGGGGCTTTTACCTCTTTGGGGACGGAACCTTCCATGTAATTGAACTTCTCACTATTCTGTAGTTATTCCATTTCACAAAATGCTGCTTGATCATATAAAGTAATGTATATGATAGTTATATGACTTGATGTTGCATTAGATCTGATTAGTATTGAATCTTAGCATTTATTTCTTTCCAAAGTTGTTCCATATATGTGTGTAAGAATGAATATGAGGTTCTTTGCCTTCACTGATTCTTCAGACTGAATTACATTTCTTACCCTGGTTATTAAGTCTGAGAACCAATCGCTTCTGCATCAGTATCTCTACTGTCAAAATTCTGTGTTTTGAAGATAATGGTATTTCTGCTCAGTGAACTAGAAAGTCTTAGAATCAGCATCAGCGATCTGTCCCTGCTTCTAACATCTTGAAAAGTCCCATTTGTGCAATGTTTGAATATTTTCCCCGTTTCTCTACTGTGTCAGTTCATTAATGCATCTTACACTTTCGAGATAGCATTCTTATCTTTTGGATGTCTTTTATCTTTTTATTTTTAGGGAATGATATCTTTTATTTACCGTGTTTTCTTCTTCTTGTAGTTTCTATGCTTATGTTTTCGTCTTTTGAGCATACCGTGGACTTCCTGTATCAGAAAGTTATTCAAAAGAAAAAGGAGGACTGCTCAACAATCCAGCAGCTTGGTGCTACTTGTCTGGCTGGTTATATCTCTGGTGCCGTTGGTACTGTTGTTTCAAATCCTGCAGATAATATCGTCTCATCCCTGTACAACAAAAAAGCTGAAAATATCATACATGTAAGTATATAAATATAAATTTCCAGCCTAAGAAATCATTGTTGTCAAACTCCAGCGTATATCATTTTTCTAATGATCTCATCGTATGCTTTCAGGCTGTGAAAAGTATTGGATTTCGCAATCTGTTCACAAGAAGCCTGCCCATTCGGATCACCCTTGTTGGACCCGTCATAACCATGCAATGGTTCTTCTACGATACTATCAAGATATTGACTGGATTGTAAGTCTACTGTTTCCATGTTAGCTCAAGTGTATTCCTGTTTTATGAAATAAATAAGTATGGTTTGAAAATCATACAAGTGGATTTTAGTTTTACAATGCCGAACTGTTTCATGGATCAAGCTTGATGTCACACTATACAACAACAACAACAACAACATAGCCTTTCAGTCCCAAGCAAGTTGGGGTAGGCTAGAGTTGAAACCCACCAAGAGCCCCAAGTCACGGTTCAGGCACTTCAATAGCTGTTTTTCAAGTACTCATATTCAAACATAGATCTCTAGGTATATCCCAAGCTTTCAAATATCTTTTTATTGCCTCCCCCATATCAATTTCGGTCTTCCTCTACCTCTCCTCATATTATTAGCTTGGCTTAGGACTCCACAATGCACTGGTGCCTCTGGAGGTCTCCTTTGGACATGGCTAAACCACCTCAACTGATGTTGGACAAGCTTTTTTTCAATTGGTGCTACCTCTAAGCGATCACGTATATCATCGTTCCAAACTCGGTCCATTCTTGTGTGACCGCAAATCCATCGCAACATACGCATTTCTGCAACACTCAGTTGTTGAGCATGTTGAATCTTTGTAGGCCAACATTTTGCTTCATACAACATAGCCGGTCTAATCGCCGTTCTATAGAATTTGCTTTTTAGCTTTTGTGGTAGCCTCTTGTCACAGAGAATGCCAGAAGCTTGTCGCCACTTGATCCACCCTGCTTTAATTCTATAGCTAACGTCCGCATCAATATCTCCATCCCTATGTAGCATCGATCCCAGATACCGAAAGGTATCCTTCTTCGGCACTACTTGACCTTCCAAACTCACATCTCCCTCCTCCTGTACAACTCCGCCATAGTCGCATCTCATGTATTCGGTTTTAGTTCTGCTCAATCTAAAACCTTTAGACTCAAGGGTCTGCCGCCATAACTCTAGTTTTATATTTACTCCCGTCTGGCTTTCGTCTACTAACACTACATCATCAGCGAACAACATACACCAAGGGATATCCCCTTGTATGTTCCTGGTAACCTCATCCATTACCAAGGCAAAGAGATACGGGCTTAAGGCTGACCCTTAATAAAGTCCAATTTTAATCGGGAAGTAATATGTGTTACCATCGTTTGTTCAAACACTAGTCACAACATTGTTGTACATGTCCTTGATGAGGGTCACGTACTTTGATGGGACTTTATGTTTGTCCAAAGACCACCACATAACATTTGTGGGTATCTTGTCATAAGCCTTTTCCAAGTCAATGAAAACCAAGTGGAGGTCCTTCTTCTGCTCTCTAAACCGCTCCATAAACCTGTCTTATTAAAAAGATTGCTTCTGTGGTTGACCTTCCAGGCATGAAACCAAATTGGTTTGTTGATATCTACGTCGTTCCTCACAGGCGCTGCTCGATGACTCTCTCCCATAACTTCATAGTGTGGTTCATCAACTTAATTCCCCGATAATTAGTACAACTTTGGATATCTCCTTTGTTCTTATAGATTGGTACCAATATGCTTCTTCTCCACTCCTTAGGTATCTTGTTCGATCGAAAGATATTGTTGAACATCTTGGTTAGCCATACTATAGCTATATCCCCGAAACATCTCCACACCTTGATTGGGATATCATAAGGGCCCATCACTTTGCCCACTTTCATCCTTTTCAAGGCTTCTGTGACGTTCGATTCTTGAATCCTCCGCACAAAACGCCTGTTAGTGTCATCAAACGAGTCGTCCAGGTGAACGGTGGTGTTCTCGTTCTCACCATGGAACAATTTATCAAAATACTCTTGTCATCTATGTCTGATCTCATCCTCCTTCACCAAGAGCTGCTCCCTCTCATCCTTTATGCACTTGACTTGGTTGAAGTCCCTTGTCTTTCTATCGCGAGCCTTAGCCATCCTATAAATGTCCTTCTCTCCTTCCTTCGTGCTCAAACGTCGGTAAATGTCCTCATAGGCCCGCCCCTTTGCCTCACTCACCGCTCGTTTTGCAGTCTTCTTTGCCATCTTGTACTTCTCTATGTTGTTTGCACACCTGTCATGATACAAGCGTTTATAGCACTCCTTTTCCTTAATAGCCTTTTGCACATCTTCATTCCACCACCAAGTGTCTTTCGAGTCGCATCCGCTCCCTTTGGTCACTCCAAGCACCTCTGAAGCAACCTTCCGAACGCATGTTGCCATCTTCTCTCACATGTTGTTTGCATCGCCTTCATCATTCTAAGGGCCCTCTTCAATGACCTTTTCCTTAAAGACCTTTGATGCCTCCCTTTCTAATTTTCACCACTTCGTTCTAGCAACCCTAGCTTGTTTGTTTCCACGAGCTTGCACCAGAAAGCGAAAGTCAGCTACCACCAGCTTGTGTTGAGCGACCACACATTCTCCAGGTATCACCTTACAGTCCACGCATGTTCGTTTATCCCTCCTTTATGTAAGGACAAAGTCGATTTGACTAGAGTACTGGCCGCTACTAAAGGTCACTAAATGGGACTGTCTCGTTACGGAAGATAGTGTTAGCTATCATCAGATCAAAAGCTATGGCGAAGTCTAAGACTTCCTCTCCCTCCTGGTTCCTACTACCATATCCGAAACCCCCATGAACCGCCTTGAAACCTGCACTTGATGTACCTACATGGCCATCCTCTCCCTCCTGGTTCCTACTACTTGATGTCACACTATATGATTATAAAATGACCTGCTTATCCCGTCAAGGAAAGAAATGGTGTATGCCAGTGCAGGTATGTAGGAATAAATTGAAAATGTGTTGAAATATGAACAAGTTCTATTGAATTGGTAAAAGATGAAAAATTGTTGAAATTAAGAACATGAGTACCATATAATTGCATTAAATTAATAAAAACATGGAAAGGTGGTTAAATGAAGAGCATGAACATCATATAATTACTAACTGTTAGCTGGTGTTTGGTTTCTCTACGTGAGCACCGTACATTCAGGTACACCAATAGTGCACAACTACCAGTTAGACAGAAAACATGTGCTCTTCCTTGTCAGTATTAACAAGGCTAACACATAGATATCTATCTGAATATGGCAATATCCATTTCTGTTATTGTTGGCATGCTGAATTTGCTTGGATTCCTGATACATTTCTGTAATAAGTTTATTAAGACTGTAAATCTGCTCATTTCAGGCCACCGAGTGGAGGGCTTCCGCGGGAACTGGAAGACATATAATCTGACCAGTTTGAGATAGGCTTCTCGATGCACTTTTTGGCATCATAGGGACAGAGTATTTGTCTATGGTTCTGACTTGCTAGGGGAAGAGTATGATTGGTAGTTTCAGGGGAGAGCCAACTGACCCAAACACATCATGTGTAAGATTTCTGCGTATGAAAGATTTCCTCGTGTTGTATGTTTTTCCACGTCTTAAACAACCTTGAGGTTCAGCACCCCTCTAGGTACAGCATTGTGGCCAGGTGGTGCTTTAGTAAGTGCATCCCTTGTACTCTTTATTTTGTAGGATTTGATGTATGAGAAGAATGCACTTCTGATGTATACACGCAACCTTGACTGTAAATAATCCCTTTGAAGGACCGAAATTTGAAGTGGAATTCTGTGTTATGCTAGTGCTCTTAATTTTTATTTTCCTGTCACATGGTTGATATTTCCTAAAGGTATTCATCTTTACCTTGTAACTACCTCCAAGCCATCTTTATATGACGTTCTGGACAGCAGAATAGATCTGCAAACAAGCCCTGAACGTCATTTAAAGTTGACTGGAGGGAGTATGTTCAGATTCAGCGGCAATGCCAGCTGTCTCATTGCATAAACTTTCTTTGCTACCTTTGCATTGTTTTGGGCCAAACCTTCTCTCATTTATTGCAACAGTAGTATTCATGGTTTATTGCAAGAATTCTTACAACTTTATCAAGCAAAATAGAAACAAAGTGCACAAGGATATATGTACCTCATGCCTTAGCCACTAGACAGTCCTTATCAGTCCCAGTGCAGGAATGAAATAATTTACAATCACGAGCTGTAGGAACAAGATTTCTGGAGCTATTTCTAATGGATCTTCACGTCCGGGTTGCGCATCGGCCTGAGCCACATGTCAGCCATAACCCTCGACGACATGCTCCACAGTACTTCATTCCCGGCCTTCCCCGCCACCGCGGCCCGGTTCTTCCTGCCGGCCTTGCCTAGCCCGTAGGCGACGAGCCAGTGCATCGCCGTGAGCCGCTGCTTCTCGCCGTCCCACATGTTGCGCCGGTCCGGCGACTTCAGCCGCAGGCCTCCGAGGTGCAGGTTTGCCACCTTGAACCTCGGCTCGTCGTCGCTGCTGCCGCCGGCCCGCACGGCCTGGATGATCACGACTGACGGTGCGCCCACGGCCTCGTACCGGCGCAGGGGGTCCCTCATCTGGACCACCACGAGCAAAGTGACGGCGTCCACGCCGGCGCCGGCGCTCGCCCACTCCTCCGGTGGCACGGCGGTGTCCAGAAGGTGCCCGGCCTGTGCCGTCTCTGGCGATACCTCAAACGGCGCCTGCTCGTCGGTCATGCCGGCCTGGACCTTGAACGCTTCTATGGCCATCGTCTCTATCTTCTGCAGCGAGAACGCCAGGATCTCGTCGACAGTCACCGGCGCCTCCTGGGCGTTCCAGATGCCTGTGGCGATCCTTTCCTGGCGCCCGTAGTTCATCGCCACGGACATTGTCCGGAGCAACGAGACGGACTCGGCCGCGCTGGAGCTCGCGACGAGATCCTTGCTCCGTGCGCTGATGATCGCGGAGGCCATGCCCTCGAACGCGATATGTTCGGCTGTCTTGCCGATGACGTCGTCCATGGAGATGAGCGCGGCCAGCTTCGCGCACAGTGCCTCAGACCCGCCCGCGCACAGGCGTTGAAACACCTCGGCGCCACCGCCGGGAAGCTTCTGGTCGCGGAGAAGGAACGGCTTCGACAGTTGCATGGCGAGCTTGGGGAGCTCCTTCCGCTCCACCGGGATGTCGAATGGGTTCGTGGCCGCCAGGTAGCCGCCGTCCCGGGTCTGCACGACGGGGCCAAGCCCCTTGCCGAGGTCAGAGATGTAGCACGTGGCGTCGACGCCAGGGCCGGGCTTCGCGCCGGACTTGAGAGAGGACACCTGAGGAGCCAACGACTTGGCGTTCGCGTCGTTGTCCTCTCCTTGTTCCATCAGCATCAAGAACTCTCTAGTCACTTCCTCCTCGTCGGCATCGAGCACCGCGACCTCGTCCTCCTGCCGCTCCGGCGACTTGGCGCCAGCCTCCAGCACGTCTCCGTGCATCATATTCTCGAGGGCCTTGATCTGGTTGGTGATCGCCTCGAGTTCGTTGAGGCGCCACGTGTGCGCGCTGTCGAGCACTACCTCCTTGACCACCTCATCGCCGGCAGCCGCTGAAGCATCCTCCTCCTCTTCCACCTCCCCGGTTTCTTTCTTGTCGTCAACCTCTTCTTTCGGTTCATCCTCCTTCTCTTCTTGCACCTCTACGCCCTTGTCGATGATGTCGAACTCGAACTCCGGGAACTCCGAGTCATCGGCTTTCGCGTCCTCGGGCACGCGCTCCGGCTCTTTCTCCTGCTCCTGTTTGACCTTGGCCACCACCGGGCTCGGCTCATCGAGCTTGAAATCGTCAATGCCCAGCAAGTCCGGCGATGGCGCGCCCTTGGGCGGTATCAGCGCCGGCTCCGAGCGCACAACCTTGGGGCTCGTGATGCTGAACGACGACTTGCTATGCTTCCGAGCAAACGAGGAGGAGGACGAAGAGGAGCTAGTTTTGCCTGCAAAGGCCGGTTGGCTGTACAGCCCGACGCCTCCGTCATCCATGATCTGGAACGCCAGCTTGACGACGAGCTCGCCGCCCTTGGCCTTACCGGCGAGTGGGAACGCCATGTCCCACTGCCTGACGCGCTCCCCTTGCTGGCTCCTTTCTGAGGACTCCTTCACGAGAAGGCTCAAGTCCACGGCATTCCGGCCAAAGTCGAGCTCCGGCGCCTCCACGGCCACCGCAGATACGAGGAACACCCGGGGCTCGAACTTGAGCGGCTTACCCGTGGCGCCGCCGCCGCTGCAGTAGAGGTTGCACCGGACGAAGAGCGTCTCCTCGAAGTCGGCCGCACCCTGGTGCACGCGCGACGGCATGGTCTGCACGGCGCCGTCGCGCGTCTCCTTCTTGCGCACGGCCACCGCGAGGCGCAGCCCATTCATGGACGTGGGCAGGCCCTCCGCGGCCACCACCTCCACGGAGAAGAGGCAGCCCATCCGCTGCATGCCGATGCGCGACAACGCGCGGATCGGCTTCCATCCCCGAATGCCCTTCTTCTCCCCGGCCACGGTCGGCGATGTTGTCACCGCGGCGAAGCTCTGGCTCTTGGACGGCCGCGCCGCGCCGACGTCGTCATCGTCGTCGTCGTCATCATCGGCGTTCAAGTTCTTGTCGAGCTTAGGCCTCGACCGGAACGGCGACATGGACAGGCGGCGGGGGAGCGGGCGAGCCGCGGCGCGGACAGCGTCAGCGCCGCCTGCATTGTCGTCGCCGGCCGAGCGAGGGAGCGCGAGCGAGGCGGTGCGGCGCTTGTTGTGCGCCTGGTAGAGCGTGTGGCTGAGTGCGTCGAGCTCACTGAGGATTTGGTCATTGGACTTGCCGTCGTCGGCCATGGCGATGCACCAGCGCTCGACCTCACTGGCAGATGGTAGCTTGCTAAGTTCGTCAAGCCAAGAAGCAAGTAGAGTCTGTCGAGTGGATAAGTGAGGGAGTGGAGGAGACGGTGAAGTGTATGGCGGGATGAGAGGGAGGACGTTGACGGCGCCATGGTTGGTGACGGTTTTGGAAGGATTTGGAAGGAGCGGATGGAGGAGAAGAGGCGGGCAAACTTGTGGTGTTCATGTGGCCGTTGGTTTGGCGCCAAATTGATGCCGATATATATGCTGGATGAATAGTTCGATTCCTTGTGCTGTGAATGACACATCGGGCACACACAAGTTTTACAAGATAATGTGTGGATGATATGTGGCAGTCCACGTGGCACGCTGGATTAACAGACGTGATCGCGAATCTACTTGTGAGAAACTCGTCAGCAGGACCTGACAATCGTGCCATCCACACAATCCACTTATAAGTCATCAGATTTGAAAAATGGAAATGGGCGTACTACTACTACAGTCAACGTCATAGATCATACTACGCTCTTGCCTTTTTTATCCAGGGAAGTGTAGGCGCTACGCTCAATACGTTGGCAGCTTCGAAACAGAACAAAAAACGGGCTCAAAAAAAACTGAAGAAGTGGCAACTGAAAACGTGTTATTCTAGCGCCAACTTAAAAGCATCTCAAAAAATCTTTCTAAAGCTCACTCTCTAAATTATCATTTAGAGAGTCATTTGCATAAAAATCGTTTTCTATATCTTTCCACTCTTCAACAGTTTTCCATTCTCGTTTTATCTCTTTGACTAGTGAGATATTTAGAATAGAAGAGGAGTATATTTGGATAACCGAATAAAGAAGTTGTTGGAAGATTTTTTTTTTCATCAAAATCTCTATTCCTATTAATCAGGAAGGATATAAAAAGTCTCTTGGAGGTTGCTCTAAGGTCTCACAATTTAGATTAAACATCACACTCATTATTGACTTGAATTATCGCACATAAAGGACATGTGTTTTTATTGTTTATTACGCCACAATATAGATTAACCATCACACACATTATATGAAAACACTAGTTCAAATGAACATATATAAGGTTGATACATACCCACAAAATGAAACTATTACAGCCCATGTGCCAGCTATTGCTTGGAATTATCCTGCTCTTCCTGGCTGCCTTCGCTGCTCGTCCCTGCAAACCCCCGTCTCTCATCGGCAGACGCTGTTATGACCGGCATCCAGATATCAGATGTGCTGCTCAGGAGAGACTTCACCTCTGGATCTGAGGCCATGGCAGATGATATCATCTTGTCGACGTTATCAAGCCTCGATGATAGCTTGTCCAGCTCTGCAGCTATTTCTAGCTAAAGAAGGCCAAATGGGAGCCGATAAGACAATTGATAATGGTGCATGGTGAAGAGAAAAATTAAACATGATAAGAGCATCTGCATTTTACCTCACTGAGCTGCTTAGGCGCCTGCTCTGGTACCTTGGTGACTTCTAATCCTAATGCTTCGATCTTAGCACGCAACTCTACTTCTTCCTGATTGCTCATTGACTCCACCTACATTTAAAAAAAATGCCCATTGTTCAATAATCAACCAACAGATATAAGTTTTTCTGTCTTCTGCTACCATAAGTCAGAAATATGAAACAGAAAAGAATAGTTTCCAACTGAACAGACCAGGATTCAGTTTGAAAGACAATGAATGAAAAAGAAAAACAAATCCGAAATGTCCGTGGTAGCAAAATAGCACAATATGGCAACCACTATACCAGAGTATTGCTCTTTATGTATTATGCAAATGAATGCAAGCACAATACAGAACAAACAAAAAACCACCCAATATCATAGAATAAAGATGATGCTAATATGTAAAGGGTCCAGTTCAGCATTTCTCACAAGTTTCAACAGACATTTCAGATAGCCAAGGGTTCAATTCTCTGCCTTGTGTATGGTGCCAATATGGGTGGGACTTTCCTAAGACCAGCTTCCAATACAAAATAGTTCTCTCTAAGGTGTGAATGGACAGTAAGTGGCAAAGTGTTTCCGCTGGCTCCAACAATGTTTGCATTTTTTCCCTTTTTAAAAATAGGATCAGAGTTATGCTCCTTGTTGAGTGAACTGGCAAAACTAAATGGCAGATGTCCCTAGTTGTTTTCATCCAGACTGGCTTCAGACAAACTGACAAGATGAACTAAGCTGGCTCTACCTTGCCGTTGACGGAAGCAAGGGAAACAGCACAGGTATGATTCTGATTATCCCTATTTTGTCTTGTCACAAGTTACGACACAAACAAAATTATTATGTTTGTCCCTGTTTTTGTCTTGTCACGGCACAAGCAACATGCACACATTATTTTGAAAGGCTGATAGGAAAAGATGATTGTTTAGGAACTACAAGGAGTTAGGAACCGAAAGGAATTAGTGTCCATCAGATAACCGGCGCCATGAACCGAATTACACGCAGGAAATCCAGCAGTAACCAGATGAGCATGCCATTAACAGATTCATGCTAGAATGCCCCTTGAGCTATGCATTAGAGGCAGTACCTACCGCCACGACTAATTAGGTTTATTCAAGGGCCTGAGACGACGATACGAGATACACGTGACTCCAATGTACGAGACTAATTTGAATGCAAAAGTTATCGATGATACTACCAGTACTTTGATGTCCTAATCGGGATCCACGAAACAAAAACTATGGAACAACGAAACGCAGCAACGCTCCGAGTCGGCGAAATTAGTGCGCCCGCGCGGCAATTCTCCCTAAATCGGCGGTCATGGAAGAACTGAGTCGATTGGCAGATTGGAACCGCGGAGGCACAGCTGCGTACCTGCTGGAGAAGGTCGCTGAGGAGCTGGAACAGCGGCAGGTCCGGCTTGGACCCCTCCGCCATCGAGACTCGCCTGTTTCTGTGCTCGAAACCTTGGATTCCTCGGAGGAATTCGCGCTCTGCTCTTGCCCTTCTGGTTCCTCCCCCGTCCGGCCGCTCCGCTCGCTGGTGTTGCCGTGCGCCGGTTGGGGATTTGCCGGGGCTGGATTGGCAGGGAGCTGCTGGTGGCACCCGGGACTCAGATTGGGTAACGTTCCTTCGGCAAGTCACAGCGTAACGTGCGGCCTTATATCCAGCGTTGAAACATCATCCAACGGCTGTCAGCTTTCTCCCATAGGATACTTTAGCTTTCCTCCGTGAAGTTAGGCGGCGCGCTGGTTTTCGTCGGGCTGCATCAACCCGCGCCCGTGCTCGTCGTCTGAAGGAGCCAAGCAGTCCTGCGTCGCCGCCCATCGTCCAGAGGGGCCGAGCCGTCGAGCTGCACAAGACGACGCCGGTCAGAAGCGTCGCCGCCGGCCCGAGCCAAGCAGCCCTGCGCCGCCGCCCATCGTCTGGAGTGCACAAACCGACGCCGGGACGCTGTTCAGAAACGTCGCCGCAGCCCAGGACACCATCGAGGAGCTCCACGAGGACAAGTATCAGACCTCTTCTCTGTCACATTTTTGGATGTGCATATGTGATTTGCAATATTAAAAATGAATCTGCAAAATACAAACTTCAGAGCGTACTGGTTTGTGAGTAGCTCAGTAGTTTAGTTTTTTCAGATCGGTCAGCAATTCAGTTCAGATAGTTCAGTTCAGATAGTTCACTAGTTCACCACTTGAAGTTCAGATATGCTAACCTATTTATTGCTTTAGAATTGATATGTTTCATCTATATGTTATTTATTGTTTACAGCACAAGCATTGTGAAAGGCAAATCTGGTTTATATGAAAGACAATGGACTAACTTGACAAGGGAAAATCTCAAGTTGGTTTGAGATTTAAAAATTCATATGAGGCTTGGTAGTTTTGGGTGGCATGTTACAAACCTATAACCTGTACATTTATACATGCTTTTGTCAATCTAAGGCTCTGTTCGGTAAGACTTATTGCTGTTGCGGCTGATTTGTAAAGCTGATTTGTTGTGAGAGAAAAATATTGTTCCATGACTAAAAAAGTAGGACTGAATCTGGCTTATAAGCTCAAGCGAATAGAGCCTAAATTAATCGTTTTAATTTCATCGCCAGCGACAAAAGAAAAATGCTCTTGTTCAGCCCCAAGTCCAATCGGAGAATGACGGCAGCAACAAAGAAGCAATTTCGCAGTCTCAAGAATACAATGCCATTAGTAGTTTTACTCAACTCATAACAGCTACAACTTGTGTCGATGATAACCTTCAGTTCGAAGTATGTATAGGCTAGTTAGATAGTATTTTGGATAGGACTAACTATAGTATTTTGTGGCATAAATGTAATATTTTACGGCCTTACTATAGTCTTTTGTGGCCTGAATATACATGTCAAATGCTTCAGAAGTACCAAATATTATTGGAACACAACACAAATTTAAAGTGTGCTTATCTCTTTACCAATCGTGTGCTTGCTAAAATGTTCTGTTTGTGTGCAAATGTGATGTATTTCCAGAGCCAAAATGGCTTTGTTTCTGTGCAAATCTGTGCAAATCTGATGATGCAAAGTGGTGTTCTCCATTATAGAGGGAATATGTCAACACATAAAGAAAACATCAATATGCTGCAAATCTGCTGCAGTTCAGGTTTCAATTTTCACAAGTTTTATCAATGCAATACCTCAAGATGGGCCTCTTAATTTCATTGTACAAATATGAAGAGTCTGACGTGGTTATAATAAGTAATTTCTTATCTAATTACATGAACCATGGAGTCAAGCAATGGATCTTTAAATCTAGTCCCTGCAGAGAGCCCCTCCACAGCGCCGGGATGCCTCTTGGACATCAATGTCGACTACTATCTCCATCACAGTAGCGCGGAGCTCTGTCTCCTCTAGGACGGCGTGGTGCTAGAGAGTTCCTCCGTTGTGCCTCGGTGCGGGTCTTCCTCAGCTCGACTTCTGTGCTCTCCGGGGAAGCGCAAATGCCGGCGTGGCGCGGGAAGGCTGGTGTGGCAGAACCTCCTAAGAAATCAGGCCCACGTGCACCTATCAATGTCTCAACAGACCTCTGATAGCGTACACAAGTTCCCAACAACTTAACATGTCTGTCAGGTGTCATCGGAAAACCCGAATCATCCACGAATCTTTTTCAAACAGGATCCCAATCACAAACATTGCAGATTACAACAGTTTTTGATATACATACCAGAGATTGTAAAGCGGAAGACTTAAGTTTTAATATTACAAACCAGTTGTTTCAAACTTACAAAACCATAAGTGTCATACAACCATAGTTGTGGGATAATATTACATTAACATTATTTATTTCACACAAACTAGTGCCTTGTCCAAAGGCCATTCATCACTCCTCATCGTCATCGACTTCAAACACTGACATGCAGCAGGGACCAAAACAAGCCTGCGCATACGACTCACCTGCAACAGGGGTTAACAAACCCTGAGTACAAAAGTACTCAACAAGACTGACCCGACGAAAAAGGGGCGAAGATCTTAGGGATGCAGGTATTGGGTCAAGGTAAGGATGTAGCAAGATTCAAAAATTCTTTACCAAAAGCTTTCTATTCTTGATCCTATTTTCAAGTTTTACCCCTAACTACTTTAGTTCATTATCTCAAACTAAGTGTTCATATCCCATATTCCAATCCTTCTCATTCCATTCTTTTTCTCATGTTTTAGTAATTCACCAGTCCTGCATTGCTTCTGTAATAAATCGAGTCTCCATATCCGCGGAGCACCGGCAATTCGAATTGATTCAAGTCCCAGCTGGGGATTCCTTATCACACGACATATGTAGAACTTAATCTTGCATATATCAACCTCACTACCGAATCCTCCTATACTAAGCCGTCTCCACGCCACCCGAGAGCACAGCACACCTCAAATCCGACCCCATTTCAGCCACGAGGGTACATGCTACTCCCGCCATCTCTCCACTCCCAGTGCGTGGGCATTCGTCTTAGTATCGGATTAGCCGAAGTAGGCTTACCGGAGTATGTGACCAATACTACAAAGTGTCTCGTTCAGAAGATCCACAATGAGTGGCCTTTAAGCAACATAGTCGACAACATTACCCAACATTCAAGATAAGTCACCCGACTAGTCTCTAGTTTATTCTATCTTCTTTCTTTCTTTGGCCAGTATGCCATCTTTGATTGTATCGAAACTTTTACTTTGAAAGCCTACCATAAAGCATACTAAGCAATTCTATGCTTTTGTAAATGAAATCATCTTCAAGGATGGTAAACAATTAACAAGGTAGGCAATGCATCAAGTAGGTAACATTTGAATTAATCAACTTAATACAATAAGTAACATAGGTGATAAACTTTTTCAAAGTAAACAAGGTAATGGTTTAATGCATAAACCGGGGCTTGCCTTCGTTGACGATCTCAGGTTCCGGATCAGTACCACAAATATCGAATTCCGAGACAACCAGGGATTCTTCCACAACTTGCTCAACTAAAATCGGTTCACTCTCGGATTCTACACGAAATAATAACATATGCTTCAACATGATGATAATATAAACATGATGCTTCCATGGTGCATGAAATATAATAACAACTTGAATACAACTTTCTTTCGCGGTACAGTTGCAAGCCAACAAAACCAACTTGCAATTCTACCATCAAGGACCACACAAGTGACTTGACCAAATTAATCTTGAAACCCTACTGGTCACAAAACATGATCAAATCAAGATCAAATCCTAACCCAACACTTAGGGTTTGCTTTTATTCATTTTTGAATTAATTGGGAATTAAGCTCAAAATGAACTTGTCCCAAATGACCTCAAAATTTTATGTAAGATTCCTCATGACAAATTAGTGTACCAAAATAAATTTCATAATTTTTGGATCTATACAGTGACCTACAAAAATTATGTAAATTGCATTTATCAATTAATTGACTGAATTTTTGAACATTAAAAATTTATTCAAATTTCAAGTTTCATATTTTTACTAAATAATATTCATCACAGAGAGGTCACACAAAAATTTTCATAATTTTTTGAGCTCTAAACAAATCTACACAAAAATAACAAAAACAGACACTATTCATCCATTTCTGAAAATAGAAAAATTCCATTTGAACTACACGGTCGCTGACATACGGGACTCACTTGTCATCCCTAAGCTTCAGCTTTGACAGCGACGACGACGGCGCTGACCGACGCAAACTCGTCGCCGGTGAGCCCAACGGCGACGGCCAAAGCACCAAAACGTTCACAATGACTAGGCGCATCGATCTGTAGCACTACAGAGGTTAATGACAACACGAACCACGGCTGACACCGGCCATGGTGGATGTGGCAGCACGGCAATGCTACGCCGGTGGGACAAGGTCGGTAACGGTGCAACAAAAAGTCCAGGAAACATTAGTAGCTCACCCCGAACATGTTGAAGCAACGAAGCGAGACCGGAGAAGCTACGGTGACACGGTTCGACGGTGACAGTGATCACGGCGGAGCAGACTTCGTCGACAATGGGGTTCCGGCGACTGCAGTGGGCAAAACGACCAAGCAAGAATAGATTAAGCACCACCGCATCTAGACGAAGCTGTAGAGTCAACAAGGGCAACGGCTCACCGGATGACGCTGGCCGTAGTGAAACGGAGCTTTGGGTGAGGTCGCCGGCCGTGAGGAAGAAGAGTCACTAGCGGCGGTTCTCGGTGGACTCAGACAATCACAGTTGGTGGAATGGGTTCGCAAGGAGGAGACGGAGCTGAAACACTACTTTGCCGAGACTGGCTTGCGCTGCGGAGTCGAGGGGAGCTCGACGGAGCTGAGGCGGCGGCGACGGGAAACAGAGGAGAGAAAGGAAAGTCGACGACGGCGTCGGAGCTTTATAGCACGGCTAAGAGAGCGAGGGAACGACACATAGCGACCAACTCGTGCCAGCGCGAAGCCGAGGGCCGCCACAGGCACGCCTGGAAGACCGGAGAAAGGACGCCGGCGGTGGGGTGGTGGTCGTGCTACTGTTCCGAAGAATTACAGAATTGCCACTGAGTTCATTTTGCAAATTACTCACAAATTTTCTAAAGAAGTTGAAAATCTCTCAAAAATAAAAGTTGATCAACTTTTTAAGCTCTACAACTTTGCTTTAATGAACATTTTCAAATTCTGCCTCTATTTTAAAATTTGAATTTGGGGTGCATTTGAACATTTGAATCATTTCAAAATTACTTCAAATTTTATATGTAAACTTTAAAAACTTTGAATACCAAAGTTGATCCTTATAAAATAAGCTTCAACTTTGTTTTTTTCACACCACCAAATTTCAAATGGATTTTGAAATAGACAAAAGGGGCAAAAATGATTTTTATACTTTGAATTTGAATTCAATTTTATTTGTTCACCTTTTTATTTAATTATGGTTTTTGACCAATTACATGGCCCATTAGGGTTATGTGAGTCAAATGACACATGATCTCACATGATCACATGAAATTTGATTCTTGTGGTTATGATCTTTATTTAGTGTTTTGAATCGCATTACATCACATAAAATAACAACTATGAAATAAAACTTATTTAGTGAATGCATTCAAAATTTTCTATTTTATAAATGTTTTGCAATGCATATGATGACATGTCAAGTTTTAGTGCTAGGTCAAAACACCAAAGGTGTTACAGCTGGGCGCGGGACTTCCTCGGCTTCGACTTCCGCCCCCTCCATGGAGGCGTGAATGGCGGCGTGGCGCAAGAGCGTTGCAACGGCACGACTTCCTACGGCGGCGCGAGGAGCAGTCCGGGAGCTGGAGCGGCGTGGCGCGGCACGTGAAGCTCCGCCTGCAGCAGCCACCGTGAGGGAGATGGTGTGAAAAGGTGAGAGAAAATTTTTAGTCGTCGGATGGATAGGGCCGCACGTTACGTGGTGGCTTGCCGAAGGAACGTTACCATCTGAGTCCGGCACCCCGACCCCGTGATTCGTTCGGGAAGACGGAGAGCGGTACGTGGGTGGATTAGGCCCGAGTTCTCGTTGGGCTTTCCCAGGGCTGAGAGGCCGTTATGTTCCTTTCCGAGACGGACAGTGCGAGGCCCAGGTTGTCCGGTGAGTTGGGCTGGTCGTGCGAACGAAGGACAGTCCATGTCCCAGGTTATCTGATGAGACTACTGACACCACGCATGACGCCTGGCCTGCCGCGTGGCGCACGTACCGACGTGCGCTGACGAGGATGGCCTTCCGAGTTCCGAGTGGGGAGGCGGCAGCGGGCAGCGGGCAGCGCGGCACTCCAGAACACGTCGGTTTGCTTGTTGGGCGCGTGGAACACGTCGGTTTGCAGGGTGCAGGCGCCAAGGCACGGTCGGGGTCGGTCTCGGTCCGTCGGTGGCGTCTGGACGTCTGGTGGCGAAGTGGGAGAGAGGTGGCCGCCTGCCCGGGTCGTTAGGCGGGTCTGGCTGATGCCTGATGGGTGGGTTCGCTTGGCTACTTGGCTCCCTCCCGGTCCCGGTCCCGGACGAGGTCACGATGAAGTGCTGAACCGACGACGCGCAAGCAGAGCAGCAGCCTGCAATGGTAGGCACGCAGACGCGGCAAAATGTTTGGCGGGAGTCAACAAAAGAATGTGACGAAACTGATGGGACCATGCGAGGGGGCGTCTATGAGTGTCATTTCTTTTCTTTTTGACTTTCCCTTGTTTTCTTTCTTGTTTTTTTATAGTAAGTAAAAAATAAATAAAAAGGTGAATACATATGTCGTTTAGTCAGGGCAGTTGTGAAGACATTCTGTTTGGATGGATGGTTGAGAAATCTATCTAGACCAAACAAAGATTTCAAACGCCCAAATTTGAATGCTCAGGGTGAGTGGCGCATTTAGAAAAAAAAGATTTGGATGGCTTCTTACATTATCTTCTATCTCTAGCCCGCTCCTTTTAAGCTTCTATGGTACTATTCTGTATAGGGGAGGTTAGGAGGGGTTTCATGCTTCGATTAGCGGTAGCTGGGCTGCAGCTCACCTCTACCCCGATGCTAGATCCACCCATGTCTGGGTTACAATTGATTGCTAGGACTAGGCGAGTCTAGCAGGGTACGATCCAAATAAATTCTAAGTATTTGATCATGTTAGCTATGTAAGCCTGAAACTCATGGATGTTTTGTCATTGGCTGTGCCGGCGAGTGGTCAACGAGCAAAAAGACTTGCACAAGATTTTGTACGTTGAGACCTTAATTTGTTCCATATTTTATATTCGCTATAAGGCCTTGTTTGATAGAGCTCCTTCTCAAGGGCTCCTCCAAAACGACTTCGGCGGCTCTTCTTTTTTTCCTTGAAAAACGGCTCTAAACGGTTTCTCCTACTAACCCGTTTGGTAGGGTTTCTTCGCAAGAGTTAGAGCCGGAGCGACGGAGAAACCTACCAAACAGGCGTAATAACAAAGGTGTCACTCTACTGTAGAATGATGAGCATATTATGAAATAAAAATGATTGTTAACAACATTTCCAAATATAAGAATCACATCTCCCAAGCCCCAACGGCTGGGACTCCAGTACTCCACTGAACCCACTCCTGCCGCGTGGCGCACGTTTAGTCGCTAGCTGGGTCCGGCAAGCGACGCCTTTTAACCTGTTTGGCTCGACTTGTGTTATTTGTTTCTAGCTTATTTTAACTTATTCTCTCACACAGAATATTATTGAATCAGTTGAAACTACAAACCAGTCGGTACACCGTAGTTTTATCTTGGGCGTCCCGCGTCCGGTCCGTGTACTAGATCACAGGCTCACAGCCAAGCCAAGCAATCGTTTGCTTTGCTCCGGGTCCACAGCTCGCAGCGGCGTGCTCCCACGGCCCCGCCTGGTCGGTAACGGGCATGCAACGAGCACTCGAGCAGCGGGGTTTTCATTGTGCGCCTCACTGCGTGGGACGCAGGCGCACGACGGCGCATGAACGCACACACGGTCACGGCCGGCACGAGCACGACACGGCACGCGCGGCACGGTGGCGCGCCGTCCGGACCCGGATACGGATAGCCCAGAGCGGGCGGAGTAAGAGCTGACGTGCGGTGGTTGCCTGGATCCACGTTTCCACGAGGGGCGAAGGTTCAGTAACGCGGAAGTATCCAAGTTCGTTCAGATTAAAAAAACGCGGAATGTCTATCACATATCTTAAATGTAGATGGCTAATTACACACGGTTGGGTAAGAAACGCGAGACTAAACTTTAAACTTAATTAGTCCATAATTGCTGCCCTGCTGGCCAAAATCCAAAAATTTTTGGATCTAAACGGGGCCTTACTAGCAGCCTGCTGCCCTGCTGGAAATTGTATTATAGTGGAGTCAAAAAGAGAAAGCAATGAGGGTAGGGCGTCTGAATAAGGTTTCTTTAATTTTCTTTTTGACTCGTCATTGAACGTGATCAGCTATCACTACTTTCGTTGATTTGTTCATTCTGATTATAAGTCGTACATATATGCACGCACGAGTTATTAAGTCAAAACTATCGAAGAGTAATATATTAAGTATGTGTGCATATATCTATAGACGTTTGCGTAAAAAAAATAAAAATTCTGGTTTCTATTCCCTTTATTACAAAGGAAAAAAGGCTGAAAGTGTATATATATGCAATCGTGATTATGAATTATTCTACTTTTTATTAGGTGGTGTACCCCGCAAAAAAGTTTGCATTGTACGGTTTCCTCCTTTTTATAAATAAATGGGTGACACATTGTGAGTGGTATTGGATGAAAGAAACGTGGTTTTGTAATTTGTTATGTAATGTCGAAACAGAAATTATTACTCGTGTACTGCCTAAAATTGACTAGAATTGCTAGCTAGGAAGCTATGCAATGTTACGTACCTTAACTCAGACAGAGCTTAAGACGACTCGTTAACACAAAAGCACTGCTCCTCCATTCGTTTCAAAAAACTTGTAGTCTAGCTTCGTCCTATACAAACATTTCTATCTTTAATCATCAAATCTTATAAGGGTAAAAATACAATTTTCAAACACCAACTTACATGATATGATGATAGTCCAATCTTCAATCTTATACTACAAACCAGAGTAATTTGGTGCCCTCCAATTACCAAAATGGGACAAATTTGGTCCTCTTGTTGGTTTCAAAGGTGGTTATCTATTATATAAAAATAATAAAAATCTATTAAAATTCATAAATAATTTATCTTAAAACAAAAACATATGAACTGATACATTTTAAGAAATGCTATCCACCTATTTATGATCTATATATAGTTATTTGAAATTGATTTATTTATGTGCTATTGCTTTTTTGCTCATAGTTGCTCATTTTTTATTTAAAACAAATTAGGCCCAAATGAAATTTTTTAAAAGAAAAAAGTACATGTTGCATTGTTTATTTAAAATGAAATAATTATCAATATTTAGAGACTCCGTATTTTTACCACTCTTAGAAAATAGAAAGACCAACTTTGAAATCTACTAATGGATCAAATTTCTCTGGTTTTGATAGTTATATGGTGTCTATTACTTGATTTGGTAGTTCAAGGTTGAAAATCGGACTTAAGTGCAACTTTGGGGCTGAAAAAGTGTACTTTATCTTTCCTGTAATTTTGTATAAGTCAACAACAAGTGGATTTTATTTTTATATATTGTGAAACATTTTTATGCTGAAGTCCAAAACATAAATATTGCGGTGTTGAACTATAGGAATCAAAAGAAAAATTATGGTTAAAAATAGAAATGTTTGGTTTCGGATAAAACTAAAACAACCGAGAACAGTAGTACTTTTTTATGGTGAGCTGTAACAAGCGAAGTCGAAGATCCATGGAGATTAGTTGTTTTTGTCTAAAGATATAACTATCACAACTCATGAAAACTGTTTGGTCTATTTTTTTATTACAATAAAAAGCACGCAGAAGCAATGCGCCAATGCCAGAATAAGCAAGAACATTTTCAATAAGCTCGTTTTTAAACTTGTTTATCTAAGAGAATATTAAAAAAACTATCCAATTTACTAGTAACGCTAAAGCCATGTTCGGTTCCTATGAATTGAGATGGATTATGAAGTGATTTAATAATAAAATGGGAAACACTTTTTAGAGAATATCTCCAAAAGTTCACTAAATCCCTTTTCTAATCCTTGATTTTTAGCAAGATGAGAAAAACCATCTCCAACAACTCCTAATCCATCCTCCAAATCTTTTAGAACTTACGAAAAGTCATCATGTTCCGCGTAAAGTTACGCGCTTCCGAGTCGTCGCGTATCTTCTCCCCGCAGCGTGTTTGTCGGCCAATTTAAAGGTGAAAGTGCGTGGAAAGAATAAAGAGTAGGTAAGGGTTCCTGATGAAAATGTACCAGAGAAGAAAGAATATATAAAAGTGGTCAGGATAATTTAGAAATAGTATAGGAATCCTGATATAAAATTGCCTTTTATATTTTAGGAGAGGATTATTAGAATTTTTTTGAAATGACCTTCTTTATTCCTTTCAATATTTTTTTAGGAGTTTGTAAAACTCCATGTTTTTGAGAGAAAATATGAGATATTCTTGGACATGCTCTCAGTTACTATTTGTTTCGGTGCTTTTATCTCCGTAACCGTTTGCGGCACAATCGGCTCCCGTTACTTGCAGTGTAATAGGTAGCATGCGACAACCAAACAAATCGCGCTTTTCATTGCAGTGTAATAGGTAGCGGCGACAACTCTTTCTATTTAGGTTACCACTCCGTACGGGAAACCAAATAGCACAAACTCATGGGATCCAAACAAGCTTAAAAAAAATTCAAGATACCCACCATACAAGACACGCTTGTGTTTGAAGCAACAAAATGGATTAAGACATGTAATAACTTAGTAAAGTGAACAAATTGCACTAGTTAAACAACAAGCCGTCGTCACATTGGGAACACGTCAGAATTAGATCGTCTCCTTGTTACCGAAACAAAATTCCAAACGAAAAGAATTTAAATTAAACGGCAAACGTAAACGTTCTCCCAAAAAAAAAATATCCCGATAAAAAGGGGAATTCGTGCGCCTTTTGGCGTTTGCTTCGTAGCGCACCCAAGCAGAAGGCGTCCCATGGCGGCACAGCCCGTGCTGTCCATCCACGACACGCAACCGCACGCACCCCTCCCTGCTCCATCTTAGCCGGCCGTACACCGCGGCCCCGGATCCAGCCGTCGGCCTCCCTCCCACCTCCCTTTATATACCCACGTACCCCCTCTGCCCCGTCCTTCCTAGACTACGCCGTCTCATTCTTCCTCCTCTCTCCACCACTCTCTTCCTCCCCAAATTCAGATCAAACGAATTCGTTAAATAATCTCAGAAAACACACGATTAACGGGATCGAAGGGATTAAAACGAAAACGTTCCGATCCTGTGATCAGGTCTCGGGGCTAATCGTGTGATTTTTTGGGGGTGTTTGGGCTTGTGATTTAGTGTTGGGGTTTCGGATCTGGAGGATTAGTTCTTCGGACTTCCGAGTCAGACCATGAATGAGCAGATGATGCGACCCCCGGCGCCGCTGCCGTTCCACCAGATGTGGGCGGCGGTGCCGGCGGTTCCCCCGCCGGCGATGGAGCCTCTGGTGGCGGGGTTCAAGCCGGCGCGGCCGTCGTGGAAGCGGTCGGCGCGGACGCCCTGGAAGCGCAAGGCCCAGCCGCCGGCGTCGTCGGTCGGCACGAGGTGGGGCGGCGCGGCGGCCCCGCGCAACACGACGTCGTTCCTGATCCGTGCGAAGCGGGCGGGGGGCGTGGCGTCGCTGGTGTCCCCGTACCCCGTGACGCCAGCGGTGCTCCCGACGCCCGTGCTGTCGCCGGCGCGGGAGGTGCTGGTGGAGATGGCCAAGGAGGCGTGGGGCGTGGACGGGTACGGGTCCATGAAGGGCCTCATCCGCCTCCGCGCCGACGCCGGGGACGCCGCCGGCGACGACTCGGGCTCCGGCGAGAGCGACGTGGAGGAACACGTCGAGGTGGAGCGCCGCCTGGACCACGATCTCAGCCGCTTCGAGATGGTCCACCTCCCGGCCGCGGCCGCGGCCGCCCTGGGCGGCGGCGGGGAGGAGGACGAGGAGGCGCGCGCCGCGAGGCTGGAGGAGGAGAACCTGACCCTGCGCGAGCGCCTCTTCCTGATGGAGCGCGACATGGACGACCTCCGCCGCCGGCTCCTGGCCGTCGAGGAGCTCTGCCGGGACCGCCACAGCGACGGCTGCGTGGTGGACGCCGCCACCGCCGCCGCCGACGAGGCAGTGCTCTCTGAGAGCGCGGCCGCCGTCGCATCCCCCGGCGCCGGCGCCGGCGAGGAGGCGGACACGGTGGACGCCATGGCCATGGAGAAGTGAAAGCATACAGTACCCGCTACCTGATCAGACAAGGCCCTCTCGGCCGTACTACTGAAACTGTACATACGGTTTCCATTTCCCTGTGCAGATGTCGCTGTGAAGAGTAGGAAGAAGCAGCAGCAGCAGCTTAGAAAGCTTTTAGAGTTTTACTCTTCGTTCGCTGCATCTTGTTAGTTTGATATCGTCTAGCTTGATTTCATTTCATGTTCTTGTAGAAAGAATCATCAGTCAGGAAAGAGGAAAGCCCGTGGACGACGACGGAATGTGCGGGGAGGAACACGAGATCCTGGTGTCCCCCTGCTCGTCCAGATCCTCAACCACTAGTCCCAAACTATTACCAGCTTTTTTTTAGTGCAGGCAGTAACCTGTTGTTTTGTTGTGAAGAAAATTGTTATTCCGAAATGTTCTTTGTTTCGTACTCCACCTGTTGTTTTGTTGTGAAGAAAATTGTTATTCCGAAATGTTCTTTGTTTCGTACTCCAATCTCTGATGTGATATACTGATATTCTGTGCTGTGCTCACGGATTGTTCCGTGATTGGGTAGGGTAGGTAGATGCGCGGTGGCGCCGGACTGGAGCATCTCTTCATCCGATTGACGAGCCAGCCGTTGGAACCCAATCACGAAATCTTTTTAGGCCTCGGTTAGATCCTCCCCGAAACTTTTAGACTTAAAAAATAATAAATATAAGAATTGTAACTTGTGAGATAAATCTTTTAAGCCTAATTCGTCCATAATTTGATAATGTGGCGCTACAGTGACACATATGTTAATGACGGATTAATTAAACTTAATATATTCATCTCACGGTTTACTCTGTAGTTTATTTTTTTATTAGGATCCGAACATCATATACGACAACCCGTGTACTTACGCGCTGATTTAAACAAGACCTTAGTTGTTCGTGTCCGGTGTGTGTGCCCAAGACTTTCAAAGTGCCGCAGTTGCGGGTTGCCGGTTGGGTGGTGAATGGTGATGGATGCCTTCAAAGCCCGTCCGGTTGGATTTATTAGTGGTATTGTGCCGTGCAGACTGGCAGCTTGCAGTTGCAGCTAGGCCGGCACCGGATGGCTGGGCGCAAATGGGCAATGGACAAGGGACGCCCCGGGCGCTCCGAGGAGGGGAGAACTGGAGGAGTGGTGTATGGCCGTGGCAAAGCGAGGGGGGAGGGAGAATATAGCATCGGGAAAGCTGTTGGCACGAGGTCTCGAGGAAGATGCTGAAAGCTCTGACTCGCCTTGGAGCCGGCGAGACCGGGGCCTTCGTATTTTCTTTTTTCTTTTAAAGGAAAACCTTTGAATATTCGCCTGGCTTTCTATTCATTTTTCTTTTCGTTCTCTCAGCTCTTCTAAGATTTGGCGCCAAGATTACCAACTTAGTTTATTTTTGTTCAGTATAAAAAGAACACCGTTCCCAGTATTTTCGTTCCGTTCGCTTGGTCCTGGTCAGGACTCGGAACACACCTTGTCACCAACGACTTGACCAGTCCAAATGGAACGATCCCAGTAGAACGGCACAAAGCATGAGCCAGATGTTAGCAGCACAGGGCCCTGTTTATTTATCTTATAATCCGTACTTTTTAACTTATTTTTTCAGTCGGAATAGTGTTTTCTCTCCCAACAAATCAGCCGGAATAATATTTCAATTTGTTTTTTCAGCGAAACGAAGATCGTAGCACAGTGTTCCCAACACCAACCAGGACTGGACCTGCACCCAGATCGTAGCACAGCGTTCCCAACACCAACAAGGACTTCCCAACACCAACAATGACTGGACCTGCACCCAGATCGTAGCACAGCGTTCCCAACACCAACAAGGACTGGACCTGCACCTGGACGACAGCTCTGCCTCTGACGCGACGAATCCAAGCTCCAAACCAAACAATCATCATGCTGTTCATGAGCCCGAGCGAGATGCGATCCAAACTCGAAACGGCTCGATCGTATGTGCCCGTGCGCGCGTGGCCGTTGATGCGATCCAAACTCCAAACGGCTCGATCGTCGGCTCACCGACGACAGGAACCGAGCGGCATGGAGATGGAGCGCGGCCGCACTAAACGTAGAGTAGTAGCTTGTGACTCTAATCGGCAGGCCCACACCCACCATCCTATATTGATTTTGATCGAGTCGGTTGTCCATTCCCAAGAGGGACGTGACGTAGCAGATTGCCAAAACAATGGGCTGCACCAGCACCTCCTCCTCGGATAGATAGAGATCACCGTAACGTCCCTGCGTACAAGTTGCCTAGTAGTAAGCCAGTAACAGGTTTTTAGCGCCCACGGAGATTTTGGAACTGCCCTGGATCGACATCAGCACGTACCTTAAACCTAGCAAGAAATTTTTGTCCTGCCACAGCGGAAAAAATTACGATATGATCTGTGTTTTCTCTTTCAAAGCGCGAGTAAATCGATCGTATATACTCGTAGTAGACTATAGTGTATGGGGCATGAGAACGCACATTACCAGTACTAGGATGGAAGTGACGATGGAATGGAACGATACAATAATAGATGTGAAAGTACAGAGTTGACCTTGCAATCTCTTGCTTTTCTTCTATAAATTATGGCCCTCGCTTTTTGTCACCGAAGGCAGTAAGATAAGCATCTTATTCTCGATGTTTTGTTATTTTGTCTGTGGTATTGCAAGTCCAGTGCGACATCCCGTTTACAGTAAACCTACCTGCTGTCGAGCTGTGGCTGGGCGCAGGAAGATGTACTCCTATCTGCCTGGCCTGCCTTCCTGCCGCACAACGCAACTTTTCCAGCTTCCAAACTTGATGCTCACAAATGCTGGAGCAACCTGTCTGTCCTGCCAATTATTCTGCTCCAAATTAAGGTATTTATGCATTTTGGATGAAACTGAAGAACGAATCCCATGTAGTTGCAGTCAGAGGTCTCAGCGCCACGCTAAGTTATTTAAGCTTATTTGCCACGCTGGTCTCTCTATCATCCTGGCGACACAAGCAAACGGGATGGCTTAGAGAAGTAGGGAATAAAAGTCAAGCTATATAAGGAGGCAGGCCTTACTTGCATATGTGACAATGCGTGTACAATCGTAATGCGGTGGAGTCAAGCACGATTTGTACGTCTTCCAACCTGAAGAGCGAGCTCGGTGTCTATCTTGAGAGAGATGTCAAGTGCCTTCACAGAATGCGTTAATGCTCCACTGGAACAAATCAAATAAGTCGTTGAACTAACTGTATAATGATTCCAGCGGGGGGTTGTAGTTGTACATTAATTCGAAATACATCAGTGACCTAAACACCAGACAAGCTCTGTCCCATTAAATACAAGTTTAAATCAGTCAGAACCCTGAAAAAGAAATAGTACCTTGAAATATAGGTGACTCCCGTTTCTCCGATTTTCTTTACTGTATCAACTGTCACATTTCCAGACGCCTGCAGAAAAGAAATATATTACTACCTCCTAAAAAAATGTTACTACCCTTCAGCACCCAAATCTGCCAGTAACAGAGAGAACTAGTCGCTTTCAACAAAACAACATTACCACTAGCACTACGTCATATAAGAACTGTAAGCCTTGCAAAGTTGAATTTGCATACCTCAGTCTCAAATCTACCATTTATCAACTGAACTGTGTCTTTAAGCATCGAAACATCTACATCCCCATTTGCAAGAGGAACAACCATATTGTCCAACATTATATGGGTTAATGAAGTTTTGTTCTCAGCAGCATACTTCAACAAATCTGTCACTTCTTCAATTGTCCTTGTCTCGACCTAATTTATTAAAAAAGGCACATGTCAAGATTTGTGATTTTCTTTCTTTTGCTATGGGAATATGTGGACATATAGTTGAACAAAACATCATAGAAACCAAATCAGTCTAAACAAAGGTGAACCACAAAAATATTAATACCTAGACACATAGGTTTGTCCTTTTCAACTTGCGCATCAGTAAAAAAGTACCTACCTCAACAGGAATTGTGAGTTTTTCCTTCTGCAGGAATTGATCAACAGATCTCATTGCATTTGCAATCCCACCGGCAACAGAAATATGATTATCTTTTATCATAACCATATCAAATAAACCAAGCCTGTGGTTCTTTCCACCACCAATCAGTACCTACATGAGACAAAGGGCAAGCAAAATTGCAATGAGGACTAAGAAAGCAGACCGAAGAGGCAGTAGGGGTAGGCCCCTCCTGTTTTACCTCAAAAAAGCAGACCGAAGAGATGAACAATAACAACGTAAAAAAGGTATGCTTACTGCCCACTTGTCAATCAGACGTAAACCTGGGGCGGTTTTCCTTGTTTCCAATATGCATGCTGGACAGGCAGCATCAGTCATAGCCTGGACAGAAGAACAACAGAAGCTTTACTGACATATCAAATGACAATGATGTGATCTAAAAGGATAGGAGGATTGTGAAATATAAAATCTGAAGAACTAGCATTTGACAGCTATTGTGCCAATAAAAAAAGCAACAAAGGTGCAAGTTCCGAGACAACAACAAAAAAAACTTTTTGGCTGGAAGTATCCAAATGGCTGGAGATTAAATATTATGCATGTGCTGGACATAACAAGAAAATAATCGAGGAACACATAGTGACTCTCAAACTGTAGCATAGACAAGGCCCTAGGAGTCTAGGACAAAAAGGAAAAACATTCCAGTTTATCCAAGGAGCAGCTTAATCATGTAAATAAGGGCAGAAATAACCTTTGTTAGGGTCGCAATGCCACTCATCCGCTGCATGAAATTTAGCACAACCCTTTCAGCAACGATGATGCTCCGGGCACACCCTTAATACAAAGATAGCATTGGGGAAAATGGTTTCACTTAAAAGCATTAACAAGTTCAAATTTTAAGTAGGCTGACTACATTTTACACACATTTTACCATATACTTTTCCAAACTGCAATCCTTTATGGACATAATTTCCATCACTTTCAAACCATTCAACCTGCAAATTCGGTCAACAAAGAACACTTGGTATAGTTAATACTGCCTGTAATATCTAGAGAACCAGATCTTTTCCCAAAACTCAAATGGGAGAAAAGATGCAAAGTAGATACCTTCAAAGATGGGTCAACCTGGTTAAATATCATATCTGCTAGGCTTATTCCAGCAATGACACCATCTGCTTTAGCAATAAATGTGGCTTTGGCTTCCACATCAGAAGGTATGGTGGCTAAACAAGATACATCCCCTGAAAGTGTTGACAAACAGACCAGATGTACATACATTAAAAAAATGCAAATAGTTTCACATAAAAATATGAAAACGTAGCATGCTGCATAGCAATTTGAGGAATGACCTAAGTGGACAGACTAGTGGTATTGATCTTTTAATTACGATACCCATTGTCTAAAGTCTGAGGAGGAAACTGAGTGGTTAAGAAAATAAGAATTAAGAACCTCGTGTGTTTGAATTAAAAATAGGGGCCCATATCACCATATGACAGAAACAATTAGAGCTTCTTGTAATGTTGAAGGGCAGGGACTAAGCAGTGCAGACCATGGAGACAGGATATAAATTGACTATCCACAGATGACAGATCCTTAACCATTCTCTTCATTCTACCTTCATGTATAATTTTTTCTACAGTACATACAGCACAAGTGTAGAGAAGAGGAATTGGGCCAACAGAGATTGTATTACATCACTGAATGGTATAAGTACATGTTACAACAGAGAGCGCACTCGCAGCACACAACGCAGCTCGTGGGCAACGCCGTGGCCGCCGCACCTGACCGCTAACTAACTCAGTCAAAACTGTATGTCTCAACAACAAGTAACCAAGAAGAAACCTGAACTGTGCATCCCATTCATAACAAATTGGACAAGAATCACAGCTCACATGACCTATGACATCCTACGGAAGTGTGCTGATTATTCAATGTGGCAAGGCTAATGTGCACAGTAAAGGTTTAAGAACACAGATTGCATTCGTATTTTCTTCTACTATTTGCAATCAGTTGTAGCCTAAAGTGACTGGACAGCATCATTCCAGGATATGAAAACTAACTTGCCTAGTACTCCGTCCTAATACCCCAGCTCTGCCAGATGCCACTGCGCTCATTGACAATGAGATGACCACACAGCAGCACAGGATCAGATTTTTGCACTAAGCGCCAGCAGCACTATATATCTGGTCGGTCGTTATCACGACATCCTGAGCCCAATTACGATCACAACACTAGAATGCAGGAATCAAATGATTTTGCGCTCCGCACCATGGAACACCGTAGTGCTAGAGAGCAGTGACAAACAGCTAGATAGCGCTCTCGTGGATTCCGAATCGCAAGGGGGGCGAACAGCACGTCAGCGTGACGCACCACGTAGTTTGCTGCGTAGCTCGGTCGCCTGGCGTCCTCTGCGAGGGCGAGCGCGATGACGGCCTTGAGGTCGTAGGTGGGGTGTGCCGGCGGCGCCACCGGCGGCGCGGGTGCCCGCGCCTCGGCGGACATGGGAGCGGCCTGGGGGCGAGCGGGCAGGCGCAGGAGGCCGGGCGGGAGCCGCTGGTGGTTAGAGCACGGCGATGGGTAGGAGGCGTGGAGGCTGTGGCGGCGGGCGAGGAGGAAGCGCGCGGGGCAAGGGGCTGGAGCCGTGGGGATCGCGGGCATCGCTCGCAGCTGGCGCGCCGGGCTGGGAGCTGGGACGCGAGCGAGAGAGGTTGGGGGAGGAAAGGAAGGGGGTGCTGCGAGGCGGAGTGGGGCGCCGCCTTTTTGGGTGGCCGGCGCGGGGCGCGTCGATTTTGTGATCTTTGGCGGCTGTTGGTGACGGCGCGCGGGGAGCCGTGGACGGGGGCGGGGCTCGCTGATCGAGAGCTGGTGGCCGCACCTGCACTGCACGGCAATACGGTATGATGGGTAGCGCTTGCGTGTTTTTACGCTTTTTTCCCTCGCGTGCGGTGTTTGCCCGGTGGTGGTGGTGGAGCGGCAGCTCGTCCGGCCGTGAGAAACTGCAATGGAAAAAATAACAGTATGGAGATTTTGGAGATATTTTTAAGTTTTCAAGGATTAGTGCTCCCCTAACTTATCTCCACTTCTTCCTTGGTGGTTTCTAGTGAAATTCAAAGCGCATTTGATTGGGAGCAAGTGAGTTATTTGGATTTCATCTATTGGTCACTGAAGTTCTTTGTCAAGCCAGATGATTTCAAGGTTGTAACTCTTGTCTTGGTATAGTTCCAGCTTTTGTGGTGAGCCCCGGGAATGCATAGATTTGTGAACCCATTTTCTATTGGTACTTTTTTTCTGGTGATGTTTTGGCTACCGTATAATGTGAACTCTTATCAGCATGTACTGTGTCACTGCTTTGTTCTTTGTACTGAAAATTTGGTGCATGTATTATGTGCCGCGCGAGGTAGAGATGAGATGCAATGAATGATCCATCGTGCTGTTCCTGTTATGGCACAATCAGGTTCTTCAAATGCTTTTAATAATGAAACCAAATACTAGTTTCCATTGTGACAGAGATGCTAAGTCTCTAATTGTGTTTCAGCCAATATTCGATCTTAACAAGTCGTACTATCTCTATCAAATTGGTGTCTCTGAGTACTTTCAATTGGATACCTCCTATTTTTTCACCGTCCGATTTTGGCCAACGAAAGATCCATCTTGTTGTTTGGTTCTTTGCATAGTAACACAAATGTAAATGAAGTAGTTCAAATTTGTCTTCCGCCGGTAACGAAAGTAGCTTTGTTTCATTTTCGTTTGCGTTACCTCAGATACATCCAAACAACACGCATGTTTTTTTCCGACCATCGTAAAATTTCTCTTATCTTGAATCTAAACAAGAATGGTACATTAGCTACCTACCGGGAATTCTTTCTTAATCTTGGAGCAGACCATAGCGAGTTTGATGAACAAATCAAATCAGGCGGCAATGCAGCTCTGATGGTTTAAATTTTCAGTCCGAGTTACAATGAGCATTTCGGATCAGATTCCGCGGCCAAATTTCCAAAGCAGCGTTCAACAAACTAGGGCCCCACACCATTCGTTGTGGTACTGTACTACTAGTCAATAAGTGCAGCCCAGCTGTGTTGAAAAAACGAGACGCAAGGGGTGAGTTTGCTCCATCCATTTTGGGTTACACGGGAACACTGAGGCGCGACGTGTCCTGCCACCTCAAGAGCCAAGATCAAGTATGCAAGCCTGCGTGTGCTATAAATACCTACGCAGAGCCCTTTTGATTTCTCGAGTAGGCCGGGGGCTACCGTCCAGAAATGGACACACTGCTCTACGACGGCGGCTCAAGATGGCATCCGCATCGGTTAGAACTCGCGGTCTGATCGTGTTTGTGCAGGCCATGGCGCTCATCTGCGTGGTGATAATGAGCGGCTGCAGCTCCACCTGCGAGGGACGGCGATGTGAGCGCCACTTCTTCTAGCTACTACTCTGTTGTTTCTACAGTATTTTGCACATCTGAAATTCTGAACGAGAAACATATATGTCGTCTTCTCAGATCGGCTAAAACCGTGGTTTCGTATAATCGTATGTATATGTGCATCTGTGCAGCTGATCTGCTCCCGTTCTTCCGTGAGGAGAAGCCGCCCATCGCGCTTCAACCGGTTCCGTGCTTCCTTCCGCGGTGCCCCAAGAATTAATGGTCTCTGTTGCTGATGCTGCGCATGAGAGCTTGTTTAAATCCAGTGTATAAAGTTTTGGGGTGTCACATCGGGTGTTATATGGGGTGTCGTATAGGGTGTTCGGATAATAATAAAAAAATTACAGAATCCGTATGTAAAACGCGAGACGAATTTATTAAGCTTAATTAATCCGTCATTAGCATGTGTGTTACTGTAGCACCACATTGTCAAATCATGGATCAATTAGGTTTAAAAGATTCGTTTCGCAAAGTAGTCACAATCTATAGAATTAGTTATTTTTTATAAACTATATTTAATACTTCATATATGTGTCCAAACATTAATAGGATGTCAAACTTTTGGAGAACTAAACAAGGCCTGAGTATATTCGAGGGTGCTTTCAGAATGTTGATAACAGATACTACTGTACTCAAACAACACCGTCGTGTCATGAACCGAATAATCTCAGCGGTTTGTAGAGGCAATAAAGACGCAACTCCGACGGAGTCGTCTGTTGGTGTTTCCTGCGCTCTGTTGTTTCGTTCACTATATGTTTCCAGGGTTATAAGTAAGTAAAACTGTTGTTGTGATTAATATTGGTGAATACCTGAACTGCAGCTCGGCCTTTCCCTCGTGCTTGCGACAAATTTCTCTTACAAAATAAATAGGTGTTTGGTTTGAGACTCAAGATGGTCCATCGCTTTCTCGCTTCTCATTTCTTTCGTTTGGTTCCTGAATGAAATGGATGGATCTATCGTCATCTTATTCTTCACCAGCTATTAATTAGAGGCTACTATTTAGGAAGCTACGACGGCCCGCGATTCTATAGTAAGTCGCATGAATCAAACAAAAGAAACTATTCTTTTCGTTCTAGAAACCAGATAAACAATTCTTCTTCTTTTTACACTATGGACATGAACCGTGTCAAAGTGGTTTTGACCGATTCTGTTTCTTGCCTCTCCTCTGCATTAGCTATTGCATTTTTTCTATTTTCTTTCTAAATACAAATTAAATGAATTGTATTCAAATTGATCTTCGTCCACAAAAGTTCTGTTTTTAAGCATTGTTCATTTATATATTTTTTATGAAAGAAAATTTTAAATCAGAATCTAGCCTATGAGTCAAACTGTTTCATAAAGTGATTCTAATTTATCATAAAGATATTTTTAAAGAATTCGAATTCAAAATATTTTGAGAGAATTCGAATCTAGCCTATGAGTCAAACTGGACACCCGCGCCTACACGCGGGGCCCGCGTTGCCCGACCCCACGCTGACTTCTACACACGCGGCGACCCCTCGTGCCCCCTCCGTTTTCCTCGCCCAAATGTATGCGCCAGCTCGACAATGCCCCAACAGCTGCAGCAGGCGGGTGAACACGAGATCTACTTTGCAACATCCAGATAAAACACTTGCAACATACGTCAAAATTACAGAAACACTTGCAACATACGTCCGAAACTACTGAAATATTTGCAACATACGTCTGAAACACTTACGAAAACACCTGAAAACACTTCAAAATCATTGCAAACATATGCAACATCTCGATAAAACACTTGCAACATATGTATGAAACATTTGCAAATCAAGATAAAACACTTGCAACATACGTCTGAAAAACAAATGCAACATTAGGAACAAACACTTGCAACATACGTGTACAATCATTGCAACATATGCAACATCCGGATCTACTTTTACAAGATCCATATGAAACACCTGCAATTTACCTTTGAAACATCTGAAACACTTGAAATAGACGCTTGCAACATGCGCTTTCAGCAAAAGCTGGCAGGTGGGCGGGCGGTCAGAGCACTCACAGCGGGATCAGGCGCTAGGTCATGATGGAGGAGGATGGCAGCGGGCGGCCGGCTGCACGGCCCATGGTGAGCGGCTGCTGCTGCCCCGGCCTAGCGAGTTGCACCCGTAGTGGAGGCGGCAGCAGCGCGACAAGGAGGCGTCCTGCGGCGAGGCGCCCCCGCGCTAGAGAAGGTCGCAGCGGGTGGGTGCCATGCCCCTGGTAAGCGGCCCTGCGCTGGAGAAGGCGAGTGGCGGGCAAGTCTTAGGAGCAGCTTGGGCCGATAGCTCACAGGCCTAGAAAGGTGGCGTCCAGACGGACGAATGCTCGCACCATAGCATTTCGGTTTTTCTAAGTGCATAAGATACCGTAGAGTAAATTTGGAAGAAGAAGCCGTTGCAGACGAAGACACTTCGAATTTGGGGTGCATAAGTGGAGCCTTACGAAATCCCATCGGACAGAATTGACTATCCCTTTCTGTTGATCAAGGGTTGTTTTGCTCTCCAAAATTCTTATGACATAGCTGTTGATCAAGGCAATATATAGTTGGGAGTTGGGACTGAGATGATTTTGTAAGACCGCTTTGTTCTCCGGAATTCCAAGGATAAAAGTTGTGAAGCAAGGGGAATATTTTAAGAGCACATGACGACGGTTTGCATCCATATAAAATCGTACAATAGTGATATAAAGAAAAGTGATGGTCTCACAAGACATTGTCATAGATGAAAAACAAGACCCGTTTGTTTGAACTGTTTAAAAAGTGACGAGTCTTCATGGACACGAGAAAGAAAACTCACGAGAGATGATTTCAGCATGTTACTTTTGAAGTCGTGATGGATAATTTCTTTTCTTTTTTTTACCCGTCACTTGGCTTCTAACACTATGCTAATATACAGGGGCTGTTTGTGACTGCTCCGCTCCTATTTTTGCAGATCTGCTCCACGAACTCTACCATAAAATTTGTGGAGTAAGTGATACTCTTTGGCATACAGCCTAGCTCCAGCACTAGCAATGAGTTGTTTCTATATAAATAGTCTATTATGCCCTTGATTGAAATTGTACTTGATATTTTCTGAGAAGAATAGAAAATAAATGATAGAAAATTAACAGAGCCCGTGTTTAGTTCAAAAAAAAGTTCTAAAAAAATGCTACAGTAGCCATCACATCGAATCTTACGATACATACATAGAGCATTAAATGTAGCGAAAAAAAAACTAATTGCATAGTTCGGTTGGAATTCGCGAGACGAACGTTTTAAGCCTAATTAGTCTATGATTAAACACTAATTGTCAAATAAAAACGAAAATACTATAGTAACTAAATTCTAACTTTTTAACCAACTAAACACGGGCAGAGACGAAGAGTATGTATGTGTTTGTGGTTCTTGACTCTCCGTATGGGCAGCCCAGGTTCACAGGCATCGTTCTATTGCGTGCCGCCGGGCAGCTCCCAGCCCCTGCCCCTGCCCACGTCAGGGTCGGACAGCTGCTTGTCATCCTCTGACGATCGATCAGGTGGAATGGTAACGTGGGTAATTATCCTTTTAACTCCACATGAAATTACAAAACTCGGTGTTACATGTTAGTAAGTTCTAAACTCTATGTGTAGATCTAACGGGTAAAGAACATCTGTTGGTGTACTTTGTTAGCTAGCGCTCGCAGCGATCGGAAATGAAGTGCAGTCGCAGTCCCTACAGCGACGCGAGGTACAGCATCCCGGTGGTGGCACTGCAGAGGCGACGACAGAGTCGGTGGGGCTTCCCATCGCTGGCAGCATCCTTCTTTAGATCGGATTAGTGTTTCTCTATAGGTGGTTCCGACAGCTCCGGTCAACCTCGTCATTAGAGCCATAGTCCCCACACATCTCTTTTTATCATGCTATGCGACAGGGGCCTACCAACCATATTAGGGTTTTGCGTCCCCGATCAGGGCGCAGATTGAGGAGGGCCTATTGGTGGAGATCAACTAACCTTCTCTCCCTTATCTCACTACCATCTTTCAATTTCATATCATTTACTTTTGTTCATTCCATTACAGATTAGCGCATAGAGCATGTTTCATCGTCACGGTCAATTGTCGATAGATTTAACAGCTACAACACAGCACTCTGTTCTGAAATAGATACTTAACTTTGGACCTTCTTTTGTCCAGGAATTATAGATTTTTCCTTAAACTCATGCTAGCTACATGTTCTCTGAATACGTTGGGTGGTAAGACTTTTGTAAGCGGATCTGCGAGTATCTTTTCGGTACTTATATGCTCAAGACTTATGACATGATCCTGAACTTTATCTTTCACAATATAATACTTTATGTCAATGTGCTTGGCAGCATCACTTGACTTATTGTTGTGAGCATACTGTACTGTCGGATTATTATCGCAGTGTAACTTAAATGGTCTATAGATGTCGTCAACCACCTTCAAACCGGATATAAACTTCTTTAGCCAGTTCATCTGCCCCGTTGCCTCATAACACTCTACAAACTCGACATACATTGTGGACGATGTAGTGACGGTTTGCTTTGAGCTTTTCCATGAAATAGCTCCCCCTGCGAGAGTGAATACAAATCCAGACGTGGATTTTCTATCATCTTCCGTATAATCAGAATCTAAATATCCCACTATATGGAGTGAATTAGATCTTCTATACGTCATCATGAGGCTTTTCGTTCCTTACAAATAACGAAGACTTTCTTTACTAAATTTTAGTGTTCTGTTCCAGAATTGCTCTGAAATCTACTAAGTAACCCGGTAACAAATGCCAGGTCAGGGCGCGTACATACTTGAGCATATTGCAAGTTTCCGATAGCTGAAGCATTTGGAACCGCTTTCATTTGATCGATTTCATATTGGTTCCTGGGGCATTGAAAATCCCCATATCTGTCGCCCTTGACTATAGGAGCAGGTGAGGGACTACATTTGTGCATACTGAATTTCTTTAAGATCTTTTCTATGTATGTCTTTTATGACAGTCATAATACCCCTTTACTTCTATCTCGGTGAATCTCGATTTCTAGAACGAACGAAGCTTCACCAAGATCTTTCATATCAAATTTTGAGGACAAAAACTTTTTTGTCTCCAGTAGTAGACTGACATCACTACTAACAAGTAATATATCATCCACATACAGGATAAGAAAGATAAACTTCTCATTCTTAAACTTTGCATAGACACAAATATCCTCCATATTCTTTTTAAACCCAAAATTTCTTATTGTCTGATCAAACTTCAAGTATCACTGTCTTGAAGCTTGTTTTAATCCATAAATAGATTTCTTTAGGCGGCATCCCATTCATTCTTTTCTTTCCATGACAAAACCTTTCGGTCGTGTCATGTAAACATTTTCCTCCAAGTCCCCATTGAGAAATGTCGTCTTTACATCCATCTGATGTAATTCTAAATCGTAATGTGCCACTAATGCCATTATGATTCTAAAGGAATCCTTACATGAGACTAGAGAAAATATCTCATTGTAATTAAATCCTTCTCTGTGCGTCAAGCCTTTTGCCACAAGTCGCGCTTTATATCTCTCTATATTCTATTTAGAGTCAAGTTTTATTTTATAGACCCATTTACAGCATACTGTTTGGCTCCTTTAGGAATTATTTTTAAGTCCCAAACTTTATTGGTATTCATAAATTTCATTTCATCTTCCATGGCCTCAAGCCACTTTGATGAATGATCACTTCTCTTGGCTTTTTCAAATAAGGTGGGATCATCCTCTAATTGAAATTGCTCAGTGTTGTATACTTCATAGTTAGCAGAAATAGCTGATTTTCTAACTCTTTGAGACCTTCTAGGGGCCTCCACATTTGGCACATCTTCTGTTTGAGGCTGTTGTTGCTCCCCCTCATGTGTGGTAATAGGTTCTACAGGATCCTGAAGAACAGGTTTCTCATCGTTATTCATTGTTGCCATAGGCGGAATAACAACAGATGTAAGCACCACAGTATCTTGCACTGTCGGTGCGGCGACAGCAGGTAGTGAGAAAAATAGCTCATGGATTATCGAAGTGGGCGCATACACCTGCTTCTCTTCAAGGTCAATTTCACGAGCTACCATGCTCTCCCTCATCATTTCATCATCTAGGAAGACAGCGTGTCTCGTTTCCATAAACTTTATATGTCTGTTTGGACAGTAGAAACGAAAACCTTTTGACTTTTCTAGGTAGCCAATGAAATGACAGCTTACTTGTAACACCTCGGGTGTTTAAAATACTAAAACCTGACATGTCATCATATGCATTGCAAAGCATTTGGTATTTGGTGAAAACTTTGAGATGCATACACTAAAACAAGTTTATATTCATGTGGTATGTGTTGAATTGTATTGTTTGACTTAAATTCAAAGTTTGTTTGAATTTTTCGAGAAAACCCCGTTTTTTAGCATTTAAATCCTACCCTGAAAATCCATTTCAAAATCTAAGCATAATTTTGGGTTGATCCCAAAAACAAAAGTGTAGAGCTTGGCAAGTTATACAAAGTTTGTTTTTGGAGTTTTTCAAGTTGTTTAGAAAAATTTTGAGTAATTCAAAAAGGCGTAATTCGTTAAATTTCCCTATTCAAAATCAAAAGTTCATTTCAAAATCTAGACCGAATTAGGAGATGGTTATAGAAGCAAAGTTGTAGAACTTTTGATTTTGAACAACTTTTGTTTTTGGAGATTTTTGAGTTGTTATGAAAATTTGAGAGTAATTTGTGAATTTTGGCGAATGGCAAACTTGTAATTACTGTGAACAGTGTCCACCGTCGAGACTACACCGCCGACGACCTTCTTCGGCGTTCCAGGCGCGTCGTGGCCGTCCTTGGCGTCGCGCTGGCACAGAAACGGCTCCGTCGTGGCTTCCTTGAGCTTCTGAGTCGCGTTATAAGAACCGAGACGCCGTCGTCGTCGTTTTTCTTCCTCCTCTGCTTTTCCCGTCGCCACCACCGCAGCTCCGTCGAGCTCTCGTCGTCAACTTAGCGCCGTTGCAGTCTCGGCAAAGCCTGTCCCAGCTCCGCCTTAACCTTACGCGTCCAACCGACCCACCAATTCATTTTATCTCCACCGGAAACTCGCTATCCACGTCTTTCTTCTTCGCGGCCGGCAACTCCTCCACCGAGCGCGATTCGCCGTGGCCAGAGCTCCATGGTGCATCTTCGTCCCTGGTTTTGGCTGATTCTGTTTTGTCTCGATGTTGTAGTACTTAATCCATAGCTGGTTGCTCATTTTGATCACTGGAGTCACCGGTACACCATCGCCGACGACGTTTTGCTCCGCCGTGATCAACGTGATCGTTGTCACGCCTCTCCGTTGCTTCTCCGACCTCGCTCCTTGCTTCAACGCGTTCGGGGTGAGCCTCTGGTGCTTCCTGAATCCCTTGTTTGAGCTCTACCGGTCGCACACCGCCGGTGTAGCACTGCCGTGCCACCGCGTCCGCCATGGCCGACGACGAGCTAGTATAGAGCCGTAATCAGTGCTGATAGGGACGTCAATCGATGCGCCTAGACTTGGTGATCATTTTGGTACGTTGGTCGTCGCCGATGATCTCACCGTCGGCGAGAAATCACCGGTCAGAGCCGTCGCTGCCGTGGTCAATGTCGGAGGTTAGGGATGACAGGTGGGGTCGGGTTGTCAGTGACTCAGCGTTCAAATGGATTTTTTCTATTTTCAAATTTGAATAAATAGTATCTGTTTTTGTTATTTTTGTGTAGATTTATTTAGAGCTCAAAAAATTATGAAAATTTTTGTGTGACTTCTCTGTGATGTATAGTATTTAAGAAAAATATAAAATAATGTTTTCAGTAATTTTTTAATGTGATAAAAATTGCTCAATTTATTAATAAATGGATTTCCATGATTTTTCTAGGCTTATTTATATATCCAAAAATTATGAAATTGGTTTTGCCACTTAGTTATCATGTAATGAACATTTACAAAAATTTTGAGATCAATTGGAATAAGTTGATTTATTTCATAATTTTAAATTAAATAATTAATTCATAAAAGCAAATAGTAACCTTTAATGATTTAGGTTTTGTTTGAAATTTTGATTGAGTGATGACCTTGGATCATTAGTTGATAATGATCCTTGGCAATTGATTGGGTGTTGCGAAAAAGGTTTGACAAGTTTGACTTGCAACTGTACCGCGAAGGAAAGTTGTATTCAAATTATTAATTTTGCATCCATCATCGAGCATCATGTTTCGTATTCCACATCTTGTTAAACATGGCATTGTTATTACGTGTAGTAAACGAAGGTGAACACGTGGTATTTAATCAAGTGGTTGAGGAGGTTAATCCGTCTATTGAGGTCGGACCAAATACTTGTGAAACGTCGTAGGAGCCGGACTTTTCCGTCAACGAAGGCAAGCCCCGGATGCATACAACCCTACCTTGTGTTTTACAAATTGATTTTGCTTTTGCTTTCCGTTACTGCATTAAGTGATTAGGAGTTAAGTAAGAGCCTAATTGGTGCATTACCATCCTTGTTATTCCATATTTACCATATTACCAGTTTTTAAACTCGTATATGCCTAGTTTTGCTTAGCTATGCGTAGAACGATGAAAGTCGGGTGATTACCTGCCACCTGCAAGTTTTAAATGGAACATTGGTTAATTATGTTAGCATGTGATATGGGAATGTGGAGTAATAAATCTAGATCGGGCGGACTCGATGTGTGTGAGCCACAAGACATGGAGGTCTTGTGAGCGGGTTCTTTCCGCCTGTGTCGATTAAGGCACGTCCGTTGTTGAATTGCATGAGGTGAGAATTTGTAGTACTAACCACATACTCGTAAGCTTTGAACTTGGTGATTCTATTACGAGAATGGCTACTCGCGCCTTTGGGAGTGGAGAGGTGGCGGGAATAGCGTGTACCCACGTGGGCTAAATTTTGGATTGGTGGAGTCTTGTATTCTCGGGTGGCGCGGACCCGTTCTTGTTTGAGAACGAGGGTAGGTTGGTATATGTAGGTCGGGAACTGCATATGTCGTGTGGTCTGGAATTCCCAGCTGGGTTTACAATCGGTTCGAATCGTCGTTGCTCCTCGGTTATGGAGACTCAACTCACTGTTCATCATTGTAGTATTAATAACTGGAACTTGAGAATGGTTGATGAAGGTGTTGGATATGAAGTTTCATGATCTCATTACGGATCGTGTCATCTTTGTATGAGTTTATGAAGTTTAAAGTGTTGAAATAAAGAATTTTGTTAAAGAGCTTTTACGCAAAATAACTTTGATTATTGCTAAAACCATACCTTGAATCCCTGAGCCTGCATTCTTGAGTTATCAGTTCTTATTTTGGATAAGTCTTGTTGAGTACTTTTGTACTCAGGGTTCGTTGACCCTTGTTGCAGGTGAGTCTCATGAGCAGATCTGTTGTGGATCGTGCTGCATGACAGTTGTACCTTGTGATGACGATGAGAAGTAATTGTGTGGCCCTTGGGTAGGGCAGCCTCATTGTGTGTTTTGTATTATATTATAATGCCGCTCCACTACTTTGGTTTGTATTAATATCGAACTTAGTTGTATGGTTTGAAACAAATGGTTTGTAAACTATGTTATCGTAAGTCTTCCGCTACTTTTACTCTGATGTATTTATTTGAATAAACTGTTGTAATACTGCAATGACTCTGTAATGTGATCCTGCTCGGAAATCGTGGATGATTCGGGGTTCCCCGAGGACACCCGACAGTCTTCTTAAATTACCAGGAACATATGCATAGATGTCAAAGGTCGTTGGACAGTGACAGGTGCATGTGGGCCCTATAATTTAGGAGGTTCTGCCACAGAATGGTATTAGAGAGATCGTTACAAAGTTTTTATGGTATTGGTTTACAAAAACTTCAAAATGATTTGGGATGACTAAATCTAACTTGATTAATTTGGTCCAAATTGCTTCCGACTTATCTTATTCATTCCTCCCATTCCGTATTTAATTAAAAAAGGGTCTTGTGTGGTGGAGTAGTAATCTTACTATGCCCTATATAAAAAAATAAATGTTGTTTATGTGCATTATAAACTTTGATGTTTTTGTTCGTAAGAACGATTCATGCATCATTATTAATTCACTCGTTACTTCCTTCACCTCTTAGTGCAGAGTTGAGTAGTGAGACCTGGTTTGAGTAATGTAGTCTATCATAGGCATTTGCTCTTTAGACTTTGATCAAATGGTCTTCTTGGATTAAATTGGTTTCCTCTGATATGGCTCGTGCCAAGATGGCGCCCAAGTAAGTCCCTTTGGACCCAAAGGAGTTCCTCGTCACCAACTTGCCCCTAGAAACGATGGTGCTAGCGAGTGAGTTCTAGGCACGATCCTCAAAGGAGATCTGAGAGAAATTCTGCAGAATTAGCACAAGCTACTAGAGATAGGGCTTTGGATGCTATACAGGTAGGAGAATTACAGGATCAATTGAGGCGTCTCACCACCACACACAGGAACTGCGAAAGCATGTTAGTTCATACGGTGGAGGGACGAAATGAGGCTTGGTATAGGGAAAATATAGCTAGAGCTAGAACTCATGAGCTAAAATTCTATGTAGAAGATTTAGAAGAACATAATACCTATCTACATGAGAAAGTTCATAGGCTTAGCAATCTACTAGACCCGAATCATGAGCCTCAAGCTGATGCCATGGACCCCGGTGTCATCCTTGCCGATGATAATGAATCGGAAGAGGAAGAAGAAGAAGATCCTGAAGAATTAGTAATGATCAATGACAGTGATGATGAAGTCGGTAATAATTCCGGAATGGATACCGAGCCTAAAGTTTGAAGTAATCACGGAAAAGAGTAGAGTTGTATAATAGTTAATTATGGTTAAGCTATGTATCTTGTTTTGGTACATATAGGGTCTGGTGTTTATAGTAATAAACCCTATGTTATGTGTCTGGAGTAAACTGTTGTGCAATTCAATAAAGGCTTGTGAATAAAGTTTGATTTGTTATGAGCAGATGCGTCGTACGTGGGGATCATATATTCCTGGTATATCACAAGATGATGATGATGATATCCCTAACCCGCCACCGATGCCGACCAATCTGGCTGATGCTATCGCTGCATTAGTCAATGTGACTATGGAAAATTCTCGTTTGCTTCATGAGATGGCTCAAAGTAATCAGAATCAGATGCATGGAAACCGTGGCCGCAATCATAACAGGCATGAGGCTACCTATGTGGATTTCACGGATACAAAACCCCGGTGTTCACCAAGCGGATGAACCTTTGGAGGGCGATGGAGCTTAGGACCATGGAGCGAAATTTAATCTTATTATTTGCGAGAGTTTGAAATCGGTGTTTCTTGCCCATCAACTTAGAGTGCATTTGGTGCTTGGTATGCAAATCTGATGGCCATGCAACCCTTGAGCGTTCCGATTAACTTGGATAGAATTTCTGCGCTGCTGAGCCCATTATCTAGGAAGGAGTGATGGCTATGAAGTTGGATGAATTCCTTGCTTTGAGGCAAGGGGATCAAAGCAGTTATGCGGTATGTGGGAAGATTCAATCATCGTCGCGATATGCATCCGAACATGTCAATACGGATGCCAAGAAAAAAGAAATGGTTCATGAGAGGTCTAAATACCAAGCTGCGGAGACAATGATGATGACTGTACCAATATCACTTATCATGAGGCGATGAATATTGCAATTGCTTGAGAGGCAAAAGTATCGCTTGACATAAGGAGCTCAAGAAGAAAAAGAATGTGCCGTCTGGACCTTTTGGTGGAAACCAAAAAGAGGCAGAGAGTGATTTATCATTCAATAAACCATTATCGTCCTCCTTATCGTCACACTTGAGTTCCAAAAGACAGCGGTCAAATGTAAAATCTGCTATAACCTATCCGAACTCACGGTCAACCAATGCTCGGTGGTAATGCTCCAACGTCATTGTGGTCACAACTATCCGTGTTATAATTATGGAAGGACTGGTCATTTCTCCAGGGAATGTCCATATCCTAGGCAAGCTAACCAAAATTATCAGAAGGCCCCGCCAATCAACAACGTGGTCGGGCACCAAACAAGAACCACAATTAGAATGCTCGGAAGGGCAAAGATGAGAGGAAGGCAGGGCCGGGTGTTCTATATTCAATTTGGAGAAATTAGGAGGGGAGCCGATGATGATGGGTATGTTTTCTGTTGCCAATCACCCTACAGTTATACTTTTTGATTCTGGCGCATCGCATTCATTCATCAATAGAACATTTGTCATGAAGTATGAAATTTCAATTGGGGCAACAAAGGAAAGTTTCTTTGTACGATCGCTTGGGGGGCGTCGTGTACTAAGGAAATGGTGTACGGTACCCGTAAACACTGGGTGGACATATTTTCCCACTACCATGATTATCCTTTAGGATCGGGATATAGATGTAATCTTGGGAATGAATTGGATGTATCGGCATAAATTCATTATAGATGCTTTGAATAGGACCTTAAGAGTAAGTTTGTGCGATAGTAATTCTCAACTTCTCATCTAACTTCCAACCTTAAGAAGATCGATTGGGCGAGTTTGTGCAAGCTGCCGTCAAAGAGATTAGAGATATATCCGGTAGTACGTGAATTTCTGATGTGTTTCAGTGAGGATTTACCGGTCTACCACACGATAGGGATGTACAGTTTAACATAGAGTTACAACACAGAGCAGCTCCGATTTCTTGGAGAGCTTATAGAATGCCACCTAAGGAATTGGTCGAGTTGAAGGCTCTCGATTATAAGAATTAATTGAGAAGGGTTTATCCAACCTAGTTCCTCACCTTGGGGATGTCCGGCAATTTTGTGAAAAGAAAGATGAGACCACGAGGTTATGTGTTGACTATCGTCCGTTGAATGAAGTGACCATCAAGAATAAGTATCCATTACCTCGGATAGATTTGCTTTTTTTTGATCGGTTGGCGGAGCCAAAGTTTTCTCCAAGATAGATTTGAGATCGGGGTATCACCAAATTAAGATAAAGCTCAAGATATTCCCAAAAGCGGCATTTACCACAAGATACGGATTATATGAATACTTGGTGATGTCTTTTGGTTTGACAAATGCTCCGCTCATTTCATGTATCGATGAACTCGGTATTCATGCCCGAGCTAGACAAGTTTGTAGTGGTATTTATGGATGATATACTAGTATATTCCAAGAATAAGACAGAACATGCAGAACACCTCAGAATTGTTCTGACTCGTTTGAGAGAACATCAATTGTATGCCAAGTTCAGCAAGTGTGATTTTTGGCTTAAGGAAGTGCAATTTCTTGGACATGTCTTGTCGGTAGAAGGAGTTGTAGTTGATCCCGGCAAAGTGAGGGATGTGCTTAATTGGAAACCGCCAACCACAGTTCATCAAGTTCGGAGTTTTCTTGGATTGGCAGGATATTACCGTCGGTTTATTCCAGAATTCTCTAAAGTATCAAAACCTATAACTAAATTGTTGAAGAACCAAGTCAAGTTTGTCTGGTCATCAGATTGTGAAGAGGCTTTCTAGACTTTAAAAAGGTCATTGACTCATTGCATCGATGTTAGCTCAACTTTGATAGCGAGAAGCCGTTTGATGTTTATTGTGATGCTTGGTATTGGTATTGGATGTGTGTTGATGCAAGAAGGCCGAGTCATTGCCTATATGTCCGAGCAACTTAAGCAACATGAAGAACACTATCCTACTCATGATTTGAAGTTAGGTGTGGTTCATGCTCTAAAGATTTGGCGGCATTACGCTTGGTAATCGTGCCATATATATCTGAGATCACAAGAGCTTAAAATATATATCTTTACTCGATCGAGTTGAACATGCGACAAAGAAGATGGTTAGAACTAATTAAGGATTACGATTTGGAAGTACATTATCACCCTGGTAAAGCCAATGTAATTCTGAGATGCTCTCGATCAAAAAAGCTATTGCAATTGCTCGATGAATAAGAACAATGGGTTTGACTTTATGTCAAGAGATGGAGAAGCTAAATGTAGAAGTAATTCAACAAGGTAGTTTGACCAACATAATTGTTGAAGCCACTATTCGAGATCAAGTTATTCTTTGCTCGGAAGAAAAACAAGGGTGTAGCCTATATCAAGGAAAGAGTCGAGGAATGGAAAGGCGGAATATTTGGTATAGATAATGAAGGTGTGCTATGGTTCAAGGATCGTTTGGTAGTACCAAAAGTTCACGAGTTGCGGCGATCAATTCTTGAAGAAGCACATGCTACTAGGTTATCTATCCATCAGGAAGCAACAAGATGTACCATGACTTAAAACAAAGGTTTTGGTGGACAAAATGAAGATAGAAATTGCGAGATATATAGCAGAGTGTGATACTTGTCGGGAAGGTGAACGCTATACATCTAAGGTCTGCTGGAGAACTACAACCATTACCTATTCCAGCTTGGAAGTGGGAGGACATAAGTATGGACTTTATTGTTGGCCTACCCAAGACAGCAAAGGGATTTGACTCAATATGGGTTATTGTAGATCGACTCACTAAGTCAACACATTTTCTTCCTGTCAAGACTATATATCCCCTTGTCCAATATGCCAAGATATATTTAGCAAGAATTATGAGTCTCCATGGAATACCAAAGACCATAGTGTCCGATCGGGGTATCTGAGTTTGTCTCCGGTTTTGGAAACAATTGCATTCTTCCTTGGATACCAAGCTCTCTGTATAGTACGGACTTATCATCCGCAGATGATGGGATGATGAAAGAGTCAATCAAGTGCTTGAAGATATGTTAAGGTGTTGTGTCCTTAATTATTCCAACAAGTGGGACGAATGCTTACCTTTGGCCGAGTTCTCATATAACAATAGTTATCAGGAAAGCATTAGAATGGCTCCATTTGAAGCACTCTATGGCCGTAGGTGCAGAACATCGCTGAGTTGGTCGAAGCCCGGAGAAAGAAGATTCTTTGGAGTTGACCTTGTGAAAGAAACGGAAGACAAGGTTAGGCAAATATAGAATAATTTGAAAATAGCTCAGTCCCGCCAAAAGAGTTATGCGGATAGACGACGGAGACCATTGGTGTTTAACAAAGGAGATTTCTTTTAGGGGGAAGGATTGTAACACCTCGGGTGTTTAAAATACTAAAACCTGAGATGTCATCATATGCATTGCAAAGCATTTGACATTTGGTGAAAACTTTGAGATGCATATACTAAAACAAGTTTATATTCATGTGGTATGTGTTGAATTGTATTGTTTGACTTAAATTCAAAGTTTGTTTGGATTTTTGAATTTTTCGAGAAAACCCCGCTTTTCAGCATTTAAATCCTACCCTGAAAATCCATTTCAAAATCTATGCATAATTTGGGGTTGTCAGTGACTCAGCGTTCAAATAGATTTTTTTCAATTTTCAGATTTGAATGAATAGTGTCTGTTTTTGTTATTTTTGTGTAGATTTATTTAGAGCTCAAAAAATTATGAAAATTTTTGTGTGACTTCTCTATGATGTATAGTATTTAAGGAAAATATAAAATAATGTTTTTCAGTAATTTTTGAATGTGATAAAAATTGCTCAATTTATTAATAAATGGATTTCCATGATTTTTCTAGGCTTATTTATATATCCAAAAATTATGAAATTGGTTTTGCCACTTAGTTATCATGTAATGAACATTTACAAAAATTTTGAGCTCAATTGGAATAAGTTGATTTATTTCATAATTTTGAATTAAATAATTAATTCATAATAGCAAATAGTAAACTTTAATGATTTAGGTTTTATTTGAAATTTTGATTGAGTGATGACCTTGGATCATTAGTTGATAATGATCCTTGGCAATTGATTGGGTGTTGCGAAAATGGTTTGACTAGTTTGACTTGCAACTGTACCACGAAGGAAAGTTGTATTCAAATTATTAATTTTGCATCCATCATCGAGCATCATGTTTCGTATTCCACATCATGTTAAACATGGCATTGTTATTACGTGTAGTAAACGAAGGTGAACACGTGGTATTTAATCAAGTGGTTGAGGAGGTTAATCCGTCTATTGAGGTCGGACCAAATACTTGTGAAACGTCGTAGGAGCCGGACTTTTCCGTCAACGAAGGCAAGCCCCGGATGCATACAACCCTACCTTGTGTTTTACAAATTGATTTTGCTTTTGCTTTCCGTTACTGCATTAAGTGATTAGGAGTTAAGTAAGAGCCTAATTGGTGCATTACCATCCTTGTTATTCCATATTTACCATATTACCAGTTTTTAAACTCGTATATGCCTAGTTTTGCTTAGCTATGCGTAGAACGATGAAAGTCGGGTGATTACCTGCCACCTGCAAGTTTTAAATGGAACATTGGTTAATTATGTTAGCATGTGATATGGGAATGTGGAGTAATAAATCTAGATCGGGCGGACTCGATGTGTGTGAGCCACAAGACATGGAGGTCTTGTGAGCGGGTTCTTTCCGCCTGTGTCGATTAAGGCACGTCCGTTGTTGAATTGCATGAGGTGAGAATTTGTAGTACTAACCACATACTCCGGTAAGCCTGAACTTGGTGATTCTATTACGAGAATGGCTACTCGCGCACTGGGAGTGGAGAGGTGGCGGGAATAGCGTGTACCCACGTGGCTATGGGCTGGATTGGTGGAGTACTATATTCTCGGGTGGCGCGGACCCGTTCTTGTTTGAGAGGATCTAAGGGTAGGTTGGTATATGTAGGTGGGGGACCGCATATGTCGTGTGGTCTGGAATTCCCAATTTGGGTTTACAATCGGTTCGAATCGTAAATGTTGCTCCTCGGTTATGGAGACTCAACTCACTTTGTTCATCATTGTAGTATTAATAATGGAACTTGAGAATGGTTGATGAAGGTGTTGGATATGAAGTTTCATGATCTCATTACGGATCGTGTCATCTTTGTATATGAGTTTATGAAGTTTAAAGTGTTGAAATAAAGAATTTTGTTAAAGAGCTTTTACATAAAATAACTTTGATTATTGCTAAAACCATACCTTGAATCCACGAGCTGCATTCTTGAGTTATCGGTTCTTATTTTGGATAAGTCTTGTTGAGTACTTTTGTACTCGGGGTTCGTTGACCCTTGTTGCGAGGTGAGTCTCATGAGCGAGATCTGTAGGTTGTGGATCGTCTTTTGCACATGATTGTACCTTGTGATGACGATGAGAAGTAATTGTGGCCCTTGGGTAGGGCGAGCCTCATTGTGTGTTTTGTATTATATTATAATGCCGCTCCACTACTTTGGTTTGTATTAATATCGAACTTAGTTGTATGGTTTGAAACAAATGGTTTGTAAACTATGTTATTGTAAGTCTTCCGCTACTTGTACTCTGATGTATTTATTTGAATAAACTGTTGTAATACTGCAATGACTCTGTAATGTGATCCTGCTCGAAAATCGTGGATGATTTGGGGTTCTCCGAGGACACCCGACAGTCTTCTTAAATTACCAGGAACATATGCATAGATGTCAAAGGTCGTTGGACAGTGACAGGTGCATGTGGGCCCTATAATTTAGGAGGTTCTGACACATTACTATTTTAGGATCTAGTTTCACAATATTTGGATTAAATACTTTAGCCTCAGCAGGACTCTCCCCCACACGTAAGTGGTTTAGTGAGGGTACTCTTCCTGTCCACAACTTATACGGTGTTTTGGGTACTGACTTACTTGGTACTCTATTGAGAATATGAATGGCGGTTTTTAACGTCTCCATCCACAGGCTCAATGGTTAGGTGGAGTAACTTATCATACTGTACACCATATCCATCAGGGTATGATTGCGTCTTTCGGCTACTCCATTCTGCTGAGGTTCATCCGGTGTAGAATACTAGGCTACTATGCCATTCTCCTGTAAGAACCTTGCAAAGGGTCTAGGAACTTGGCCATATGGGGTATGCCGACCGTAGTACTCCCCCCATGGTTGGACTTGACTATCTTAATCTTTAAATTGTGTTGGTTTTCAAATTCTACCTTAAATATCTTAAATTTATTCAATGCTTCTGTTCTTTCTTTGATTGGATAAATGTTGCCATAAAGGGAGTAATCATCTATGAATGTTATGAACGAATCATGATCATCCACACTCTTTACAAGAAATGGACCACATATGTCCGTGTGAATAATATGTAAAATTCCCACGCTTCGTTTGTCATCTTTCTTAATTTTTTTACATACTTTCCTTTTATGCATTCTCTGTATTGTTCTAAATCTAAGAACTCTAATGGAGGAAGAATATCATTCTTAACTTAGTCTTTCTATTCTCCCCTCGAAGTATGGCCTAAATGATAGTGCCATAATTTTGACGACGCATGCGAAATAAAAGTTAATTCAATAGTCATGTTATATCACTTAAGGTTTAAAACCATTTTCCTTTTTATTTAGGAATTAGAAATAGTTTTATATTTTAATTTCTGAGTTAAACTTTGAAAATTAATATCAATTCGCATAGGTGTCCAAAATTGTGAAACCAATTTTGTTAGGTTTCTAAAATTGTGCTCTATCCATTAGTGTATTTAGTTCATATACATATTTGTTGATACCAGTGGCTATTAAATCATTTGTGAGTGTTTAGTATTATTTAGGTTAGTATTTGTAGGATTTTTTGTGGCAAATTGGTAATAGCTTTAACCAAAAATTTTTTATACAAGATTCATTGTTTTATTATGTGCTTACTGTAATTTTTGTAGCCTTAGAATCGGTTGAGAAATGTGATAGCTAAGTGCTCCTTATTGTAGTATATAGGAAATCGTTAATAAGTGTAAGAATATATTTTAGTTGCTAAGTAGCACTTGTAGGTGAAACCTTACTGGTTTGATGGAAATGGTGATTAGCTTGGTATCTTAGTCATTAGATCTAGCTTACTGGCTCAGTAGATGTATTCTTATTTTAAGAACTGTTGTTGCCTTAATATTGAGCGTTGCATCATCATTGCATGCATGTAGAAAATGAGTTGGTGGAGTTCATGACCGAGGGCGATCAAGAGTATGAAGAGGTGATTGAAGAGTACGAGGAGGAGGTCCTCGTGCAGGAGGAGGTCCCGGAGCCGCCACGGACTGACTGAGCTGACACCGTGCCTGCCCAAGGCAAGCCCCGGTGCATAACCCTTATTTTGAATAAGCACTGAATATATATATCTATGATGTGCATTTATGTTACAGGCATTTTATATAAACCACCTGCATAAATATATATGTCCCATGAGTCATACTAGTACAGATGCGAGTAGCTGGTATGCTTAGGATTTTCGGCTGCGTGAGTAACCTGCCATTACCAACAATAGGTGATTATTATTATCACTCTTATGATAAAATGGTGAAAGAAAAAATAGAGATCGGGCAGGGATATGGTATGGTTATTGGTGGGTGTAAGAGGTTGTGTCCCGCTGCTGATGGGACATAGCTTGGCTACATTGTTTTTCCTATCCATGTCGGTTAAGGACCAACCGTTGCATTGGATTCGAGTCAGGTCACAGACTTATTATCCTGAGCACATACTTTTTTATGGGAGCATGGAAGGCTCGTTGCTCTCTTATCATGGGTTCTGGTTCTTTCTGGACCGACTGATTGGAGGCAGGGGTGGTGGAGGTCTAAGCACCACACTGAGTCCAGGACTCAGGTGTGGGGGCTTGGAGTCCAAGTTTAGACAGGGACCTGGACCCCTTGACAGGAGAGTGATGGGTTAGTCCTACTTGTGCCTAGGGTATAAGCGGGGCGTGTATTTCGGGGTACCCATCTAGGCATATTAATTCACGAATCACCATGTAATCCGGTATGACTTTTTTATAATCTAGCACCGTAGTAAGAACTGAAAGATGAAAGATGGTGAAATGGATCTATTTGCTCAACTCTTGCTTGAAAGTAGAACATGTGCTTACCTAGAATGGTTAGATAATAAACTATTTATGACTGCTAATAAGAAACATACATAAGGAGTCACTACTAGTATTGCTTTCCGTAAAAAAGGAAACCCAACAAACCATAAAGCTTATCATATCATTTGGAGTCAGAAAATTATTCCCAATAGTCGGGTAAGTCTTGCGAGTATATTGTGCACTCAGAGTTTATTAACCCTGTTGCAGGTGCAGCTTGATGAGTAGCTGTTGTGTGAAGGATTCTTCTGTTGGGCACAGACAGATCTTTGTATTCTACCGTTAGATGTTTATTATAATTCCATAGTTTAAATTCCGCTCTCTAAACTTGGTACTGTAATAATGTATTTCTAAGAACTCTGGTTGTATAAAATGGACTAAGTATTATAATCTCGTTCTCATTATTAGATCTTGGAGGAAAATCGTGGATTATTCGAGTTCTCTCTTGAGGTGTGCTCGATGGAATCCATCCGATGTGGCTTGCTTTCGGGGTGCTTAGTATCTGGTGGAAGACGAGCGCATCCGAAGGTGTGTTATTTCGGACGGTTCTGCCACAGGTGGTATCGGAGCCAATAATGAGTCTACGAGTTTCATAACTCTTTACAAAACCTAAAATTTGACAAACAAAAGTTTTGCAAAAAATAGGATGCGATAAAATTATATATAAGCCCTAGTAATATGGTCTATCTAGGATAGTGGCGCTGGTTTTATCTAATTAATCTTCTATAGGTACACTAACTTACGCTGCGTAAGAATCATTTAGCGTACGGAAAGTGAGTGTGCGATGTGCCAAATTTTTTTGCTAATGCCGCTATATTCCGGCTTGAGTGAACGGGTAGGCCGATGCATGCATGATGAAAATAGAATTTTGCTTAAACTAGATTTCCCCACACGTATAATATGGATTAGTAAATTGATAGGATAATTTAAAAGAATGCTTTAATAAAAGTCTTATCATTCTCTAAGTCTCATGTTCCTAATCTGGAGGGTTGTCCCTAATGGTTGGTTCATATATGTTTTTAGATGAACCTGAGGTTTGGTCGCGGGAGTACCAGGGCAGGGGCAGACCCGAGGGATAACGGTCATGGTGAGGGCATTGTTAACACCAATGGGGAGAGCCACGAGGCCCAACTTCTGGCTCCTCCTCCTCCATCACCACCACCTCTGATGACCTATGCGGAGATGATGACGGAGATGCTGGCTGCTCGGCGTGAGTCAGCCCGTGCCCTGGAGATGCTAGCCCAGGTGATTGGTGGCTTCACCCTTGGGGGCCACAGAGGCAATGGTGGGAGCAGGAGTGGTGCTCATGGTCCCGAGGGACCCTGTTCTTACCAGGATTTCTTGAAGACGCACCCACCCATGTTCACGCCGACCGTAGAGCCTCTAGATGCGGAGCATTGGCTTCGTATTCTAGAGCAGAAGTTTTATCGGCTCACTGTAACTGAAGAACATAAGGTGCGCTTTGCCACGCGCAGCAGCTGTTGGGTTCTGCCAGTGCATGGGGGACACATTCAATGCCATGCAGCCGGTGGATCACCATGTGACTTGGTAGGAGTTTATTGTCACTTTCAGAGAGTACTACATTCCTGCTGGTGTGCTAAACCGGAAGTTGACGGAGTTCCTGGACCTAAGGCAAGGCAGCATGTCTATGATGGATTATGTGAACAAGTTTAACCATCTGGCACAGTATGCTAGCATTCACGTCGATACTGATGAAAAGAAGAGGGACCGTTTCTATTGTGGCCTCTCTTGTAGTCTTTAGAAGGAGCTGTACATAGAGAACTACTAGACTTTTGATGCTATGATGAATGCTGCTATTGCCATGAAGGGACTATAGCATGACTCTCAGGCTGAGTGGAAGCGTAAGCGGGTGATTACTGGTTCTTCTAGTCACCCCCGGGCTCAGAAGGTGCAGGTTGTCAGCCGGGTGCCCTATCAATTTTGGGTGGGCAGTCGTTCCGCCAACCTCAGCAGAACTACCAGGCACCTCCCGCTCCATACCATGCACCTACTCTGCAGGTGCAACAGCATCCCCATGGACAGCAGGTTCTGCCTCATCAAGGGCAGGGGAAGAAGCCTGGTGCTTGTTTCAAGTGTGGCCAGGAAGGCCACTATGCTCTAGAGTGTCCGCAGAACCAGCCTGCACAGCTTGCTCAGCCCTCAGCTAACTCCTATCTGATCAAGCGAACTATCAAGAAGAAAGTGCCTATAAGCCGCTCTGGGCAAGTCAACTTCACTGAGGCTGAGAAAATCTTGTAGAATGAACCAGTGATGGCTGGTAAGTTTACCATTGATTCCCACCCAGCATATGTGTTGTTTGATTCTGGTACATCACATTCATTCATGAGCATGAGGTTTGCACAAAGGCACAATATATCACTTATGGCTATACCTATTACCTATAGAATCAATACTGGGTGTGAAGTTGTGCGTTAATACTTGGACGGACATAGTTGGATTAGTGCTAGCCACTCACACTTACCGCCTCCAGTTTATGGTGCTGCCTAGGCAAGGCATTGATGCAATTCTGGACATGAACTGGTTGTGAGTTTATGGGGATAGTCTTGGACCTTAAGGAGAGAGTTGTTGAGTTACGGCTTCCTTCTTCTGAGGATAGGATGTCTCTTCTTATGCTCTCAGATCTAGCCTTACCAGTTGCTGCTCATATTGAAGTTTCTCCTGATCTTGCCTCTATTCCTGTGGTGTGAGTTCCTGGATGTCTACCCTAAAGATCTACCTGGGTTGCCACCGGATAGAGATGTTGAGTTTTCCATTGAGTTAGAACCTAGCACTGCTCCTATTTCCTAACATCCCTACTGCATGGCTTCTAAAGAACTAGTTGAAATGAAGAAGCAGTTAGAGGAATTATTGGAGAAGGGATTTATCTATCCTAGTTCTTTACCATGGGGTTGTCCAGCTATTTTTATGAAGAAGAAGGATGGTACTATGCGGATGTGTGTGGATTACTGCCCTCTCAATGCGGTAACCATTTAGAACAAGTATCATTTACCACGCAATGATACTTTGTTCGATCAGTTGGCTAGTGCCAAAGTATTTTCAAAGATTGATTTTCGTTTTGGGTATCATCAAATTAAGATCTGGTCACAAGATATACCAAATACAACTTTCTCTACTAGATTGGGTTGTATGAATACCTAGTCATGTCTTTTAGTCTCACCAATGCTCCTGTATTCTTCATGTATCTCATAAATTCAGTCTTTATGCCGGAGTTTGATAAGTTTGTAATGGTGTTTATTGATAACATTTTGATATACTCCAAGAACAAGAAAGAGCATGCCCAACATCTTTGGGTAGTATTGACTCGATTAAGGGAACACAAGTTGTATGCCAAATTTAGCAAGTGTGAGTTTTGGTTAGATCGAGTGCAGTTTTTGGGACATATTCTGACACCTGAAGGTATCTCTGTTGACCCAAGCAAGGTGCAAGATATGTTAAACTAGAAGTCTCTGAAGTCAGTCCATCTGATCCGTCGGTTCCTTGGTCTTGCTGGTTATTATCGGCGCTTCATTCCTGACTTCTCAAAAATAACCCAACCAATGACCAAATTGCTCCAGAAAGATGTCAAGTTTATATGGAGTCTGGCGTGCGAGGAAGCTTTCCAAGCCCTGAAGAAATTTCTTACCACTGCTCCTGTTCTTGCCCAACCAGATATTGACAAGCCATTTGTTGTGTATTATGATGCCTCAAGGACTGGATTGGGATGCATGCTTATGCAGGATGGATGTGTGATAGATTATGCTTCACGCCAACTGAAAAAACACGAGGTGAATTATCCAACCCATGATTTAGAGCTAGCTACTGTGGTGCACGCTTTAAAATTTTGGATGCATTATTTATTGAGAAATAAAGTGCATATTTATACAGATCACAAGAGGCTCAAATATATTTTCACTCAGTCCGAGCTAAACATGAGGCAATAGAGATGATTGAACCTAATCAAGGATTACGATTTAGAAGTTCATTATCATCCTAGAAAAGCTAATATGGTAGCTGATGCTTTGAGCCAGAAGTCGTATCAAGTTGAAGAAGCACCATTGTCTCTCAACCATGCTGAGGTGCTAGCCCATATTGCCCTTGTCTCGGATTTACTTGAGCAAATTATTATAGAGCAAAGGCAAGATGTTTCAGAAATTCCGCATATCAAGAAGTTAATTGCCGAAGGGCGTGGTCCTCATTTTAGTATTGATGACCAAGGTGTGGCAAGATTCAAAAATAGATTGGTGGTTCCGTCAAGTGAGGAGCTTAGAAGAAAGATTTTGGATGAAGCTCATCATTCCAAGTTGTCCATCCATCCAGGAAGTAACAAAATGTACCATGATTTGTGCCACTTGTATTGGTGGTCAAATATAAAGCAAGATATCACCAAGTACATTGCAGGGTGCGACACTTGTGGAAGAGTTAAGGTAGACCATATGCGTACACCAGGATTTTTGCAGCCCTTGCGTATCCCTATTTAGAAATGGGATGATATTTCCATGGATTTCATTATGGGTTTACCTCGCATGTCCAAGGGCTATAACTCTATTTGGGTCATTGTGGATCGCCTTACGAAGTCCACTCATTTTCTCCTGGTGGATATCAGATATGCCGCCAAGAAGTATGCCAAGTTATATTTTGACCGGATTGTGACCCTGCATGGAGTTCCTCTTATCATCGTCTCTGATAGAGGGTCAGTCTTTGTCTCCTGCTTTTAGGAGCAACTCTAGGAATGCCTTGGTACTAGTCTTCTTAGAAGTTCAGTTTATCTTCCGTAAACTGATGGTCAGACAGAAAGAGTCAATCAGGTACTTGAGGATATGTTGAGAGCTTGTGCCATTTTCTTTTCTTGAAAAGTGGGATGAATGCTTGACTCTAGCTGAGTTTTCTTGTAATAATAGCTATCAAGAATGCATTCGTATGGCACCTTTTGAGGCCCTATATAGTAAGAAATGTAGAACACCTCTTAACTGGGTTGAGGTGGGTGATCGTGGATATTTTGGGACTGATTTTATCAAAGAAGCTCGAGAGCAAGTCAGTATTATTTAGAGCCATTTGAAGGCAGCTCAAAGTCGTCAGAAAACTTATGCTGACAAGCGAAGAAGGCCCTTGTAATTTAAAGTTGGTAATCATGTGTATCTCAAGGTATCTCCCATGAGAGGTGTACATTGATTTGGTGTCCGTGGGAAACTAGCCCCTCGCTATGTTGGACCTTACAAGATTTTGGCCCGATGTGGTTCTGCTGCCTACCGTATCTAGCTCTCGGATATTTTGTCAGTAGTACATAATGTTTTCCACGTTTCTCAGTTAAAGAAATATTTGTGGGTCCCCGATGAAGCGGTGGAAATGGAAGGACTTTCCCTCCAGCCTGACTTGTCTTATATTGAGCATCCTATCAAGATCTTGGACGAAAAAGAAAGAGTGACTATAAACAGTGTGGTGAAGTTTTACAAAGTTCAGTGGCAAAATCACTCGGAGGAGGAAGCAACGTGGGAGCAAGAAAGTTATATCTTAAAGCATTATCCCCACCTTCTTTCTAGTTAACCGAGTTAATTGTTAAATCAGAATTTATTTCTTATCTCTTTTTTCACACTAGGCACATGGAATCTTGGGATGAGATTTTGTTTAAGGAGGGTAGATTTGTAACACCCTCGGTGTTATACTATAAATCATTTACTAAAGCATGTCATGAGCATCATGTTTATGTGTTAATGCATGTAATAAAGAGTGTAGATCAATTTTCGTAACTCAAAACGATCAACGAAAATGCAAAATGAAAGTTAATTCAATAGTCATGTTATATCACTTAAGATTTAAAACTAATTTTTATTAAGCAAAAATGCTATAGAACATGTATGTGATACTTAAATAAGGTTTGAAGTGCAAACTTTGTAGATGACAATAAAATACTCGCGGTCGAAAAATTATATTGCTAGCTAATATTTCCATTAGCTAAGAGATCGCAATTGGAAATCCAATTCAGCTCTAGCACTTAGAAATTTTTAAGTCTGTCGACTGTTAGACATTGCTATGTTTAGCAATTTATCACGAGAGATTGAGTTAAGCGGTAGGGTAGTATTATGGCTTGCCTTTGTAGCCTAATGGACCCCCTAAGGTGTAGCGAAGTGGGTTTGGAGATTGGAGCAACTGGTTAGGGGTTTCAAACGCTTTAAAAACCGTGCACAATGCGTTCTCGGCTGACTTCCTAGTCTGTGCTCGGTCACCAGGCCCGCCGCCCCAACGTCGCGGCGTCGGCACGTGCACGCGCGCGCGTGGCTACGCACTGGCCAGCTGCTGCTGCTGTAGGCAGCCCGCTTGGGTGTGCCAGCTAGCCATCAACGTGAGTCGCCATGCCCCGCCCCCTACGCCTGGCTGCCCGCCGCGCTGTGACCTTGCCACCGCTGTCCCGTCACCGTGCTGCCCGCCTGCTCACTACGCCATGCCTCGCTGCCACTGCACCACCATGTGCTCCTGCACCGCGTTGTTGCTGCCTTACTGCTGTGCATGTGGGATGCCGCCTTGTGGCACCGTCGGCCCGCCATTAATGGCGCTGCGACGCACGGGCCAGAGCCAGCCGTGGCTGTTTACGCTCGTCGTTTGTGTCTGGTGTGTGTACCCCGGTTGCGATGCCGTGTCCCACTAAAGAGCGTCAGCCGCGTCACTACTCGTGTCTCCTCCGCTGCGCCCTCCCCTGCTTCCCGTCCCGGTCACATCGTGACCTCGGTGAGCCAGAGCATGGGAGCTTGCCTTAAATCTCGTGTGCTCGTGTCTCTGCCTTGGAGTCTGTGTGCCAATTGTCCCCACTCGGCCTTGAATTGCATCACGACGTGCTCCAATTTGGAGTTTTCTCCTCCGTCGTGCCATTAAGGTCGGGACCGGCCATTGCCAAGGGTAGCCACCCACCGCTCCACCGCTCATCAATCCATCTACACCACGAACTCTGCCTTCACCTCCACTTCACCCTATGCACCTCACTTGCACCTCTACCGCCTCGCCGTAGCCACCGACATGGCCGCGCTGTCTTGGAGCATCGCCGCATCCCACCACCCGCACGTGGCCAACCCTATTCGGGGAACCTCCGGCCAAACCACCACCACAGCCGCAACTAGGGTAAGATAGTGATGTTATAGTGCTAGCTAGTTCACCCCGTAGTGGCTTAGGGTGGCCGGCATGGCCGCGCCACTGTCGCGCATGGGCGCACGCCGTGGTCACCACTTTCGCGAGCTCCACCTCTCCTGTAACCTAGGCTAGTGTAGGCGCTAGGGTTGTAGACGGGGGTCGGCCTGTTAGTGGAGCCAGCGTGGGTCCTAGCTGGCCAACATGGTCATCCAATGCCATTGCCGCCGTGCCGCTGCGCGCACGGGTGGCCGAGGACTATGCCGTTGTAAAGGAGGGAGTTTTCGAGGGTTTTGTTGCATAGTTGCTCTCTCTAGGAATAGTGACATGGACTACAGGTTAGTTTGCCAGAGGTTAGGGGCATTTTTGCATATGTGCCATGCGTGCGCGGGCCTCCCTGTTGTGGGCCGCCTCACGTTGGGCCGCATGGTGGTGGGCCATGGGTGGAATTCGTTTTTCCTTTTTGTTTAGGAATTAGAAATACCTTTATATTTTAATTTCTGAGCTGAACTTTAAAAATTAATATCAATTCGCATAGGTGTCCAAAAATTATGAAACTAATTTTGTTAGGTTCCTACAATTGTGCTCAATCTATTAGTGTATTTAGTTCATATATATATTTGTTAATACCAGCGGATATTAAATCATTTGCGAGTGTTTAGTATTATTTAGGTTAGTATTTGTAGGAATTTTTGTGGTAAATTGGTAATAGCTTTGACCATAAATTTTTTATAGTAGATTAATTGTATTATTATGTGCTTACTGTAATTTTTGTAGCCTTATAATCGGTTGAGAAATATGATAGCTAAGTGCTCCTTGTTGTAGTATATAGGAAATCGTTAATAAGAGTAAGAATATATTTTAGTTGCAAAGTAGCACTTGTAGGTGAAACCCCGCTGGTTTGATGGGAATGGTGATTAGCTTGGTATCTTAGTCATTAGATCTAGCTTAGTGGCTCAGTAGATGTATTCTTATTTTAAGAATTGTTGTTGCCTTAATATTGAGCGTTGCATTGTCATTGCATGCATGTAGAAAACGAGTTGGTGGAGTTCATGACCGAGGGCAAGCAGGAGTACGAAGATGTGATTGAAGAGTACGAGGAGGAGGTCCTCATGCAGGAGGAGGTCTCAGAGTTGCCATGGACTAACTGAGCTGACACCGCGCCTACCCAAGATAATCCCCGGTGCATAACCCTTATTTTAAATAAGTAGTGAATATATATATCTATGATGTGCATTTACGTTATATGCATTTTCTGGAAACCGCCTGCATAAATATATCTGTCCTATGGGTCCTACTAGTACAGATGCGAGTAGCAGCTATGCATAGGATTTTCAACTGAGTGAGTAACCTGCCGTTACTCACAATGGGTGATTATTATTATCACTCTTATAATAAAATGGTGAAAGGAAAAATGGAGATCAGGCAGGGATATGGTATGGTTATTGGTGGGTGTAAGAGGTTGTGTCCCGCGGCCGATGAGACATAGCTTGGTTACACTGTTTTCCCTATCCATGTCGGTTAAGGACCAGCCATTGCATTGGATTCTAGTCAGGTCACGTACTTATTATCCTGAGCACATACTTTTTTATGGGAGCAGGGAAGGCTCGTTGCTCTCTTGTCATGGGTTCCGACTCTTTTTGGACCGACTGATTGGAGGTGGGGATGGTGGAGGTCTAAGCACCACACTGAGTCTGGGACTCAGGTGTGGGGGCTTGGAGTCCAAGTTTAGACAGGGACCTAGACCCCTTGACAGGAGAGTGATGGGTTGGTCCTGCTTGTGTCTAGGATACAAGCTGGGCGTGTGTTTCGGGGTACCCAGCTGGGCACATTAAATAACGAATCATCATGTAATCCGGTACGACTTGTCTACAATCTAGCACCGTAGTAAGAACTGAAAGATGAAAGATGGTGAAATGGATCTGTTTGCTCAACTTTTGCTTAAAAGTAGAACAGGTGCTTACCTAGAATGGTTAGATAATAAACTAATCCTGACTACTAATAAGGAACATACATAAGGATTCACTACTAGTATTGCTTTTTGCAAAAAGGAAACCCAGCAAACCATAAAGCTTATCATATCCTTTGGAGTCGGGAAATTATTCCCACTAGTCGTGTAAGTCTTGCGAGTACATTGTGTACTCAGGGTTTATTTATCCTGTTGCAGATGTAGCTTGAAGAGTAACTGTTGTGTGGAGGATTCTTCTCGTGGACACAGACAGATCCTTATATTCTACCATTAGGTGTTTATTGTAATTCTGTTGTTTAAATTCCGCACTCTGAACTTGATACTGTAATAATGTATTTCTAAGAACTCTGATTGTATAAAATGGACTAACTATTGTAAACTCATTCTTATTATTGGATCCTGAAGGAAAAACGTGGATTATTCGAGTTCTCCCTTAGGGTGTGCTCGATGGAATCGTCTCGATGTAGCTTGCTTTCGGGGTGCTTAGTGTCTGGTGGAAGACGAGCGCCTCTAAAGGTGTGTTATTTTAGGTAGTTCTGCCACACTCCAAAAACTAAAGTACCTCTTGAGGTACTCCACAAAAAAGGTGGAGTTGGTCCCTAACTCCACATTTTTCCTAGAGCCGAGTTTTTGGAGCTAGAGGTGTTTGGCAACACGGAGCTGGAGCGGAGGTGAAAAAACAGGAGCAGAGCAGGTCCCAAACACCCCCATAAAAGAACCTTATTGGTTTGTCTCTTCGCTTTTGAAGACCACTCAAATGAGGTCATTCATTGTGCTCTAGCGCCTGCCATTTCTCCTCCACCACTGCCACGCTACCGCTGGATTCTCCACTTCGACCCATGGCTCGAATGTTCCTCTGGCCGCCGGCCTTCTCCCTTCTCCACTAGGGAGTCTAATATGTTCTCTAATATTGTAGTAGCCTATCATCTATACGAACTTTCACTCCATGCTTTAAGGCATATTTAGAATAGAGGAATGCAAAATGGAGAAAAGATAGAAAACACAAAAAATAGAAAATAAACATAGGTAGAAAATAGAGGTTTGAAAAACACGAAAAAACTATAGTAATAGATGTTTGGAACATAATAATATAAAAATCAATTTTATTCTTCTATTCTAGTGAATAAGGACTTGTTGATTCCTCCATTATTCATATGTAGGAAACATTTTCAAGAGCTTGAAGAGGATGTTTTATTTACTCCATTTCATAAACTAAAGCAAGCCTTTTTATAGGAAAGACAAACTTCATTCCTTCGTTCTAAACACCGTATAATGTAAGCAAAATATAAAATTTGGATTTTTTAAAATTCCTATAAAAATTCTCCAATCCAAACAAATCCTTAGAGAAGCCAAACTATTAAGTACCACAGTAGTATTTTTGTTTAATGATAAAATAATAGTCGATGGAAGGTACAAAGTTGACGAATCAAGGATAAACCTAACATGCCAGCTCAGCTAACCTTTCTCCCAACCGTACCACAAAACCGTGTGTCGACCAATCCGACGGCGCAACGTGTTGGGATTTTAACCTTTTGCCATACTTACGGATGACACTCCTTCGTTTGCCACTTTTATACGCGCTCCTGCATAATTGCCATCGCAAACAGTGAACCTCCTACGTTTTTGCCATTTTTGCTGACATGGCACGCCAGCGTGGCAGTGAGCCTAAGAACTACAGAGCATGCAAAATAACCTATTTACCCCTATTGTCTCTCTCCCTCTACTCGCTGATGCGTGGGCCCCACATGTCAGCTTTGTCTTCAACCTCCAGCCATGACCCAAAGCCGAGCGACCCAACGGCGAGCGGGCTCTGGCGGCAGAGGGAGGAGGAGCGGCACATTGGCACCTAGGCCATGCTGCTACAGAGCTGTTGCCGCATAAAAGCTCCCTGCGCTTGCTCCTGTTTGTAGCTTCCATGGAGGCGGGTTAGAAGACTGGAGCTTGTATGGTGCTGCGGCCATGACTGGAGCTCCATCGTCACCATCGATCTCCACCATCTAGCCATCTCTGCTACTCCTAATGGGCTCTGCGGGTTCATAGTGGCATGACGACTTCACCCTGCTACTCATCGTTCGGCAACCCCCGCCCCATCGCCGTGAACCACCGCCGTCGCCGCCATTGCCGTCCCGAGGTCGAGCTCACCGATCTCCGCATACACAGCAGCTCTCGCCTCCCCGTCTCCTTCGTTGGTGCCGCAAGGACCCACCACGGCCGCCTATCCACATCTCAGTGCAAATCCATGGCCGCAGTGGCGTCTTCCACCTCAACCGAAGCACTCCGCTAGAGAGCCCCGCTTCTACCTGTGGCTGGCTACCACCAGCCCCTCTTTGCCGTAAGAACTCCTCCATCGACTTCACGCGTGATGCCTTGCTCGTCGTCCTTGGCTGCTAAGTAGCCATAGAGGGATGACGAAGCTGGAGGCGCCTGGCTCCCATCCATAGCCGGAGGTTGAAGACAAAGCTGACATGTGGGGCCCATGTGTCAGCGAGTAGAGGGAGAGAAGCAACAGGGGTAAATAGGTCATTTCGCATGCTCTGTAGGCCTTCTCAGGCTCACTACCACGCTGGCATGTCCACTTGGCGTGCCATGTCAGCAAAAATGACAAAAACATAGGAGATTCACTATTTGCGATGACAATTATGTAGGAGCGCGTATAAAAGTGGCAAACGAAGGAGTGTCATCCGTAAGGATGGCAAAAAGTTAAAAATCCCCAACGTGTTGGGCGACCGACCTCAGGCCTCGCCCCTTTCCCCGATGGCCCCCGAGTCATCGCCATTGCCCGCCCTCGCTCGGCTCGATCCCCACCGGGATATTTAACTTTTTACCATTATAACGGATGACGACTCCTCATATAGCACTCTTAGGATTGGTGATACGGTTTTAGCAGCAGAGAGATAAAATCGATACACATTTGCCACTTTTGCTCACGTGGCACACCAGCACCGTAGTCCCGCTTGATCCGAGTCAGCAGGTTCAACTAAAATGACCGCCCTTGCCCCTAGCTTCTCTATTCTCCCCCCTCATTGACACATGGGCCCCACAAGTCAGATTCTCCTTCAACCTCTAGCCATCACCACGTAGTGAGCGAAGGGGAGGAGCTCGTGCAGTCAGACGAGTGTGGTAGGGGCGGCATGGGTGGCAGGGCCTCCCTCCCTCACCGATGGAGCTCGTGTCGCTTGCCTGTGCCTTATAGGTGGCTGGCAGCTACTAGTAGCTAGCTAGGGAGGCCAGGTCGTGTGTCCTAGCTTGTCGAGGCAGCAACAAGCGTCGCGTGGTCGATCTACTTGGCTCGGTTGGCCCTCCTCCTTGGCTCGAGGGCAATCGCTGGAGCCGGGGTCACACTCGCCGGAGCCGGTCGTGCTCACCGGAGCCCGGGTTGCCGCTAGAGAGCGGGAAGGCGGCGCTTCGCCGGCCACTTGGTCACGCCCATTGCGAAGCGGGAAGGGCGCGCGCCAGATTCAGAGCAGCGGCTTTCGCTCGAGGAGGAGGGATCGAGCCATGGCCGAGCGCATCAACGCACGCCGTGGAGGAGCTCGTCGCGCGGGTTTGGCAAGGACACGCTCTCGTCTGGGACGCGCGAGAGAACAAACGCTCTCGTCCGTGGTTGACTAGTTGTCGTCGACATGGTGGCGGTGGCCTCGGACAGCAGCTGCCGTGACGAGGCCGTTGAGGTCGGCGGCGAGCTGGACATTGACGGCGAAGAAGCCATGGACGACGAGGAGTTCAACCTAGGCCTTGACATGGCAGACACGGTGTTGTTGTTGTTGGGAAGAGACGTCAAAGGCGCAGCAGTGATGCCATCAGGCTCCTGTATCTCCCCACGCAGAGCTGGTGAGTGGTGACCATAGAGCAGCATTCACTCAGTCGTCGTCGCCGAGTAGGTGCTTCTCTAGCTCCCGCAACAACACCAGCTCTCTAGCCATCAAGCGACCCAAAGCCGACAGCCTGACCAACTCTTGTGGAGGCGCGCAGCCACCATCCGCCGCTGCAACAGTGGCGACATCAGCGACCGTAGCGTCTCCATGTACGACGCGGTGGTGAGGGACGGCGTGGGTCCAATCTCTGGACCTGGCCTGGGATCTCTCGCGACTCACGGGCCTCGGGCATGGAGCACGACCTCGATCCCACGTGCACCGCTGGACCTGGAGCATCGGAGCAAGGCACACAGCTCAGGCCGACATTCGACACGCTGCACAGCTTCGCTCACACGGGCCGACGTGCCTATCAGAGAACTGCTGCTCATCCACGACCACCCCTGCTTCACCGGCGGAGCGCCCGTCGGCTCGGAGGAAGGAGACGCGCCCGCCAAAGCACAGTCCTTCCCCTGTAGAAGACGCGCCCGCGGCGGCTTCGTCAAGAAGGTCGCCTGCGATGAAGAAAAACATAAGCTGGGACTGCACAAGCTCCTTCCTTTTCCTCATTGTGTGGTGATGGCCGGAGGTTAAAGGAGAATTTGACATGTGAGGCTCACGTGTCAGTGAGAGGGGGAGATAGAAGATGGAGAATAGAGAAGCCAGTGACAGGGACAGGGCGGTCATTTTATCTGAGGCTGCTGACTCGGATTGCTGCTGACTCGGATTCAAGCTGGGCTGCATCGCGACGTGCCACGTGAGTAAAAGTGACAAATGCATATCGATTTTCTCTCTCTACTACTAAAGCCGTATCGCCAATCTAAAAGTGCTATCTGAAGAGTCACCATCCGTTATACAGCATGTTTGCTGGTATGATTTTTAGGTTGATAAACCGAGTTGATGTTAGTTTATTGTGAAAGAAAAATAATATTGGCATAAGATAAACCAACGAGCGAACTCGCTGATAATGATAAAAAGTTAAATATCCGATCCCCACCCTACCGGCTACCGCGCCGGCGCGCCCGCCACCAACCCCGCCTCCGCTGCACGCTACTAAAGCCGAGCCCGCACGGCCGCACCCACCACCATGCTTCTCCCCCTCGTCAGATCCCGCCCGCTCCTCCTCCACCGCGCCGCGCGCCTGTCCTCCCCGCGCACCCGCCTGCTCCTCCGCCGCGACGCGCTCCCGCTCCCGCTCGCGCGTTCCCCGGCTGTTCGCATGGCGGCCTCGTCCGGCTCCGGCGCCAGCTCCCCTGCCCCGGCGCCGCCTGCTGCCGTGGTGAGTTCCCCGTCCCCCTTCGGTGCTGCTCGTGCCACTCTAATGTGCTGCGCTGCAGTCAGTCCGCTAATCGTAGTCGTAGCAGTAATATCTTAGGAGTGAGATGCGTGCTTCCTGAATCGGTTAGGGCGTTCACTCAATACAGTGAGTAGTGACCGTGCCAATTGCCAAATGGGATTGGCTTCCCATGCAGCCCAAAACGGCCGATGTGCTCTCTAGTAAAATCGCAGTGTTTTCTATGCTAGTACAATACAATCATCTACTCTGTCTAATGCTGTGGCATCCAGACCACAGCAAAGTTCCGTGTCAGTTCTCCTGGACTGCGCAAGGTTAAATATGCATTAGTCTGACTGCTAACTGTCAAGTGATCAGTACCAATCCGCACAAGGTTCATGACTCTGCAATGTTTATTTCCTGAGACATATACACTGATTTAACTGTTGTTGTGAAGAAAAAATGTTAAAGGCTTAATCTCAGCAAACCGTTCTTCTGCAGGTGCACAAGTCAAAGATCAAATTCTGCCCTGCTTGTGGAAGTCCGACGAAATTGGCCATACCTGATGGTGATGAGAAGATGAGGGCTGTTTGTTCTTCTTGTGGAAGAGTTCACTACGAAAACCCAAAAATGGTATATGCTGAACAAATAAAAGAAAAATAAAATGATGCATATGCATTTGGATTTGTACTTTAAATCAAGACACTGATTTGCTTGATTCATAGAGCCCGTGTTTTTCATTCATGTATGAAGTGCTTCTAACGAACAGAACTGCACCATTTTCTTCATACATTTATTTAAATGATTGGTGAAACAAGGGACTATAACTTTTTTTTAACGTAAACAAGGGACTATAACTAGCAATGAATTTTTTTTGTTATATATGTGTAACATGTGTTGGCTGTTAATTTCTGACATTTACAATATATACCATCTGGATAGGTTGTTGGTTGCCTTGTGGAGCATGATAATAAGGTTCTCCTATGCAGAAGAAAGATTGAACCGGCTTATGGTCTTTGGTAAGTTCCCTTTGATGTTTTCCCTTCGATTTTTTGTTCTGATTTTAGTCTGCGCTATAATAGTTAATTGCATAACTGTACTATGTTTTTATATTCTCATGCAACAATTTTTGACTATGTACGACAGATGCAGATTTGCAGTATATGTTAGCCGGAACTTTTTGCCTGTACTGTTTAGGATACAACGCCATATTATAATATAGGTTTTCTGTATTGTTTTTATTTTCTTCTTTGTGTTAGGAATGGCTCTTTTCTGTTTTCATTTACAAACTCCCTAGCTGATAGGATTATGCTTTTCTTATCTTTTAATGTGGTACCAATCATTACAGTACCAATTTCATGTTCTTTCTGTCAAAACTTTTCTTAGTCTTGTGCACCATGAACAATTTTTTTTTATTGTTGAACATAGCAATCATGTACTGCTGTCCTCCAGTTTGATCAAGGTTACATTAACAGGACACTTCCTGCTGGTTATTTAGAGGTGGGGGAGTCTACTGCTGAAGGAGCCTCTAGAGAAACATTGGAAGAAGCATGTGCAGATGTAGAGATAATCTCACCTTTTGCTCAGTTGGATATTCCACTGATTGGCCAAGTGAGTGAAAATTTGGCATCGTCACAAAGTTATAAGTTACTCCGTCCACTACTTAGTTGATTATCTTTGTATTACGATGAGATGCAGTAGAGTTACATTATTTTCCGAGCAAGACTGAAGACGCCCAACTTTTCACCTGGACTGGAGTCGCTAGAATGTGCACTTTTTGCTCTGGATGATATACCATTTGATTCTCTAGCATTTTCTTCAATCTTTGTCACCTTAAGGATGGTATGCCCCCTCCCTGATGTCTCCCTGCCTGCTCCACATTTGCTCTGGTCGTCTATAGGTTTTACACTAAATGCTTTAAACATGTCTACAATTTGTCACAGTATACTGAAGATGTGAAGTCTGGAAGCATCAAATTTCACTATTGCACTATAAACAAAAGGTAAATCATCCCTTTTTGTAGTAACTGATCATTGTCATCGTTCATAATTCTGATGGCTTTTACAACTTAGGAAGTTTATGAATCTTGCTCTAGTTTCCTATGTGGTCTGTTGATGTCTCACTGCAAATTTTCTGCAGCACTCACCTATAAGACCTATAAGCCAATCTTGCAGCATGTTCAAGTTTACGAATCCTGCTCTAGTTTCCTATGTTGTCTATAACTTGTGTTATGCAACTTGGTTTACAGGTTAGGAGCCAGCCCTTCAGATCTTCGGAGTTTCGATATCGATAACCATATTGCTGTGTGAGGTTGAAAAGTTCTAAACCTTTTGCGATTGGGGGAATGGTTTTGGCATACAACAGGCACAAGGTAACACAGTGAAAACATTGCCATCAGATCGGCCAGTCTTGTCTGTTGAACCCCCATTGGAGCCTTGTTTGGCGCCTCCCTGCAGATTGGAACAAATTTAAAGTAGGTGCTGGAACTGTAAATGATTCAGTATCGTAAAGCCTGGTTTAACCTTTTTAGGAGATTCTGCATTTGGATCTCATGGGAGGACTGATAATTGTATCGTAGTGCAGTAAATCTTGGGTGTAGGACTGAGCTATCCTGCATGCCATGGTTGTGGCGCTTCTTCAGTGACCACATGCTGTAATCTGGTTACAATTGAATCCTGTGAGCTCTTCAACCATTTCAGTTGTAAAGCTTGTGTTGCATCATCTTTTATCTTCAGATCGATCTGAGTGCTAAATACATGTGCAGCCTTGCTCGTTCGTGATTATTTGCATCCTCAAAACAGCAGAAAGTATACTTCGTCTCGTGACAGGTATACAAGTCCATCAAGTTTGTTCATCGAAGTCAAAAGGAAAAATAACTTTGACTAGCAATATCTCTAAAATAATTACTTGAATGAAAACTCAAATATTATAAGATTAGGTTTGATTATGAATATAGATGTAAACCTTGTATTGCCAATGGTACAGAATTTATTCTTGGTAAGTTAGGAAAGTACTCCCCCCATTTAAGAAAATTATACAATTTTAGGTGCATTCTTTGTTTAAAAAAGTTACCAAATATATAGGTAAAAATATTAACGTTTATGACACGAAAATAAGTATAGTATGAAAATATATCTCACAACAAATCTAACGAATACTTTAGCTGTACTGTTTAACTTGTACTGTGCTAGAATATTGATGTTCTTTTATATATAGTTAGTTAAACTCAAAATACTTTAACTGTACTGTTTAACTTGTACTGTGCTAGAATTCTGGACGAAAGGAGTATCTATTACCTTGCATGAAAGGTAGTATACTACTGTATTAGAATTAATTACTCTTGAGCCCTTGATTATGAATATAGCATGTCAATCTTCTTTTTTCCTTTTGCGAATATATAGTTATATAGTATGTCGATCTTGCGCTGACAATCTGTGCAAATTTTTAGATATTCGTTGTTAGTTTGACCTAGAACAAATCTGGATGGTTTTATAAGCATTGTACACGTGCAGCCAATTTACCCGGCTCTAGGAGCATGATGGCTTAGTGAGAGTGTGAGACCATGGCTTTGAGTCACTGCAGTTTATTCAGGTCACCACCGAGGTGAAAAACCTGCAGAATTGGGATAACGGGTGTTAGCCCATCAGCTAACCATGTCCGTGACCAGCAGGAAGATGAAAGCCCAGCTGAGCCGTCGAGCCCAGGAGTGTGCCGGCTCGGGACCGGGTCGTCGAGCCCAGGAGAGCGCCGACCCAGAAGGCCCAACAACTGCTTATTCGGCCCAACCTGGTCCAATAGCTAGGCTGTCTTCGTGTAGAGCAAGGGAGGCGACGAGAGTATATGTTTCGAGAACTGAGAGCTAGAGGGCATGGAAGAACTGTAACCCATTACAATTTGTTCTAAATTCAAGTACTCGTCGTTGTTCGTCGTTATACTTTCTGCTGCCTATTTCCGATTCCAGTTCTTCCTTTTCGTATGCATAGAACATTAAAAGGTTAACTACGTTTAATTACACGCTTTAATTGTAAATAACGACGAATTTTTTGAGCCTAATTAATCCATGATCGGATAAAGTTTATCAAATACAAACGAAACGTGGTACCGTGTCCGGATTACAAAAATTTGCAATCTAAACTTGGCCTAAATTCAAAATTGGTATCGGATTCGTTCGATCCTGGACTCCTACCCAACTCATCACCACTTTACCCGCCTCCAACGCCGTCTCGGTGCCATGGATCCCGCGCTCCAGTTCGTCCTCGACACCATGAACAACCGCTTCGACGAGCTTGACCGCCGCTTCACCGAGCGGGATCGCGCGGCAGCAGATCGGGCTGCAGCCATCGATTCGCGTTTCGCGGCGCTGGAGGCGACTCAATCGGCTGCGGCTTCCGCCGCCGCCACCACCGCGGCCGCGCTGGAGCAGCGCCTCTCCGGATTGGGGTCCGCCCGTCTCACGCCTGTGGCGGCCGCCATCGAGCAGCGCCTGACTACCCTCGAGGCCAACTACATCGATCGGGACGCCGACTACTCCCAGCGCATCTCCGACCTGGAAGCCCTCCAAGCCGCCCCCAAGTCGGAGGAGCACGACTCCAGGGTGGTGGCCCTCGAGAAGGCGACCGCGGATCTCGCTGCCTGGCGCCCAGACATGGAGGGTCTCGTGGATGATGTGCGGCTTCAAGTCCAGAAGCTCGATTCCAAGTGTGACCGCATGGTGTTCGACACTATGCCGCATGGCAGGGGACTCATGCAACCACCGGCCGCGACAACTGCGACCGCCACCGCCGGAACATCTCATGCTTCGCCCAGTGGGCACCGCGCCGCCTCGACTCCACGGGATGTGGGTTCCGGGGTCGTCACGACCTGGACGCACGTCCCAGCCAAGGGTACGTGTTTCCCCTCTCCTCCTGCTCCCGATCCTCCTGGATTCATGTTTCCCCCTCCTCCACCACCTCCTCATCCGAATCCACCTCCACCGTTTCCTCCTCCGCCACCGCCTCATCAGAATCCTCCACCAGCGTTTCCTCCTCCTCCACCACCTTCTCATCCGACTCCACAAACACCACGACATCCGTTCTACCTGGCGCCATTACCACCCCGACCGCCGGGAGCCGCCGTTGCCGCTAACCCCACCGCTCCACCTGCCATCGGTCAACTTCCCAAGCTCTCCTTTCCCCGTTTTGACGGTGATAACCCTCGCCATTGGCGCTCCCTTTGCGTCGATTACTTTGAGATGTACCTTGTTCCTTCATCCATGTGGGGTCGCATATCTAAGCAGCATCTCGATGGTGCAGCGGCTGGCTGGTTTCAATCAATTGAGCCCGAGCTTGACTTCTCTGATTGGCAGGGTTTTTGCCGCCTCCTTCATGATTGTTTCGACCACGATCAAAAGGAATTGCTTATTCGCCAACTTTTTCATGCAAAACAAACTTCCACTGTGGCTAAGTATGTTAAGTTGTTCACAGAGTTAGTGGATCAACTAAAAGCCTATTCTCAATCCACCGATCCTATGTTTTATACTATGCGCTTCATAGATGGTTTGAGAGCTGATATTAAAGCCATTGTGCTTGTTTTGCGCCCCAAAGATTTGGATACTGCTTGCACTGTTGCATTGTTGCAGGAGGAGTCAGCCTCGACGACAGCTCGTGTGCCACGCATGGGTGATTGGTCTTCGTCATCCAAGTCGTCCTCCATCCCACGCACCGCGTTACCACTGCCACTTCCTCCTACTCGTCAAGACCAGAACACTTCTATGGCCCAAGCTGCCCCATCGGTTACTGATGCAAAATTGGCGGCGATCAAGTCTTACCGCAGGGCTTTGGGTCTTTGTTTCAAATGTGGTGTTAAATGGTCAGAGGACCACAAGTGTGCTCCGGAAGTCCTTCATGTGGTCGGAGTTCTATGGGACTCATTTTCAGAAGAGGATTGTTCAGCTGCTCTTGACAGTAATTCTGCTCTAGATGAACAGTTGTGCCTGGCTCTGTCCAAGGCGGCTTCCAGTGGTTCTGCAGCTGCTCGGACCATCAGATTCCAAGGTTCAATCGGGGGCATTCCGGCGATTTTGTTGCTTGATTCTGGCAGTTCCACTTCCTTCCTTAGCACAGAATTGGCTGAGCAATTATCACAGTTTCAGTCTGTTCCTCAAACTTCACAGGTTCAGATTGCTGGCGGCAGTATTCTTCAGAGCAATGGGATTCTTAAGTCAGGCAACTGGTCTGTGGATCACTGTACTTTCCATTCTGATTTCAGAATTCTGCAGTTGTCAACTTTTGATGCTATCATTGGGATGGATTGGTTGACCTCGTTCAGTCCTATGCACATTGACTGGCAACAGAAATGGATGGTTATTCCTTTATCAGGGTCAGTGGACAGTGTTACAAGGCCTGGGAGTCGACTTGCCAGGCAAGGTCTGTCTCCAGTTGTGCTCGGCCTCTGAGTTACCGGTGGCGTCATCTGCGGTTCCGCAGTTACCTCCAGCTATCCAACAGCTTGTTGACTCATTTGCGATCTATTTGAGCCTCCCACCACACTGCCTCCGTCTAGACCTTGCAATCATTCCATACCACTACTTCCTGGTGCCCAACCCATTTTCATTTGTCCTTACCGCTACCCTCCAAGCTTGAAGGACGAAATTGAATGCCAAGTCAATGACATGCTGTCCCAAGGTATTATCCAGCCAAGCTCTAGTTCCTTTGCATCACCGGTCCTTTTGGTCAAGAAAAAGGACGGCTCCTTCCGTTTCTATGTTGATTTTCGGCATCTTAATGCCATGACTGCCAAATCCAAATTTCCAGTACCGGTCTTTGATCAGCTCATGGATGAGTTAGCCCACTCCAGCTGGTTTTCTAAGCTCGACCTTCGGGCAGGATTTCATCAGATCCTCATGGCACCAGGCGAGGAACACAAAACTGCGTTTCAGACGCACCTCGGGCAATACGAATTCAAGGTGATGGCCTTCGGGTTAACGGGAGCTCTGGGCACTTTCCAGCTGGCCATGAATTCCACTCTTGCTCCCGGTCTGCGGCGATTTGTGATTGTCTTCTTCGATGATATCTTAATTTACAGTCATACCTTCAAAGACCACTTACATCATTTGGCTTTGGTTTTTGCTTGGTTAAAGGCCGATCAGTGGAAGGTCAAGTTATCCAAGTGCACCTTCGCACAACGTTCCATCTCATACTTGGGTCATATTGTCAGTGAAGCTGGAGTGGCAACCGACCCTGAGAAAGTTCGCGCAATCACTGACTGGCCAGTTCCTAAAAATGTCAGAGCTCTACGGGGATTTCTTGGCTTAGCCGGTTATTACCGGAAATTTGTCCGTCATTTTGGCATCATGGCTCATCCACTCAATGATCTACTCCGGAAAGACGCTATTTTCGTTTGGTCGTCGATTCATGATTCAGCCTTCAGAGCTCTCAAAGATGCGATGTCTTCTGCACCTGTGCTGGCTCTCCCGGACTTTTCTTTGCCTTTCCATATGGAGACAGATGCGTCTGGTACAGGCATTGGCGCAGTCCTCCAGCAAAAAGGACATCCTCTGGCCTTTATCAGTAAATCGCTCAGCCCGCGCAACCAAGGGTTGTCAACTTACTAGAAAGAATATCTTGCTATTCTTATGGCAGTAGATTCTTGGCGCCACTACTTGATGCAGAATGAGTTTATTATACACACTGATCACAAGAGCCTGATCCACCTCAACGAACAACGTCTACACACCCCATGGCAATAGAAAGTATTCTCCAAATTATTGGGCTTGCGATACTGGGTTGTCTACCGCCGCGGTGTTGATAATGGTGTGGTGGATGCTCTGTCCACCGTGCTCCCTCTGAGTCACTGTTGGCTATTTCCTCCCCTTCACATGACTGGTTGGCTTCCATCCAAGATTGGTATGCTGCCAATCCAGAAGCATCCTCTCTGTTATCTCAACTGGCTGTCAATGGCAATGCTCGGCCCCCCTTCACACTGCAGCAAGGCATTATTCGCTATAAGGGTCGAATCTGGCTTGGGAATAACAAATCTCTGCAACTCCAAGTGATTGCAGCATTACTTGATAGCGCAGTCGGCGGCCATTCCGGTGCACCCACTACTATACAGAAGGTTCGCAACCTGTTTTTCTGGCCGGGCATGAGAGCTTCCATCTTACAATATGTGCAGCACTGCTCAGTTTGCCTTCAGGCGAAGCCCGATAGAGCTCGTTACCCCGGTTTGCTTGATCCACTACCTGTTCCATCAGCTGCTTGGGAGATTATATCTTTGGACTTTGTCGAAGGATTGCCTTTGTCTGGAGGGGCCAATTCTACATTGGTGGTAGTCGACAAGTATTCAAAGTTTGCACACTTCCTGCCTTTAAGGCACCCTTTCACTGCTGCCACGGCTGCAAGAGTGTTCATGGACAATATTTACAAGCTACATGGGCTACCCAAGTCGATTATCTCCGATCGCGACCGGGTTTTCACAAGCAAACTTTGGCAACTGCTGTTCAAGCTGGCTGGGATTCAGTTGTGCATGAGTTCATCGTATCACCCACAAACCGATGGTCAAACGGAGCGTCAACCAGTGGATGGAAACTTACCTCTGCGACTTCGTTCACGCCTGCCCGGCGCGTTGGTCACACTGGCTCTCCATGGCGGAATTCTGGTATAACACGAGCACTCATTTAGCCATGGGCCGCACTCCGTTTGAGGTTCTGTATGGGTTTCCCCCTCGTCATCTGGGCATCGATGTGGCTGCTGCAGCTCCTGTGCCTAACCTTCATCAGTGGCTTGAGGAACGTGAGTTGATGCAAGACCTGGTCCGTCTTCATCTTCAGCGTGCCCAAGACAGGATGCGTCGCCTGGCTGATAAGCGCCGATCAGAGCGCTCTTTCAATCCTGGTGATTTGGTTTTTCTTAAACTCCAGCCTTATGTGCAGTCTTCAGTGGCCAGACGAGGCGCATCACAAGCTCGCCTTCAACTTCTTTGGGCCTTTCAGAATTCTGGAACGCACTGGCAAAGTGGCATATAAGCTAGACCTGCCACCAGGAGCCTCTGTCCATCCCATTTTTCACGTTTCCCAGCTGAAGTTCTCCCCAGGCGGCAACACTGTAAGCACTTCGCTTCCATCTGACCTTACATTGTTCCAGGTTCCAGAGCGTGTGCTGCAGCATCACTGGACGTCTGGTTCTCACCAAGTGGAGCAAGTCTTCATCAAATGGTCTCATATGCAGGTTTCTCTGGCAACTTGGGAGTCTGCTGATCACCTTCGTGGAAGGTTTCCTCTGGCGCCGGCATGGGGTCATGCCGCTTCTCAAGACGGGGGGAGTGTTAGCCCATCAGCTAACCATGTCCGTGACCAGCAGGAAGATGAAGGCCCAGCCGAGCCGTCGAGCCCATGAGTGCGCCGGCTCGGGGCCGGGTCGTCGAGCCCAGGAGAGCGCCGACCCAGAAGGCCCAACAACTGCTTATTCGGCCCAACTTGGTCCAATAGCTAGGCTGTCTTCGTGTAGAGCAAGGGAGGCGACGAGAGTATATGTTTCGAGAACTGAGAGCTAGAGGGCATGGAAGAACTGTAACCCATTACAATTTGTTCTAAATTCAAGTGCTCGTCGTTGTTCGTCGTTATACTTTCTGCTGCCTATTTCCGATTCCAGTTCTTCCTTTTCCCAAATTCCCTTGTTGCTAACAACGGAATTGCCGGCTGGTAAGTGTATCCCGCTTTATCAAGCACATTCGATTAGACCAAGCGGGCGAGGAACTTATCCGCAGGGTCCCGGACCACAAGCGCCATTCGCGCGATAAGTGTCCCGCATGACGGCACTTATCACCTTGGGAATATGACCACTTTGTGCCCTTTCTTTTCTCTAACAATATTCTCGAGCACCAGGCTCCCGGTAATGTAAGAATCATACAACGGGATGCAAAGCTATGGTAGTATCATTTCAGCAAAATATACGTCCCTGGCGCACCAAAACAGAAGTACAGACGGACCAAAGAAGATCACAATTATTCTCTAGCGGGCTCACAGGACCCTCACAGCGGAAGCGGAATGCACATGAAAATTACAAAAGATAGAGCTCAGTGGAGTGATTAGGGTTGGCAGCTCCTGTGACATGTCCTTGGGAAAAATTGGCGACGGCAAGCATCGCTTAAAGATCCTCAGGGCCATTGACATCCTGGAGCGAGCAGAAACCATGTGTCAGCGCACACTAAAGCACAGCAGTTGGAAATGTCATATCGATTTGGTGTTGCTTATACCTTGTTCTCAAGTACAGCTCCATCTGGAATCTCCAACTTCGCTCCAGACTTAGCAGTGATTGTCACCTTGCCCTAGAGATAGCACCAAAAATATGAATCAGGCACTATTCAGTAACACAGATGCCACAACTCAACGAGGAGGCGGTATGGAGTGTGGAATGACCAGATACAAGACCATATCAGACAAACAGCTGACAAAATTTGCACCAGGTATTCATGTCCAAATACAACGTCATACAGTGCCTAAGCGGCAAATATGGCAACAAAAGAGAAAGAACCATCCAATCACAAAGTTTACCTTGAGTGTAATTCCAGAGCCAAACCAGACATCACCAGAAACCTTCAAGCTGTCAAGCTCGACGATGCTGGGGATGGACTTTAACCGAGCAAGGAAATTGGCAACCTGTATTAGGGGGAAAATATTTCATCAGTGCTTGGTGATCAACACCAGTTGAAAGGAGTGGCAGTTTCTACTGATCAATGGTTTCATCAGCATTTCCCCTATATTAATTAAATATAAACAGCAGTTCCTTCCGGTTTACGTTAAAAAAAATGGTTTCATCAACACATTACTCTGTTTTTAAAGATATCTTCATTATCTTGGAGACAAACTGCTTTACCTTCTTGAACTCAGGTCCAAGCTCAATCGAAGGGTTAGCTGGATTCGCTCTGGATGGGTTGCGGATGACAAAGCCATCAACCAAGGTGTAAAGATCAGACTGTGGAAACAAAAATGAGCATAGCATTGAGCCATCAACAAAATTGAGCTTAGAACCAGGCTTATTATGATATCAGACTAACAAAACACAAAACATTGAGATGCATCCAGAAATACCTGCACAAGCAACAAGTCAGATGTAGCCTTCACTGGGAGAAACCTTGAGCGAGGAACATTAATTCCAATCGCTTTGTCGAAGAACTAGTTAAAGGTAACAAAAGTATCAGAGCTCGAATATAAGGAAAAAATGGAACAAAACTGAGTACTGGGACAGGGAGTTGTTTGCGTACCCGAATAGCTGCACCAGCTGCAGTTTCGAGTTGAAGGACTTTCACACCATCAACTTCCTGTAAATGCCAACTTCTTAGTAGAAGAACCCAACATTTGTAATAGCACTCAAACAAAGAATCTGATTGATGCACTACAATATAAATGCTATGCAAAGGATATCATAAAGATTCAGATAGGTGACATACCTTGGGGTTTGGAATAATTTCCATCTTAAGTGCCTCAGACTCTACGAGTCTCTTAATAGCTTTAAGGTTCACCCACCTGTTGGGCAAGAACTGTTAGAGAAAGAGATTTTCCCCCCCTAAAAGATAGGCCAGGTTTCTTACAAATTGTTAGTGTTGAATATCTTAAACTTCTCAATTGATTTAAATTCATTCACCTGGATAGAGATACAAGAGAAATAGAAAAGGTTGTGTTAGCTCTTACTACAAAAGGTCGATGAAATCATGGAACAGATTATGAAACTTTAACACAGAAACAGCAACATACATGCTCATCAGGTACTTGGGCAATCTCCAAAAGCTGCATAAATATCATAAAATGAATCAGTATCATCTTATGCTAGAATGCCAGAATGAACAAGTAAGCATAGTTGTCTGTCATAAATACAAAGTTCTAACTTTCGAGTACTATTAAAGGTTCAAAAACCTCTTTTTGATGTTGAAACCAGTAAAGATGGGCAATAAACTAGCAGTGTGCAGAGAAATTATTCAAGTTGAGCAACAGACAAGTGTAATGTGTACCTGAACTCTTCCTTCGTAAGAGATGAGAGTACCGCCCTTAACATCAGCCAGCGTCTTTGGAGTAACCTAGAATAAATACAGTTCTTGAGTTTTATGTTACACACACTCAACAGCAGTATAAACAAGACATTCTTGCATACCTCCATGCAGTACTCGTTCTGGTTATTGATCAGATGGTTTAGGATCTCTGTGCTGATTAAGGATACCATTTTCAATTCAAAGCACACGGCAATAGTAAGTAGTAAAACAGGAAATAAATTATGCAAATTTGATCATCCTATTTGGATACTGATATCGACAATAGCACCCAAGTTGTCTGAGTTTGCAACAAAGACATACTCCTTGCCCTGATATAGGATTGCGAAACAGATTAGCAAAACTACTGTAACAAAGCAACAAGATAAATGCTCAGTTAGAGCTATCAGTGTACTATTGTGGTTTCATTCATTAGTCAATAAAAGGTTCTGGAAATTGCACAGTTATTTCAGCTTATATTTCTTAGGAAGAAAAGAGAAACAGCCTCAATATATTCAATTGCCTTCAGAAGCAAGCTTGCCTTTATTTAGACCACAACATGCACTCTCTCTTTACATAGAAAGCATTGAAGGGCCTCAAACAGTGAAATATGATTTATGAATAACACACGACAATAGTACATTGTAAAGGAATATAACTTGTTTTCCTTTCATGAAGTAACCCTTCGTAATGTAGAAGACTACAGCAATTAATATTTAAGTGCAATCTGAACCCAAAAAGATTAATATCTGGAAACCATTGAGTACAAAATCAGTTTCCAGATCACTTATGCTTGCCAACTACAAAGAGAAGCTTAATGCGACTTCTGCTTACCTGAGCCAATAAGAGGTCAAGTTTTCCGCTGTTATTCAAAGAAGGGAACACATCACCATGGCCTGGAGGATACCTTTCACACCAAAAATCACAACAATCAGATGGGGGTATTGCCTTTCTTCAAATATGCTATAATTGAGGTATGGTTCAAACTATATCTAAAAGCCTTTACCATAAATAATCCAACAAGCAAGGTGAGATTCCATTGGGAGTAGTCATTGGAAGAACATTTTGACTTCTATAATAACCTAAGAGAGAAAACTAGACTTCTATAATAACCTAAGAGAGAAAACTAACCAGCCATCCTTCCCAGATTTCCCTTTGCTTGGAAGTGGCAAGAAGTCCTCGGTAACAATGCGAGGATACTGGCTCTGTAGAAGACAATGCAAATTTATCAGCTAACATTGCTTGCCACTCCAAAATGCCATATAATTGAAACAAGTGTAGTTGAAGTATAACAAAAACAGGCTGCAAACCTGATTGAAAGTATGAATTTCAATGTTGGAGTTGGAATACTTCTCAACAATCTTCAGGGAAGAGAAAAGGTAAGTGGCAAGCATGTTAGTACAAGTCTAAGAACTCAACATTTAATGAACATTGAATACAAAAGCATGTTAGTACAGGTCTAAGAACTCGTCAATTTAATGAAGACAAGCAAAGGGGAAACAGAACCTTCTGTGTGTCATCATGGGTGTTGAAAGAGTTCATCAGAAGTAAAGGGACACTGCATCCATACTTCTTGTTCAGGGACTGCAGAGACATGTAAACTAATAAGGCATAGACCGATACTTCCATATCCAAACAGTAAGAAAAGATGTTTAGGTTAATGAAGAATACCTCAATTTGAATCACAATAAGGTCAAGGAATGTGAACCCATTGCGGACTTCAATGACAGACCTGCAAACCATAGGAATCTTAGTTGTGCTAACTGCTCAAAGATGAAGGAATTGCCATAAGTCCATAACATCTCAAGGATCATGCATAGCAGCACAAATAACTAATTAATTAATTAAAAATGTATCAGGTGACTAAGTGCGGCTAATACCTATCAAATTTGTCTCACTAGATTAAGCGAACAATGATATGCCGGGAAGCCTTATGACGCATAATTAACCAACAATTCGATTACAAATGTGTCAGCATGTCAATGCACTACTAGTTGAGGCATTAAGAACACTCCATAAGAAAGTAATACAGGCAGCTGCAGCGCATTAGGAGTTGAGCAGATAAACAATTTGATCTCCTCATCACATCAAACAACATATGCACACAGCCACTCATCAATTCACTCATTTTGAAGAATGGAAGGAGGTCTAAACCTATTGGAATCTCAACACAGTGAAAAGGGACAACAGTATGAGCATTTGAAAGTGACAACTAAAGTATTCCATTCCATATTCTTCCAGATCACAAACATTGAAAGCTCCACTGGTGGGCCAATAAAAACAACATTAATAGGACAGGTCATACTATAACAATGATACAGTACAAAATGACATTTGAGCATGCACACCAAAATCCAAAGAACAACGCAGTTGCTTTACTTGTTTAATCATTTTGCGTCCATTAGAAAAAGAAACCCTTGCACCAACCACAAAACTATCGACCAGGAAACTAACGAGCAAAAGTAAATAACCCAGAAACAGACAGCTTGAATAATAAATATTATATTATTAGTGCTCTACCAAAAACCATGTGCAGGATGATCAACATCTAGTTTTCAGTGTTGCTCAGAACACGTATGTAATGAACAAAGACACAATCCACATATTCACAGGCCAGCTAAAGAGAAATACAGTTTTTAGTCCCTTCATAATCCCAATGAAGCTATATACATGATCCAACATATGAGAGCTGGTAAAATTCAGCTGAGAAGTAGTGGAGAGGATGGAGGTGCACTCACTTGGGCCCAGTGCAGCCCATGGTCGTCCCGAGCCCTCCGTTAAGCTTGAGCACAACGAGCTTGTCCAGCAGCTTCTTCGTCTCCTCGAGATCTACCTCACAGACACACGATCCAATCAGTGTTCACACGCAGTGTGTAAAAATCCCCGATCGGATCCACCCACAACAACCACCACACTACACTTAACTAAGATCAAATCGGAACGGGCGATCATACCTTCGGGAGGCGACGCGAGGGTGTCGTACGGCACCACCACCTCATCGGTCGGGGTCTGGATCTTGCTCCACTCGATCTGCTCCGCCTCCCCACTACAAAACGCGACAGCACACATAACTCAACTGACGAGTCGATGCGCACAAAGCAATCATACAGAGCGAATCCGCGGGATCTACTTACCTGAGGTAGCGTGACACAAGGCTGATGAACCCGGCCTTCTCGTTCTCGCTGCGCGGAAAACCCACTCAGAAATCAGCAAAAATGGGAGGCGAAGCGATCGGCCGGCGAGATCTACTAGTGCAGAGGGGGAGTGGAGTGGGGGAGGGGGACTCGCCTGATCTGGTCGAACTTGGCGACCTCGGCGCGAAGCTTTTCGAGCTTCTCGTCCACCGACACCGCGGCGGCAGCGGCGGCCATCGTCGGGGTTCGCGAGGCTTCGAAAGGAAAGGACGGGAGGAGATGTCAGACAAGCGGAGGGAGGGCGAGCGAGGAGGGGTGGTGTGTGTGTCTTGTGCAGCAAGAGCTCGGGTTTTCTTTATAGCGGCCGCGGTTTCCGTCACGGCGCCGTGACGGAATGTGCGGCGGGGGCAGCCGGATATGCCGCGCGTGGTGACGGCGTCTGCCACGTGGCGCGACGGGAGGGCCCCGGCCGTGTGGACCTCGGGGTTGTCGTCTTGTCGACGCGACGCTCCGCTTGGGGCGGGGGCCGCGTGCGTGATCCGTCGGCGCCGCGAACGGGATCGGGGATGGCGCGGCGGCGCTGAGCCGGCGGCCGTCGGTTTCGTCTCTCTTCGGCAAGACTGGCTGGCTGATTCTGACGGACGGACGGCGTGTCATTAGGCTCCGTGCTTAGCAAACCAGTCTCTTTTGGAAGCTAATACCATCATGATTATATGTTTGGTATGTTCGCTGGGCTGATAAGCTTGGCTGGTTGGTGCTGGTTTGTTATGAAAGAAAAATATTATTGGCTAACTAATAAGTTTTCATTGAAACCAATAAGCGAACAGACTGGTTATCTTTTCTTAATGCTGTCACGGAGATGTGCAAGTAAAATTGGATTCTGCTAATTGAATTATCGTGGGCGCCGTAGTAGTCTCCTAATGCTCTGTGACCAGTGCGGTGACACTGAACGCGACACAGAGCAGTAAGGCCTTGCTTAGTTCCAAAAAAGTTTTCCTAAAAAATGCTACAGTAACCATTACATCGAATCTTGCGATACGTGTATAGAGTATTAAATATAGACAGAAAAAAAATTAATTGCACAGTTTGGTGAAAAATCACGAGACGAACGTTTTGAGCCTAATTAGTCCATAATTAAACACTAATTGCCAAATAAAATGAAAGTGCTACAGTATCTAAATTCCCAAATTTCGCGAAACTAAACTAGGCCTAATGCAATCTTGGTAAAAAAATGTACTAGTAATGTAGCTAACTATCCTTTTCAAAGGAAAAAAGAAGTTACTGTCCTAGTACCTGTTACATGTATATGCTCAGCATGTGTCTGTGCATGGAGGATCGAGTGTGCACAGTGCACTTGTGCTGCATCTCGGTGTGATGAATACAGGTGGTACAGCTCGTGCCGCGACCACGTTTCAGGTTCCAGCCATACGTCATGGTGCGATTAGGTGTCAACGTGCGCTCCTAACAAACTAATAATTGCACAGTGCGGTTGCAGAAAGGTGCATGTTTCACCAAACTGATGTTCCATTCAAATCTAGGCTTTGTTTAGTTGTCGGATTTGGGAGTGGCCAAATAATTAATGCGTTACTGTAGCGTTTCGTTTGTATTTGTGAATTATTGTCCAAACATTGACTAATTAGGCTCAAAAGATTCGACTCGTAAAGTACAACCAAACTATGCAATTAGTTTTTTATTTCGTCTATATTTAGTACTCCATGCATGTACCGCAAGTTTGATGTGACGGGGAATCTTCTTTTTGCATAGTGTCTTTTTTAGAGTTTAGTGAGAACTAAACATAGCCCTAATAAATATCATTATTTTTATCCTGTGTGTGTCGGTGCACGCAAAGAGTGGCGGTGGTGCACGCCCTTCAGTTTTCAAACACGAAAAATAAGACGAGTGGCGCAGAAGCAATATGTTTGTTGTTGTTGCGGCAACAAAAATATGGTAGCGCAAGATGCAGAAATTCAGAAGGTGCCGATTCATATCTGATACACACCGACATACAGGACCACTGCGAGTGCACGAAACCAAGCTTCGGTGATGACTGAATGACTGACGAAGCACACTCACCTATATCTGCGCCCGTTGGAACTCCACCCCTGGATCTCCAAACACTTGTGCACAGCGCTCTGATGACCCGCCGAGCCTGCTGCTCCTCCTGTCTCCTGGAGCTCCTGCCCCTTGCGCCCAGCTGAGCCACATTTGAGGGTGAAGGCGAGCAGAGGTGAAAGTGAGACCTTTCGGTGCTTCTATGGACGGGGTCAGGGACACCCAAACAAGGTGCCGAACAAATCATCTCACGCCGCTGTGATCGCAGGACGTCCTTTTCCTCTCCAAAGGATCATGCAGAGATTGCCCTCGGTTCTTGCGCATTACCTCGTGCAACGTTGCCAGGCGAAATAAAATCCAAAACAAAATAAGGCCCCGTTTAGTTCCGAAAATTTTTAACTTTTGGCTACTGTAGCACTTTCGTTTTTATTTAACAAAAATTATCCAATTATGGACTATTTAGGCTTAAAAGATTTGTCTCACGATTTCTCGGCTAACTATGTACTTAGTTTTTTTTCGTCTATATTTAGTATTTCATGCATGTGCCGCAAGATTTGATGTGACGAAAAATCTTGAAAATTTTTTGTTTTTGGCTTGGAACTAAACGGAGCCTAAGGCGAAAGCAGCATGCGTACAGGCATGGCTGCATGAGCTTGCTGAGGAAGCTTGTATTCGTCTTTTGCATCTCGCACTATGCTTCTACACAACTGCAGCAGCAACTCAGGCATCAGGCATGGGCCCGTTGTTAGTTGATCTCCACCAATAGGCCCAACGGTCTATTGGGCCCTTGGCTTTGCTCCCTGATCGGGGGAGCTCAACCCTAACTGGTTGGTGGGCCCCTGTCGCACAGCACATACAAATAGAGGAGGTGGGGATCGAGCTCGAGACGAGGTTCGCCGGAGCCGCCACACCCACCAAAGAAAACCCTAATCCGATCTAAAGACGTCTTTGCCCGCAATGACGGATGAGCCCGCCACCACCGCCGCCGCTCCTATCAGAGGCCACCATCGGACCAACGCAGAAGACAAAGATTGGACTTCACCTCCTCGCCACTACGGCGTCTACTACATCGACGCGGCATCGGCGTCTACGCGCTTGCCGATGCGTTACCAATGAGAGGCGTGCAAGGAGCCTAACCGGATCTACGGGTCACGATGAGGTACACACATTCGATCCTAACAATGGTATCGAGCCGGTTGCCTTTTGTGTAACCCTAACCCTAACGGGTAAAAGAAAAGGAAAAGGGACCGGGGTGGCGGATGTCACTGGAACCCGGTCACCACCGCCACCGCTGTGGGAAGAAGAAGCACCGCCGTCCTCACCCAAGACGCATAACAAGAAAGATCCGTGTTTGGATCGAGAGAAAAGAAAGGGAAAAGGGATCTCAAGAACCCTAAGACCTAACCCTAACTCACATGGAGAAAGGGCTAACCAAATCGGTCAAACAAAGAAAAGCATCTAGATCCGATTGGGGAAGAAGAGAAAAGGAAGGGAAAGACTTTCGGAACCCTAAACCCCTCATCTCAATCGGAATCAAATCCGAAAAGAAAAGAAATTAAAGGGAAAAGGATATGTTTCGGCATTAAGATGAAGCAGAGCGAAACCCTAACCCTAGAACGGATCCTCATCCCTAACCGGTTGAATCCGAGAAGAAAGAAAAGAAGAAACCCTAACCCTATTCCCCACATCGGTTCGGATAAGAGAAGCACAACCAAATCGAAAAGAACTAGGGAAGGAGAAGAAATCCACCGAACCGCCCTTCACGGGCTTGGAGAAGAAAAAACCAACTGGGGGCATTTGTCACGGGAGCTCGGCAAAAAGGGGCTGCATGGCGGGCAGCGCTGACGGCGTGCGTGTTCACCCGTTAGAGCACGCGCAGCAGCAAGGGAGGGGGCAACGACGGCGCCTTTGCCTCACTCCACTGCACCACTCGTGGCCGACTCACTCGTCGTTGCTCGGTTTGGTTGTGCTCGGCTGAGAAGAGAGAGCGAAGAAGAGAGAGGAGAGAGCGGCGAAATGACTCTAGGGTTTGGCTGTGCACTGGCTGCGGTGGGGTTTTGACCTCCCGAAACGCGCGGGCGAGCCGTTGATCAGATCGAACGGCTGCAAATGATCGGGCCGACCGAGCGGCCTAGGTGGGCACGCTGTGGCGCGCGATGCTTTTTTAGCCAGCCTGTTAGGCTTTGGGTGCGGACTGAGCGCACGTGGTGAGTCAGGGCCGAGCAAGCATTTGCCGCTTTTTTTTGGGCCAATGAGAGAAGGATTGAGCCCGAGTGAGAAAAGAATGATGGACCAAGACCCTTTGTGGCGCTTCCGGTCCAAATCAAAGAACAAGTGAGAATTGTTTTTCATTTTCCATTGAATAAGGTTTTATTTCCTGGAAAATGAAGGAATGGCTCAAAAGAAAATAGAAAAAGTAATTAAAATGAATGTTTTTTCAGTAAATGTTTATTTCCTGGAAATTGATTAATGGCTTAAATAAAATGGAAAAGAGAATTTCCCTGTGGGTAAAATTCAAGAAATTGAATTATTTTTCCGCTGCTAAAGAAAATGTTGATTCTCCAGTTATTTTAAACCAATGTGGTATTTAATTGGAGAAAAAGAGTTTTCATTTGATTATGATGTTGTTATTTTCTGACCAACGTTGTTAATAACAATATCGTAATTTTAATGATTTATGCATTGATTCTACTTCTGCCCAACGGTGATGTAGAATTAGTGTATAAGAAAAGTTGATAATGTTAATGATTTATGCATTATTTCTACTTCTGTCCAACGGTGATGTAGAATTAGTGTATAAGAACAGATGTTAATTTTAATGATTTATGCATTAATTCTACTTCTGCCAACGGTGATGTAGAATTAGTGTGTAAGAACAGTTGTGAAAGTTAAAGATTTATGCATTAATTCTATTTCTGCCCAACGGTGATGTAGAATTAGTGTATAAGAATAGTTGTATGTTTTGATTTTGACCAACGTTGGAATCAAGGCATGCAAATGGTGTTAATTTTATGTTAAGAAAAGATTTGACCTGGTTTTCATCTTGTTTAAGGTGGACTGGGTAGTCACCTCACCGTGTTCTACTAAGTTTGTGGCACCAGTGAGAGAGACAAAAGAGAATGATGCCACTTGGGGAACTAAAGAAAGGGATTTTGAATCCCAAAAGATATCTTATGGCTTTTGAGCATAGGAAGTGGGTCACTGCAAACAAGAAATGTTTGGCTATGATAAAGAACATGATTGAACCTACAATTGTGGGCTCAATCCCAGAATGTGACACGGTCACCAAGTACCTCGATAGAATAAAGAGCAGTTCACTGGCTCTTCAAAGATATGCCACTTAGCTGATAAAGCTGGTCACAGAGTGTTACTCTGGAAATGGTGGCATAAGAGAGCTCACGATGTGTTGTCAAAATTATGGCACTGTCGTTTAGGCCACATTTCGAGGGGGAGAATAGAAAGACAAGTTAAGAATGATATTCTTCCTCCATTAGAGCTCTCAGGTTAAGTTCAATGCAGAGAATGCATAAAAGAAAAGTATGTAAAGAAAGATGACAAACGAAGCACATGAATTTTACAGATTATTCACACTGACATCTGTGGTCAGCTTTCCTGTAAATAGTGTGGATGGTTATGATCCATTCACAGATGATTACTCCCATTATGACTATATTTATCCAATCAAAGAAAGAAAAGATGTATTGGATAAATTTAAGATATTAAAGATTAAGATAGTCAGGTCTGACCGTGGATGAGTACTACGGTCGGCATACCCTAAAAGAATAGCATAGTAGCCCAGTATTCTATACCGGGTGAACCTCAGCAGAATAGAGTAGCTAAAAGAATCAATCATACCCTGATGGATATGGTGGGCAATATGATAAGTTACTCCACCTTACAGAGCCTGTGGATGGAGGCGTTAAAAACCTCATTCATATTCTCAAAAGAGTATCAAGTAAATCGGTGCCCAAAATACCGTATGAGTTGTGGACAGAAAATGTACCCTCACTAAACCACTTGCGTGTGTGTGGGGGAGCCCTGCTGAGGCTAAAGTATTTAACCCAAACATTGAGAAGTTAGATCCCAAAACAGTAAGGTGCCATTTCATTGGCAACACAGAAAAGTCAAAAGTTTTTCGTTTTCCACTGTCGAGAGAGACATACAAAGTTTGTGGAAACGAGACACGCTGTTTTCCTAGAGGATGAAAAGATGAGGGAGAGCATGGTAGCTCGAGAAATTGTCCTTGAAGTGAAGCGGGTGTATGCGCCCACTCTAATGATTCATGAGCCATTTTTCTCACTACCTGCTGTAGCTGCACCGATAGTGCTAGATACTGTGGTGCTAGCACCTGTTGTTATCCCACCTGTGGCAACAATGAATGACGATGAGGAACCTGTTCTTTAGGATTCTATAGAACCTATTGCCACACATGAGGGGGAGCAACAACAGCCTCAAAATAGAAGATGTGCCGAATGTGAAGGCCCCCAGTAGGTCTCAAAAGAGTTAGAAAATCAGCTATTCCTGCTGATTATGAAGTGTACAACACTAAAAAATTTCAAATGGAGGATGATCCCGCCTCGTTTGAAGAAGCCATGAGTAGTGATCAATCATCAAAGTGGCTTGAGGCCATGGAAGATGAAATGAAATCATTGAATGCTAATAAAGTTCGGGACTTGGAAATAATTCCTAAAAGAGTCAAAACAGTAGGCTGTAAATTGGTCTACAAGACAAAACTTGACTCTCAAGGGAATATAGAGAGATATAAAGCCCGACTTGTGGCAAAAGGCTTTGTGCAAAGATAAGGGATTGATTACAATGAGACCTTTTCTTTGGGTCTCATGTAAGGATTCTTCGAATAATAATAGCATTAGTGGCACATTACGATTGAGAATTACATCGGATGGATGTAAACACGACGACATTCCTCAACGGAGACTTGGAGGAAAATGTTTACATGGCACAATCGGAAGGTTTTGTCATGGAAAGGAAAGAACGAATGGGATGTCAGCCTAAAGAAATTCATTTATAGATTAGAACAAGCTTCAAGACAGTGGTACTTGAAGTTTGATCGATCAATAAAGAATTTTGGGTTTTAAAGAGAATGTAGAGGACAATTGTGTCTATGCAAAGTTTAAGATTGGGAAGTTTATCTTCCTTATCCCGTATGTAAATGATATCTTACTTGCTAGTAGTGATGATGCCTACTACTACAGGAGACAAAGAAGTTTTGTTCTCAAAACTTGATATGAAAGATCTTGTCGAAGCCTCGTTAGATTTCTAGGGATCGAGATTCATCGAGATAGAAGAAAAGGGTATAATGACTGTCACAAAAGGCATACATGGAAAAGATCTTAAAGAAATTCAAGTATGCACAAATGTAGTCCCTCACCGCTCCTCGTAGTCAAAGGCGACGGATATGGGGATTTTCAATGCCGAGGAACCAATATGAGCTCAATTGATAAAGTGAAAGTGGTTCCATATGCTTCAACTGTCGGAAGCTTGCAACATGCTCAAGTATGTACGCATACGACTTGGCATTTGTTACCGGTTTTTACTTGGCGATTCAGAGGAATTTCGAATAGAACACCGAAATTAGTAAAGAAAGTCTTGCATTATTTGCAAAGAACGAAAGGCCTCATGATGACATATAGAAGATCTGATTCACTCCATATGGTGGGATATTCAGATTCTGATTATGCGAGAGTGAATGCATATCCAGACGTGGATTTTCTATCATCTCGCAAAGGGGAGCTATTTCATGGAAAAGCTCAATGCGAACCGTCAGTACATCGTCCACAATGTATGACAGTTTGTAGCGTGTTATGAGGCAACGGGCAGGTGAACTGACTAAAGAAGTTCATACCCGGTTTGAAGGTGGTTGACGACATCTATAGACCACTTAAGAGATACTGCGATAATAATCAAGCAGTACAGTATACTCACAACATAAGTCAAGTGGTGCTGCCAAACACATTGACATAGAGTATTATGTTGTGAAAGATAAAGTCCGGGATCAAGTCATAAATCTTGAGCATATAAGAACAGAAAGGATGCTCGCGGATCCGCTTACAAAAGGCTTACCACCCAACATGTTCAGAGGACATGGTGTTCAGAGAACATGTAGCTAGCTTGAGTTTAAGGGAAAGCCTAAAATATTCCTGGACAAAAGAAGGCCCAAAGATAAGTATCTATTTCAAAACAGAGTAGTGAGTTGTAGCTGTTAAGTCTATCGGCAATGGACCGTGACGATGAGACATGCTCTATGAGCTAATCTGTAATGGAATGAACAAAAGTAAATGATATGAAAGTGAAAGATGGAATGAGATCAAGGAGGAGAATGTTAGTTGATCTCCACCAATAGGCCCAACGGTCTATTGGGCCCTTGGCTCTGTTCCCTGATCGGGGGAGCCCAACCCTAACTGGTTGGTGGGCCCCTGTCGCACAGCACATACAAATAGAGAAGGTGGGGATCGAGCTCGAGACGAGGTTCGCCGGAGCCGCCACACCCACCAAAGAAAACTCTAATCCGATCTAAAGACGTGCTGCCAGCGACGGGATGAGCCCGCCACCACCGTCGTCGCTCCTACTGCAGGGCCACCATCGGACCACTGCAGTACCAGCACTGGACTTCACCTCCTCGCCACTACGACGTCTACTACACCGACGGCATCGGCGTCTACACTTGCCGATGCGTTGCAACAGAGACAGGCAAGGAGCCTAACCGGATCTACGGGTCACAGTGAGGTACACACATTCGATCCTAACACCCGTGTCTTTACTTCTTTTAGGATATGATGGGACAAGCAACCGGCTGCACTGTGTGGGTGTTGAGATAATCACATATTCGCTAGTTGGTGCTGGTGGTGGTTTAAGTTGGTTGGTGCTGGTTTTTTGTGAGAGGAAAACACTGTTAGCTGGTTGAATAAGCCTGACTAAAATCAACAAGCGAATATGGTGAATGAGATTTTTGGGGATCTTGCTTAAAAGTGAACTTTGGGTGATCCCAACGTGTAAGCTGCATTCTGTGGGAGTATTTGGTACAACGTTTTCAGAGTTGGATATGGAACTTGTCCCATACTCCTTTATGCATTCAACAACAGAAAGATCATTGAAAAGAGATCGTCACGTTTTCCTGTGCCACTTGTGCTGGACAGACGAATTACTCTCTCCTTTCAGCACCTAATGATCGTGTGTTAGCGTCTTGAATGTCTGTTCGTGTGATCATGGCACGCACTGGACGTGTTTCCAAGGAGACGTACGATACGAGTAAAATCCAGTTTTTTTGTTATTAGCTGTGTTTACTGGGGCCTTGTTTAGATTCTAAGTTTTTTCACTCTCTCTCTATCACATCAATTTTTTTGACATATGTATAGAGTATTAAATGTAGATAAAAAAATAACTAATTACACAGTTTGATTGTAAATTACGAGACGAATCTTTTACGCCTAGTTAGACCATTATTGGACAATAATTATTAAATACGCGCACTCGTGTAGATCCTTGGGCTCACTCTTCGCGCCCCTGTCATACCCCTATCAGCACCAATACGCGCACTCGTGTAGATCCCGGCCCGAATAGCGCCACTAGCTTCGCGGTCGAAAGGTACTTTATTCGGCCAGCTAAATGTGAGGCATGCGTTCAACATGACAAGAGGGACGAGCAACGATCGGTCCTTAATCGACACAGACGGAAACTAACAGCACCCCAGAACCCTGTCTGGTTGCCTCCAACTTTTCTGTCCGGTCTCCAATTATCCATCACACATGGTTAATTCCAGGATATCATTCTTTCCATAGCTAAATTCTTCCAGTAACCACCTATAATGTAGGTGACCGAATATCACCGATCGCTACCGGTCTAAGCAAGGCTAAGCAGTTATTCGATCCTGACCTAACAGGGTAAAAGGAAATAAGGTAGACAAGGATACTAATAAATGCATCAACGGTTTCAATCAACTCCTACAACTTAATGCAACAATATATAACCCATATATATAGAAAGAATGGCTTTTGTAAAGTAGCAGACTTAGCATGCTCCGGGGCTTGCCTCGTTCGAACGAACTAGGGAGATGATCCACGCACTCAGGCAAGTCCTCTCCTGGCTCCTCTTCCTTTGGCACCTCCTATGCTTGGACTTCTTGTGGATCTGTCCCAGTCTGCTCTTCCTGAACTGTTACTAGCAACTCCTCCTGCGATCATATATGATGCAGATGTATAAGTGCTAATGCATAGGTGCATCGGAGAGATGACATGTAATGATCATGATGCATAAAATATAGATGACCATGTTTAACTTTATTGAACATAGTAGTAGTAAAGCTCGTCTACAAGGTAGTCGACATCATCCAAGAACATATACTACGATCTACTACGACAACCATTGTACTAACATGCCAAATCACCATAGCAAACTAAGATGCTTCAAAGATACACCAAAGCGAACATTATTAACTAAACTCGCATTAAAAAAGATTATTTTATTTTATTTTAAACTAGGGCTACAACAGCAACATATATTTCTGATGCTCATAAAAATCTGAGAAAATTACAGTAGTAGAGTACTACTCCAAGTAGACTACCATAAAATTTTCATGGCATTTGGATAAGTAAAATAGCCCACACTAAAATGACAAGCTATGGTTGATAATTAAGCATGAAAATACTTTGTACTATGAAAAGTGTCAAACAACAGATTTGGTATTTTTCCTATGTTCTACACAGTAAACAATCACTGCACAAAAATTATCATACACCTGTTTTATACAATTTTTGCTCTCTATCAAAAATAACAAAAATCATCAATTAAAGGCACTTGAACTACACATCAATATTTCTCTACAGAACATGATGACATATATTTTTCCTACAAATCACATCACTAAAGGAGATTATCAAAACTGGAACCATATTTTTATGATATATATTCTATTTACTAGACATTTTCTAAGAAATCAGCATTTATCCAATTTAAATAAAGCTACACAGAAAAGTATCACAAATTTGACATGCAATATTTTTAACAGATAGATCTAGTCACAAGAAACCTAGCAAAACTTATTTCAACAGATTTGGAGCCATTTTGAGCAAGTTGTAATTTTCCAAAGCCTTTAAATAGAAATCTGAAAATTATTTCTTAATTTCATTCTAAAAATCCATGTTCGAAATTGCTAGATCCATCCAGCTCTCTACCCAGGCTTGCACCCCAGCGGCTGACAGTGGGCCCCCCAGCCCCACCGGTCAGTCACTAAGGCAGGGGAGGCGCTCGACCGTGGCGGTTCTCGCCGCCGGTGAACTTGCCGGCGGTGAGGTCACCACAGGAGGCTTCCCCGAGACAAGGCGAACCTAGCAGTACCCCTACCGTGGCCAGTGGAGCTCGGGAGAGAGCTCATCGGCGTCCTTGGCGGCACGGTGGCGCGGCTCAACGTCGGCCGGCCAGCTTTGGCTGAGAGGTGGCGCGGGGAGTGGCTGGCGAGCTCTACCGCGTCAGTGCGGTGCTGGTGCACGCGGAAAGAGGGAGAGAGGTGAGGCGGAGAGGCGAGGCCTAGGGAGCGCAGCATTCCGGCGAGGAGCAGCTCACTCCGATGAGCGATTGGCGAGGAAGGGGAGCTCCCCAAGGCTTACCGAGGCGAGCACGGGGTACGCGAGGTGGAGGCGGAGCACGGGGCAAGATGGGGTAGTCGACGGCGAGCTGGAGCGGCTGGAGCAGCCAACTCCGGCGAGGCGCTGGTGCGGGCGGTGGCGGAGGCGAGCGCGTGCGCTGCAGCTGCTGTCCGAGCGAGAAGCAAATGAGATGGAGGAGAGGGAGGCAGGCGCGGCGCAACGAGTATAGGCGCGACAGGAGGGGCGCGGGGGCCACCGGTGTCCACGCGGTGAGTGACGACGACGGTGCACGGACACACGGTCGCCGAGCTCTGTGGCCAATCGGGCGCGGCGTGCGGGAGCGGATGGTGAGCGCGGAGGTAGGCCGGGCCGGCGCTGCGAGCTGGGCCGAAAGGGAAGCGGCGGCCCGCTAAGGAAAATAAAATGATTTTTCTTTTTATTTCTTAAATAACAGAACTAAAATTCTATTTTGAGCCATTTTAAAAGCATTTTCACAAGTTGGTGTAAAAAATAAAAGTTGTTCAGAAAAAAGTAGTCTACAACTTTGCCAAAAAGAGTAAGGCCAAAATCTAATTAGATTTTGAACTATAGATTAAAGTTAATTTTAAATCAAAACCCAATTTTAGAAGATTATTTTTAAAAGTAAAATTTGAGAAAACTTTGAATATACACCTTGCTCCAAATTGCATCTTAGCTACTTCTAATTGGTCTAAGTGATCAACCAAGGTACTCACATGGCAAAACAAACATAGCATCCAATCTATTCAAACAAAACTATGCAACATGCATGTTTTATTAGTATGTTTTAATTCTATATTTCATGTCATGCTTATGAATGCATAGTAAGGATTATGCTCATGATTTACAAAATGTTAATGCATGCTTAACACCGAGGTGTTACAGCCCTCCCCCTTATAAGAATCTCGTCCCGAGATTTTGAGTTACGAACCATTTGTTATAAAAATCCTTATAAGCGTTCTGCAGATATTCTCCTGTTTCCCACGTCGCATCACCATCATCGTGATGACTCCACTGTATCTTATAGGTTCTCACCACTTTATTCCGAGTGACTCAGTCCTTAGTGTCCAAAACTCGAACCGGTTGCTCATGGTATTCCAAGTCTGATTTGAGCTGAATGCTCTGAGGTTCTATTCTCTCTTTCGGAATACGCAAGCACTTCTTCAATTGTGATACATGGAAGACTGGAAAGATCGAACCCATCGCTTCTAGTAACTGTAACTTATAAGCCACGGGACCCTTCTTCTCTATGATCTCGTACGGTCCTACAAATCTAGGAGCAAGTTTTCTCTTTACTCCAAACCTTTGTACTTTCTTCATTGGAGTAACCTTCAGATAAACGTAGTCACCTACCTCAAACTCAAGCGGTCTTCTTCTCTTATCGGCATAACTCTTCTCGGGCGTGGATCGTGCCGCTTTCATGTTTTGTTGGATAATATGGACCTTTTCTCAGCCCTCGTCAACAAAATCAATTCCAGTAAAACCTTCTCTCTCCAGTGCTCAACCCAATTCAATGGTGTCCTACATTTCTGCCATACAATGCTTCAAATGGAGCCATCTTGATACTTTCTTTTTGTAATTGTTGTTGTAAGCAAACTCTCGCTTAAAGGTAACCATGATTCCCATGAGCCCCTAGACGATAACACACAAGCTCTAAGCATATCTTCAAGAACGGCATTAACTCGCTCTCCTACCTACCCATCATGCGTGGGTGGTAAGTCGTACTCGAATCAAGCTAGTACCCAAACCTTTATGAAGATGCTCCCAAAATGAGCGGTAAATTGTGACCCATGGTCGGACACGATAGTCTTTGGTATACCATGTAAGCGGACAATCTCTGCAATGTACTTCTCAGCATACTGAGGTGGTCGAAATGTTGTTTTGACTGGTAAAAAGTGAGCCGATTTGGTAAGACGATCTACAATTACCTAAATCGAATCATTCCCCTTTGGTGTGGTGGAAAAACCGGTGATAAAATCCATACTTATCTCATCCCATTTCCAATTTGGTATTGACAAGGGTTGCAACATTCCTGTGGGTCTCATGTGAAGAGCTTTCACTCTACAGCACATGTCGCAACGAGCAACATAAGCTGCAATCTCCTTCTTCATTTTCGTCCACTAATAACGAGGTCTCAATTCTTGGTACATTTTTCCACTTCCAGGATGGATAGACAACTTAGAGTGACGAGCTTCATCCATCAATTTGTTCTTGAGCTCTCGATCTTTAGGTACAACCAGACGGTCCTTAAACCATAACACTCCTTGTTCATCCACTCTAAAGTGCTTAGTCGGTTCTTTCTTCATTTTCTCCTTGATATGGAATATTCCCTTATCTGTTTTCTGACCCTCAATGATCTTGCTCTCCAAGGTACAGCTAACCTGGATATTATGCAACACAGCAGGATGCAACAAATTGAACCCATCCTCAAACAATGGTTGCACAACAAGAAAATATTACTTCCTACTTAAGGCATCTGCTACTACATTTGCCTTTCTCGGATGATAGTGCACATTCAGATTATAATCCTTTATCAGCTCCAACCATCTTCTCTGTCGCATATTCAACTCGAACTGAGTAAATATGTACTTAAGACTCTTATGATCTGTAAAGATATTGCACACATTTCCAAGCAAGTAGTGTCTCTAAATCTTTAGAGCATGCACAACAGCCGCAAGCTCTAAATCGTGCGTAGGATAGTTAACCTCATGCTTCCTCAACTGACGTGAGGCATAAGCAATAACTCTTCCATCTTGCATCAGGACACATCCTAAACCATTCTTTGATGTATCGCAAAACACATCAAAGGACTTCTCTATATTCGGTTGTGCCAGAACAGGAGCAGTGGTTAGCAAATTCCGCAAGGTGCAGAAAGCTGCCTCACACTCCTCTGTCCAAACGAACTTATGATCCTTTTGTAGCAAACTTGTCATCGGCTTGGCAATCTTTGAGAAGTCTGGGATAAAACGGTGATAATAACCGGCTAATCCAAGAAAACTCCGAACCTCATGAACTGTACTTGGTGCCTTCCAGTCCATAACCTCTTGTACTTTACTCGGATCCACTGAGATTCTATTCTCAGATAGCACATGACCGAGAAAAAGGAACTGTCTTTAGCCAGAACTCACATTTGCTAAACTTAGCATATAGCTGGTGGTTTCTAAGTCTAGTTAAGATAATTCTGAGATGCTCTTCATGATCCTGTTCGTTCTCTGAGTATACTAGAATGTCATCAATGAACACAATCACGAACTTATCCAACTCCGGCATAAAGACCTAATTCATCAGATACATAAAGTATGCAGGAGCATTTATCAAACCAAAGGACATGACAAGATACTTGTACAAACCATATCTAGTGGAGAACACGGTTTTGGGTATATCTTGTGCCCTAATCTTGATTTGATGGTACCCTGATCTCAAATCTATCTTGGAGAACACCTTGGCTTTTGATAATTGATCAAACAAGATATCAATCCGAGGTAGAGGATACTTGTTTTTAATTGTCACCGCATTCAGTGGCCGGTAGTCCATGCACATCCGTAAGGAGTTGTCCTTCTTCACGAACAGTGCGGGACATCCCCATTCTGATGAACTAGGATGAATTAAACCCTTAGTCAACAGATCTTGGAGTTGTTTCTTCAACTCGGCTAATTCATTTGGAGGCATCCGATAAGGCCTTCTTGAGATCGGTGGTGTTCCAGGAATTAACTCAATGGCAAACTCAACATCTTTGTCCGGTGGAAGACCAGGTAACTCCTCTGGAAACACGTCCAGAAACTCACACACTACTAGAATCTTGGCTAGAAGAGTAGTTTGGACTGCACCAGTTGTACTGGTCAGATCTATTCTCCGAGGTAAGGTCACTTGAAAAGTACCTTCTCCAACAGGTTTCTTGAGAGAAATGCTTCTTCCTCCAACATCAATTACTACTCCCATCTTATTCATCCAGTTCATTCCCATAATCACATCCAGAACTAGCCCTAGCATAACTATCAAGTTAAGCTTATACTGTCTGTTTGCTATACACAGGGTTACCCCCCGGATTATCTGATTAGTTAATAGATCAGCCCCCGCTGAACTGATCCGATAAGCACATTCCAATTCAACTATCTTTTGCTCATACTTTCTTGCAAATGCTTGACTTATGAATGAATGAGATGATCCAGAATCAAACAAAACGACTGCAGGATATTTGTTGATAGAAAACATACCAGCTATCACAGGCTCTCCTTTCGGGATGTCATCAATGGTGGTGTGGTGCACACGAGCTTGGTACTGATTCTACGGCTTCTTGGGATATGGGCAAAACTTCGCAAAGTGCCCAAGTTGATTGCAGTTGTAACACGGTCCTCTTACTTGAGTAGCAGCTCCAGATGAACTGCCTTGTCTGATCTTAGCTTGTGGCACCGCCATCTTGAATGGCTTCTGATTCCTCTGAGGTTGCTGGGCATTCTGATTCCTCTGTTGCGGTGGCCTGAACCTTGCACCAGGGGCAGGCAAATGATACGCAAAACGGTTTGCCATCGGGGCCCTTGGCTGGGACGGACCTGACTCAAAAGCCCTCTTGCGAGTCTTGGATGTAGCATATACATTGTTGTTCTTTTCTTGCTTTAAGCAGTCACTAACAAAGTCATTGAACCCAGTCCTTGTGTTAGTACCCACGTGCTTCATCATCTTGGGATTCAGATCTCTTTTGAAACTAGCGATCTTTTTGGCATCGGTATTCACCATGTCAGAGGCATAGTGACTTAGATTATTAAATATATGTAGATACTAGATCATAGTCTTGGTGCCTTGGGTCAGTGCGAGAAATTCTCCAAACTTCATTTCTGTCAGACCAGGTGGAATGTAAACTCCACGAAAAGCCTCAGTAAATTCCCTCCAAGTAATGTGGGCATTAGGTGGAAAAGTGGTGCGGTGATGCTTCCACCACATTCCTGCAGGGCCTTGCGGCTGATGAGCTACATACTCAGTTTTCAATACTTCTATCATCCTAAGAACACGAAACTTATCTTCCATGGTGTTTATCCACTCTTCTGCATCCAATGCCTCTGTAGCTTCTTTGAAAATTGGTGGTCTGGTGTCCATAAAGTCCTTGAAACTGCTATGCTGATTCGCTTCTTGTCCACCTGGGTTTAACCCACGGCGGGTGTTGTCAGCAATATGGCACAATGCAGCTTCCATATTCTGCTGCATGCCCTCCATGTTGTGTTGACTTCCAAGGAACTGTGCGAAGAACTATTCCGCGGTGTATGGTGGAGGAGGAGGTGGTGGTGGTTCACAGTTCTCATTCCCAGCTGCACTGCCACCTGCCTCAGCAGCATCATACACGGTACGACGAGTGTTCAACATCTGCATATTTCAGAAATAGTAATTATTAGGTGATGTTGTAGAGATCGTAAGTGAATGAAAAATTATGCCGTACTGAATTCACTGGAGAGAATAAATTCATACAATAAAACAGGAGCACAATAAGTCATTCCAATTAACACAACATCACTAATTAGATTACTTAAGCGCACACATCGCGTCCATTACAACCAAATTGCCAGCATACATACACTGGACTTTTATGCGTTCAGATATCGCATTACTAGCCAAGTTTCAATCACATGCCAAGTCTCATAAGTTTGAAACAAGCTCCATTAGGTTACATGCCGACAAAAGAAAGGTCATCGTGACAGGACCTAAACACTAGCACAAGGTAACTAGCCTACTCCTCGGGGCCATCGTCGGGGTCGGAGACGTCACCATCGCCCCAGGTGAAACTACAGGCTCGTCCTCGTCGTCGATGTCCATGCCAGCGACGTCTAGAGGAGCATATGGGCCAACCCCATTGTAGAGCGCATGAAACTCCTCGTGCAGGTTGATGTTGTACTCCTCTAGCTCATCGACCCTCTGTAGCAGAAGGTCCCTTTCGTTCCAGGCTTCATTCCTTCCCTGAACCAACTGTCCAATCATGCGGTCTGCATTGTTGTTGGCCTGAGTCAACGTATGCACCTGCTGCATAGCTCTATTACCTCTCTCTACCGCCTGGTCCCGCTGTAAGCTCATATCAGCCAACCGCTTCTGCAAACTAGCTACAGCACGTGCCTGCTTCTTCTTTTGCTTTCTTACCTTGAGCTTATCCTCACCACGTAAGCCAGTCAAAGTCCAGTAGGTACACTCAAAACCCTGATATGCTCTGATAGCGGCAAACATAGCACTCATAGCATGGTTGTCGCTAGCCTATCCCTCAGCTGGACCTCTGACCAAAGCACTTCCCTGAGGCTGAACCCAAATAGCATCACGAGGATCATCCCTAGGAAAGGTGCCAGCTAGAGCTGCTGCAAGCTCACTGGGAAATCTACTCATGATGTCCCTAATGACGTGGAAGGCTGCTCCCTCTGCACCCTCAATAGGAGTGCGACCCTCAAACTCCAAGTGCCAACCATCCCACTCTGGAGCATTACCAAGAGCAGGAACGGTGATCTCTACCACTGCAAGTTCATCCTCTGCTAACTGGCTCTCATTCCAAGAGTACACCGGCTCTTGACCCTCTGGGTACCCCACATCATGGAGCACTCTCCAAAGCAAGGTTGGCATGCCAAACTCGCTCAAGAAGGTGTCCGTGGTGCGGTGCTCCCTCAGGGCCAACTGACGTCGAGGTGCTCTTCCTCCGGTGGACTTACGGGCAGTCTGCTTCGTGCGGGCCATCTGTAGCAAATTATTGTTTTATTATCCACGTGAGAACAAGGTTAAGTTGTCATTTTTATCAAAATGAGATAATCAACTTATAAGGGGAGGAACAATGCCATGAATGATATGTAACAACATGATGCATGCACGTTCCGTACGTTCTCACAAACTTAGGGAAAATAACAATTGCTAGCGGCATAGACGGTGGCATACAACGGTCTCTCATAAACGTAGCTAATACGTACTACACGATAGCGCTGTTATGTACCTGCAAAAGATCCACTTCAGCCCAAACACTGACATTATGAAAATTATGCATGAAAGCAGTAAAGTAATCTACTCGTTCTACACGCATTCCCAGATACGCGTACAACGGTAGCAACTACCCGAACCATCGTCCTATCGACGGCATTGTCACCACAGGACGGAATTCCCCACACATTGGATACCTTCATACAAACACGCGTATGGCATGTAAATAATCTGGCATCATATAAGCACTTCCCTAGATCGGCAGTGTATCCGATCATGCTCTCACAACTCTCACTTACCGAGGCGTAGAGGCAACGGATCCATACATTACCACTCAAGTGAATGGCACTCATACAATAGCACGTCGTATGAGCGACGAAATAGAAACATGATGCAAAGACCCCCAAGTTAGTACTTAAATAAGCCACCTAGAGTCCTTAACTGGGCATACAGGACATGACCACTGACACACTCTTAAGTTTTAAATTAGAGGTTGAAACACCTATATACTATAAGTTCGTAATTAGTTTTGTAACACAAAACCCGTTTGTTTTAAATACACGCATGAACAGTAACCTGCTAAACCTTGCTCTGATGCTAGCTGTAACAGAACCAACCAATTATACGAGATTAAGTAAGAAAATCTTTCGCCGAAGCAGATAATTTAGCAAACTTAAGCCCATATAACCCGGTAGTCCGTGAAACCACGAAGGATTTTAAACCAATCGACATACAAACCAAGATCGTACAAATTTAGCAAGTACCATCACACGTTACATAAAGTTCACAATCACAGTTGGGTACATCAGAGTTTAAAACATAAAGTTATTACAGTCCAAGTTCAAACTGAAATAGCGGAAGCAAATAGTTTTAAAGCCACACACACACTTTTAGTTCAGATACAATGCCAGTAGGTAGTCATCTCCAATAAAAGCATCAGATGAGAGATACGGAGTGACCATTTGCCCTTGGTCCTAGTTGTCACCCATCGCCGGGTACAGACAGTTAATGCAATAGCCGTAGTACATTTGACCATCTGCAACAACAATGGGAACAACGCCCTGAGTATGAGAAGGTACTCAGCTAGACTTACCCGTCTTAAACCAAAATAAAGCGACACCAAGGATTATGCAATGCTTTCTTTAGTGAGCTAGCTGACTTGTTTGCGAAAAGCATAAGTTATCATGAAGATATTATTTAAAATGCTTTGCATCATCTTTATTATAACCTATTCGTCTAGGTAAGCACCTGTACTATAGCAATCACTTGATTAACCAACAACATCCAGTTACCAATTTAGCTTTAGCATACCCATACCATCCAGATAACCATCATTGTTCCATCATAATTACTACGATGCCGTAGCTCGAGTCAAGTGCTCACTATCTAGGAGCGATGACGATTCGAATCGATTCCTAACCAGCTGGTGATTTATTCCTCACACAAATCATGCTTCCCCTGCTAGGGTAGCTAAGATCACCAAAGACACTATTCGGGTAGCCGCAGGATAATCTAGAGCCGCAGTACCCAGGGACCGCCCGACTGCCAGGAATCACGTCGCACCTGCCCTTGGGCTCACTCTTCGCGCCCCTATCGTACCCCCGTTAGCACCAATACGCGCACTCGTGTAGATCCCGGCCCGAATCGCGCCACTAGCTTCGCGGTCGAAAGGTACTTTATTCGGCCAGCTAAATATGAGGCATGCGTTCAACATGACAAGAGGGACGAGCAACGATCGGTCCTTAATCGACACAGACGGAAACTAACAGCACCCCAGAACCCTGTCTGGTTGCCTCCAACTTTTCCGTCCGGTCTCTAATTATCCACCACACATGGTTAATTCCAGGATATCATTCTTTCCATAGCTAAATTCTTTCAGTAACCACCTATAATGTAGGTGACCGAATATCACCGATCGCTACCGGTCTAAGCAAGGCTAAGCAGTTATTTGATCCTGACCTAACAGGGTAAAAGATAATAAGGTAGGCAAGGATAGTAATAAATGCATCAACGGTTTCAATCAACTCCTACAACTTAATGCAACAATATATAACTCATATATATAGAAAGAATGGCTTTTGTAAAGTAGGAGACTTAGCATGCTCCGGGGCTTGCCTTGTTCGAACGAACTAGGGAGATGATCCACGCACTCAGGCAAGTCCTCTCCTGGCTCCTCTTCCTCTTGCACCTCCTATGCCTGGACTTCTTGTGGATCTGTCCCGGTCTGCCCTTCCTGAACTGCTACTAGCAACTCCTCCTGCGATCCTGTATGATGCAGATGTATAAGTGCTAATGCATAGGTGCATCGAAGAGATGACATGTAATGATCATGATGCATGAAATGTAGATGACCATGTTTAACTTTATTGAACATAGTAGTAGCAAAGCTCGTCTACAAGGTAGTCGACATCATCTAAGAACATGTACTACGATCTACTACGACAACCATTGTACTAACATGCCAAATCACCATAGCAAACTAAGATGCTTCAAAGATACACCAAAGCGAACATTATTAACTAAACTCGCATTAAAGAGGATTATTTTATTTTATTTTAAACTAGGGCTACAACAGCAACATATATTTTTGGTGCTCATACAAATCTGAGAAAATTACAGTAGTAGAGTACTACTCCAAGTAGACTACCATAAAATTTTCATGCCATTTGGATAAGCAAAATAGCCCACACAAAAATGACAAGCTATGGTTGATAATTAAGCATGAAAAAACTTTGTACTATGAAAAGTGTCAAACAACAAATTTGGTATTTTTCCTATGTTCTACACAGTAAACAATCACTGCACAAAAATTATCATACACCTGTTTTATACAATTTTTGCTCTCTATCAAAAATAACAAAAATCATCAATTAAAGGCACTTGAACTACACATCAATATTTCTCTACAGAACATGCATGACATATTTTTCCTACAAAGCACATCACTAAAGGAGATTATCAAAACTGGAACCATATTTTTATGATATATATTCTATTTACTAGACATTTTCTAAGAAATCAGCATTTATCCAATTTAAATAAAGCTACACAGAAAAGTATCACAAATTTGACATGCAATATTTTTAACAGATAGATCTAGTCACAAGAAACCTAGCAAAACTTATTTCAACAGATTTGGAGCCATTTTGAGCAAGTTATAATTTTCCAAAGCCTTTAAATAGAAATCTGAAAATCATTTCTTAATTTCATTCTAAAAATCCATGTTCGAAATTGCTAGATCCATCCGGATCTCTACCTAGGCTTGCACCCCAGCGGCTGATAGTGGGCCCCCCAGCCCCACCGGTTAGTCACTAAGGCAGGGGAGGCGCTCGGCCGCGGCGGTTCTCGCCGCCGGTGAACTTGCCGGCGGTGAGGTCACCACAGGAGGCTTCCCCGAGACAAGGCGGGCCTAGCAGTACCCCTACCGTGGCCAGTGGAGCTCAGGAGCAAGCTCACCGGCGTCCATGGCGGCACGGTGGCGTGGCTCAACATCGGCCGGCCAGCTCCTATTGAGAGGTGGCGCGGGGAGTGGCTGGCAAGCTCTACCGCGTCAGTGCGGTGCTGGTGCGCGCGAAAAGAGGGAGAGAGGTGAGGCGGAGAGGTGAGGCCCAGGGAGCGCAGCATTCCGGCAAGGAGGAGCTCACTCCGATGAGCGATTGGCGAGGAAGGGGAGCTCCCCAAGGCTTACCGAGGCGAGTACGGGGTGCGCGAGGTGGAGGCGGAGCACAGGGCGAGATGGGGTAGTCGACGGCGAGCTGGAGCGGCCGGAACGGCCAACTCCGGCGAGGCGCTGGTGCGGGCGTTGGCGGAGGCGAGCGCGTGCGTTGCTACTGCTGCTGTTCAAGCGAGAAGCAAATGAGATGGAGGAGAGGGAGGCAGGCGCGGCGCGACGAGTGTAGGCGCGACAGGAGGGGCGCGGGGGCCACCGGTGTCCACGCGGTGAGCGACGACGACGGCGCACGGACACGCGGCCGCCGAGCTCTGCGGCCGGTCGGGCGTGGCGCGCGGGAGCAGACGGTGAGCGCTGAGGCAGGCCGGGCCGGCGCTGCGAGCTGGGCCGAATGGGAAGCGGCGGCCCGCTAAGGAAAATAAAATGAATTTTCTTTTTATTTCTTAAATAACAGAACTAAAATTCCATTTTAAGCCATTTTAAAAGCATTTTCACAAGTTGGTGTAAAAAATGAAAGTTGTTCAGAAAAAAGTACTCTACAACTTTGTCAAAAAGAGTAAGGCCAAAATCCAATTAGATTTTGAACTATAGATTAAAGTTAATTTTAAATCAAAACCCGATTTTAGAAGATTATTTTTAAAAACAAAATTTGAGAAAACTTTGAATATACACCTTACTCCAAATTGCATCTTAGCTACTTCTAATTGGTCTAAGTGATCAACCAAGGTACTCACATGGCAAAACAAACATAGCATCCAATCTATTCAAACAAAACTATGCAACATGCATGTTTCATTAGTATGTTTTAATTCTATATTTCATGTCATGTTTATGAATGCATAGTAAGGATTATGCTCATTATTTGCAAAATGTTAATGCATGCTTAACACCGAGGTGTTACAAGGTACTCAAGATTCGTAGAGATGAACAAAGTCGCAGACAAGTTAGCAAAACAGGTAAGACATGCATCGATTACAGGAGATTTGCCTTTATCCTTGTCAAGCTTTAGCACATTCTCAATATTGGAACGTCCAAGTGGCTTTACAAAACTTTGAATGGGGCTTGTTCTGTCCTATTTATGTACTATGTTTATAATGAAATGAATGAGTTTCCCCTTTTAAAAAATTAACTTCGCCATCTACCATGTCTAATGTAAATAATTCTTAAGAAGCACACGATTTCAAAGGCGTGAGGACGCACCAACCAATATTTCTGGTGAGGGCTTGTTAAAAACTGGAGACCATGCCAATGAGGCTCTTTACATCCTTTTGATGACCTTCGAGGTTTAGAATTAGATTTTAAGTTTACCATATTTAAAACTCACTACGTACTTGCTCGTGTGTTGCACAATCACGTAAAAAAATGAACAAAATAATGCAATATAAGACATACGATAGCACATTACAATGGATATAACTTCAACAAAAAAACACAGTATAAAGGATGTAAATAAGAGTATATAAGGGGTGACGCCTCTCTCCTAACAAACTCCATTATTTTCTTCACCTTTTCTTCCTTGGTTCCGACTAGCTCTTCCTCGGCTTCCTCACCCTAGGAGAACAAGGCGACGGCTGCCCCAGTGGAGCGTTTGCGGGGGAGGACAAGGTGGCTGCCCCCCACGAGCGTCTCTATGGAGGACGAGGCAGCAACGACTCATAGGGAGCGTCGCTGTGTGGCCCGTGTCAAGTTCTTTCTCGAAGCTGACTTCCGATCTCTAAATGATCACATGGAAACTCATTTCAACAAAAATCGCTCTATATATCTCATCGTCCTCCAATAACTCCTCCATACCTTGTGCACATTCTAGAGAGCCAATCCTACTCTTAAGCTAGCGAGAAATCCAAAATAAATTATGTCTATATTTAGAGATCTAATTAAACAAACTATCGGAATGTATTTTTTTTCACCAAAATCTCTATTTTAAAAGAAAACTGCTCCAATACCCCATCTCTAGAAAATTGCACATATCTCAAAGCAACTTAATTCTAACCTAGGTCCCGAGTGGGCTCGGCCTGTCCATGCCTAGCCCTGCGCTACCAGCCAGAAACCTGTGTGGCGTCCCCTCCCTCGGGTTCTTGGCTTTGGCGGCATTTTTTTTTCTCATGAGGCCACCGCCTTGCATCTCGCTTGTCTCCGGCCGCACCACCACCGAATCCTCGCTTGCCTCCTTCGCCAAAGTCGCCCTCGCTCTCGTCGCTCCCCGAGCTCCCATATACCGCTCGTCCTCCCCATGACTACATTGCGCCGCCCGTTCCATTCGTCGACAGGAGTTCCACATCGGCCGGCCATTGTTCCAATGAGGCTAGTGGTCCGCCGCGTCGTGTGGATGGAAGTCACCGCCTACTACGATCTATCTTTGGAGGGTTGTGAGGGCGCACGACGCCAACTCGGGTAACCTAGACGAGACAACATCTCCCTCCCCGTGTTGACGTCCGATGAGGATGTGGTAACGGACTAAGGCCCTGTTTGGTATGGATTCATACCCAGCTTACGGATCCGTTTTTTGGCTCCCGCTACCAAACACCTTGTTTGCCATCAGCTCCTTGCGTGAAGCCCGTGTTTTGCGCTCTCACCGACACCGTGCGGCGTTAGTGGAGCTAAAATACGAGCTTCCCCACCTCGAGCTCGCGCGCGATGGGCCCAAGCGCTGCGGAGGGCGATTTGCCCTCGACGGCATGGTCGGCGTGGGATGGCGGCGCGGGCGGCGGGGGCGCCTTGTAGTGCGCGCATGAGGCACACGAGGGCGCCGCCACGGAGCAGGCACGAGGAGGTCGCGCAGCATCGAAGCCGTCGAGCATGGTCGCAGGATCTGTCGGGTGCGTGATCGTGTGGCCGCGCCACGGAGGCACATGTGGGCGCCGCCGGGCAAGCATGGAGGTCGTGCGGGCATCGAAGTCGTTGGGAGTAGTCCCATGGATACTCGGCGGCGCGCCGAGTCTTTAGGGAAGCTTCAGCAAGGAGACGAGGCGTTGTGCGCGCGACCACGAGTGGATAAGATGCGGTTTCACCTCGCAGCATTCATGACTCGATGGATATAATAGACAAAACAAAGGGAATAAAAAAAGAGAGAAAAAATAAAGGGAGGGAAAAAAAGAAAAATATGAAGGGTATTATAGATATTTTTCATCTTCAGAAGGTATTTTGTCAAATGTTTTTATAAAACAGCTCTTGCCCCTTCAAAAAAGTCACACCTTCGAAGAATCCAGGACTGGAGCTGTTTTTAAGGAGAAGACCAACGATACAGCCCAACGACGGTCGCCAAAGAGACGTACTCCACGACAGTGGCATCACGTGGCAGGGGCTCCAATTTGCACGCCGGAGGACAATGTCGTACTTAAAGATTTTAAATGTACTCGAATACTATTTATAGAGATTTAGTAATCTTGCTGTTTTGCCTTTACGTAATAACTTGTACTCTCTCTATCCATAAAAAATGCAATTCTCGCTCTTAAAAAAGTTAAGCTGTTTGAACTTTGACCAAATTTATATAAAAAAGATACTGACACTCATAATATAAAATAAATATCACTGTAAATTTGGTCAAACTTAAGGTAGATTGATCGGCGTGGATCCCATATTTTTTTTTTGGATAGAGTCTAGTACTTAGACTGTTGAATCCTGTACGTACTCTGTTGGAGTATTCTGTTAGTAAGCTCGGTTCTCTGAATTTTCTCAAAAACAAAGGACGAATTATTCCTAAGAATAGCAATGTACAGCTATGACCTATCGCTGCAGATGGTACGCGAGTGGTCTAATGCCATCACCATGAGGCGCTGCGTTGGCGGGAGTTGAGGGCGGGTTGCGGCGTCCTGGATGCTCGCCTAGTGGACAAGACCGCAAGCGTACCAGCAAGCCAATAGTCATGGCCAGCCCGGCCTCTTTCTCCACGACGACAAAGTAGGCGAAGACGGGGAGCAAGGATGCAGTGGCGGTAGGCGGCAGCGTGGGCTAATGGAGAATGAGGCGTAGGGATGTGGAGGCCGGGCGACAAGCAGGATGCGACCATGCCTATAAATGTCTATACGGCCCAAGGCACGACGGCACGGTACGAAGCCCGCTTTTTTAGCCCGACACGAGCACGGCACGGCCCGGTGACATGCGGGCCCGGGCTGGCCCGGCCCGAGGGAGCAGGCCGTGCCTGGGCCGCTGCTCAGGCCCGTGGGCTGGCACGGCTCGGCCCGGCCTCCCCCCTCCCCCTCCTCACTCCTCTCCTCCCCTCCCGGCCTCCCCGCGGCCCAGCGTCCGTCCGTCCCCGCCTCCCCCCTCCTCATATATAAACGCGCGCCGCGGCCGCGGTGGCTCACACCCGAACCCTAGCTCATTTCACTCGCTCGCCTCGCTCTCGGGTCTCGCCTTCGCTGTCTCGCTCTCAGCTTCGTCCTCCCCGACTCTGGTGAGGTGACCTCGATGATCCGCCTGCAGCCGGCGAGCAGCTCCCTACTCCTACCTGATCCCCTCCCTGCTCCCTCTCCGCCTCTCCCTTTCCTTCTCCCTATCCCTATCTCCCCTCTAGATCTCGGTGACTGTGAGTTCGTGTCCCCGTCTGCCCCTCCTCCGCCGCTCGCCGTCCTTCTAACCGGTGTGTCGTCTTCTCTGGGTGGCCCTCGTCTTCTCCGGCACCAGGCTCCGGTTGCGCAGGTACATCCCTAACCCTAACCCTAACCCCGCCTGCCACCGGCGAGCAGCTCTCTGCTACTCCTACCTGATCCCCTCCCTGCTCCCTCTCCGTCTCTCCCTTCTCCCTATCCCTATCTTCCCTCTAGATCTGGGTGATTATGTGAGTTCATGTCCCCGTGTGCCCCTCCTCCGTCGCTATCCGTCCTTCTAACCTTACTGTCGTCTTCTCTGGGTGGCCCTCGTCTTCTCTGGTACCGGGCTCCGGTTGCGCAGGTACATCCCTAACCCTAACCCTCCTCTTCTTCCATTGATGAATGGTTTATGAGCTATTCTGATATACTGTTTTCCTCCTCCTCCATGTCTTTACGTAGGTCGGTAGACGATGCGTCGTCCTCTAGCTGTGGCATAGAGCGACCAAGGCGGCCCCGCGCACCATCCTCTAGTATTGCACAAACAGCTCATTTATCTTATCTCCTTTGGTGCCTTTTGTTTTGTTGGATTTGGTCATTTAGAGTTTGCTAAGTTCTTGACTTAGAAGTTAGAATCTGTGTGTGATTAGTTTGTGGCTGAGTGTTGGTCTGTTGGATGAGGATGAGAAGAATTTTGGAGTTTGCTTAGTTCTTGACTTAGAAGTTAGAATCTGAGAAGAATTTGTGATCAGTTTAACAGTTTGTGAATCTGTGATCAGTTTGATAGTCTGTGACTTAGAAGTTCTTGACTTGTGAGTTGAGATTTTGAAATTTGAATGAATGAATCTATGCTAACTGTTTGATGAGAAGAATTTTGAGGTGACTTACGATCACCGGGCTTTGGGCCGGGCCGGCCCGGCCCGCAGTTTTGGCCGTGTTTCTCGAGCCAGCACAACACGAATTTTGGCTCATAGGGCCGTGCTTGGGCCGAAGGCCAGGCACGACGCCTGGAGGGGCATGGCACGGGAGGCACGGCGTGCCGTGCTTGGCCCGGGCCCATGCCGGGCTGGCCCGTTGGCCAACTATAGCGGTGCCGGCGCAAAGGAAAAACTGACGCCTCAGGAAGTGGATCGTACTAGGTGGAGATCATGATCACGACTCCCTTTTGGGTTTATGGGCTGGGCGCTGAGCCTAGCATGGACAGGCCGAGCCCACTCGGACCCAGATTAGAATTAATTAAGAAAATAATTAATAAATAGAGATAAGTTGCTTTGAGATGTGTGCAATTTTCTAGAGAAGGAGTATTGGAGCAGTTGCCATTTTAAAAAGGCTTTTGGAGTTGCTCTCAAGGAAAACAACTTAGCAAGAAAAGCTAGTTTTGATTTTTTTTATACGAGATACCTCTGCTTATATTGACAACAATTAAAAGTTCACAAAGTAAAAGCTGAAAATACCAGTTCACAAAAAGAACACCACAATAAAGTGGACATAGCAATCCTATTACAAGTCTAGGCAAAATCAGATTTCTCCAATATCCGAAACATTGCTCGTCAGAGTAACAAAATGGTAACAAAATCATGCAGCTACGGAGTAGTTTTTTTTTTTTCCAATTTGAAGCGCGACCAAACAAACCTGTCCCAAACAGACCTTCTCATACAGTACACAAAACCTTCGCAGCCTCGTTGGAGCAATCTCTACACAGAATCACCGTAACTGACGGGCCCACCGTACAGAACGGTCCGAAATTTCGCGAACCGCGAAGCTCCCCGCCCAACCTCTGACGTCTAGAAACATTAGGTCCCACCTGCCATTCACCCACGCAACAACGGTTCCCTCCGAAATCCGTCGACCCCGCCACATCCTCACAAAAGAAACACACCCCCAGATCCCCTTCCAGCCACGTCACCGATCCGCGCATCCGCACCTCCTCCATTATCTGCCACACATCCCGCATCCAGCGGCAGAAAGCTCCCATCACGCGGATCGTGCCTCCCATCTGCCCCCCAAAAGGCCCCGCCTCTATAAAACCCAGCCCCACACGCCTCCACCACCCACATCAGCACTGGTCTCCTCTTCACACGAGCGCACCACAACCAACCACCCGCTACTTCCAAGCAGGGGAGGCGACCGGCGGCGGAGATGTCGGGCAGGGGCAAGGGTGGCAAGGGGCTAGGGAAGGGCGGCGCGAAGCGTCACAGGAAGGTGCTGCGCGACAACATCCAGGGGATCACGAAGCCGGCGATCCGGAGGCTGGCGAGGAGGGGAGGCGTGAAGCGCATCTCCGGCCTGATCTACGAGGAGACCCGCGGCGTGCTCAAGATCTTCCTCGAGAACGTCATCCGCGACGCCGTCACCTACACGGAGCATGCCCGCCGCAAGACCGTCACCGCTATGGACGTCGTCTACGCCCTCAAGCGCCAGGGCCGCACCCTGTACGGCTTCGGCGGCTAAGTTAGGTCAGGGTAGTTGCCTGTCGTGGTGTCTCGCATCGGTGGTACTAGTTTGGTACCCTTCGTGTGTTCGTCTGGTAGTTGCTGTAGTGTCTGTAGTAACTGGTTGCTTTGTCCTCTTGGGTGTATTTTGTGTGGGTCTGTAGGAATGGCTGGTTCGATGGAAATTGTAATGGATGGCGAGGTAGGAAAATTACCTGGTTTGATTTGAAACTTGCTTGAACGTAGTGTTGCCACTAATTGGATTTCTCCCGATTGGTTTTCAATTGTGCAGCTTCGATCTGGTTTATTAATTCTTCCTGTTCAGTTTTAATCCTCTTTCGAGATCCCCAAACCCCAAAGTTTTCGGGATCCCCCAAGTTGTTCAGACCAATTTGTGGATTTTGCATCTTGAGTCGATGTTTGAATTCACTTATAAGCGAAACAGTCCTTAATTCATCGTCATCTTATCGTTGAATATGTGAAAATCGTGGTTGGAATTTGGCGGATGGATGGATCCCTCATCTTGAAATGTCAGGAAGGGGGGGAGCGAACACGAAGCAGTCAGAACTCAGAAGCTGGGACCAATAGGTACGTCCCCAAACCGCCCCCCGATCAGCAATTTCGTCGAGCAGCAGAGACACAGGGTCGCTGCTTCTTTGGTGTCGATGGCGCCCCATCCATCCCATTGGCATTGGGTGCACCCCATCCATCCCATTGATCCTGTTGTCTGCTCCAGACGGTGCACATGCTCCGGCGCTCCCTTGGTCTGCTTGGTGTCGAGCTCGAGGGATCCGCGATTCAGAGTCCTACGGAACAGGTGTCGGCGCGACGGGTAGCAACTGCAGCCTTGCTTGGGGATTGGGATTGTTGTCTTCCCGAGTCGGGCTCGAATTTCGCTTGCCTGCTCTATCGGTAATGATTTCCCTATCTTTTACACGTCCTTATCATGGCTTTCGTTTCAGGCCCTGATTAGATCCCACTCAAAATCCAAAATTTTTCAAGATTCTCCGTCACATCAAATCTTGCGGTATATGCATAAAACATTAAATGCAGGTAAAAAGAATAACTAATTGCATAGTTTGGCCGTAATTGACGAGACGAATCTTTTAAGCCTATTGAACAATTTTTACCAAATACAAACAAAATGCTACCGAAGCAAAAAAAAAAAAATCGCATCTAAACGGGGCCTCAGTGATTTATCGATGCTGAAAAGCTGCTGGGATCTTGTTGTGGGTGGTGGTTCCCTGTGGGTGGCTTTCGTCAGGCTCGGGCCAGCTTGTATCCATGGAACTTTTGTGGTTATCACACATTCCCTGGTTTGTCAGTTGTTTCAGATTTTGTTTTTGCTGCTTCGAATGCAATAAGTGGTGTTGACGTTGTGTTCGGCTTAAGCCTTGATCATTGAGTGCTCGACACCATTGTGGAATTGGTTTCAGTCTGATATATTGTCTTCTTAGCCCGAGTACCTAAACGAACTTCTTTAACTATGCCAGCAAGATGATGGAATACCAAGATAAAGCGAATGCATCCAGAAGCAAGTTTTGCAGAGATGAATGATGAGATTTCAAAAGCATTCCAGCATTGAGCAATGGAACTAAGGTATAAAAAACTTGGGCCATGTGCCCATGTTACTGAATCTTACTATCATATGAAACTAAATTCTGAATTTGCTACACTGCCATAGAAGACGCGAGCTGTATATGCTCTGGAAAATGCATACAGTGTGCAGTTTAGTGTATTGAAGCGTTGCTGACCCAGAATCTTGATGCTGTGGTGCTAGTGAAAGTATTATATTCTACCAGTCTAGTGCTACTCTTGTACTACTGATTTGCAACTCAGAAATCCCTAGACATTAGCAATGTTGATTCAGTATCATGCTCATGCTGTACTGTTTCTGGTCTAAATCAAGAAACTCAAACTTGAGATTCAAAACCAATTGGTTCTTCTGAAGCGCACCACACTCTGTTCTGAGTTGTGGTGCCACTGTTTACGCAGTTGTTTTTTTGAAACTTTAGCAGTAGTTCTGCACTTGTGCTATTTCATTAGAGCAGAGTGTCAAGGAATTGCAAAGAAAATGTGTATGTCTAATAAAAACAACTATCCTTGGGTCTAGGTATAGATTGCAGGTCATAGGGGATTGATAACTTTGGTGACCTTTACTGTAAAATGATATCTGTAACTGCATACGAAAGGATTATGTAAATAAATAATATGTGTCAAATTAAATTTCTGTCTTTGTACTGTACTCCCCCCTATAAATCACTGTGTTTAGTGACAGATACAGGAAGACCGAACCTTGAAGTACCAAAGTAGGATGTTTTTCTATTACAGTACCAAAGAAAACTATAACTCTACATGAAGAGTCAGAGCCCCCAAACTTAGTTGTCATCCTGTCCAAACTCCAAAGTGAGAACTGAGAAGTGATGTTATCAAACATATACAGAGTCAATGTGCAACTGAGAAGTTTCTAGTTAGATGAAGTTAAACAACTGTCTTATCAGTTCCATACTTCCATCACTTTGTTTTGTTGCACCATAGATCATCAGCTATGAACTGCATCCATGTGTTGTCTTTACCATGCTCATTTGAACCAGATGACTGTCCAGCATCCCCAACACTTGTAAACTGTTCTTGTTTTTCTTTAGCTTGTGATGAGCTGCACTCGCCTTGCTTTTGCTTCTGAAACTCTCCGAGTGCCACATTCTTCTTGAAGACGCGACACAGTGCATATGAGTCCTGTAAAATAACAGTACGAATTAACAAGAAATTGACTGCATTTCTGTTTCCTTAACAATTTAGGTGGGATGATTTTTGGTTTTGCACCTATGGAAGGAAGATTTCAGGTTGAACAATTTGGATGAAGAGTTATTGCCATGCAAAACTGAATGCTAGTAAGTTGCTTCTTGAGTGCTTCCTATCCCTCTACTGAACAATATATGGTTGTATGTACTGAAAAAGTTTCAGCCTGTTCGTTTCGTCGTAAACGATCGTGGATTATTTACTGCTGGCTGGTTTGGTGTGAGAGAAAAATACTGTGCCAGCTTATAATCCACGATCGTATACGAGCAAGCGAATAGGCTAAATTGTTCTACGTTGTTCCATTGGGAACTTTTTACTGAGTTCCATGTCCTCTTTGTTCAAATACATTCCATGTTTATCATTTGTTTTCTTAAGATATAATATCTAGAGTCAGAAAATCCATCATCAAGTACAGGTGTACAGCAAGAAATCATTAGTGTGCAGATTCAGAACTTATATAGCTAAAGCAAATCACTCATCTCCAGATAGTTTTACTGTGTACTTGGGTTGAATGCTTTTAGCTCAACTCTTCTTTAGTTCATAGAAATGTCTACTAAGAAGTCAGAGTTAATATCTTGCGGCTAGAACACGAGCAATCACTCATTCCTCCAAATAATTACTATGGCACTTGCTTTAGAAGTGAATTAGGTTGTCATGAATAATCTTTGTTCAACTTTTATTTGTTCATAGAAATTTCAATTAATGCCTTTTCTAACAGAACCTGTATTGCCTGATCTAATTCATATGGGGTGAGTCAGACATTTTATCGGTTCTGGCTTTAAGTTTTCTACTATTAAGTAAAGTAGTTGTGGGACATGGAGAATAAAGTGTAAAGCCACCGACACAACACTGGGTCACACCACACATATGTCTAAGCTTTAAGGTAGCATCCACATGCAACCGACCCAGAATATGTATACTCTGAAGTCTGCATCATTAGGTGATGGAGGCACCTACTAAACCGTGTACAATCATGTGTTATCATTTCACACCCCCGACCAGGAATTGGATGTTAAATTTGTCTTATCAAGAGCACCAGAAAAAGTGTACCATGTATGACCCATTAGATAACTGGAAAGAAACTTCTGCTGTACTTTGCAAGGGAACTATGGTCCATGGAAGCAAGGAATACTTTATGGCCACAGAAGGATACGGGGAGAAAAGGGATAAGGGCCCTAACTTTACATGCACTCCATGCATAAACAACGTAGCTTCCTAGAACAAACAATGCCCTAATTTGTTTTTCTGTATGTTTCAACGTGAATGTTTCTTTAGCATAATATCCTTGAAATTCTTGTGTATCTAAGGACATGGTTACTACAACATTGATTGATACAGAGAACAAACATCTTTTATTTGGGGATCAAGTCGGTTAAATTTTTGATACAATTGAATGCAGACTGAGATCACTAAATGCAACAGAAGCAACACACAAGGTTTAACTCATAATACTGATGCATAGGAACATGAATGAGTCACCTGAATCCCCATGGTGTTCTCGCATTCGCTTTCCTCGATGCGGTACTCATGCATCACCCAGTTGGTCCTCAGCCCCTGAGGAGCTCGACCCTTGTAGTAGACCAATGTCTTCTTCATGCCGATTGATCTGTTCTGGTAGTTGATTCGCCGATCTTTGCCTGTTGATTTCCAGTATCCTGCTTGGGTTGCGCGGTTTGTGCGGCATCCATTTGGATACTTCCTATCCCTTGGCCCAAAGAAATACCACTCGGAGTCTCTACTAGGCAGGAATGATTTCTCTTCCAAAACAAAGATATCTCAAATTTCAGTTAGGAGTGATGAAATCTCAGGATGAACAACTGAATGAACTTGGATTTCAGGTTACCTGCTAGCTCCCAAGGCTCACATTTGTAGAGGTCTACTTCAGGGATTATGTCGAGCTCAATGCTGAGACCATGGACCTTCCTCTTGAGGTAATAGTTCACAAGCTCCTCATCAGTTGGATGGAACCTAAAGCCTGGTGGGAGATCAGCCGGCGCCATGGCCTCCCAGCTCGCTGCCTCCTTTCTTGCTGATCTTTCTCTTTGTCTTTACCCTTTGTCTTTCCCTTCTGTTGCCGGCCACTGTGCTCTTTAGCTCCTCCGTGAAATGATTCAAAGCCTGCCCTACAAGTAGCCGTGTTTCCCTTTACAGGATTCTCTCACAAGCTCTGGACGTCTTACAGCACCGCTGGATCTTCTTTTCTTATCTTTTAACGAAACAAACTTTTATTTTTGTTTTCTGTATAACACACCTTTATGATATTCGTGCTAGTAGATTGTGTAGGGCTGTATTGGGACGTGAAAGTTGTCACGGCATTGCCCTCTTGTGCCGTGGGGGTATGTTCTTTTGTTCACTGAACTTGTTTTTGTGTTTCAGAAGCTTGGTCTCTTTGAAGTGTCATAGAAGAGAACAGGACTAAAGGGAGGGTGTTCTAGTAACATGTCTCTATGTATCGGGATCAGTGTTGCAAAACAGAAAGTTTATGGAAGGTAAAAAGAAAACTAAAGGTCCATGCAGCCATGAGGCCTTCCAGTGTCAATGAGCTTGCATTGCTATCTATTTAGCCATCTAGATCAGACAAAACTTTTGGCTTTGGATTCTGATAAAGAAGTACTCGAGTACTAAGGATCGTCATTCACTTTTTTAGTCTAGCATATACGTCTCTGGACATAAACTTGATTGTCTTCCCCCGTAATAGATATGATCTAGCTAGTTCCTTTCTTTCTTTAATGGATGTTTTTATAAACAATGATCACAGTCTCTACCAATATAACAGAGATTTTATTTGATTTCAACCTTGGTTGGGTAACAAATCGTTCTATGCATCTTGTGGTAACTCGCTGTTTTCTTGTTCTTCTTAACTTCCCCAACACTACAATGACAACATGCATTTAAAGAGGTCTGCACCTAGTCTTACCCAATTCTACAGAAAAGACATGCATCCCTTTCAGCTGCATGTGGTCTAAAGCAAATTTTGCAGCTAAATGTAGATTTGCAAATTGCTTTTTGCAGTTGATATGCCTGTTCAAATGGTGGAACAGTCCAAAGGTGGTTCTAAGGTGTTGTGTTGACATCAAGGGGCACTCTGAACATTGCAGAGGCAACACGCTAGCAACAAAGTTTCACGATGAAGATGCTTGTAAGGTAGACTTCTGAACTTTAGTTTTGCCGGATGCTTAGAAACATGATAGAATACAACACTATTATTTTGCTAACATCTACAGAAAAGTATTCTTCAGCATATTGGTTATCTTAAATCTGTTATCATGGCACTTCTCGGAGGGTAATTTGCTGTGACATGTTGCCAAGAATTCCAAGGTAGGAGGGTCCAAAGCATCTCTATCTAGCTCAAACTGGTCATAGCTATTGACCTGGAAGGGGATCTGATTGACATTCCAGAAAGGGCTTCTGCAACAGCTTGTGTTTAGCCTCTGATATTTACTTATGGAATAGTATTTCTTCAACCCTTTGTGAACCCGAGTGTTTCAGCTTAGCAAAGCATTGCTACTGACAACATGTGATCGAACTCCTGCTATTAGGCTTTTCCATATTGGCGAATCTATAGAGACCTTTATATGCAATATATATATGATATAATTGAAGTGCAGGCCTGGTGCAAGCGGTAGAGTCTTACCGCCTGTGACCGGAAGGTTCCGGGTTCGAGTCGCGGTCTCCTCGCATTGCACAGGCGAGGGTAAGGCTTGCCACTGACACCCTTCTCCAGATCCCGCACAGAGCGGGAGCTCTCTGCACTGGGTACGCCTTTTATATACGCCCTGTTCGCTTGGGCTTGTTTGGCTTATAAGCCTTACTTTTTCAGCCAACGAACAATATTTTTCTCTCACACCAAATCAGCCAACAGTACTTTCAGCCATGGTTTATCAGCCAAACAAGCCCAAACGAACAGGGCAATATATGATATAATTGTAAGAACGACGCTGCTGTTTGAAACAAGCTATACAGGCTTTCTGGTTATATATGTTGAAAGGGAAAACTGGTTTCTTACATGTGTGTGAAGCAGATATTTGATGAGCTGTGAAATATGAGCCAATGTTTTTGACAAATAATCTCCAAACTCTTCAGTAACATAATATTTATATTATAACATGTACAGTTAACTGTCTTTGAGATTAAATTTTGTTTTCCTTTTTTCCATTTTATTGGTAGACTGCAGATGCAATTACGTAAGATGAGCAGAAGCAGGTGCTAGCTAGATTTTGGAGCTTCATATATAACTTATAAGAGGACAGGTATAGTAGTCATAATTGTCTTCAATTTCCATTCATACTGCGCATTATATTTCATCTGACATACAGGCACAAGACAAAAACTATGCAATGGCGTAGCTACATCCAGTATACTTCACAGAAGAGAAAAGACACCACTCAAAAAGTACAATACATTCGATGGAAAACCAAAAAGGAAGAAAAGAAGAAAAACAAGGGAGCTGGTTGTTCCTATATACTCCCTCCATCCCAAATTATAAGTCATTCCAAGAATTTTGGAGAGTCAAAGCATTTCAAGTTTGACTAAATTTATATAATAAGATAATAATATTTATGATGTCAACTAAGTATCATTAAATTCTTCATCAATTATATTTTTCATAGTAATGCCTATTTGATGTCAAAAATATTTATAATTTTCTTTACAATTTTAGTCAAACTTGAGATGATTTGACTCTCCAAGATTCTTGGAATGACTTATAATTTGAAATGGAGGGAGTACTATATAGTATATTAAATATATATAACCCTCCTTATGAACTCAACTCAAGGAAGGATTCTGACAACAATCTTGAGGCGGCAACGATCCTTCAACTCCCAGCAATAGGATGGAAGCTGAAAACCCAAAGGATGCCTACTTATTGTGCTATGATCTTACACCTTGTAGACATGATCACGTTGGTTATTAATAGCTAGCCAGCGGCAGCAGCAGCATCTCGATCAGAGAAAAAGAAAGAAAAATAGTTATTAGGAGAATTTCTCAGCTGCATCATCTTTGAACAGATCAAAGGTTTCTCAGATGGCAAGGGCCACACAGGAGGTGCTCTCCTCGGTACCGTCCGCCGTGCTGGAGCACCATGCGTCGTCGGATATGAACTGCATCCAGGACTCATCCTTGTCCGCGTCATCGTCAGCTCCACCGGATGTGGACCCGACGGGCACGTCCGGCGACGGGGTCTGGTACTCCTGGCTGGCGCTGGTGAGCAGCTGCTGGCAGGCGCCCTCCAGCAGCGCCATGCTGCACTGCGCTTGCAGGCCGTCCACCTCGGTGCAGATGGCGTTCTTCTTGAAGACTCGGCATAATGCATATGTGTCCTGACCATGAGAATGCCAGCACAGATCGAGGAATTCAAAGAAAAAAAAGTCATTATTAACCAATAATATCTGTCTTTTTTGCTCGTTAACTACGACACTGATGCATGATTATGTTTGTACTACATGCTACATTTGCTATATCTCGTTGAACAAATTAAACACAAACTATGCATGCCCTTTACTGATTAATGTTTTTGTGTTCTGTTATTAGTATAAGAAAAGAGAGGACGTGATTTGCGCGCGCAAGAGAAAGAGACGGCAAGGGAAGGGAAGGGTGTGCCGTGTGCGAGGCTGATGATGGATTCAGCATGGAATAAAGCGGAAAGTGGGAGACACCGACTCTCTTGGCCATGAGAGCGGGAGGAGGGTGAGACGGTTTGCTTTGTTTTGCTTTGCCCTTTAATACCTCATGGACATGATCAACGCACAGCCCAATAATGGAGATCATGTCTGCTGATCTGATGGTGTTAGTAAAAAGGGGAGATTAGAGAGGATTCATACATATACATAGTACGGCTAAGCTACTAGACTGTAGAGACACGCGAAAGGAGAGCATTCAGAAAATTTCTGTGTGTCAATAAGAGGACAGAAGGAATTAAAGGGGCCCAATATGACCAGAGCCCTACTAGGTACCTAGCTATCTAAAAGGAGCGTCATGATGTATCTTTATACACTACACAGCACGTGATATATCACGATCATGATGAAATTCACGATCTAGCTATTTCAAATGTAAGCTGCCTAGCTTATTATTGAGCATACCGGCGGCCAGTTCATTGTAAGCTATACCTAGCTTATATTCAGCATAGCGGTTCGCTACCACTGTCACTGGGAGCTGGTACATCATGCAAAATCACAAAGCCAAATGCAACAAGCAGCTAGTAGCAGTATCTAGGTAAAGTAGCTAGCTAACCTGGATGGGCAGCGTGTCCTCGGCGTCCTTGTCGTCGAGGCGGTACTCGTGCATGACCCAGTCGGTGCGCACCCCCTGCGGCGCGCGGCCGCGGTAGTAGACGAGCGTCTTCTTCATGCCGATGGGGCGGCCGCCGTGGTGCAGCACGCGGCGGTCCTTGCCCGTGGACTTCCAGTACCCCGCCCGCGTCGCGCGGTTGGTGCGGAACCCGTTGGGGTACTTGCGGTCCCGTGGCCCGAAGAAGTACCACTCCGGGTCACGGCTCGTCAGGAAAGACTTGTCTGCAATGCATATGCATGTATATATCAGGTCAATTCAGATCATCCAGCACAAAAAATAATCACGAATTCACGATCGATCGGCGGATTGCATGCAGCAGAGGACGAGCGAGATGCATGGAAGAACGAAGACATATACGTACCTGCGAGCTCCCATGGCTCGCACTTGTAGAGGTCGACCTCGGGGATGATGTCCAGCTCGATCTTCAGCCCGTGAATCTTGCGCTTCAGGTAGTAGTTCACCAGCTCCTCGTCCGTCGGGTGGAACCGGAAGCCCGGCGGGAGACCCACCGGCGCCATGGTGACGATGTGTGTGCACGTCTCTCTCTCTCTCTCTCTTCGGCGCGGCGGTGATGAGATGAGCGAGCTACTCCTTGAGTACTAGATGACGTACTGATCGAGCTGGCGTGGCGCGCCGAGGAGTGCACTGGCCAGCGATCAGCGAGCTAGCGTGGCCAAAGACACCTTGCTTGCTCCGTTCCTCTTTGGGCACTGCTGCGGATCGATGCCTTTACCTGCAGCGACCCCGGCCTGGCCTTATAAGTAGTTTTTCTCCCGATCGATCGCCGGCGTCAGCAGGTGGTGGCCCTCCTTGGGCCTGGGGTCGACACGGACACACTGCACAGACACAGTCATGCCTCTCTCACGATTCTGGGCGATCGGATGGCAACCTTTAGTTGTCGCTTTCCCAGATTCCCTAGCTTGCTAGCCCTCACAAGCTTGACCCTTTTTTCCATGGGCTCCAGGATCATGCATGCTCCTCTTCTCTAGAGTTCATACTGTTGAACCACTCATCAGTCTGCCGAGCACCCGCTAGTGTTGCCGAGCACCCACTAGCCGTGCTCAGCAAGACTGACGAGTGGTTCCCTCGCCTGAGCCGGTGATCCTGTGGGTCAGCAAGTGGTATCGGAGCCGTACAAGCGCCGTCGTCAGACTAACCGCTGGCGATGACGGACGGTTCGGAGATGGGCGACAACAGTGGCACTAGTTGGCCGACGCTGACTTGCACCAACTATGGAGAGTGGTCGGTGACCATGAAGGTCAAGCTCAGAGCTCGACGGCTCTGGAATGCTGTTGACAAGGGCACCGACAATGAGGAGGATGACATGTCAGCGTTGGAGACTGTCCTCGCTGCTGTACCGGCGGAGTACAGGGAGCCGTTGGGGGCGAAGAGCTCGGCTAAGGAGGCGTGGGGGGCTATTGCGGCGATGCGCGTCGGTTCCGACCGCGCAAAGAAGGCGACGGCCCAGCTTGTGAAGCAGGAGTACACCAACCTCAAATTCAAGGATGGTGAAACGGTGGAGGACTTCTTCCTCCGCCTGCAGACGCTCATCAACAAGCTGAAGAGCCATGGCGTCACCATCGACGAAGAGGAGGTGGTCTCCAAGTACCTCCACTCCGTGCCGGCAAAGTACATCCAGATCGCTCTCTCCATAGAGACGATGCTGGACTTGTCCACCCTCACCATTGAGGATGTGATAGGCTGTCTGCGGGCGATGGACGAGCGCCTGGAGCAGGCGACAGCAACGAAGGACAGCGGAAAACTCCTGCTGACGGAAGAGGAGTGGGCTGCTTGGAGGAACTCTGGGAAGGCAACCTCCTCCAGCCGCGGTGGCGATGGCAAGCGCCGCGGCAAGGCTTCTTCGGAGAAGAAGCAGGTCGACCCCAACGTCTGCCGACGTTGTGGAAAGATGGGGCATTGGACACGGGAGTACCCAAACCGTAAGCAGGAAAAGAAGGCTTAGGCTCATCTGGCGTAAGCCGATGATGAGGATGGGGCAACTATCCTGATAGCGACGTTTTGTGCACTGCACGACGTCGAGGCCGAGGAGAGGGAAGAGACGACGATAGTGGAAGGACCTGGGAAGGCCCTGAAGACTGTCAACCTCGATGAACCACGCGCCCAAGTTCACCTCGGACGTGTGGGCGCCGACCAAGAGTAGCGGTGGTATCTGGACTCTTTTGTTGGTCCACAGGATCACCGGCTCAGGCAAGTGAACCACTCACCAGTCTTGCCGAGCACCCGCTAGTGTTGCCGAGCACCCACTAGCCGTGCCGATCACGAACGAGCGTTGTCCGTCCCCACACACTATGGCTAGAGCTAGAAGAAGAAGGGAGTTTAGATTTGTCATCTCACAGACAGGGCTTTGGTCAACGCTGGTGTCTTGTATTGTGTGTGCTTGTTCTGTTCTCCCTTCTTCTTCTAGCTCCATCCATAGTGTGTGGGGACGGACAACGCTCGTTTGTGGTCGGCACAGCTAGTGGGTACTCGGCAACACTAGCGGGTGCTCGACAAGATTGATAAGTGATTCACTCGCCTGAGCCGGTGATTCTGTGGGCCAACACATACGACGACTGGCCTCTCTCTCCTCTCTTCCACCGCCTGCAGGCCTGCACTGATGATAGATCATAGCCTGTTCGGCTGGCTGGCTGGATCGTGGCTGGATCGTGGATTATTACTGCTGACTGATTTGGTGTAAGAGAAAAATTCTATTCTAGCTGAAAATTTACGATCGTATACGAGCGAGCCCAGCCTGCCAAACAAGCTTAATAGATGCGCCGACTTGGTCTCGCCCTCTTCCCCTCTCTCATCTAGCTGCCGTACATCACTGCGCAGGTTTTACTCTAGAGTAGTCTAGGCATAAAAATGCGTAGTTTTTTTTTAATTTTTTTCACTAGGGAGACATACAAAATCTACACTTTTCTGTCTCCCTAGCGTATATCTGATCTCTTCAGTCCATTGCCTTGATTTATGAGAGATCGATCGATATGTATGCATCGTTCTGTTTGTATGCAGATTATTGTGGGGGACGATGCGGCCCTGTTCGCTTGTCTTATGAGCCATACTTTTTCAGCAAACGAACAATATTTTTCTCTTACAATAAATCAGCGAATAATACTTTCAGCCATGGCTTTTCAGCGAAGCGAACAGGGCATGATTACTCTAGGCTGCTGAAATTGAATTCTGATAGTATCTCCAGTTAGGTATAGAATTGCTCAAACTCTAAACTCTGCCGCCGTGTATTTAGTGAAGCAGTCCCAAACATCCCAATTCCATTATTTTGTGATGAAGCACAACAAGCCACCCAATTCATTTTTGTGGAGCATCCAACAAGATAGTTAACGAACTCTGTTTTTTTTCTTTTTTCTTTTTTGGTATTACTTGCTCCATCGTGGATGTTTCTTTTTCGGAGTAGATATATATATAGTAGATAGAAACCTAGAGTCAATAAGCAGTCGCAAACAAGCTTTTATATACTTGAAGGATGAAAACGGTCGGAAACGGTATTACAATATAGAAAATGGAAGCAGACGGTTCGGGATATTTCTACATTTTCAGCAATTAAAAAGTACAAAAATGGTTGTGAAACCAATTGAAAATGACAAATTTTTCTGTTTGGCGAAATTCGGAAACGGTATCATAATGTAGAAAACGGTATCATAATATAGAAAACGAAAGCGGTCGATTCGGAATATTTCCGTACCGTTTTCATCATTTGATTGATGTCCGACAACATGGTGTAATAACATGCCAATCGAATAAGCTATCGAAAACCTCATCCTATTCCAACCTATAAGGAAGAGTATGGTTAAAATTGTACATTGAAATCTCAAAGGATATGAACAGTAACAACTCGTGGATTTATTTTTTTAAGAAAAAAGTCCGTTTTTGGCCCTCCAACTATGGTAGCAGTTTGGTTTTAGCCCTCCAACTCGAAAACCAGACACTCGCAGTCCCTCAACTCTCAAAACCGTTTAAAATTAGCCCTCACGCCCATTCGACCGTGGTTTCCGCACAGTAAACCCGTCACGACCCCGCCTGTCAGGTCTTTCCCTCTCACCGTCAGGTTGGGCCCACCTGTCATCCCCTCCCTCTCTTCGCGGGCCCCGCCTGTCAGGCCTTTCCCCAACCGACAGCGAAACAGAGGCAGGGGAGGGAGATGGCAGGTGATTTCTCGCCGTCGGCGAGGAATCCGGCGAAATCGAGGGCACCGGCATGCTCCTTGCGACGAGACGCACCTAAAGGTGCCTAGGGTTTAACCCCTTCTGAGCTCTAACTAGGGCGGTGGCGTGCATGGCGGACGACGACGAGGGCCCGACGGCGCTCCAGCGAAATCCGACCATGGCGGGCGCGGCTAAGCTCGGTATGAGCTTCTAGGGTTCGCGGGAAGACGAGGGAAGGAAGAGAAGGGAGTGAGAGAGCTCCGGTGATAGCCGGCCACGGGAAGCTCGAAGTCCGGCGAGCCTCGGTCATGGTGGGCGGTGGCGGAAGTGGCCAATAGGCCCTCACCTAGGCTCGATCGACGCTGTGAGTGGGTGGAGATGGTGGTGAAGCAAAGGCATGAGCCTCTTGGCGTCTTGGCTCGTGCAATGGCACGGCTGCAGTGGCGCACGAGCTCGGCGGAGCTCCTCGGCGTCGCTGCAGCTCGGTTTCTCCGCGGCGAGCATGCGATGGAGATGCCGACAGAGTCGCAATCGCAGTCGCTGCCGAGCTCTTCTACGCCGAGGCCGCCGTTGTCCGTCCGCTCGCCGGAGTCCCGTGCCTCCGCCGCCTCCTCCGCTCCCTCTTCTTCCTCCTCCTCTCCTCTGCTCTCTGCTCTGCCGCCGTCGCCGCGTGCCTGCTCCACCGCGCCTCTGCTCTCCCTTTCTTCCCTAGCACCGACCTACACGGGCCGAAGCCGGCTGCCGCCGCCGTGCCCTGCTCCACCGCGCCCCCAGCTCTCCTCTTCTCCCTCTGCTCCCCCGCCACTTAGCCACCAAGCGCCGCCATCACCCTGCGCCGACGAGCCGAACCGCGCTGCTCCCCTGCTTCCCCCTTCTCCCTCTGCTCCGCATCTCTGCTCTGCTCTCCCTTTCTCCCCCAGCTCTCCGACCAAACAGATCATACGGTAAGCATCCCCATCCCTCCACGACTCTCTCCGGTTCCATGCCCAGCTCACCGAGCAGGTTGCAGGGGCGCACTCGACACCCCTTCCCTCCCAGCGCGCACGCACAGCGAAGCAAGCAGCAGCCGGCCGGAGCTCCGCCGTGCGCTTAGTCGTGGTGCGGACTCCGCCGTGAGTTTTGGACACTGGCGCTTAGTCGCGGTGCCTATTGGCTTTGCCTAGGTGCGCAGCAGCCTCGCCGTGACCCGCCATCGTCGTCGTGCCGCTGTCAACGTGGCCAGCCTCGCCTGAGCCTCTGGAGCCACATCTGGAGCCCTAACAGGCCTCGTCGAAGCCCTAGAAGGCTAGAAGGACCCCGCTGGAGCTTCACCGACACCCAGGGAGCCCCGCCGTCATCCCCGTGCCGCCGCAGTGCCATTGCCGGTCGCCCTGAGCTTCAATCCGCCACCTTTAGCCCCTCGGAGTATTCACCGTGACCTCGCGGAACCATAGACACCCTTCTCTGCCTCCCTGAGCCGTCGTAGAGCGCGGCCGAGCAAGTTCGCCGCCGGCGAGAGCACGACCGAGGAGGAAGAGAGGCAGTTGTGCCCCTTGCCGCGCTCGCGTGCACCGTGCGCCGCTCGCACCAGCGCCCACGTGAATTCGGTCAAAGGCTTGACAGGCGGGGCCCGCGAAGAGAGGGAGGGGATGACAAGTGAGCCCAACCTGGCGGTGAGAGGGAAAGGCCTGACAGGCGGGATCATGGCGGGTTTACTGTGCGGAAACCGCGGTCGAATGGGCGCGAGGGCCAATTTTAAACGGTTCTGAGAGTTGAGGGACTGCGAGTGTCTGGTTTTCGAGTTGGAGGGCTAAAACCAAACTGCTGCCATAGTTGGAGGGGCAAAAACGGACCTTTTCCTTTTTTTTATAGCTAAAACATCATACACATGCACATACACTCATATATGCAAGCACACGCATACACCCTACCTTATGGTGCATATCTCTGATCGAAGAACTAGGTCGAATCTTACCCAAGATATATATGCATGGTATAGAGTGGTTCTCATGCCGTATTATTTGATATCTAGAATTAAATTAAAAAATAGAAAAACATTTTTTTCATGATTAAGATAGAAAGTTTGACCGGTTATATATGTTTGTTTAAAATGTATTCTTACTGTAAAATATCATTCCCGCACATATTCTATTGTGCTAGATGATTGTATGATTGTATATATTTTGGTGTTTCAAAGTTCAAACTTGCTAATTGCTAATAAAAAAAAGTTCTCAACCTTGCTGTTGTTTATATTATTGATTTTTGTTTTATATCTCCTCAGTCCTGAAGGGAGAACAATGTGTTACCAACTTTGCCCTGAATAAATGTGGATCGATTTGCGTGCCCTGTTCGCTTTACTGAAAAAACAAGCCAAAACACTGTTCCGGCTGATTTGTTGTGAGAGAAAAACACTATTCTGGCTGAAAAAACAAGCTGAAAGGTACGGATTATAAGACAAACGAACATGGCTGCGTGACAAAAAGCAGAAAAGAAGGCAATGAAAGAAGGAAGCTAAGATAAAGAATGGAAGGGAAAAATATCTTTAGAAGTCTTGAGGAAGAAGGGGATACAGAGGAGCTTTGCTGTCTCAGCCACCCTTTGGTGTGCGCCATGCATCAGCTTAATTTACTTATTTCAGGGGTCCTTCTACGATCGTCCCCAAAATGGCAGTAATGATGAGCGAAGCGCTGAACATTATGCAAATTAGATACTCCTACATGTAGGTACCAAAACTGATGGACGGTCATACATCTATATCTGACCAGTTTTAAATTTTATTGGCAATTAAGAAAGGTCGATCTGTACATATATTGGGAAAAAATTAGGCGGGGACATATATTCCATGGAAACGCCGTGTAAAGCTATCGCGTATTCGTGACATGTAAGCATTCGACTCATAATAGGCTTTATAAAGGATAGTAGCTTGAAAGAAAAAAAATACTATATTAATTTAGAGATTACAACTCTCTTAGGTGCTACTCCGTAAATGCTTGTGCATAGACATGTAAATTGCGAGGCATTGAGTCCCGAAAACCACCAAGCAACTCAAAACCCAAGCAAGAGGGATCATGCAACATACCCGTGACCAGGTGTGGCGGACAGGTTCTGCCCCAACTCGAACTCAGGCGGTGGCGGAGGTGGACGAGCTTTCAAGGCGTCTACACGGCTCACCATCTCGCGCGCCATGCTTCCAAATTGCTTACCTTGTCTACCGATTGCTAAAGCATTGTTTGGAACCCCTTCATTTGAGTACACGGGAATTTGTACCTGCTTGTAGCATGCAGGACACGGCGCGAATGGCCGGCGGCCTCGCGGCTCCCAGAGCCTAGAGGTCAGAGCACACGCGGTAGCTCTTGCGGAGTCAGCACCTCGCGCCTGGTGGCGATTTCGGGCCTCCCACCCGCCGCCAAGCGGCGCGCGCCAGCCCGCCTCCCAGCGCCCGGCGCCCCACCCTCCCCCTCCCTCCTCCCCTCCCCTCCTCCTCCCCCTCCACCTCCCCTACCCTCCCCACCACGGATATCGCTGGATCTGGCTTCCTGGCGCCGCCGCGGGATCCGTGGCTGCCCGCGCGGATGCCGGCGTCGGGAGCTGCTGCCGCCACTGTCGGCGGCGGATTTGAGCCCGTCCCCACTGGATCCGGCGCTTCGGCCCCTCCGTGGCCCTCCACGCGACTGCTGCCGTCGAGGTCGGGCTCCGCCGCCACTCCATCCACGCCGACGGTGGTGTCGGGTCCCACTGTAGCAGCCACCACCGGCGTCGAGCCTGCCCATGCGGGATCCACGGGCTCAGCGGCCCCTCCGCGGCCACCTGCGCCGCCCCCGACACTGACCCCGAAAGCAGCCGCCGTGACTGCCACTGCCTCGGCCGCTCCACCGCCGCCTCCTCCTGCAGGGCCCGCGCGAATGCCGACCGGGGACGAGGACGCCGCCAAGGGCGCCACCACGACCGCGCCGCTAGTGGCCGAGGGGGCCACCTATGGCGCTTCGTTCCCTCCGCCGCTGGGGCTAGATGCGGGCAACGCCGCGGCCACGACCGGGCCCTGGGGTGCCATCACGGCATCGATGGGCGCCTCAAGCTCCTCCCTCTCGTCGGCCGCGGCACCATTCTTCCCCGGATGCTCTTCGGGAGGGCGTTCGAAGAGCCGGCGGTGGGCGGACGATGACGACGAGGAGACCGATGACGACCAACCCGCGACATACCTGGAGGCCGCTCGTCGCCCGGCGATGCCGGCATCACCATCCCCCGTGCGCCGCCACACTCGTTCAACCGCGGTTTTGGGGCGCCGCGGAGCAGGGCCTTTGCACGGCTGTGATGGTGCTGAACGGGGCCGACAGGGACATGGCCGTTGGCGAAGGAATCGCAACCGGCCACAGCCGCAGTTGGTGAATGGCTTGCCTGTGCGGCTAGTGGACGGCCGTGCCCCTGCCCGCCAACGACTCGGCCGTCGTGGACGGGTCTCCGCCCCCAACAACGATGGGTGGCGTGAGATTCTCCCTCGACAGGTCTCAGGATCTGCTGCTGCTGCCTCGACGGGGCCTCGCCCCAGCCAAGGGCAACTCTCGCAGGTCAAGAAGATCCCGACAGAGCTTCACGACAGATGCTTCAACTGCCTCTCCTACTCGCACCGAGTAGCGACTAGTCGGTTGCCACGGCGTTGCCTGCGCTGTCGCGGATTCGGGCACCTCGTCAAGGACTGCAGGCGAAGGACTGCTTCGACCTCGGCGGCGGCGGGTGCCGACCTACCACGGTATTCTGCTCGCGTCAACCCTACGTCCTCCTAGCACGCGCCGCACGGCGGTGCGAGGGGTACCGCACCGGGGGCCGTGGGGGGCGCCGGTGGGAGACGATGACAACATCGGCGACGCAAGACTAAGCCGAAGGAGATCGGCACGGGTGCGCCTGCCGACCACGCTGACAGGGCACCTACTTCTTCTGCTGCACTGGGCTTCCCCGAGCCAGATCCGGTGGCGCTGGCGCTGTGTGTGAGTGTGGCCCCCCCCGCAGTGGTCAGCTCTTTCGACCCGATGCTGGAGGAGCTCGCCGCCTCGCTCGTCGTGAGCCGGCCAATGAGAGCAGCAACACCTGAGTGTCTGCCTACGATGGCAGCCCCTCAGGAGGTTGAGGCACCGGTGGCGGACACCTGTTCCCCGACGACGGCTGCTCAGTGGACGACAGACTTGTCTCTGATGTCGCTAGTGCAGGGGCCGCCACAACTCACGCCACCACGAGCGGGAGCACCCGGCGTCGCAGAGGGTTACACCACCCCCAGCGACGCGACGCCCACACCACGCGAAGCTGCACGACGTCTCGCACGGTTCACTGAGGAGGTGCAGCTCGAGCGAATGCCGTCTCTAATCGCCAGCCCACCCAGGCAGAAGGTGGCAACCAGAGGGCAACCCATGCCAAAGCGGAGCAGACGGATTGCCGCTCAGCCGCTGGCGTACATTCCGATCTCCAAGCGGGGTGAGGTGCTCCTCATGCGGAGGATGGGCTTCGCACCGCCGGCAGGTCCAATCTCATCCACGTCCAAGAGAGCTTACGGCGACTTTTTCGCAAGGAACTAGACGTCGAGCGAAGTGGAAGCACTGGACGAGCTGTTCCCGGCGACCGCTACGACGATTGGTACAAGGCTATTCTCGGATGACGGAGCAGAGTCGCGCGGCCACTAGCGGAGACGCACAGCTCCGTAGGTTACCGCGCTGCTTGTAGTTCGGTTGTTTATTTTATGTAATATCGAAGTTTGAAACAGTCTGCTAGAAAAGGTCCATTCAAACTGTAAGACCTCCTAGGGCGCTCATTAAAAGTGTGTCGTGTGTATGGTTAAACCTCTCTTATTCTTAATTACAATGATACGCAAATCTTTTACGTATTCGAGAAAAAAATTATAGCATGCAGGCCGCCTATTCTGCCCCTGAATGGGCTTAACTCGACACGAACAACCTAAATGGGCCTATGAGCTCCCAACATCTTCAGCGTCTTCTGCATGTATGTGACAAAGATAGGTTAGTATCCTATTCATAGAGGTCCAAGACCTCATCGCATTTGACCCTGCACTATTTTTCATGTATATCTTTGATTAGTTAATTTTTTCTAAACTATATTCTTAGAATCCTTGATATTTATGATATTTTGCACTACACATATACTTTACATGTTTTCAATCAAACTATATACAATTCAAAAGTATTGATAGCTTTAAATTTTTTTCCTAATTCTTATCTATGGGGCCGTTTGGATCCTCTTATTTTAGAGGAATTGAAATCTACTTAATGGATTATGCTATTTGGTTTGGAATTTGAGATTCCACAACTTTCCAAAGTTCATATATAAGCTTATCTCAAATTCATAAGGTGAGAGATAGAAATGATTCTACAGATCATCATGTTATATTTTTACTCTTTAACTTATATCACGCTCTTTAACTCATTTCTCTAGAGTAGAAATGTAACATATAAGCATCTTTCTTACATGGCTAACAATAGTATACAAATATATTCCATATATAACTATATTAGTTTGATTATTATGTGCCTAAAATATAATTTATTAGAATGGATTCAATTTCAAGGACGCAGAGCCAAGAGCATCTCTAAGAGTCAAATCATTTTCTAAAGGTAAATTTAGCTATTATTAAAGAAAAAAACGTTTCCAATAGACTCTATAAATGATTCTCCTACTCTAGTATTGTTTTTGTCCAATCTATTTTGGAGAGTGGTTAAATCGGTAAATTTGTTGTTTTTTTTTTGCTAATCTCTTGAAGATGCCGTAACGTGCGTGGTCCCATTTGTTTATATTCGACGAGCCAAGCCAAGATAGATAAAAGACACGGCTTCAGATTAGTCCATCATCACCTTCAATGTGCCTGTGTTTTGTGGGCAATAAACTCTAGAAAAAATGGGATTCATACCATCAAAAGAACAGATTGTTAGATATGATACCATCAAAAGATTCTTCTTTAGATATGAAAAAGCAAAAAATAAAGATACTATAGAAATCTACCATTCCGTCGTTTACTTCTGTTAGTATGATCGATTTTTTTCCCCTGTGTCTGCTTCCAGTTTCACCCGTCTTCTAAACAATCCTACAGACCGACATGTACAGAGTCGAGAAGAGAAAGGGAACCCGCGACGGCCGACCGGCGGCGCCTTTCCTCGGCGGCCTCCCTGCCGCGCTCCCCACCAGTGCGCTCCGCCATCGCCAGCGCTCAGGGCGCCGCTCTCCCCTGCACTGATGCCGCGTCTCCTGGGGCCTCCTCGACGCCGTGCTCTTCGACATCCCTAAGGGCAGTCCCAATGGTGTATTGATGATTGTTTCTATCTTTATTAAATAACTTGCCATGTAGCCAAAATGCTGACACGGCAACGTAGTTAATGAAGAAAGAGAGCAAAAATCATAGAAATGATTTCCTCGTGAAGAAACCAGGTCTTCTCTTGACCCAATGCATCAAGAAAACATAAAATCGCCATTGGGGAGAAACCACTAGTTTTTAGGGGACTCGTGCCGCACTTTCATTGGAGGAAGAAGATAGAGTTGAGAGAGAGAAAGAGAAAATAATTATTACTCATAGAAACTATATGTTGAAAAACAATACTTTTTTCGTACGATATCCTATATTATATTATTGGGACTGCCCTAGCCCCGCGCCTCCCCGACGGCATGCCCCCCACCGGCGCACCTTCTTTTTTTAGAAACATAAAGCGTCAAAAGCGTTACAGTTCAGGTTCAAAGCGTAATGGCACGCCCGCCAAAGACAAGGCCTAAAGGCCAGACATCGCAGCAGAACTGAGTGACTGATTAGTTCCTAAAATTTTGTAAAATTTTTCAAGATTCTCTGTCACATCGAATCTTTGACGCATGTATGAAACATTAAATATAAATAAAAAACAAAACTAATTATACAGTTTAGACAAAATTCACGAGACAAATCTTTTAAGCTTAATTAGACTATGATTAGACACTAATTACCAAATAACAACGAAAGTGCTACAGTACCATTTTTCAAAAAATTTCGCCTACTAAACAAAGCTAACAGCCATTACAGAATCAAAACTCTGCTGACCCACAGCGATACAATCCATCACCGAAAGCTGCGACACCGTTACTTGAGAAAGTAATGGACTCCAGCCGATTCCATGTGGTCTTTTTGCTTCCAGCTCGATCTTTTGAACTACCACCATCAGCTCCTCCTCCATCACCGCCTTGTACATCGGTCTCCATCTTCTTAAGGTTCTTGCAATTTCCGTCAGCACCTTCTTCATCCCTAACCAGACTTCTCCCTGAAAACAAATTCTGTTACGCAAATTCCACAAACACCACAGAGCAGCTGCATTTACCACATTAACCAGCATATATCTTTTGTTTGCTATCCACAGAGAAGCAACACGTTCATAATCCCATTGTCCAGACAAACCCAGAATGTCAGCTAGGGCTGACCACATACACCTGGCAACACAGCACTCGAAAAATAAATGGTGAACTGTTTCTGTTTCAGAACAGAAAAGACACGTCAAATCATCCAACTTCCTTCTCTTAGTTAAGTTGTTTCTTGTTAAGACCTTGTTTTTTGAGAGCAGCCATAAGAAGATTTGGACCCTCGGAGGGATTTTCAGTTTCCACACAGCTTGGACATACACAGGCCTAATACCTCTATGACTAATAACAGCATACAAAGATTGAACTGAGTACTTGCCATTGGAGCTAAAACTCCAAATGATCTGATCTTCCTCCTCAACTAAATTGACTTCCTCAATAATTCCTAATAGTTCAAACCACATAACCATCAACCTTTCTGAAACAGTTCTTCTAAATGAGAGTTTCAGAGATTCTCCATCCCAAACCTGATCAATGGTCTTCCCCTGTTGTTCATTAATGATATACAGGGGCCAAAACTGAATGGCCAGGCTAGAATTACCTAGCCAATGATCTTCCCAAAATCTAATTTTCTTCCCATTGCCTACATGCCACATGATGCCTATGTGGGTTGCTTGCAAGGCCCAAACCACTCCTTTCCAAAAAGGGGAGGCTCGACTGTCAGTGCAACAGCAAATATTTGGGCTATTAGTTCTATACTTATGATCAACTATCTTAGTCCAAATGGCATGTGATTGCAGGTTATATCTAAAAATCCAAGAGCTCAGAAGAGACAAATTAAGATTTCTAAGATCCGGAATGCCCAGGCCTCCTAATTCTTTTTTCTGGGCAACCAGCTGCCAATGAGCAAGGTGGTACTTATGTTTCTCCTCACTATTATTCCATAAGAACCGAGCCATATGAGTATTGATTATATCAATCGGCCATCTAGGAAACTTGATAATAGACATCAAATAAATTGGAATACTAGCTAAAACAAGCTTTCAGCAAAGTAAGACGTCCTGCATAGGACAACAGTCGTCCTTTCCACCCACCTATCCTTTTCATCACTTTGTCAATAATAGGTTGGAGGTCCTCCCTCCTAAGCTTTGTGAAATATAAAGGAGCTCCTAAGTACTTAAGAGGGAAATCCCCTATTTTACAACAAAAGATTTTTGCAAAATCATTAACCCTCTCCTCATCAATCCCAATTGTTACAAGATCACTCTTATCATAGTTAATTTTCATCCCAGTCATTTGCTCATAGCAAAGAAGAAGCCACTTCAAGTTATTTGCCTTTTCAATGTCGTTTTCTAAAAATAGGAGTGTATCATCTGCGTACTTGTCGGTGTCTTGTAAACCGGACTAGTAAACTTATATGATTGTCGCGCTGCTCTAGGAAGACGATGGTAGCATTCAATAGACACGAGGATTTATACTGGTTCAGGCCGGATCTCTATGTCCAGTCTCAGAGATGATTGAGTGCGTGTTCCTCGCTTGAATGCTCTGAAGTTCTTACAAGGGGGGGGGGTGCAAGAAAGGTGGAAGAGATGGAAGGACCTATGCTAGGCGAAGGGCTGCCTAAAGAGAAGCTCCAGCAGCCATACTACAATGGTGAATGAATGGAATGGTAGAGGATGTGAATTATGTTGTCCTGACAGTCCTTATATAGAGTTCGGGGCTAGGGCTCATACAAAGAGAAGGCTCTTCTGACCGAAGGGGCATGAACCTGAGGGAGGTCCTAGCTAACTTGGCTTGCAAGCTACGCCTTCTTTCGGTGCTCGTCCGATCGTGGCTATATGTCATGACTGTGGTGTGACATAGTGTTCTTTGTGCGGCCGTGGCGGTCATGTGAGACATGGTGATGGTTCGCCCGCCACCGTCCATGCAGCAAGATGGTCTCCGTTGTGGTGTTCGTCATCATCGTCTTGTCTCCTAGGGCGTCGTACGTGAGTTGGTGGCTGCCCTGGGTCACCGATGACCATCTTGTCTTGAGGAGCTGAGGATCATGACCCCAGTTGTCGAGGTCAGGGCTTGCTACTAGTCTGGATGGCTTTGATGTCGTGACCTTCGTCGCGGATCCCATCCCGTAGTGGATGGAACCATATCACCGGTCCGTATCTCGGTCGGTGGTCTTCGATTGCCGATTATCACCGCTTTGAGGCGGTGTTGTCTTTTTCGTCTTGGCGCGGGCACGGGGTTGGTTGGTGTCGACCGGGCTAAGGTGACTATTGTCCCCTCGGTCCTTGCGGGGTCGATTCTGGCGTGCTCGCTTTTGTCAGAGCAGGAGCGCTTGGCCGGACGCGACCTCTCCCCATCTCTTCCGAGGGTCGTAATGGGGAGAGGTCGTGTGCTTTGCGAACGTCGCGCGGCTAGGGCTGGAGATAGGGTCACGGCCGACCCTGGCCTTAGTTCCTGACCTGTGTTGCTCGTCTTTTGCCGAGCCTCGGTCGCTTGGGCCTCTCCTTGCTTATGTGTTGCGGGCCACGCTGCCTGCTACCTAACCGGTGCCTTAAGATACCCGGGGTTATAACTCCGACAGTACTGCAGGCTGATAACACCCCCCTCAATCACTTGAGGCATCAGACCAGAGACCAAATTACTTCTAGTTGCTTTAACCAGCATCCTAGTAAAAATGTCAGCCACCAAATTAAATAAAAGTGGAGACAAAGGATCTCCTTGCCTCAAACCTTTTCCTGGTTTGAAGTATGAGCTATTCTCATCATTAATTCTGACACAGATAGAACCACCCTGAATCACAGACCTAATCCATCTCCTCCAGGTAGAGCCAAAACCCCTAGAGATCAATATATCTTCTACAAAAGCCCAACTCACCCTGTTGTAGGCCTTTTCATAATCCAGCTTAAGAATAACACCACTTCGCTTATTTTTATGGATATCATGTATTATCTCATGGGCTGTCACCACACTTTCTAGAATAAACCTTTCTTTAATAAAGGCTGTCTGATTGGGGGAGATAAGTCTATCAGCTATCTTGATGAGTCTATTATTGAGAGCCTTTGAAAAAATCTTGAAGCTGCAATTCAACAGACTAATAGGCCTAAATTTTTTAAGGTTTTTAGCTTCAGGTTCTTTGGGAATTAATGTGATCATGGCATAGTTCAATCTATCCAAGTTCAACTTCCCAGACTCAAAATCTTTAACTAAACTCATAAAATCTGACTTGATAACATCCCAAAAGGCTTGGTAAAACATAAAAGAAAAACCATCCGGGCCAGGGGCCCCTTCGGCATATGATTCAAAAACCACTAATCTAATTTCTTCTTCAGAGAAAGGAGCTTCCAACAGCTCATTCTCCTGAGTGGTAACCTAATCTTCTTCTTTCCAAAAATCCTCCCCTAACTTCACTCCTAGGTTCTCCTCAAACCCAAACAAATTCTTGTAGAAGAATACAACATGTTTCAACATATCCTCAGTTTCTTCCAACATACCATCCTCACTTTCCAAGGCCAAGGTCCTTTTTTTCCTCGCCCTTTGATTGGCTAAAGCCTAGAAATACGAAGTATTTCGATCACCCTCCTTCATGTTTCGGTCACGAGACCTTTATCTTGCCTTAATCTCTTCTAAATTCCAAATACCTTCAAGATCTGAAACAATCAGATCCATTCTACATTTCTCTCCTGGTGTTAAAAGACCAGTCTCATACCTCAGATCCACCTTTTCAAACTCCTTAAGGAGCTCTCCTTTTTGTTTTTTATAGCTGCATTTGTATTAATAGACCAGCCTTTCGCTTTCTTTCTTAAAAGCCTAATTTTAAACTGATATCTATCTAGTGGATCTGTAAAAGCATAGTCCTCATTCTAGTTTTTTCTAACTAGTTCTTTAAAATCAGGTTGCGCAAGCCACCTGTTGACACCAATTTTTGACCGAAGTACATAAGAGCCCTGAATTTCGAGATCTATTGGAACAAGCCGAAATATTTGCAAAAATCGGCTAAGTTAGTTACCATTAGAGTCGGCTGAACGATATGGCGTCATCTGAAGGGTGAGCCTTGTCGACGAAGGATGGCAGTAGCCCAAAGCAAGAAGGCGCGTCGGACTCTATAGAAGGGAAAGATTGGAGTCCAAGATATCTTAGTTTAGAATGCTTTCCTTTTCCAAGTTTTGTAACCAGTCTTGTTCGACCAGTACTTGTAGTCAAGCCTCGGGTATAAATATTGAACCCTAGCTATTGTAATAGACATCTCTCATCGATCAACCAAACAAGTACCTTTACTTTTCGGCTCACGCCACCCCTTAGGAGTAGGAGTAGAGTAGATTTCGACGAGTTCTTTGGGCAAGCAGGACTGCATCGGATGACCTGACCTCCGGCTTGTTTGTGAATATCCGTCACAACTTATATTGTTACTTGTGAGGCTGCAACAGACGACTGATCTCTTGCAAGTCGCGTTATAAGTTAGTTATCAATCTATATTGTTATTTGTAAGGCTACAACAGACGACTGATCTCTTACAAATCATGGTATAGATTAGTTATCAATTCATATCAACCTTTACAAGGTTGCAACAGACGGCTGATCTCTTGTAAACGTTGGTATTAATCAAAGTTATCGATATCGTGCTAGATAGTTTGCTATTTAACACAATATCACCAATTGCCCGATCTAGATTGAGATTTAATCGTCTTACTATTTTAATCTATCGTCTGCTGATTATTATCACAGTTGAATTCAATTCTTGATGTTAGATCCTGTTTGATGACTAATCTATCTCGATCTTGATCGTACATGGTGGGTGTTTGAAGTCGTGTTCTATTAAGAGATTGATTCATTGATTGCCAGTATCCGGTATGACTCCGTTATCAATGTTGCATTAGCCGACTCGACCTGTTGATAGCGAGTTAGATTGAACATTGTCGGTTAATAGATCTATCTATTAAGAAGAGCATGGCATCAAGCCACCCGTTATGTCTCCATCGGCTATTTAGCCGATGGCCTGAGCTTCCACGCGTATAACATGCCTTCATGATTTCTTTGTGATGTAAATAGATCTATCGATTGCTGGTCTCTGATCTAGGGTCCTACTGACGATTCGATCTGTTGATGGTACAATAGATTGAGTCTAGTTGTTGTAGGTTTATTTATACTCAACGGATAAGTGATCGCATGTTATACGATAAGATCACCGGAATCGGCTATTTTAGCCGATAGCCCTATTTGTCGAGGATGTACCGGCTATTTACATGCTTTTGTTTATTTATATATTAGTTAAAGCTAGTATGTTTTCTTACATGTACGCTTACACGCCTATCTTTACACCTCTTTCGCATATTGTCGGTTAATAGATCTATCTATTAAGAAGAGCATGGCATCAAGCCACCCGTTATGTCTCCATCGGCTATTTAGCCGATGGCCTGAGCTTCCACGCGTATAACATGCCTTCATGATTTCTTTGTGGTGTAAATAGATCTATCGATTGTTGGTCTCTGATCTAGGGTCCTACTGTCAATCCTACATCAGACGACTCGATCTGTTGATGGTACAATAGATTGAGTCTAGTTGTTGTAGGTTTATTTATACTCAACGGACAAGTGATCGCATGTTATACGACAAGATCATCGGAATCGGCTATTTTAGCCGATAGCCCTATTTGTTGAGGATGTACTGGCTATTTACATGCTTTTGTTTGTTTATATCTTAGTTAAAGCTAGTATGTTTTCTTACATGTACGCTTACACGCCTATCTTTACACCTCTTTCGCATGTTTTCATGATCGGCTAAGTTAAGATCCACGTAACCGAGTAAATAATAATTGCCGATATACTTGTTTTGTTTACATTACATCATGACCATGCTGGATATTGATTCTCTAGTCGATAGCCTTATCCTGCTGGCCATTTGGCTGTATATTTGGAATTGTCTGGACAAACACCGGCATGTTCCACCTTAAATTACTGATCAATTTTCTCTCCTTATCAATTGCAGGGTCAAATTGACTAGCACGCCATCGGTCACGACCATCTTGTCCAATGTCCACTCCTAAGCCCGGAGAGAGCTTGGGATCTGCTCCACGCGGTTTCTCTCGGCTTGCTTCGTGTGTGCTCCCCTGACGGTGGAGAACGACCCGTCGCTTTTTCGCCGTCGACACCACCATTTCTCAAACCTAAAAAGCCTTGTTTTTTTCTGTTCATTAATACCAAAGTTCAGAACCAGAGGCACATGGTCACTACCTACCCTAGCCTTAGCAGTCACACAAGATTGTGGATACTTCTGATCAAAAACTGTGTTACAGAAAAACTTATCAATAGCAGCCATAATAGGTTGCTCTTGATTATTAGTCCATGTGTATGATCTAGATGAATTCTTTAACTCTATAAAACCAAAGCCATGAATCCAATCATTGAACAAGTCCATCCATTTTTGGTTTATAATCTCATTACTTTTATCTTTCAAAGTAGAAACTAGATTAAAATCCCCCCCCCAATAAGTGTTGGGCCATCCCAGTTTTCTAGCAAAGAATTCAATTCTTGAATAAAGTCTGCTTTGCCTTCCTCATAAGAGGACCCATACACACTGATAAAGCACCAAACAAATTTATCTGAGCAGTTTTTAACCATAACCGACACAGTTTTTAGTTTGTTGCCAAGGTAGAGCTTCAAACTTCCTACTGTTCAAACCTACCAAAATTCCCCCAGCTGTCCCTTGTACAGGTAGGAAATTCCAAATAAAATCCCTATTAACATAATTCAGAAAGGAATCCTCAAAAGATTCTTTTTTAGTCTCTTGAAAACTCACAAAATCCAACTTGTTTTTAGAAACAAAATCCGTTATACATTGCAATCTACCCCTCTTATTGAGGCCTCGAACATTCCATATTGCTCCTATCATTGATAAAATGATAACACTATTTTTATTGTTAATGGTCTCAAGACCCATGCTAGAAACTTTCACCCAAGAGTTAACTATTCTCTCATCATTCTTCACAGAAGAATTTGAACCAAATGAGTTACTAGACCTAAGAATAGGGAACTCTTCTATATTTAATTCCACATCTAGGTCTGTTGGGAGATTAATCTCAGGATTCTTATCCACAAAAGCGACTCTATTCTCCAATTCTTTTTGTTTCAGCACATCAATATTATGATGAATCATAGAATTATCATCACCCAAGGAAATGTTCACAGAAACTGCTTTATTATTAAGAGAATTATTGCTTTCAAAAGCAAAAGAAGAATGCTTAATTCCTTGTGAGAGATTCTTAAGAGCCTCATGCTCCTGGGCTCTCTGCATGATAGTTTTTCCACCCTTTGGATATCTCCTAGGTATTGGCATCCTCTGAACAGGCCCCCAAGTATTCTTTCTCTTTTGATTCTTCTTATCTGCTCTTTCTTCATATCTTTCAGCTTCAAGTTCAACATTACCCATTTTAGATCTCCCCCACAATATTTTTGGTAAAAAAAACAGTACCCATTTCAGCATTCTCCAGAGACATATGAATATGAAAGTGCAATCAAGCTCTAATTATAGGTTTTGGTGATAATGACCACGCAATTAGAGGACTAATGAGATTTATCGAGATGACAAGCTGGGAATTTAGAATCGAGGATGTTGTACATAACGGAGGAGCCCCCAATTACAAAAGGTGATGGCATCAAGCTCAAAAGAAGGTTTATTTTATTTTATATTTTGAATTTAAGTATAGGAAATATCGTACTATAAAGGGGGACATAATAAACTTGCTAAAGTGTGCAACCAAGTGCTCAATCTCATACACATACATCCTCAGTTGCTTAGCCAAGACAGCCAGCTCAACTTCCTTCTATCCCTTGTTATCTGGCTTGGTGCGGCACTGCCGCACCTAAAGCGCGGCTATGTCGCAGTGTGGCACTACCACAGATAGGCCGCGACACTACTGCGACTTATCTGACCGTTGGGACCAGGGGAGGTATTTATACCTCTTCTCTTCCCTCACAACGGTCTTCTTCGACCTCTGGCCATTCAGACCGACCAGAATAGAAAAGTGCTCACTCTCTCTCTCTTCTCCATTGGTGACCTTGAGCTCCTAAGCATTCCTTTGTGATTTTCCCATCAATCCTTAGGAGAAAAGGCTCCAAAACTCGATTAGAGAGCAGATCCATCAATTCCCATAGCCTAAGAGCACTTGGTTCATGTTTTAGCCGGTGGATTGTGTTTGTTACTCTTGGAGCTTGCTCCTAGCCGGCGAAAGCGTCGCCCGTGGAGCTCGCCAACTTGTGTGGTAGCCCTAGGAGGTTTGTAACCATCTTTTGAAGCTAGTAAACTCCCCCCTCATCTCAAGAGTTAACTCTCTTGACTTAAGATCGAGGAAGGGTTGTAAAGCTCTAAGCCTTAGTGGCTAACCTCAACAACGTAGACTTAGGCAAGCCTTGGTGGCGAGCGGAACCATAGGATAAATACTTGTGTCACATTGTGCTTGATTTACTTCATTGCTTTCCATATTGGTGTTGAGGTGATTTCTAGGGTTTGAGTTCGATCTACTTGTATACACTTGTGCTACTACTTTTTGTTGTCGATCTATGATCAACATACCTGTAGGAACCTCAATAATTTCTCTGATCTAAGTTTCCTTTTATAGATTTTGAATTGTGCCTCGAAGTTGTCTGCAGGTGTGGCCATGCTGCTGTTCTAGCCCGGTAGTGCCACGGCTCGGTAGTGCCACGGGGTCAGAGTGGTAGTGCCGTAGGTTGAATTTGATGTTTGCTCAAGTTTGTTTTAACAGGCCTATTCACCTCCCCTCTAGGCTAACCAGAGATCCTACAGAATATCCTGCCCCATCTCTCCAAGCTCATCCTCCTCTTCTGAATCCTACAATTTCATCATCCTTAGAAGTTGAGAGCACTCATCATGATCAGAACTAATCTTCGCCAACCTTCTGAATTCTTCCCACTTAGAATGGTGTGATTCATCCTCTAACATTCTATTGCATTTGTTCCCCACAATACCATAGTCAGAGTTTTTAGCACAGCAAGGCTCAAGTGTTACCATATCACCAAATTATTTCATCTCCTTTATATTCTTTAACCTGCTTTCAGTTCCCTCATTCTGATTACAATCCAAGGACTTCACTTGATCTAAGTGGGGTATACTAGGTGACCCTAGTTGTATAGTGTTGATAGTCTCCATATCTTCCATCACGTTATCCTATAGATCAGAGGATTTAAATCCCATAATCAACGAGTCCACATTTATATCATGCTTAGACATGTCTTCACTATTTCTTTTCTCATTTGAAAACACCTTAGCATTCACATCAATATGTTCCTGAGGGTTCTTTTCTAAATTACTATCAGCTATCAACAGCCCTGGTAGAGTGGTACCCATAAGTTGAATCAACTGCTTTTCCTGGTCCAAATCCTGCAGAACCATAACATTCTTACTGATTGTCTTATGACCAGCACTTGAACTCACATTTGTCTTGGTAACTGGAGTTTTAAGTCCTCCAGAGTTTAATTCAGCCTCAACTGGTTTTCCAAATTCATCATCATTGTCCAAATCATCAGCCTCATCATCATCATCATTCTTCTTGTCATCTCCATCATCCCCATCATCCCCACCACCATCACCATCTTCTGGCTGCTATTTATCCCCACCACATGAAGATTCTTATTCATCTCAAATAACCTTTCAGTAGGTATCTTTGTTGGATCCTTGCAAGCAACTTTAATCCTCACCACCTCATAAAATGTTTTGAACAGCGTAGACCAGTCCACTTCCACCATCAACCCAAAACCAGAAGCTATCTAAGCAAAGGTCTTCCAGTGACACCATCTGGGAGGTATACCTTTCAACTGAACCCAGACCTCCTGAAGAACACCAAAAGGCTCCATATCTCCAACCCACTCAAAAACCTCCACCTGGACCCCCTTTTTCCTCAGGTTGAATGATGGGTAATTTTCTATGTCAGCTACTCTCTTATGTGGAGGAAATCTGGCCAAAAGCTTACCCTTCTCCAGCTCTCTAATCTGCCATGGCCACTCTCTGCAATAAATCTAAGATAATTCACTTTCCAACTCAACCATGGTCACAGACCCAGATTTCACTTTAACCACGCCACAATTAGTGAGATTTAACCAGTGAGTGGACTCAACATCACGCACCTCAAGGTGATAAAACCCTAGACCTAGACTGGCACTCCCTACATAAGCTGCAATTAGATGCCCTTGCTACCAAACCGGGCAAACATTCATGTGATGGCTAGGAATACCGCAAATGAAATAGATCTTCGGCCTAGTACAGTTACCCACAAAGTGCCCTGGCTCCCCACAATTATAGCATGTCAACTTCCTATACCTTGGATCAATAACAAAGGGTGGATTATCAGGAATCTCATTACCTTGCCCTTTTCCCTGACCTCCTTTCCTTGGCTGAGCAGGCTACTGCTTCCTAGGTGGCTGCTGTCGAGGCTGCTGCTGCCTTGGTGGGGATGGGCGAGGAGCTCCCTGATTCTAAGGAACCTGCTGCCTCTGGCCCTGACCTTGCTAGCCCGAACCCTGATTCTGAGGAACCAGTTGATGCTGATCTTGCCCTTGCCAGCCCTGACCCTGGTTCTGAGGAACTAGCGGACGCTGACTCTGACCTTGCCATCCCGAGCGCTACTGTTGGTGTTGGGGAAACCTTGTCCAATTTTGAGGCCTCATCGGGCGCGGCGGTGGTGGGGTAGGCTCCTGCCACACCCAATGTCCACCTTCAGCCATGCCCTTCTGAATGACTTGAGTGTAAGTTTCCCTCTCCTCCTTGGTGCTCCAAATCTCAGCGAACTTGATCTTCACCGGATCCTTGTCAATCCTATCAGATCGGTGAACTGGATGGCAAACTTCGATGGTGAACCGCTTCAAATCAATGAGATCATTTTGGATCTAGAATAGCTAGCCAAAATTAGTGGATTTGGCGGTGGTGTCTAGAACCCTAGGTCAGCCTAGCGGCGGTGGCGGCGGTGGTGAGTTGATGGCCCATAGTTGGCCAAAAACTCCACCATGACTTTGTCTTGAGCGGCGGACACTGGCGCAAACCTAGCCTTAGGGGCAAGCTCTCCTTTTCTCTCTCGGTATGTGGGCACATCCCCTCGCTCTCGACTCATGGACCCTCCCTCGGGATGGGGTCCAGTGATCGACAGGAGGAAAGCGGCCACAATGGTGGGTCGAGGTCGTAGCTCTGTCGTGTTGTGGAAGGCGACATCTCCCCACCAGCACACCTCTCTCAGGTGACCACTTCATGTGCCCTACCTCCATTGTTGCTGCTTTCCCTTCTTCGTTTCTCATCTTTCTTTCTTTTTATTAAATCCTAGGTTTCCCTTTTTCTTTGGTCTTTGATTAATCAACCTCGAATTGATCAAAGTGTTGATTAATCAACCTTGAATTGAGTTGTATGGATCCTTACGAGATGCTAGATGGGTAAGAGCTTTCTCCTTTCTTCCAAACCTCTGTAATTTCTTGCAATTTGTACCTATTATGTTGGTATGATGGATGTGGACCTAGAATTGTTCTTTGATTGGCATCACATTTTTCTCGAGGAGTAAATGTAGAGTACAAATCTTTGTCAATGCTTACTTTACTATGGGGTGGTAGAAAGGAGTACAATTGGGGTAGGACGAGATGGTCGGCTTGTGGATTCGTAAGAGTACTCAAATCATCGATCTAGAGAAAGATATTGCTCCATATTTTAACTGAAGTATTTGCAAAGAAACTAAATGGTGGCAACACATTCATGGTTGTCAAACTCTTAGAATTGGATGTTCAAACGTGTTCCAGTACAAGCAAGATGAAGGGTGAAAGATGTTGTAAAGGAGGATCCCAGCTTGAGTGCAAAGAAGGCTAGCTGTGCTGGAAGAGAGGTGTTGATCAAATCAATTGCTCAGGCGGTTCTGACTTACTCCATGAGTTGTTTTCTTTTGCCGATCAACATCTATAAGAAGATGAGGGCTGCAGTTGCAAGTTATTGGTGGGGCAGCTCAGCTGATAATTGACATATGCACTGGATGAGTTAGGAGAGGCTCAACCAGCCAAAAAGCAAAGGAGGCATGGGATTCGGGGATCTCAGGAGCTTTAACCTGGCCATGCTAGGGAAGCAAGGTTGGTGACTCATCACTAGGCCAGATTCCCTATGTGCAAGAGTCCTAAAAGGAAGGTATTTCCATGATACAAACTTCATGCGTGCTACTAGAAAGAAACATGCCAGTAGTACGTGGAGGGCGATCCTTGGTGGTCGTGAGGTTCTGCAGCATGGTTTGATTAAAAGGGTTGTCGACGAAGAATTCACTGATATTTGGTGCGATCGTTGGATCACTTTGGGGTGCGGCCGATCACCCCTAGAGAGGACGGGCATTCAACCCTGGTTTCTCAGTTGCTGCTAGATAATGGTTCGTGGGATGATGCCTTGATCCGAGACTGGTTCCTTCCGATTGATGCAGAAGCCATCTTGAGACAGCCGAGAGGGAAGGGACAGCCAGATTTCTGGGCCTAGGAACCTAAAAAGTTTGGGGTTTGCACAGTAGATCAGCTTACAAACTTGTGGTTACAAGGAAATCTAAAGCTTTATTTGTGCAGTGGCCAAGCTCGTATGATGATGGACCTTGGAAGAAGATTTGGAAGCTAGAAATTCTACCAAAAGTAAGAGTCTTCTGGTGGCGAGTGTTACATGAATTTTTGCCAGCGAGACAGATCCTCTGTAGGAGACATGTGGAACCGGTAGTTTTTTGTGAAGTATGTGGAGACCCGGAGGAGTCAATTAAATATGTTCTAGGTGATTGCACGGTAGCCAAGAAGTTCTAGAGTCAAACTAGAGTGGCAATCGGGGTAAACATTCCTAATCTAAATCACGAGAGACATGGGCGTGACACGATGTCGGAGCTTTGCCCAAAAAGGGATCAAGCTATTATCATGTGTGGCATGTCGGCATTATGGATGATGCGCAACAAACGCCCGCATGGTGAGCTATCGATGATGGTCCAGCAGGCGGTGAACTTGGGGAAAGACCTAGCGTTTGACTTGTGGTAGTTGGGACATTAGCTCGGTCAACCCAGCGGGGTGCATGATATACCAACATGGAAGCGACCGGAATCGGGCTGGGTGAAGCTGAACACAGATGCTGCATTTTTGTGGAAAGCAAACAAGGGGCCACCTCGTGTGTTATTAGAGATGAACGGGTGTCTTCCAAACTAGCCAAGCTACTTGGTATGCGAGAGCTTTTTGATGCATGTTCAATGGAGGCAGTGGCCTACTGAGACGGTCTGAAGCTTGCTGCGTGGCTTGGGCTACGACGAGTAGCAGTGGAGATCGATTGTCTTCAATTTGTGCAGCTCTGGAGAAAGAAGGAATCACAACGATCAGTCATTGATCCTATTCTGAAGGAGATTGATGAGGTTTGTCTTGCCTTTCAGGAGTTTTCCATTTCTTTTGTTAGTAGATCAAGTAATAAACTAGCACATGTATTAGCTAAACAAGTTTCTGCTTCGCACCCTTTGGGGACATGGCATGTAACTCCGACGTGCGTGTATGACTTGATCATGTTTGAGGCTTTGACCAGCTGATAATAAAATGCAAGCAAGTCAAAAAAAACTTGAGTGCAAAGAAGTTATAGAAAAGATTAGAGAAACACTACAACATTGAATTGTCATATTTCAAAGTGTGGTTCAGAAAGAAGTCTGCAATGGAGAGGCAGGGAAAAGAGGCCCGTTCCAATGCAAAAGGTGCTTTTAGTTTGGACATATAGAGAAGGGTTGTACTGTCACTCAAGCTGAATTAGAACAAGAGCTTTCACCACCTCATCCAAAAAAGGCAAAGGTACTGTAATAGGGATCCCACTGTAATAATATGTTTGATGTGTAATGCATTATGTTCCCTATCTAACTTATGTTGTATCTCCTAGGAAATCCAAATCTGAAGTTGAAGTCTCCATGGTTGATGTTGAACCATCCCAAATTGTGGTTGATCCAAAGGTGATGTCGAGTCCAGGTGTAATAACAAGAATCATATTGAAAGTGCAATCAAGTCATAATTGTGGGTTTTGGTGATAATGACCACGCAATTAGAGGACTAATAAGATTTATTGAGATGACAAGTAGGGAATCTATAATCGAGGATGTTATACGAAATGGAGGAGCCCCCAATTACAAATGTTGATGGCTTCAAATTCAAATGAGGTTTAAATTTATTTATATTTTGAATTTGAGTATAGGAAAAACCATACTATAAAGGGGGACACAATGCTTAAACTAACATGTGCTACCAAGTGCTCAATTCTACACATATATCCTTAGTTTTATAGCCAAGACAGCCATCACTTCACTCTTACCCATGTTGTTTTGCCTGGTGCGGCAGTGCCGCACCTCGAGAGAGGCACTGCCGCACTTGAGCCACGGCACTGCCGTGACTTAAGTGACCGTTGGGGACTGGGGGTATTTATACCTTTTCCCTTCCTCCCCAACCGTTCAGTTCGAGCAGAAACAAAAAAGTGCTTCTCTCTCTCTCTCCTCCATTAGTGATCTTGAGCTCACAAGCTTCTCCATTGATTTCTCCATCAATCCTTGAGAGAAAAAGGTGCCAAACTCGATTAGAGAGCAGATCCACTAATTTCCAAACTCTAAAGAGCACTTGGTTCACATTTTGGCCAGTGGTTGTGTTTGTTACTCTTAGAGCTTGGCTCCTAGCCGGCTAGAGCGTCGCCCGTAGAGCTTGCTAACTTGTGTGGCAGCCCCAGGAGGTTTGTAACCAACTCTTGTAGCTAGTAAACTCACCCCTCATCTCAAGAGTTAAGTCTCTTGACTTGAGAACGAGGAAGGGTTGAAAAGCCCTAAGCCTTAGTGGCTAACCTGAACAACGTGGACTTAGGCAAACCTTAGTGGCGAACTAAACCATGAGATAAATCATTGTGTCATCTTATGCTTGCTTTGCATTCTTGTGATTCATATTGTTGTTGAGGTGATTTCTTGGGTTTGAGGTTGATCTACTTGTGTGTGGTGTTCCTACCACTTCTTACTATTAATCTGTGTTCAATATACCTGTAGGGACCTCAGTAACCTCTTAGATCCAAGTTTCCTTTTACAGATTTTGAATTACATCATGAAGTTGTCTGCAGGTGCAGTAGTGCTGCTGTTCTGGCTCAGTAGTGCCGCAGCATGGCAGTGCTATAGGCATAGAGCGACAGTACCATGGGTTGAATTTGATAAAAGTTCAAGTTTTGTTTTAATAGGCCTATTCACCCCCCTCTAGGCTAACCAGAGATTCTACAAGTGGTATCAGAGCAGGTTACCTTGTTTGTGCTTCACCGCGTGAGGTATGGAGCCCGGAGGAGGAACTAGCAGCGTGAAGCCAGTGGATGTCAATCCAGAGCGGGTTGATCTGCACGACACCGACAGCATCGAGTTGAGCATGTCGACAGCAAGCAACACCATGCTACCATATCTTGAGGCTACCGATGCCGAAAGAGCTCTCAATGATGACGGGAGAAGAAAAGCAAGAAAGCTCAAAAGAGAAGTAAGAGAGAAGAAGAAGGAGCAGCGACGGTTAGAAGACAAGAAGCAAAGAAAAGAAGAAAGAAAGCTTAAAAGAGAAGCAAGAAGAAAAAGGAGAGAAGCTAGAAAGAAGAAGGAAGAAGAAGAGAAGGCAACAAATGCATCATCAAGTGACATATCAAGTAGTTTCAAAGATGAAGATGATGATGAGTCCTACCAAGTGTCGAATGGGGGGGGGCAAGAAGGAGAAGAAAGGAAAGGGCAAAGCCGACAACAACAAATATGCCACTGTATCATTTAACTATTCTTCTATGCCTATGACTAACCATGATCAGAGGTCTTTTATCAATGTGCCCGTGGGCAAGCTACCTTATTTCTATGAGACTAACTTTGCCAAGTGGAAGCACTTGATGAAAGCCTATCTTATAGGTCTTCACCCCGACATTTGGGAGATTGTTTGCAATGGATTTGACCCACCGGTTGATCCCAAGAACCCAACACTAGAAGAGATGAGAATCATTCACCTCAATGGTCAAGCCACAAGTGTGTTGCTTAGTGCTTTGGATGGTGATGAGTACAATAGAGTGATTGGGGTTGATGTTGCTAAGCAAATATGTGACACTTGAAGGGGTTGACAAAGTGAGAAAGGCAAGAATTGATTTATTGATGTCAAAGCTCAACCGGTTTGTAATCTTGGATGGAGAGGGGCCACAAGAGATGTTTGATAGGTTGATGACAATGGTGGGCAAGATTAGAGGCTATGGTTGTGATGAGCTAGATGATCACAAAGTTGTCAAGATTATGTTGGAGGCATATTCACCTAGAAATGAGATCGTAGTGACTCTAATTACAGACAAGAAGAAGTTTGAGTACTTCACACCAAATGATGTACTTGGAAGATTCTTGACCTTTGACATGCAAAGAGAAGAAGCAAATGAGAGGAAGAAGCTTGGAGAATTGCAAGCAAAGCTAGAAGGCATCAAGATCAAGGATGTAGCTCTCAAGGCCAACAAATCAAGCAAGCAAGGCTCTACAAGTAAGTCCAAGATCAACAAGCAAGCTTCAACTAGCAAGCCCAAAGCAATCAAGCAAGTCCAAGAAAGAGTAGAAACCACATCATCCTCAAGTGAAAGTGAAAATGATGATGATCAATATGAGAAGATTGATGATGTTGCTCTCTTTATGAAGAGGTTTCACAAGGGGCTAAAGAAGCAAGGCTACAAGGTAGTGAAGAGAAAGTTTCCAAACAAGAAAAAGAGGACATGCTACAATTGTGGTGGCACCGATCACTTCATTGCCAAGTGTCCATATGAGATCAAGGACAACAAATACAATAAGGACAAGAAAGAGGACAAGGCCAACCATAGAAAGAGCAAGAAGTACATGGGAGAGGCTCATATTGGGCATGAATGGGACTCAACTAAACATAGCACAAGTGAAGAGGATGAGAAGATTGCAACCGTAGCTATTCACAAGTCATCCCCTACACCAAGGCTCTTCAACAACATGTCCGACAATGACTACTAATCCCCTCACATTTGTATCATGGCAAAGGAGTAGAAGGTAAAATTCAAATCGAAGGCCAAACCTCCTCCACCTCCTAGTGACATCTCTAGTAGTGATATTAGTGATAGCTCTAGTGATGAAGAAATTGATCAAATAACTAAAAATTTGGATGGAAAGACCAAATTATTCATCACTAAGCTAATAGAGGATTTAGAGAGTGTCCAAGCCGAGCTAGAATCTAGAGAGGAGACTCTTATCCAATAAGAGGATCTCTACATTGCTAGCAAAGAAGCTCTTGCATTAGAGAGAAGTGAGGTGGAATCCTTGCGCAAGGCTTTGGCCAAAGAGCAAGAGGACCATGCTATCACAAAGAAAGCAAATAATGCTCTCAAAAAAAGTATTGTGACTTGGATGAAAAGCACAAAGAACTTGAGCTGCAATATGGCATTCTTTGGGATAGCAACTCATATCCCTCTAAGGCAAAGGAAACCTCTACTCCCTCCACTAGTCAAGGTTGTGGAAAATGTTATAATCTTGATTTGAATGTCTATTTCACTAACCTTGCCAATATGGAGGCTATGAGAAAGGAGATTGCAAGGCTCAATGAGATCATTGGTAAAGGGTGCATGATTAATAAGGCTCAAATCAATGGTAAAAAGGAGGAACAAAAAGGCCCTAATACAAGCAAGGAAGGCATCCCTCAATCAAGCATGGGCTTGGACACACAAAAGGAGCCAAGACAAATGAAAGAAGGATAGTGAATGGCTATGAGTGTGTACAATTTGAGAGGAAGGGAAGAATTGGTACAGATCAGCCTGCACAGCCCGTTGTAGTGCAGCGTCCCCCAGCGATAGTGCCACGCAACGGCAATGTCGTGGTGAAGGGCGCCAGTGCCGCACCCCACAAAAATGGGAAGGCTACCAATTCTATTCCTGATCAAACTAAGCCCAAGAAGAAGGTGTTCTAGTAGAAACAGGTTTTCCAGAAGCCTAAGGAATCAATGTGGGGCACCAAGAACAAGTATGCCTATCAACCAAAGACCCATGCACCTCGATAAAGCTTGACATCTGCTTTGTTTTGAAGAACAACAACGGTAGAGAAGTGGTTGCCAAATATGTTGGAAAGAAAACCAACATATATAGGAATACTTCTATTTGGGTTCCTAAGTTTCTTGTGACTAACATGCAAGGCCCCAAGTCAAGTTGGGGACCTAAATCTAGCAACTAAACTTGTTTTGTAGGCATACTCCTCCGGTGGATCAAGTTGGGTGCTTGATAGCGGATGTACAAATCATATGACCGGAGAAAGGAGTATGTTCTCATCATATTCCCGATGACACACTCAAATAAAAATATTGTTTTTGGAGATAATTCAAAGGGGGATGTGATTGGTCTTGGTAAAGTTGCTATAACCCTTGAGCATTCAATTACAAATGTATTATATGTTGATTTGTTAAGTTACAATTTGTTGTCCGTTTCTCAATTGTGTGAGATGGGCTATAATTGTCTCTTTACGGATAAGGGTGTGGAAATCTTTAGAAGGGAGGATTCCTTTAGTGTCTTTACGGGTTGACTAAAGAATAAGCTTTACCTAATTGATTTCAACAAAAGTAAAGCTAATCTTGAGACTTGTTTAGTGGTAAAATCTAGCATGGATTGGCTTTGGCATCGTCGACTAGCCCATGTTGGGATAAGAAACTTGGCCAAACTTCTAAAAGATGAACACATCCTTGGACTAACAAATGTTCACTTTGAGAAAGATAGGATTTGTAGCGCTTGTCAAGCCAGAAAGCAAGTTGGCGTACCTCACCCACCAAAGAGCATTATGACCACCAAGCAACCATTGGAGCTAATACATATGGATCTCTTTGGACTGGTCGCCTACCTAAGTCTCGGGGGTAATAAATATGGTCTTGTTATTGTTGATAACTATTCCTGTTTCACTTAGGTATTTTTCTTGTATGACAAGTGCTAAATTCAAGAGAAGGTGAAGATATTTGTTAGAAGAGCTCAAAAGGAGTTCGGTCTTCCCATCAAGAAAGTGAGAAGCGACAATGAGACCGAATTTAAGAATACTCTAGTTGAGGAATTTCTTGATGAAGAGGGCATCAAGCATGAGTTTTCAACTCCATACACCCCTCAATAAAATGGTGTAGTAGAGAGGAAGAATCGTACAGTCATTAACATGGCAAGGACAATGCTAGATGAGTACAAGATGCCAGACCTCTTTTGGTGCGACACCGTCAACACCACTTGCCATGCCATCAACCGCCTCTACCTACACAAGAAGTTCGAGAAAACTTCATATGAGCTTCTAACCGGTAACAAGCCTAAAGTGTCTTACTTTAGAGTGTTTGGGTGCAAGTGTTTCATACTTAACAAGAAACCCAAAACCTCTAAGTTTGCACCTAAAATTGATGAAGGTTTTTTTCTTGGTTATGGATCAAATGAGCATGCCTATCGTGTTTTCAACAAATCCTTCGGAAGAGTTGAGATCGCGGTAGACGTGACATTTGATGAATCTAATGGCTCTCAAGTAGAGCAAGTTGACTCAAGTGTTGTAGGAAAGGAGGATCCACCATGTAAAGCAATCAAGCAATTGGCTATTGGGGATATTATACCACAAGAAGATGAAGCCACTGAAGTGGAGGTTCCTCAAGTTGCTGCTGCACCAATTTCTGCTGACATACCTGATGCTGAATAGCAGCAGACCCCTACTGCAACACCTGCACGCGACAGTGTCGTGCCTACACAGTCAGCAGCAGCTGATTTGACTTCAGCTTGTGGACAAGACCTACAACCCATATTTAAGCAAGAAGATGATGAAGGTACAAAACATGAACAAGAGGCCATTGAGCATCTGAAAGCTCTAGTTTGGTTTTGGTTAATTGATGAAACCCTAAGTGCTAACCTAGTTTATCAAAGTGATTATGAGATAGGTAGCACTACTCCAAGTGATGAAGCAATGGTGAAGATCATGACGATGGTGATGGCATGGTGATGATCAAATGCTTAAACTTGGAAAAGAAGAAAGAGAAAAACAAAAGGCTCAAGGCAATGGTAAAATTGTAGAAGCCATTTTGTTTTAGCGATCGAGACACTTAGCGAGTGTGATCACATTTAGGATCGATAGCCGTACTATTAAGAGGGGTGGAACTCGTATCGAAATGCGGTTATCAAAGTGCCACTAGATGCTCTAACTCATTGCATATGCATTTAGGATCTAGTGGAGTGTTAACACCCTTGAAAATGTTTGTGAAAATATGCTAACACATGTGCACAAGGTGATACACTTGGTGGTTGGCACATTTGAGCAAGGGTTAGAAACTTCACCGACGGAGTGTCCGCCCGTAGAGTGCGGACAGTCCGATGGTGCCACCGGCGCTCTTTATAGAAAAGACGAAGGTCACTGAAAGTGACCGGACGCTGGTCTCGGTTGGACCGACGCGTCCGGTCAGTGGCAGCAGAGGGCGCGTGTTTTGGTCTTCGACCGGATGCTGGCGCTAAAAGTGACCGGACGCTAGCCGGGTGCGTTCGGTCAGTGCAGACGTACACTGATGTGAGGCGCACAGAGGAAACGTTGAGTGATCGGATGCAGGGTGGGTCCAGTCGAGCATGACCGGACGCGTCCGGTCTTGAAATGTTGCGTTTGGAACCTTACTAGAAACAACCGGACGCTGAGATCCAGTGTCTGGTCAGTTTCTAACTGACGTGTCCGGTCATCACTTGACCGTTGAGATCAGGCGATCAGCGTTTGAAGCTAATGACACGTGGCAAGCATCGGGCAACCGGACGCTGAGATCCAGTGTCCGGTCAATATGACCGGAGCGTCCGGTCGGCCCGTGTTCAGTGCAGTGAGGAGCCCAACAGCTCTATTTCATTGGGGCTTCTATTTAAGCCCCATTGTCGGCTCAAGCTCATTCTCTTGGCCATTTGCATTGACTTAGGAACCTTATGAGCTTAGCCAAAGTCCTCCCACTCATCTCTATCTTTGATTCATCATCTTTGTGAGATTGGGAGATAATCCAAGTGCATTGCTTGAGTGATTGCATCTACAGGCACTTGGTATTCGTGTTTTGCTGTGGATTTCACTTGTTGCTCTTGGTGGTTGCCACCACCTAGACGGCTTGGTGCAGCGGTGGAGGATTGGCATGAGTTGGTGATTGTTTGTGGCCATCTCCGGTGATTGTGAGGGGATTTGTACCTTCCCCGGCGGAGCGTCGAAAGGTAACTCTAGTGGATTGCTCGTGTCATTGAGTTACCTCACTTGTGGGTAGGTTCTTGCGGTGTCCAATCATGTGTACGAGGTTTGTGCAACACCTCTTAGCCGCCAAACCACCAAATGTTGGTCGACACAACGGGGACGTAACGTGTTGGCAAGCACATGAACCTCGGGTGAAAATCGGTTGTCTCTTGCTATTTGGCATTCTCTCGGTGATTGATTTCATCTTCATCTTGTGATTGGTTCATCCCTCTACATGGCGGTATAATCACCCTACTCACTCTTTTATATTCTTGCAAACTAGTTGTGGCAAGCTCTTTAGTGTAATTAGAATTGAGAGCTTGATTTGTTATTTAAGTTCATCTTGTGGAGCTCTTTAGTGTAGCAAGATTGAGAGCTCTTAGTGAGTAGTATCATAGCAAGTTGTGTGTCTAGTAATCATTGCAACTAGAATTGTTGGATAGATGACTTGTAACCCTCGTAGAGCTAGAGGAAGTTTGCATTTCGCTATTTGTCTTACTAATCAAATTGCTCTAGTTGGTTTATAGAATTTAAATAGGCTACTCACCCCCCTCTAGCCATATTAGGACCTTTCAGCATCTAAGGCTAAGGCAAACAATTAGAAAAATTGGTAAAGATATATTTGAGTGTCAAATATATGTCGATGACATAATATTTGGTAGTACTAATCATTTTTTTGTGAGGAATTTAGTAGGATCATGATCAAGAGATTTGATATGTCAATGATGGGTGAATTGAAGTTCTTCCTTGGATTTCAAATCAAGCAAGTGAAGGATGTAACTTTTATTAGTCAAACAAAGTACACCCATGATATGCTCAAGAAGTTTGACATGGTGAATGCCAAGCCTATCAAAACTCACATGCCAACCAATGGACATCTAGATCTCAATGATGAAGGGAAAGTCGTGGATACTAAGGTATATCGCTCCATGATCGGCTCTCTACTTTATTTGTGCGCATCTAGATCTGATATTATGCTTAGTGTGTGCATGTGTGCTATATTTCAAGCTAACCCAAAAGAGTGTCGCTTAGTGGCCGTTAAGAGAATCTTGAGATATTTAGTACACACTCCTAACCTTGGCTTGTGGTATCCTAAGGGTTCTAAGTTCGATCTACTTGGGTATTTGGATTCTGATTACGCTGGTTACAAAGTAGATCGAAAAAGCACTTTAGGACATTTCAATTTCTTGGGCGGTCCCTAGTGTCTTGGAGTTCTAAGAAGCAAAATTGTGTAGCCCTTTCCACCGCCGAGGCCGAGTATGTTATAGCTGGTGCATGTTGTGCTCAACTACTTTGGATGAGGCAAACCCTTCTTGATTTCAGATGTCGCTTTACCAAAATCCCATTATTGTGTGATAATGAAAGTGCCATAAAGCTTGCAAACAATCCCGTAAGCCACTCAAGAACTAAGCACATAGACATCCGACATTATTTCTTGAGAGACCATGAAACCAAAGGAGATATCGAAATTCACCATGTGAGCACCGAAAAGCATCTAGCCAATATCTTCACTAAGCCTCTCGATGAGTCAAGGTTTTGTGCTTTGCGTAGTGAGCTAAATATACTTGATTCTCGTAACACGGTTTGAACTATAGAACACCTTGATTGATGAACTAGCATGGATAGGAGAAAAGAATTATAAAGGTTTAAATATTGTGTTTCAAAATGTTTATCAAAAGCTACAAATGCATTATGATCATTGTTTGTATTGATTATCTGCTGTAGATCATAGTGTGCTTGAGATATGTGTCCATATAATATATATTTAGAGCTATTCAGTTAGTAGCTAATTCCCACTATTCTGGGGAGTGTGGCTGTGCCGTGCCTGCTCCGCAGCAGTGCCGCTTGTGGCAAGCGGTAGTGCCGCACTTTGAATTCCAATGGGAATTCGGCCCACAATGGCCAGTTACCGTGGGGCCCATTCTTTCCTCTTATCCCATCCAGCCCTGGGTAACTCTATCTCTCTCCCTTTCACCCGATGCGTCGCTCCCTCCCTCTCTATCGCTTGTCCACGTTGCCCCGCTGTTGCCGTGCTTCTGTGCCGCGCCCCTACGGTGCCACGCCGGCTGCTAGTCTTCTTCCTCATCGCCAGCAGTTGCTAAGGCTCTTGGGCAGAGCCATTTCCTCCCTTTCCTCTCCAATCCGTGAGAACCAAAGGTGATACCCTATTCCTTCCGATCTATGCAATGTGTCGATTCTAGTTGTCTTGGATGGTTGATTGAAAGGTAGATAGTAGTTTGGATGGTGCCTTGGAGATTGACTGAGGTAGAAATCATGATTCAATCTTGGAGCCAAATTAACTGCTGCAGTAGTGCCGCGCCCTCAGCAAGGCAGTGCCGCACCTCTATGGCAAAGTTGGCAGTGCTCAACACTTGGTTCGATGGTTGACTCACTTTATCTATTTCACTTAGCTCCCAAGGCCAAGATTCATGATAAATAGGCTTTCTTTCAATCATATCTAGATGAATCGATGACATAGACATGTTTATACTTGCTGAGATTGTATAGTGGGCTGGGAGTTAAATTATGAAGTTCAGTAGACAAGAAGATGTAAAATGCAGTCTTGGTGGAACAGCTAGTGCGGCAGTGCCACTCCCAGGCACGGTAGTGCCACATGTCTAAGGGCAGTACCACATCAGCTGCTCCCCTGGCTTGCACTTTTGACTCTTCTTCAGTACTTAACTTGCTTTAATAGGGCAACTTCTACTCTCCATTTGTATAGTTTCTTATTTTGGTCTATGTTTTTGTGTAGATGGCCTTCGAAGGTGAAGATGACCAGAGGGGGAAGAGGAAGCTAACTGAGCCTCATGACAAGCAAGCCCCTCATAGTAGTCGTGGGAGGATAGCTGGTGGCAGCAGCAGTGCAGCAGCTAGGGGTGGTGTCCAAGATAGGGGGGAGAGAGCAGTTGATCCAAGAAGAGGAGGATTTGCAGAGGGCTGGCCGCACCATTCCTCTTAGTGCTTGCCCAGACACTCCTCCTCACCTTGAGGAGTTTGACAAAGGCTATATCAGAGAGTACCCTAAGGAGCTGATCGTGAGGTGTCCAGTTGACACCCGTGCTCATCCCGTGCTCAACTATGCGGAAAAACAGAAGATGGTGGAAGAAGCATGTGAGAACAATCCTTATGAGCAGCCAAAGGATTTGGGGTGAACTATAGATTTTGGAATGAGTTTCATTCCAACTTTTATGCCTCAGTGATCTTCAACTCAAGGAAGTCAAAGATTGTGAAGATGCAATATGTTGATTGGGAGGAGATCAAGGAGAAGGATGATCCTGAGTTTAACAAAGTGATCAAGGCTTGTGAGCTTTTTGGCCTCACTAACATCATGAGCTTCTAGTATAATTGGAATGAGAAAGTGCTAGCCTAGTTCCATGCTACCTTCTTCTATGACATCTATACTGATGAGACACACTAAGGGATGGCACTATCGGATTGACTTTGTGACTTTCAGCCGGATCCTTGGTTTTGGTGAGGAGGAGTGGGGCTTCACTTATATCCATGATGAGGCTAGAGCTGAGATCCACGACATTACATACATGTGGATTAACAGGAGAGGTGCAAATGGCAAGGTTAGTGGCTTGCAAAGCTACTACTACATCTTAAACAACCTAATCAGGCACACTATCAATCCCAAGGATGGAGCAGCTTCAGATCTTAATGGGTATGTGAGAAATGTGCTTGCTAGGTTTGCTCCTAGAGGTGACAGGTTCAATGTCCCTCACTTCATGTGGCATGAGCTGAGGAATGCCATGGATGATGGGAGGAAGTGGCTGCCATATGCCCTCAATCTCATGTTCATGATTGAGAGGGTCACCAGTTACAAGTTTGACAAAGATGGTCTCCACACCGTCTATAAGATTGAGAAAACCCAAGCCTCAGGTCCTAGCAAGGCAGCGAGATGCTCTCCATCAGTTGAAGACGTGCCTGAGTCCTCTCGCTCTAGGTCTCGCAAGGACAAAAAGATGGAGAAGTTTGGGAGATGGATCAAGGCCATTTTCACTACTTGCACCTATGCAGCGAGAACCGCATATGAGGACCGGTTGGAGAACCGTGAAGCCAACCGAGAGGCTAGAGAGCGTGCAGGGCTGCCACCCCTTCCTCCAGCTCAGTCATCGCCGAGGTTTGATAACCTCCCTAGCCTCTTCGACATGGATTCAGAGTATGATGATGATGAGGAGGAGGAGGAGCAGCCAAAGCTTGACCCTCACACGACATTGAGCACTACCATGCAGTCCTTGAGGAGGAGCACTAGGCATAAGCGCCACACCTCGACCACCCATCGCCAAGGGAGGGCGGTGGTGTCCTCCTTCGACGACGACGATGATGGTGGTGGTGTGGAGGCTGCTGCAGGTGCTGGTGGAGCTACTGGTGGTGATGATGTTGATTGGGAGAACATCCAAGAAGAGGAGGAGTGAGTTGTTGGTCTTTCTTGTTTTCTTCGCTTTTTGGTGCTTTATGCCAAAGGGGAAGAAAATTAGAGGGGTCGGCACTTTTTTGACGCCATGGAGAGTTTGCTGCAGCTGGAGTTTCATGTTCTATCCATTGAGAGTAGTCTTCGTTAGGTGAGAGTTTGAGAGTCACTCAAAACTCTAGTTTGTGTAATATCGCTACATATATACTCTATATGTGTGGGATATGGACATTATTAATCTATGTTGTAGCTTGACATATATATGTGCTAGAATGTACTTCTTTATATGTGTTACATGTTGTGTGGTGCCTGTTCTTACCTGTGCTATTGCAGCAAGTGCGGTAGTGCCGCACCCAGGCCCGGCAGTGCCACTCTGCGGCAATGCTGTGGATAAGGAGCGACAGTGCCGCACCCAACTGTCATAGCAAATTTGATGTGCATAAACTGTCATTTGCATCATGTTTATATATTTGACACAGTGTGCTGCACCCCATAGGAGCATGGATATAGGGGGAGCCCCATCATTTTCACTAAAATGTGAATCTTGGCCTCTTATGCTAATTTGAGAATTCAAATTCTCTATTTACATATTTAGGGGGAGGCCCTGCACCCATGGCTCAAAAATCTCAGTATTTATTTCTTATCTTTTGTAAGCTCTAATTGGGTTGTCATCAATCACCAAAAAGGGAGAGATTGAAACTGCAATCAAGCCCTAATTGTGGGTTTTGGTGATAATGACCACGCAATTAGAGCACTAATGAGATTTATCGAGATAACAAGTAGGGAATCTATAATCGAGGATGTTATACGAAATGGAGAAGCCCCCAATTACAAATGTTGATGGCTTCAAATTCTAAGGAGGTTTAAATTATTTTATATTTTGAATTTAAGTATAGAAAAAGCCATACTATAAAGGGAGAAACAATGCTTAAGCTAACATATGCTACCAAGTGCTCAATCCTACACATATATCCTCAGTTTCACAACCAAGACAGCCAGCACTTCACTCTTACCCTTGCTATCTTGCCTGGTGTGGCAGTGCTACACTTGGAGAGCAGCACTGCCGCACTTGAGCCACGGCACTGCCGGGACTTAAGTGACCGTTGGGGGCAGGGGGGTATTTATACCTTTCCCCTTCCTCCCCAACATCTCTCTCTGCTTCCCCAACCGTTCAATTCGAGCAGAAATAGAAAAGTGCCTCTCTGTGGTAGAACCGCCCAATTTAACTTAATCCCAAGTATACTTATCAGCCATTTGACACTAAGTACACAAGAGACTAAGCAAAACCCGGTAGTCTGTCGAGCACACCCAGTGGGTGAACTCGAAAATCCACGTTTCCATCTGGATCATAAACAAGTGAATAAAGCTTACAATATTCTTAACCATTTCATAAATCACACCATTTCATAAATCAGAGTTTTTACAAAATAGATTTCATAAAAGCAGCGGAAGAAAGGTTATTTTATACAAAAGCAGCAGAAACTTAACAGTTTTGAATATTGAAGTAGATGTAGGGATTTAAGAATAAGATGCTACGATAGCGATGATAGAGGAAGCCTCGCTGAGCCCACCAGGAGGTATCCACACATAGCAACAGTTAGCTCCAACATCCACCTGTTACCTGCAATAGGGGGAATAAAACCCTGAGTACACAATGTACTCTGCAAGACTTACCCGACTAGGTGGGAGTAGTCTCCTGAATCTCAAGGATATGCAGGGGCTATTTGGCTAGCTGTTTAGTTATTTTTGCAGAGAAGCATTACTAATAGTGCATCCTGGTATTCAAGGTTTTAGCAGTCACATCAAGTTTATTACTTAACCACTCTAGGTAAGCACCTGAACTACTTTCAAGCATGTGGTAAGCAATCAGAATATATTTCATCATCCAGTATAAGCTTCATCATCAACTCCATGTTCCAGTTGCATTAACTATGATAGGAGTGGCGCGACAAGTGGTATCCATATCCGAGGAGGGTGGCGATTGCAATCGATGTACATCCAGTTGGGCAATCCCAAACACACGCCTGTACTTCTCTCAAAAGAGCAAGTACCAGGCAGCCATTCCAATTGTACGACCAAGGCCCAAAATGACCTAACCACCTAGGGAACCGACCCTAGGAGGCCCGTCCCGAATGGGTTTCCCCCTCCTAAGTTTGGTCCATGGACATTCCCCGTCCTAAAACAGCCACTAGATGGCCAGCGAAACACTTCGGTGAACGTTTTGTGCACCTTAGTCGTAAGAAAGTACTAAGCTTCACGGTCAACTGTAACTCAGGGCCCTGTTATGTGTTTGGTACCTTCAAGCTTGTCACATCGCTAACAATGGTACGGTCCTTAACCGACATAGGCGGGAAAACGGGCACCCAGAGCCCAGCTCTGCGGCACCCACCAACCATTCAAAAAACCATTTTCACTTCCCACCTAGTCTCCAATTATTATGCAGCATCTCAAGTCCATGTGATAGTAGTAATAGTATAACCATCGCCTATTTCTCGCCAGTGACCGTCCATCACTCGACTTCTACCGTAAGCCCTATAGCATGGCATACTACACGATTTCTGTCATACTAGTAGGACTCATAGGATAAAATATTTATGCAAGTGGGTTTCAAGCAACTCCTGCAACTTAATGCACAAACAACATATTGATAAGTGCTGGAAAAATAGAGGTTATGCACCGGGGCTTGCCTGGGTAACTTATTAACACTGAGTTAGCTGGCTCCATCTTCAACATCATCAACCATCATCTTCAGGACTGATCACTATGACACCCTCTCTCGCTTGACGCCAACATCCTTCAGTTGATCCATCGATTGATCATCGTTCCAAAATGATATACAATAATGCAATGCATGCTTAAGTCAAACAAGCAAAACAAGACATTTACAAACACTACAATACAAGCATCACGTCACCACGGTGAAAGGTAACTAAACGTTGGAGGTTCGACTCTCATCCTCTCCTAGCGACTTACTTGCGAGTTACTATTATCAACCTAACACAAGTAAGCAAAACAAACATTTGCATTTTTAACATACAAGTGAAAGCTTATCATAACATGTCAAGAACACTTCTACTTACTAAACATATTTTTGCCTAGTCATCATGTAAAACAAGTAGTGTAGACAAACGTATATTAACCCTAATCTAAACACCTAACATATATAAAAAGCTTTAATAATTATAACCAAGGAATAAAAAGGTGGCGCACCAAACATCTCTTTTGGACATAAAAAATTTATGGGTGATATATCTTAACTAAACATAACTACTGCACGAATTTCATAATTTCTAGATAAGCATATTATTTACTAACAGATAATTAAGATTTAATGGCAATAAAAGCATGTGACACATGATAATTCAATAACTCAATAAATAAATATCCATTGAACATGAAATTTTTACCATAGCACCAACGTGCAACAATTAACCTATCATAAAAAATTCACACCAATTGGATTTATACAACAACATATATGAATTTAACATTAAAAGCATAGGCCGATATCTATAGCAAAACTTTTGTACTAAAACATGTCATATTATGTATCTACTGCATAGATCTAGTTGCGTGGAGTGTAACAAAACTGGTTTGGTATTTTTATAATTTTTCTTTGATTTATTATGAATTTTCAAAGTTTTAGCCGATTTAAACATAAAAGAAAAAGGAAAAACCATAAAAGACAAACACTTTGCACCGAGGCCCCTGAGCTTTTACTGAATCAACCCACAGTCTAGCAGCACTATTCATGTGAGTCATGAGATTTACATTCGGAACCCTAGAAAAGCATCTATTTAAGCGCGAGGTCATTCTCTTCTTCTTCCTCGTCTTCACCGAGCAGAGGAGGGCCGCGGCAGGACCGATTTGGCCGGCAGAGGCCATCAGCGAGGGCGAGGGTGGTGTGCGGGGGCAGCAGCGGCCCCTGTCGCATGTGTGGGCAGCGGCAGCTTGATCGAAGGAGGAGTATGGAGGGTCGGCCGCGTGTGCGTGTGGCTCGGCCACGCGCAGACCGGCGGCGGCGACGCTGTGGGGCGCGACGGGCGGTGAGGGCGAGCTACGCAGAACCGGGCGACCATAGAGCACCCGCGGCTGGGCTCTGCTCGCGCCGAGGCAGGGCGCAGCGGCTAGGCTACGTGCTCGCACGGCGGCAACCCAAGCAGGGGCCACGGCGGCTCCCAGCAACATGGGCTACAACGAGCGCGCGCGGGGCACAGCGAGGAGCGAGGCAAAGGTGGGGACGAGATCAACTCGGCCTGCGACCGAACGCAGCAGCGAGAACGAACGATGTGGCCGCGAGCTCTAGAGCTCGGCCATGGCGGGAGGTATGAGCAGCGAAGCGAAGGGGAGGAAGCGATAAAAGAAGGGTGAGCGCGGCGGGATAAGGTCGGGGCGAGGGAGCAACGTGGCTTGGGTGTTGGGCGCGAGCAGGGGCGTGCAGAGGCGATATGGGCGTGGCATGGCGGCCTAGGCGCACTGGTGCGCACAGAGCAAGGCATGGGCAACGATAGAGCAGGGCGTGGCCAGTGCGATGTGCTTCCCTTGACCGCACTGTTTGGCTTATTCCGTCCAGATTCGAAGTCGGCTACTGTAACAAAAGATCTTCACCTCACGATAAACTTCCATTCTTATTAAGGGACCAAGGTCATTAGAGCAGCGGATTAGCGGGTAATTAGGACCAAAGTTAGTAGTGTCAGTGAAAACACTAAGCACTTGGAAACTTTCCAAGTCTCCTAGGAAATGGTATTTTATTCAAACTTTAATGCACTAATTAACTTATCAAACAATTAAACTAGGCATGAACAAGCACTCTACCACAAAGTACAAAAATTAAACTAAGTTTTTCATACCAACATATTTTATAGTTTTTATATAAAATAATTATTTATTTATTCTACAAAAAGCTATTGAGCAATTAAAACAAGGTAAGGTTTTTGGCATTTTAATCATTTTCTCCACATTTTGCCAACATGAACCCTAAATAACTTTTGTTTGCAAACTCATTTAGAGATGTTTAAGCACAAAATCGAGGTTGGTTGACATCACACATATTGACTATATTCACAAAGGTGATTTAAACAACATGTATCGTATTATTTCATGCAAGAATTTATCGCCAACCATAGAAAACTTATTTATTAGATTTTATTAAGCCTTAAACTATTGCTAAACAGGTACGTAACACCAGGGGTGTTACACTCTCTCCTCCATTGGTGACCTTGAGCTTCCAAGCTTTTCATTGATTTCTTCATCAATCCTTGAGAGAAAAAGGTGTCAAACTCGATTAGAGAGCAGAACCATTGATTTCCAAACTCTAAAGAGCACTTAGTTCACGTTTTGGCCGGCGGTTGTGTTTGTTACTCTTGGAGCTTTGCTCCTAGCCGGCTAGAGCGTCGCCTGTGGAGCTTGCCAACTTGTGTGGCGGCCCCGGGAGGTTTGTAACCAACTCTTACAGCTAGTAAACTCACCCATCATCTCAAGAGTTAAGTCTCTTGACTTGAGAACGAGGAAGGGTTGGAAAGCCCTAAGCCTTAGCGGCTAACCTCAACAACGTGGACTTAGGCAAGCCTTAGTGGCGTGCTAAACCATGGGATAAATCATTATGTCACCTTATGCTTACTTTATATTCTTGTGATTCAAGTTGTTGTTAAGATGATTTCTAGGGTTTGAGGTCGATCTACTTGTGTGTGGTGTTCCTACCACTTCTTGCTGTCGATCTGTGTTCAATATACCTGTAGGGACCTCAGTGACCTCTTAGATCCAAGTTTTATTTTACAGATTTTGAATTACATCATGAAGTTGTTTGTAGGTGCGGCAGTGCCGCTGTTCTGGCTCGGTAGTGCCACAGCGCGGCAGTGCCGCGGGTTGAATTTGACAAAAGTTCAAGTTTTATTTTAACAGGTCTATTCACCTCTCCCCCTCTAGGCTAACCAGAGATCCTACACATGTCTTCTCTTTCTCCAACTAGCACAGGTCCTACAACCAGAAGGATGGCATCTATCTCACCTGGAGGAATTAATCGAAGGTTCATTATTAGCTAGAAACATTAGCTTTCTTATCTATTTTGTGTGTGAGCATGGCTTGTCAACTGTGGTATTTTGTGCAACTCTGTATGTGTAACTAGGGATCCTGTGTACATATGATGTTGCTATGCAGTATTATCTCAGATTTTGATGAACTTGTAAAAATTAGTTGTACCCTGCTATTATATGGTATTGAAATGGCAGCAAAATTGGGGCAAATTTGTGTTATATAATTCTCAAATGTTTGTGTTATATTTTGCTGAGAGGTTGTGTTATATCCTACAAAAAATATTGTTTTATATTATATGATCTCTTATATCCTGTTATAATGCTGCTGAAACGGAAACTGCAGCGCAGCTACTGCTGCTGGAATGGGAGTTGGAGTGTAGCCTTCTAGCAAGGGTACAATGGTCACAATTAACATTCAGTTAACAGAAGTGGTAAGCTGCTAAGAAGTGATATCTTTTGCTGGTACATATCTAAACAAGAATCTTTTGATGGTATGAATCCAATTTTTCCTAAACTCTATGTCTGCAATGTATTGTCAAAGTCTTGAAGCAAATAAAAAGATGCTACTGTAGTTCTGATATGTCACCACAATAACTACAGTCAATCCTCCGGCTTTATCATTATCATATAACATGATGATGATGAAGGCTACTTGTTGACCTTATCAGCCGGCTTATCAGTTAGTATTTTAACAAAACAGCTTCAGCCGGTTCATTAGCCGACTTTAATACAGCCGAACATGCCAAGCTGTTTTGCTCAAAGACAGACACCCCCACGGCCCCACATGCGGCGTTTGACAGCCAGCCCTATGCCCCTATGGACTCTCTTGCTCAACTTGAGTACTTGACCCCCGCTTGGCTTGGGCAAGCTGAATAGTTCCACCTCAACTACCGCTCGGCCGCTCACTCGTGTGCGTGCTACCATTATCTCTCAAATCACTTCAGCGTTCATAATTGCTGATGCAAGGGGCAACGGGCAACGGCGCCTAGCCATAAGGAATCCATCGCAGGTGCCCGGAGCGGACCGCGGAGGTTTGTTACTGATCGGAGCCGGAGCCGCGGTGCGGAGGCCAACCTGTTCGTTTGGCTGTTGCTTGTCGTAAACGTTCGTAAATTTTCAGTCAAAACAGTATTTTTCTCTCACACAAATCAGTTAGCGGTACTTCTTCACGAACCAGCAACGAAACGAATCAGCCAACCGAACAGGCTTACCACGTCGCTCCGAACCGCCCGCCCACCCTGCAACCGCAGCTTCGCCCACTCATTCACGGGCGGCTTCCATACATATACATCCTTCACCGGAAGCAGCTCTCCTCGTGGACTAGACACACAGCCCAGTCATGTCTACTGCAGCCTGTGAGCCCACGCAGCTCGGGACGATGCTCACGTTTGCGGCACGGGTGCTCCCATCGCCGGAGCCGGAGGTCGGTCGTGGCGCTACCGAGCCCAAAGGCGGCGCGATGCGTGCGCGCGCGGTGTGGCAGCGTGCGGGCTCCATGTGCGCCGTGCCGCCCGTCGGCGCGCCGAGTCTACTATTTCCCACGAGGCCACGCCGAGCAAGTAGCGGCGGGCGCCGCCGTGGACTGCGCGTGCCACGCGGCGCGCGTCCCTGTTTCCGTGGCGCGCAGCGTCGCGCGTGCCGTCGGTGATGGCGAGCCCGACACCGACGACATGTACACCAAGACACGCCTCCTCCGCTCCACCTCGGGAGCGATGGCGGGACGGACGGGCGACGCCCGCCGAGGAGAGCGAGGAGGGATGGGGACGGCAGCAGAAGAACGGCCCAGCCGCCGTCTTTTCGCCAAGACGCCGACGCAGATCCGATGTCAACACCGGCGGCGGCTTCTGCGTGGCGGTGTGCGGCGACCGTCCATCTTCCCGAGCTGGACTACAGCCGACCGCCCGCAGATCATCTCCGCCATGGACGCCCACGGCGCCGAGTGGACGTTCCGCCACATCTACCGGGGCAGCCCGCACCGCACCGCCACCACCGGCTCGAGCAACCGTCGCCCACAAACAAGGAGCTCTCGCTGGCGACTCCGTCGTCTTTGTGCGCGAAGAGGACGGCAAGGTCCACGTAGGCCTGCGGCGCGCCAAGAGCGTGTTCTGCGATGCGGCGATGGCAATGCGGGCAGCACGGGCGCCGTCGTCGCGTGTCCATCGGGCGGCAAGGTCCCAGCAGAGGATGTGGTCGAGGCGGCGAGGCTGGCCGCCGCTGGGCAGCCATTCGAGGTGGTGCACTACCCGCGTGCGAAGCGCCGCGAGTTCTGCGCGCGCGACGGACGACGCCGTCAAGGAGTCCATGCGGGGCCCCTGGTGCCTCGGCCTACGGTTCAAGATGGCGTTCGAGGCGGAGGACCTGTCGTGGATCAGCTGGTTCATGGGCACCATCGCCCGTGTCGAGCCGGCCGATCCCGAACGGTGGCCGCAGTCGCCCTAGCGTCTCCTTCAGGTACGCGTAAATAAACGAACGCACACGCCATCATTCCCTCCATTCGTTCTTCCTCTGAACCGTTTAGTGAATCGTGGTTGTTGCTTCTCCAATTTCATAGGTGACCTGGGACGAGCCTGAGCTCCTGCAGAACGTGAACCGCGTGTGCCCGTGGTGGGTCCAGCTGGTGTCGAGCATGCCCAACCTGCCCCGCTTCTCGCCGCCGCCGCGCAAGAAGCCGCGCACCCCGGTGTACACGGAGACTCTCTCGGAGCGCCAGCAACTTTTTGACCCTGCCTTCCCGTTCCCGCCCACACACCCACTCCCGCAATTCGCTCCATTCTTTTCGGATCTCCACCTCAGCGAGGACTTGCAGCAAAGCCTGCTGTTCTGTGGCATCCGCCCCGCCGATCACCAAGCCCCTCCCGTGCCAAGGATCGCGACCGACTTGAAGATCGGTAGCCCAACGCCCCGCTCTCCATCACCTGAGGCCAAGAAAGGCGACGACGTCAAGCCACCGGGGAATATAAGCAATCTAGATTCTCTGACTTTGTGAACAAAAAAGTCACAGGTGACTTTAGGCATGTCCGATGCCATCCATACATGAATCAACGGCTGGTGTCCACTGCTCTCTCCCCTTGCCAGCCTGCTCAGCCGGTCAGCCCACACGTATAACACAGCCCAAGTAAGAGGCCCATTTCCTGGTTAAGAGACGCCGACGGCTCAGAGGCTGCTTTTGGCGCGGAAATTTCATGGTTGCCGCTGCCACCGCCGCCGCTAGGTCATGCTCGCACCAGCCACAGTCGTCGCGCCTGGCCGCAGTAGTCGCGCCCGCCGCAGTCGTCGCGCCTGGTTGTGCTCGCGCTCGCGTCTCTTCCACTCGCCGCGCCGGTTGTGCCGGAGTCGTCGTCGTCCGAAGTTGTCTTGCGAAGGCGGCGCAGGCTCATGCCATGACTGAGCATGGTGTTGTGGTTGGCGGAGGGTGACTGACGCACTTACCGTTGAGTTGCTTTGATACTGCTTCTCCATGGGTAGCAAAAAAATCTTCCCTATCTCACTATTATTTGTTCATAAGTCTGAAAATTCACTCGTACACGTTCATTGTTTGTGCAGTGTTCTTTGAGCCCTTAACTTTTACTTAAAATCCAATGGCGCAACCCGACAAGTAAGATATGCTTACATTCGATCCCCTTTTTTTACTTCTAGATGTGCAGCAATAATAAGCATGCATTTATTTTCATACGGAGAGAATGCAACTCTAATTTGGGTACCTTATATTGGTCAGAAATTTAGAAACTTGGAAGATGCTTGGTCATTTTGGGTAGATTATGGGGGTCATGCAGGTTTTGAGGTCAGAAAATGGTACACAAATGAAAGTAAATGTGATAAAAGGGTAACTTCATGTAGATGTGTGCGCCAAGGAGGGTTGTCGAGCACAAGACAGGAGAGATCATGTCACAAAAAATCCTCGAGCTGAAACAAGAACATGTTGCCCAGTTCGTATGGGTATTACATTAGATCGAGTGACAGGGAATTATGAAGTGCTTGATCTGATTGTTCAACACAATCATGGCCCCGTTCGCTTCGCTGAAAAAACAAGCTAAATCACTGTTCCGGCTGATTTGTTGTGAGAGAAAAAATACTGTTCCGGCTGAAAAGACGAGCCAAAAAGTACGGATTATAAGACAAGCGAACAGAGCCCATGTGCTTCACTTGCCACAAACCTCTCAATATTTCTCTTCTCTTTTCTAACTATTCATTTGCCTTTGCAGGGTCGTACTGAATTCTCTGACCCGGCCGTTCAAGATCTTTTTTTAGATCTTTGATTTAGTAGCTGCTATCACATATGGAACATTTCCATCTTTTGGGATGACTGTTGAGCACCTGTGTGCTAATGGATTGCTTGTTTGGAGATTATTTTGGTTCCTTTAGCCTCGATAGTTCTCTCACTTCTCTGGCTAACTGTACACAATTATATGCTGTAGTGGTGACTATTGATGGAAGTTATTTATTAGCATGGAACTGTTAAAAATATTCAAGTGAATCCTATTTTAGTTCTGCACTAAAATGACTGCATACTGAAACTCTGTAAACTGCATGTCTCCCCTGTCCATGAAGTGGGCTTTACTTGGGCTGGTTTCACGTTTGGGCTGGACAAGCCTGCAGTGAGAGAACTGAGATGGGCAGCCACCGTTGGATTCTAAATGAATGGCATCCAGCAGCAAGAAAGTCACCTGTGACTTTTGTTCACAAAGTCAGAGAATCTGGAATGGAATACAAGAGCACGACCAACGCAAGCATAAGTCGGTTGTAGTCCCAATAAAAAGTAGTACTCAAGTAAGCTCTAGCATTTTAAGGTGGTGTTTGGATTCGATGACTAAAATTTAGGAGATATGTCGGAAGAATGTTGCATAGGGTGTTCGAATACTAATAAAAAAACAAATTACATAATCCGTCAGTATTCCATGAGACGAAATTTTTAAGTCTAATTAATCCGTTATTAACACATGTTTATTGTAACACCACATTGTCAAATCATGGACTAATTAGGCTTAAAAGATTCGTCTCGTAAATTAGTCGCAAACTATACAATTAATTTCGTAATTAGTCTATATTTAATACTCCATGCATGTGTCAAACATTCGATAAGACAGCGACTAAAATTTAGAAGGGGCAACAAAACACCACCACCACATTCATTATTCTGCTGTGACCTCATCTCTCTGCCTTTCCTCAGCCACTTCCATCTCTTTTTCTCTCTCACGGGACAGCCAAGGTTTGCTTTTAGAAACGGGGCTACCGCAGCCTCTGCAGGCGATTCTGACAACCTGCAAGCATACAACAAAGTCGACGTGGACAAATGCATCAGGCGGGTAGACTTGAAGCAGCATGACACGTAGGAGCGTTGGGCATGGCCTCTTCGGACGGGGGATACGGACCGAGGAGCAGATGAAAAGCAGCAACGGCTCTGGTGTCCCGACCTCGCCGCGAGCCACCAGCAGCGGCGACGAGAAAGCGTCCAACACATCTGATCGCTCTCGCTCCGACGTCTCCCATGGAAGTCCCGCCAAGAAGAATTCGCCCTCCTCCTGGAGATTGTGGTGGTCTGGAGACAGTTCACCGTCTGAGTTTGCGCTGGAGCCCGGGCAGTGCAAGGTGTTTGTGGAGTCGGACACTCTCGGCAGGAACCTTGACCTCTCGGCGCTGGGCTCATTCGAGGAGCTCTGCGCGCGCCTGTCCAGCATGTTCGGCATCAGCAACAACGCTGATCTGAGGAGCCACATGGTCTACCGCACCATCGCCGGCGAGGTGAAGCACGTCGGCGACGAGCCTTTCAGGTGAGCACATCAGCGACTTCATTGCACTTCCTTGATTATACAATTCCAAACCGTACTACAACTCCTTTCGATGACTAACAAACTGAAAAAAAAAGGTTGCCGTTTTCTCACTTTTCTTCACTTGTTTGCAGTATGTTCGTGAAATCCGCGCGGAGGATCACCATACTGACCGACGCTGGCAGCGACAACACTAGCAACCGATGAACGACCAATCGAGATCCGGCTGCAATAACTTCGGGCGCTATACTCCTAGGATGCAATAAGCCGGATGCACAGCTGAGGTTGCTGCCGCATGCATTCGGTTTCCTTCTTAGATCAGTCCTAGAGAGTTTACAGCTTAGAGTAAGGGTAGTCATAGTGAGCCACATCGGCTAGTGTTTATAACATTAAATAGGAGTGCCACCTAGGATTTTTATTGACGTGGCACCATAATTATGTGAGAAGAAAATCAAATGAAATTGGGTCTTGCATGGGACCTACTTCTTCCTCCTAAAAAGACTTACGTTTTAGGATTTTTAGGATAGAGGGATGTGAAATAACCATGAATGCCCCCTATCAATTGGGATTGTTCTAGGTTTGAAGGACCGCATAGGCTAGCAGATGGAGACGAGAGGGATTTAGAATCACAAGTTTTATGAGACAAAGATTGAATTCTACAATGTCAAATTTTTTAGGAGGGAGATAGTTGTTTCTAGCATAAAAATTAAGGCATAACAAAAGTAAAAGTATTTTTTATTTTCTTATAATAGTTTAGAAACTATGCATTGGAAAACATCATAGTTTTTAGTATTGGGACTACCCTACCAAATAAAAAGGTTGACCGTATGGTACTCATAAAATAAAAGTGGATTCTTATCTTCACATCCATTACTCATAAATAGCATAGCTGTTTTGCTTGCGAATTGACGGTAGTTACTGAAAACTGAATGAGAATATTTTGAGAATCTAAACATACGTAGCCTTCATTAGATCCACTGCCAGCCGAGATAACACATTCAGCAAATGCAACGTGCATATACACCTTATAAGAATAGTAGATTCAGTGCCTAACAGCTCATGACTCTTGTCTACCCCGCCCACCCCAGAATATGTTCCTACAGTTAAACATATATTAAAGGATATGTTGGCCACAAGGCATAAACAGGCCATGTAATTCTTTTGCGTTTCATAACAACCTAGCGATCAAACTTGATAAAGCGCTCCATGCTTCCCATGGATGAACCTCGTATCGAGGTTCTCTTATCAATGATTATGGAAAAAGTGGGTAGCTTTCGGACATGCTTCAATGCTGCCTCTGCAATACGCCGTGTTCTGGAATCTCCATGTTGGAAAGCATGAACAAGTGCAGATCCCAGACTGTGATCGGTTGAAGCAGCTTGGGCGATATCCTCTGCCCGCAGAATCCTCTCCACAGCCCACGTCACCCTGTGCTGAAGACTGCCTGTCGGATTTTCCTTCAAGATGTCAAACATAGGTGCAACTCCATTAGACCTATGGAGCACCGAAACGCCTTCTGCAGTCTCCACTCCATCTTCAAGCAGGGTGCAAAGAGCAGCCAGAGCAGCTTCGACCACCTTCTTGTTAGAATGATTCAAACAATGAACCAGTCGTTCCACGGCTTTCCCTTCTAGGATACAGAAGTTGTCCCTAATCGAACAGACTCCAGAATGAACACGACAAAATTGAATATTTGGTGGTTTCCTCCCAAATAGTGCAAGTTTAGACCTCTGTTCAGTATCATCAAATTTCGGCGTACTAGTCAGATACTTAGATTCTAACGAGAGATTCATTAATGCCTTTGCAGAGATCACTTGTATCTCGTCAAGCCCATTCAGCCGAAGCAAGCTGGTGAATAAGGCAGCAAGGTTGTACTCACGAGCAAGGGAAACACATCGGGGTTCATCTCGCAAGACATATGTTATCCTTGCCAAGACCTTTGCAAGGCCCTCAAGCAGTGCATTGTCATAGATGTCACTTCCAGCATCCCTGCGGTAGATTCTTAAAACCTTACTAACAACTATCTTGAAAGCCCCTTGCTCCATTAGCTCTCTAGTGAGGTGCTTGTCCCTTTTTGGAAGGTTTGCCAGAATCTGAAGTGCAGCATCTTGCTCATCAGCGTTTCCATCATTAAGAAAGGCAACTTTAACTAAGCAGCCAAGTAGTGTTGGACTTGCACGGAAGACTTGGGCTATCTCATGGTCCAGGTGGAATGAAATTTTGTATATCAGCTTTATGGATGCAGTGCGGCTTTCCTGATGATCACTCTCAACAAACTGCACCAAGTTGGTGATAGCACCAGAAGATTTTATAGCTGAGACAATTGATAGTACTGTCCCTGTGGAACTGCTCAGGGTATAAAAAAATTCAAGAAGCTTGCACTGTATTGGAGGTGAGGTATTACTGATCAAAAGAAGTAAGCTGTGAACAATGTCTTCAGACACCAGAGTACGGTCCCCGTCAAGGGGTACTGTCCCAAAGTCAACACCAGATGCAACCAGATTAGCTAGAACTGCAGCTGCAGCCTCTTGCAACCTCGGTGGAAGGAGACTGGTGCGATTGATAGAGAGAACTCGGAAAAGAGGGAGAAGGACATTTTCCTCTATAAGAACCTTGGCACTCTCTGCATTGGCGGATATATGCTCTAACACCTTGAAAGCAACTTCTTTTGCTTCCAAGTTTCCCTTTTCAACAATACCACCAAATAAGGAACCCACCCTTCGGGCAACTAAGATCTTCAAGTCATTAGACAAAACAATCTTTTCTAGAGATGATGCCATAAGCAGCTGCTTTTCTGGAGAACCTGATCAATTTGCAGAAAATATATCATAGCCTGAGAAACCAGTAAAACACTTCCATAGTCAACATCGTAAACTAACAAGTTCACCAATGCTAAAAGATGTGGGAAACTTATAAGTTACTATTACTCCTACGATCATATTCATATATAGATAACTTAAGATAGCATCGCATTGATCAAGTAATAATGTAATATTGATAGGGAAGGAGATGGCACCTTCAATAAGCAGGTTAAGTAGAGGTTCCAGCCTGCCATTTTCAGCCATCTGCACGGCATTATTCTCACACCTGTCCAAATTCCCAAGTGTCCTTTCAGCCTTCTCAGCTATTGTTGGATTGTCAGCTTTGCTTCCAGACACCTTGCCCAGTATAAGTACGGCTCCATTCAATACACTTATCTTTCCACATACTAGCTCCGACTTGGAAAGGTCGCACAATGCAGAGACAGCAAATTCCCTCTCCTGACAATCCTCACAATCGATGAACTTGATGATTGTGCGAATGGTGTCCCCTTCCGACACAGCTTCCTGCAAAGGATGAAGAGACATGCTGTCAATACTACTGTTATCGTCCACCACGTAATTATAAACACACTCAGTTTCGTTGTATCTCCTTTCACCTACCCTGTCTTGATCAGTTTCTCTGGCAAATTCCTGAATAGCTTCCAGCGCTTTGAGACGCACCATAGCGCTGCCGCTTCTCAGCATGCCACCAACCATGGGTATCATCCCCTCGTCACGCACTGTGCGCCTGCCCACCCTCCCTCCGCTCCACCCTCGCACAACGCAGCCTAACGCCCGCACCGCCTCTTTCTCCGTGGCGTCCTTGGTGAGCCACTGGCAGGCTCTGCGGAGCTCATCCCTCTGCTGCCTGTCCGTCCACTCCTCGATGGCGGCCCGCAGCGCCAGGACCGGCCTCAGGTCCGCCCTGTGCACCTCCCGCATCGTGATCGGGCAGCACGGGCCCCTGCCGAGGTCGCGGCACTCAGAGAACCACCGGGCGACGGCCTCCCGCTCGAAGGCATGGCCGGTCTCGATCACCACCGGGTCCCGCATCACCTGCATGGTGATCGGGCAGACGAACGCCGACAGCGCCCCGTCCTCCTCCTCGTGCCCGTCGAGACCGTCTGCAAGGTCGAAAATCAAAGAATCAGAGCCCCCCGCGGGCAATCCGTCGAGCACCGTGAGGGCGTGAAGACGTCATTGCGACCTTTGCATCGACCCGCGAGAGGATGCTGGTTCGTGCGATGGACGGGCTACTTTACCTTCTTGTTGGCGCCACGATCCTTGGCGGTGCCGCTCCATGCCTCGTGGGGCTCGGGGAGGAAGAGGAAGCAGCAGGCGTCAGTGAAGTTGACTGGGCGCGCGCCATTGGGTTTGGTGTAGTTTAAAGAAGAGTTGAAATGGGAATGGTGGTGCTGGTTGGCGGAATGGCGCAGCGCACACGGAAAGGCCGGCGTCTCACGGTCACGGTGGCGATGACGAGCGAGGAGGAGCGGTTGGAAACGTGCGGCGTGCGTGGGCAGCTGCGAGGCGAGGCTGACGGTGGTGGCCCGCGGCCGCGGGAAAGCGGGGGTGGAAACGAGAGGAGACTTTTCCTGTGTGCCATTATAAAAGATCGTAATCCCCTGTGTGCTTTTGGAAAAATTCAGCGGTCTTCAGCGTCACTACTCTAACTTTTTCGGGTCCTCCATGCCACTTCCGTCAATTCAGACTCTAACGCCGTCAAACTACATGTGTGAAAAGACGAAAATACCCTTAAGTTCAAATATGTTATTAATTTTTGTAATCATCTTAACGACTTCAAATAAAAAAACTCAAAACTAAAAAGTTGTAGATCTCGTCGAGATCTATAATTTTCATATAAAAATTATTTTCATTTAATTCCGCAAAAAAAATATGATTTGATATGATTAATATATCTTAGAAAAATCATCATATTTTTTTGTGGAATTAAATGAAAATAAATTTTATATGAAAATTATAGATCTCGACGAGATCTACAACTTTCTAGTTTTGAGTTTTTTTATTTGAAGTCGTTAAGATGCTCCAAAAAAATTAATAACATATTTGAACTGAATGGCATTTTCGCTTTTTTCACTTTCGCAGCTTGATTTGCCAAGTAGAGCCTCGAATGACGGAAGTGGCATGGAGGACCCGAAAAAGTTAGAGTAGCGACACTGAAGACCGCTGAATTTTTTTAGAAGCACATAAAAAATTTACGATCTTTTATAATGGCATACAGGGAAAAGTCTCAAACGAGAGCCTGCGACTGGGCATGGGTGTGGCTGGGGGTGGTGAATCGTTGATGGGAACTGATCCGCTGCCACGTGAGTTGTAACATTTTGTAATCCAGGTTTCGTGCGTGTACCAGGCCAACATTCTTCGTCCCTCTCGCTGTTTAACTGGTCGTGCGCGAAATTACGGCCTGCTATATGTGTGTTGAGTGTTGACTAGGTGGCGAGGTGGAAGAAAGGCAAGCGACAACCTCAACGGCTGACTTTGTCACCGTAGGGGTAAAATGTTTAGAGGACTTTTTTTTAGCAAATTTTAGAGGACTTCGTTACCGTAGTTTTTTTTAGGGGGGCTGTGTTACCGTAGTAGGCTTGGACAATTGGTGGAAATGGGATGGGCCTTTGTCCCCCAGCCTCCTCCAGCATGCGTCGTTGCGTGTGGTCGGACAGCACGGCCCGGCCCTGCCATGCTCGCCACCCTTCCTGCTACCGCTCAGCCTAGCCCATCTGCCCCTTGCGCTGGTCTCTCTAGTCTCTAGTCTCTACGGCCTAACGGGGCACACGCCTAAGGATGACAACAGGTACCCGATACCCAATACTCGATGGGTATTTGCTCCATTAGGGAATGGGGATAGGATCAACTCTCTCCCGACGGGGATTTAGTTGGGCAAAAATCTATCCCCGTCGGGTATAGCGGGTACGGTAACGTCCTCTACATACCCGTCCCCGTTACCTGTTGGGGACCTGTGAAAAGGGTCGAGATGGCGGACTAGAGAGGGGGTGAATAGTCTTTTCTAAAATTAATCGCGTCGGCTAACCGATATAAATGCGGAATTAAAACAATCGGTCTAGCCAAGACTACACCCCTCTATATATGCTCACTAGCACCTTGCAAAGATACTAATTATGCAACTAAGGTGCCGGACTAGCTAGAGCTCTCCTAAACAATTCTAGGAGCAAGGTCACACAAACCTATGCCACTAGTACTTTAAGCAACAAGGGAGCTCCTACACATGCTAGTAAGCAAAAGCATAAAGCCAACTAAGCTTACTAGCAAAGCTCAATAACAAGGCAATCAATGCCTAATTAGAGAGCGCAAATACTTAGCTACACAAACTAAGCAATGTGACTAACAAGGTTACTAAAACCAAATTAGTCACGTAAGGGAGCTACTTCTATGCTACACAAGCAAGAAGGTAACTAGTAAGCTACACAAGCTAACTAATTACAAGAGCAACTACACAAGCTTAAGATATATAAAAGTAATTGCAAGCTTGTGTAATGGGGATGCAAACCAACAGGAAGAACAAGGTTGACACGATGATTTTTCTCCCGAGGTTCACGTGTTTGCCAACACACTAGTCCCCATTGTGTCGACCGCTCACTTGGTGGTTCGGCGGCTAATTAGCATCACCCGCTAAGCCCGCACGTCGGGCACCGCAAGAACCTACCCCTTGAGTGAGGGTAGCTCAATGACACGCTTTACTAAAGTTGCTCTTCACGACTCCCACGGGGCGAACACAAGTACCCCTCACAAGCACTTCTCCGGAGCGCCGCACAAGCTTCTTGCGGGTTTCGACGGAGACCACCACCAAGCCGTCTAGGAGGTGGCAACCTCCAAGAGTAACAAGCACCACCGGCTTGCAACACGACCACCTAGTGCTACTCGATGCAACCTCACGATGCAATCGCACTAGAATCGCTCACTCGCACAATCGAATGATCACTATCAAGTATATGTGTGATGGAGGGCTCCCAAACACTCACAAGCATGGACACTAAGTCCCTTGAGGTGCTCAGTACCAGCCATGGCCGAGGGCCACTTCTATTTATAGCCCCAAGGGCTAAACTAGCCGTTACCCCTTCACTGGGCAACGGTCGAGCCGACCGGACGCTCCGGTCGAGTTGACCGGACGCTGGACCTCAGCGTCCGGTCGCCCGCAGACGGCCATGCGTTCCGGTTCCAACGGTCACTTGACTTGACCGGACGCAGCAGCTTTCAACTGACCGGACGCTGAACCCCCAGCGTCCGGTCGTTTCCAGTAAGGTACCGACCTCGACCGAACGCGTCCGGTCACACTTGATCGGACGCAGCCAGCGTCCGGTCACACTCCAGCTTCTGCGTCATTGTACGTCAGCCTGACCGGACGCAGCCTGCCAGCGTCCGGTGCATTCAGATCCAGCGTCCGGTCAGTTGACCGACGCCAGCATCTTCGCGACTAACTCGTTTTCACTTCTAACTTCATCACCCTTGCTCCAATGTGCTAACCACAAGAACTTGCATCCAGCGCAATAGAAAATAGGCATTCTATTTTCCCGAAAGCGTCGAATCCCGCCGAACCCATCTCACCCCTGCAAACACCACCTCCTTTGTAAATATGCCAACACCACCAAGTGTACACCACCATGTGTATGTGTGTTAGCATTTTCACAATCATTTCCCAAAGGATGTTAGCCACTCAACTTGCCACGCCACTCGATCCTAGCGACAATGCAAAGTTAGATCACTCGAGTGGCACTAGATGACCGATATGCAAACAAGTTTGCCCCTCTTGATAGTACGGCCATCTATCCTAAACCCGGTCATAAACTTCTCTATACACCTATGACCGGTGAAATGAAATGCCCTAGGTTATACCTTTGCCTTGCGCATTCCATTCCATCTCCTTCAATGTCGATGCAACACATGCACCAACACGATCAACAATGATATGATCCACTTCATATCATCACATGATCATATTGGTTCATCGATCTTGACTCTACTTGCTTTTCACCGTTGCTATCGTCCATCGGCGCCAAGTCTTGCTCAAGCTTCACCGCCACGCGGTCCATCACTCCAAAGCCTTTGACTTGCCCTTCACGCTTGCAACCGGTCCATCAAGCCAAGTCTTGTCTTGATCTTCTCCACCTTGATCACATGACTCAATGTCATGTCTCATGTGTAATAAGCTCCTTCATCATCACATGTGTGAGCTTTGCAACATCTCCAAGCCATTTTTACCTCCATGTCATATGTTGCTCATACACATGTACCTGTGGACTAATCACCTGTGTATCTCACATAAACACAATTAGTCCACCTAGGTTGTCACTCAATTACCAAAACCAACAAGGACCTTTCAACCTGCTATATACATATATACAGGCTAAAATAGGCCCAATCAACATATGTTGGCCCAAGCCCACTTGTTCCTATCAAAGGAATCCTAACCCTAATTGACACCGTACCTGTCCCATATCTCGCCGCACTCCCGCATCCCGTCGCCCACTCACGACTCGCGAGTTCGCGAATCATCCCGCGTGGTCACGCTCGGTCGCCCTCACCGATCGCCCCCAATTGTAGCCGCTAGCCCTCCATAGCTCCACTCTAGTACTCCACCAGACCACCACTGCTCCATCCATGGCTCCACACAGATCCACACTGCCAGCGCCACCGCGCCAGTGAAGCCCTTAGGGAGCGCTACTTGCATGCTTGCGCTATCCTACGGGGATGAGAATGCCTTCGAGCTCCTGTCGTCCGACAGGGAAGAGAACGGTTCCGAGCTCCTGTCGTTCGGCGGGGAAGAGAAGCCGAAGACACCTTCGAGCTACTGCCACCGCAGCAAATCGAGTCAACCAAGGAAGCTGTTATCGGGTATGCAGTATTCGCCGGGTATCTGTTACCCGATCAAGGACGGGGACGGGCGAAAACCTATACCCGAGACGGATAACGGGGACGGGGGCGGGATGTTTACTGCGAAGCCGGGAAGAGAACGTTCTGGCGGTAACCGGCGGGTACGTCCCCGTTGCCATCTATACACACGCCACCAGCTGAGATTAGCACGCACGGCCAAGGTACGATACAGTGCACCGCACGAAACAACCATTTACACTTGTACTTATCAAAAGTTCAAAACTAATTTCGTCATCGGTAAATATACGCAGCAGCCTTGGTGTACTTGCACGTTCGAACTGAGAGCCCGAGACACGGAGGTTTTCAGCAAACAATGACGTGGAGTGCACATTTCAAATCCGAAACCCACAAACCCTATACGTCAGTACGCATGGCCGCTGCACGGCTAACTCTATTTGGTTGATCCGCAAGTCGCCATGCCTAAACTGCAGCGTGCTCAGCCTCTTGTTTGGTTGCTAACTAAGCAGAGGCAAAGTTTGACTGGCTCCTTGACCCCTCTATCTCTACTATAAGGGAACACTCAAAATAAGGCTTGGTACACCTAAAATTACGTCCCCCGCTGAGATGGTCTAACCATTGTGCACCAAAGATTTTATACCCAGTATTTTAACATCATTAAAATCAATGGTTGCTAAAGCTCCCTCAAAGGCTTCAACTCGATCTGATGGCCAACATTATTTGGATCATCCGGGCTTCAATGCAGGGCTTCAATGCACAGTCACACACCACACCACCCCGCACCCCGTGTGCCCTCGGCGGCCAGGGATCGAATCCCACCGTCCCACACGCCCGGCGGTTCTTTTGTTTCCGAAAAAAATCGAGAGGTCGGGCGTGCTCACAACGTGGCAGCAGTGGCTTGCACGCGCTTCAAGGCTTGGCGTGGCAGCCTGCGGCGCTTGCTGCCTCTGCAGGCAGAAGCAGCGGCGGCGTTAAGGGGGTGGGCAAGGCGGGCGGTCGTGGCTGTGGCGTGGAAGCATTGCAGTGGTCGGGACCCGTGCTCCGTGGGCGGCGGTGGTGGCGGTAGCACTGCGGCGGCAGTCGGGCGGCCCAGATCCACTCGCCTGCGTGAGATGTCGGAGATCCACACTCCCTCCATGGGCACGCGGCGAGGCGGAGCAGGACACAGCGTCCGAATCGGAAATCACCCCGCCATTTTTCTCTCTTCCCGACTTTTGTTTCTCCCAATCCCAAATTGCCAAACCCTAGCGAACGAAAGCGGTGACCGACTTAGGTGAGACGATGGTGTGCGGGAAGGCGTTGACCGGACTCCGGAGTGCCAAGTGTGCGAGATCTTGGTTTGGCGGCTCACCGGACAACCGTGTGGAGGGAGGCCACCGATGGTTGTGCTGGCGCGCCGCATGGCCGAGCGAGGAGCGACGAGCGTAGAGTCGCAACGGATCTCCGACCGTGGCTTGCTTGCTAGCGTGGCAGTAGCACGCCTTTGTGCACCATCTCGCCAAGCACAGGCGGCTCGAGGACGACAATCGTGCACAAATGAGTAAGAGCAAGTATCGATTAATATAGTTTCGATTTTCTTTGAAAATAATCATCATGGCTATGTTTTTCCTTGATAAGAGTAAGTGTTTTTACCTATAGTAATAGAAAATGATATAACCATAAGGTGCCTCATCTCCGTGAACGTTCGATATTTCTCAATAGGTTGATGAAGTTCAAGCGCACATGGTGCTACAAGGACTTTCATAAAATAGGAAAAAGGCAAAGGGGAAAAAGGTTCAAACTATCTCTAATATGAAGTGTTCTTATATAATATATGTTGCAATTATTTCTCCACAAGCATTGGGAAGTGAAACATTTGGGGATCAGAATCGACATCGCTGGATTTTCACTGTGACTTATGGAATTATTCCCTTCAAAATTGTACCCCAGCATAATTAATACTACTAAGCACTATATCCTGCAAAGCTGATTGAATTGCTGCTGCGGTGGTGCAAATTGAATTCAGACACTACCTATGCACGCATGATACAACAGTTTGATTAACCGAAGCTATTTGACATCCTGTTGCTTGGCTTGGCTGCAGGAGTTGACAATATAAAGCTAAGAGTTGACAATATAAAGCTAAGTTGACACTACCTATTTCATATTTCATTTGTTAGCATAGCCGAGACGTAGTAGATGAACGATATTAAATGTAGCACATCCATATTGTAAGATTTTTTTTCGTGGATGCACTTGGCTAGAATTTCTTTGGAGAAGCTTTTTTTCCTGACTCTTTCGTTTTATGTGTTCATGTGCCTTTTTCAGTAATAAAGTAGTCTTGGAGGCAAAAGCAAGAACCGAAAGAAAAAAATATACAACAAAATATGCTTGCTCTCCTTCCTGTTTGTAATTTGAAGAGCAAAATTGTATATTAATAATACTTATGTCCTTTTGTTTAAATTGTGAAGCAATCCAGTGCAAGAGCATTGAGCTTTCCATCTTAACAAAAGAGGCATGTTTACTTAATATTAAGCAATAATGGGATGAGAAAATACTTCAAACTGTGGAGGTCCCTTATTTTCCAGGTTTTTAAGTACGTCGCATCACTCCTTGAACTATTAGAGTCAGAATTGGCGAGCTGAGTTATACGAATGCTACCAAGCTGTTTTCTTATCCTGCCTCCAAAGTTGAAGCTGAAGCCATCTAAATGGGGTTCAGCACTACCTTACTCACTGGTCAGCAAATTTAAAACCTGTTCTTTTCAGTTTTTGACTCCTGTTTTTTCTCCCCTTTTGAATGCTCTTTGTGTACCAGATTGTAGGGACTCCCAAAAACAATGCTTGAAAACTGAGATGATTTTACATCACTGTTAATATTGGTGTAATAGTTGGCCGGAGCATTTCTATCAAAACGAAGCTTTGGCCTGTGCTGGTGGTGACGAGAAGTAGGAAGCAGCAGCAGGCGGCGGGTACGAAGAGGGAGACGAGGAGGAGGCGTGGCCGGCGGCAAGCTTCGGCCAGTACAGGACGTAGGTGGAGCTGCCCGAGAACGTGGACATGGATAAGATCGGCGCGGAGGTGAGGGACGGCGTGCTCTACCTCACCATACCCAAGCTGACAGCAGGGGGCAAGGTCGTCAACATCCAGGTGCAGTGAAGTGAAGTCACGAGCTCTGCCTCTAAATTCTGAAATGGGACGAATCAGAGTTCAGGACAAACGATGAGCACCAGCTGCGTGCTTCTCAGCTTCTGGATGGGCTGGATGGGACGAGAGCGACAGCGATCTACTACTCTACAATCCTACTCTTGCTCTTCTTTCTTTTTTGTTTTTGCCACATGCGCACAGCGAAACATGGGGCCTCTTACCTCCTTTCACTGACAAAAAGAACCTGCTTAATAGATGGGATGAATGTTAGTGGGTTAAAAATAATAATGTTGAGTCCTTTCCCCATAACTCGATATTTCAATACCGATCCTCTGTATTTTCCTGTTGTTTGATATTTGCACTTTGGTGTGCAGGTAATAGCATGTGGCTTTAGACTATGTGCAATGTTATCTAAAATACTTAAGGTTTGGTGAATGGAAGTTTGGTCATTTAAGTTAGCGGCGATTCAACAGTTTCCCTATCTCATTTCGTAGAATAAACTATTCACCACCTTTTCTTAAAGTGTATTGTGGCTAAACAGACGAGGCAGCTCTGAGGACGAATGAACGACTTCTGAATGTAGGGGAGCTTGAAGACATGCTTGGTTATAGATGTGACCACTAATGTTGAAAAATGTTATTATTCATATTTTGATAGGGTAAGATGGACTTCTTTTTTAATATTTATTTTTTGCATGAATCATAAATATAACTCATGAATCATAAATATATCTTAGTGATGCTTAATGACTTCACATATATGGCTTTTGGTTATTTAATTTACATGGTTATATACTACTGTTACGTTAGCACGAGCATTATACTAGTTGTTCTGGGTGGTCACCCTCGCCAAATGTTTGGTGCACATTTTGAGCGCCATAATATGCCACAGCTTAGGCCCCGTTTAGTTGCAAAAAAATTTTGGGTTTTGGGTACTGTAGCACTTTCGTTTGTATTTAGTAATTAGTGTCTAATTATGGACTAATTAGGTTTGAAAGTTTTGTCTCACGATTTCTCACCCAACTGTGTAATTAATTTTTTTTTGTCTACATTTAGTACTCCATGCATATGCCGCAAGATTCGATGTGATAGTTACTGCGTAAAAAATTTTTGGGTTTTGAAGGGAACTAAGGCCCTTAGGCGAGCCGTGGCTCGTTATGTACGTCAGCCAAACAGTTAAATCCCGACCGTGAAGTACACAAACCATAAACCCTGTGCGGCTGTATGAGCTTAAGGATGGCAACGGATCGGGTTTGGGGTGGATATCCGCGGGTTTCGGGTTCTGGTTCGGGTTTGGGGATGGTTTTTCACCCACGGTTTTCGGGTTCGGGGCCCCGAAACCAATCGGGTTCGGTTTCGGGTTTGATTTTCCACCCGTGGATATCCAATGGATATCCGAAATAAATCATTTGGAATTAAAACTCATGTTTTATAATATACTAATAATAATTTGTTTACTTAGATTATTAAATTTATTTAAAGTTGACTCATAAAAATATTTATTATTTGTTGCCTCTTGTTTATACATGTGAATATGTGTATATATATACGCTGGTTTCGTATCCATTCGGTTTCGGGTATCCGATTCGTTTTCGGGTATCCATGGGTCAGTTTTGGTGATGGATTTCCACCGAATCGGTTTTCTGGGCGGATTCTGAGTTTCGATTTTGGGTTTCGGTTTTGGGTACGAGACAAACCGATAAACCCGACCCTGCCATCCTCATATGAGCTGTTTCTTGACACAACGTACAAGTGGCACCTTTACATTTATTTACACCGATAGCTACGTTTATCATCGAAATTACCTGTGCCGTCTACCTGTTCCATGTACAGGTTCTTAAAGCTACCACCACCACACCAGGTCACGGAGCGCCATTTTTTTATTTTTTAGCTTATTTTTTGAAATTTTTTTATAAATATGCTCTTGAATGCAAGATTTCAAAATCTGGACTTTTAGCTCGGCGCCATCGTTGCTGGCGCCGAACTTATACCTCCGTGTCATAGGTCTGTCGTGCAACCATGTGTCCTGTACTCCCGTGTCCAAGAGCTGCCTGTTAAATCAGTGCCACGTCACCGTAAAGATCAAGAGATCGACGTCAGCAACGATGGCGTCGAGCTAAGGGTTCAGATTTTAAAATCTAACCTCCAAGAGCTTATTTGTGAAAAAAATTCAAAAAGGGCTTAAAAAAATTCGCTCACGGAGCGCGTGCACTGTCATGCGCACACGTGCCGGCCTATGCACCATTGACCGGCGGCGGCAACAAATGCCGTGTCGTCAACTGCTCCCAGCGCCACCGGCCCATCACCATCCAACCAGCCATCCCAAAACCACAGCCCATCAACCCACCAGATACCTTGCCGAAGGCAACCCATCACCAACTGACATGTTGCCCCCACGTAGATCCGGCCCCATCCTTCAGCGAGATAGCGATTCAAACGCGATCCACAGCCACGCACGGGAAAGGCGGAGAAAGCAATTAGCACCGTGTTTCGGTTTTTTTTTTCCGCGAAGTGAAGGGGGCCTAAGCAGCAGGGGCCTTTCCTTTCCCGGTGGTGGCGGAATGGTCACTTCTCCCTTCTCCCTTCTCCCTTCTCCCTTCTCCGGCCCTGCCCGACCACGAGCGCGTGCAAATTGCTAGAGGCACGCCCCACGTTTATAAAGCGGAGGCCCAGCCTGTCTTCTCCCCGCACGAATTCGAATCCGCCGGAGGTGGAGGAGACAGCAGCCCGGTGCGGTGGGTGATTGGGTCCGTCTCTCGTCTCGGTCGATGGCGACATGGCGTCGCTGTTCGGCAACGGCGGCTACAGCTACTCCTCGGGGTCGGAGGGGGAGGACGAGGACGAGGGCACGGAGGGGTACCGGAAGGGCGGGTACCACGCCGCCCGCCCCGGGGATCGCTTCGCCGGTGGGAGGTTCGTCGCGCAGCGGAAGATCTGCTGGGGCAACTTCTCCACTGTCTGGCTAGCCTACGACACCCTCCACAGCGTACGCCAGCGCGCGCCCCTTATTCTTTTTCTTTACATCGCTCTCGTTCTTGGTTGATAGACAATGATTTCTTTTACCATTTGCGTGTTCTTTATGCAACCTTGTGCACTTGCTCGGTTGGCCCGGTGCCTTTGGGGATTATGGAGAGTTCGGTGGGCGTCGTTGTTTGGAAGGTTCCTGTTATGTGAATCCACAACACTGCAGCTTTATCTGTTCAGCCCTGTTTTATTGCTTATATATATTGTGTTTAATTTGTGCTCGCGACAAGACTCTGCGAGCATGTATCATGTATGAACACGTATTCAAGGGAACAATGGTGCTTTTGATCCAAAGAAGTTTTCCATCGCATCGATTACTGATGCCCATGTTCAATTCAGATTTGTGACCAACTTCGTTATCTCTCTTCTATGTGACTGTAGTTTTCCATCACATCGGTTACTGATGCCCATGTTCAATTCCGACATGTGACATGTCCAAAGATTGTAGTAATTGATACGTTGCGACTACAAATTTTGCAGAGATTTGTCGCTCTGAAGATCCAGAAGAGCGCGAGGGATTACGCGCACGTGGCTCTCCACGAAATTGAGCTGCTGTCGGCTGTAGCCAAAGGAGACCCGACGAATTCCAAGGGCGTGCTGCGGTTGTTGGACCATTTCAAGCACGCTGGCCCCAATGGGAAGCACGTTTGCCTGGTCACCGAATTCCTCGGTGACAGCCTGCTCCGGTTGATACGGTACAATCGGAATAAGGGCATTGGGCTGAGCAGAGTGAAGGAAATCTGCCGATCAGTCCTGGTCGGCCTTGACTACCTGCACAGCGAGCTCGGCATCATCCACATGGATTTGAAACCAGAGAATGTTCTTCTGGACTCAACAATTAACCCGGCCAAGGACCCAGTGCACTCTGGGTTCACACCGATCCTTGATCGACCTGTGGGGAACCAGTATGGTGGTACAGTGATCAGTTTCAGTGAGAAGATGCTTAAGATGAGAGCAAGACGTGCAGTGGCTAAGATTTCGCAGAGACGGGTGTCCCTTGGTGGGGTTGGGGCAGAATTAGAGAAAGAGAGGTGCCTGGATGGGATCAGCTTGAAGTGTAAGATTGTCGACTTCGGGAATGCCTGCTGGACCGATCAGCAGCTTGTTGGTGAAATACAGACAAGGCAGTACAGAGCTCCCGAGGTTATCATTGGTCCTGGGTACTCGTATTCCGCTGACATGTGGTCGTTTGCTTGCATAGCCTTTGAGCTTGCCACCGGTGACTTCTTGTTTGCTCCCAAGAATTGCCAGGGATGCAGCGAAGATGAGGTACAGTAAAAACAATTTCCTGTTTGTTTGTAGCATATTTTTTCTTATTAACTGCTTAGGATCAACAGCTGCCGTACATGTGCAAAATATTACTGTGGTATTCTTGATGTTGCCAAATTTCATGGCAACAATATACACTAATTTTCTTCATCCCTTATATTTGCAGACAGCACAATATTTGTTATTTGGTTTGTTCGTCCACTAAACTTTCAAACACTCCCTTGCAATTATTCAGGCATTTAAAAAATTGCACTGACACAAATATATGTATCATATAGTGGGGCACTTCAGAATTAAAACAATATATTCAATCCTGTAAAAGATGTACCCAACCTGACAGCTGCCAACCTAGCTACTGAAATCTTTATGGAATTGAAAGTATTTTAATGAACTCACCAACTTTGATGTGCAACATTTGAGGTGCACTATGAGATGCTGCTATGCAAACAGATTTTTATTGTGATATATGCTTGTGGGTTCCTCTCTATTATGATCTTGCAAAAAAACCTACACTACAGCATGTAGGTTCAAATTGAAGAACTGTGTTAGAATCGTTTTGTATAGCAACTGTAAGCAGAAACTGCTAACTGCATTTTGTCAATTCTACTGAAGGTTACATACAAGGGGCTGAACTTGCCAGCTGTTCTCTTTGTACTGACCTTTTCTTTCTAGAAAAACAAGATCAAGCTATATAATTCTGGTTGCCGGATGTAATGCCTTGCAAAAATTGAAGTACCAGTGGACTGACAATAATTAGTTGCATGTACAACTTTTCTGTTCTGTTACCTGCTTGATTGCTCTATTCATGCAAATTTGATGTCATGCCTATGTAAGAATCTATGTCAATTGTGCTCCTAAATCAATCAACTCTGGATGTTGACTCCTGTTTATCAAGCCTACTGTTATCTGTTTGTCATTGTCATTTAATCAACTGGACGGTCTGTTTGTTACCTATTTTACAGGACCACTTGGCTCTGATGATGGAAACTCTTGGGAAGATGCCTCGGAAGGTTACAACAGTCTCTCTCGTTCTCCCTTTAGCCAGCTATCTGAATTCCCCTCTGATTTTGTTTTGCTGTCTTTCAGATTGCTACCTCAGGAACTCGTTCCAAGGATTACTTTGATCGGCATGGAGATTTAAAGAGGATCAGGAGACTGAAGTTCTGGCCCCTGGACCGTGTACTTGTAGAAAGGTATAATTTCACCGAACCCGACGCCATAGGGTTCACTGACTTTCTTCGGCCGATGCTAGATTTCACTCCGGAGAACAGGCCATCTGCTGCGCAGTGCTTGAAACACCCTTGGCTTAATTGATCCAACGCTATACGAAAGTCTAACCAGTAGATGTTTACATACATACTAAGTGCATGCGCTGTCGAAGGCTCTTTTGTGACTGGGATTGTAGATATATCCACGAACTTTGATGTAACCAAGGCTGAGAATCAGGAGCCACTTTTTAGGTGCACAGCCTGATGAGGACGCGACATATTCAGCTTCTTCTTTCTTCACTGTATTATTAGCAACCGTTCCGCTGGTGTGTTTGGGGTGCAGACTGCAGAGCTAATGCGATGTTAACCTGCATGTGTGTTAGTAGGGCCAAAATATTGATGTAATATTATTATTTGGTAATGTGATCTGGCCAGCAACCTTTTCCTTTAGCTGAGAAGATGAACTGCTACAGCACTGCAGTGTAGTGCTTCAACTTGTTGTCCAATGGATTGTGTGCTGTAAAGCTACTTGTCAGCTTAGAACCAGCGTGCCAGGAGTACGCTGTAACATGCAGCAATCATGCTATGTTAATGTTTGAAAAAAAAAACTTTCAAAAAAATGTCGTCCTTGACTTAGTTAATATCTCACCCCAGATTCTAAATTAAACTGGTTCACTTGATGTAAATAGGTCATGCATGAGTAATTTGGAGTTGATTTTTAATGGAATTTTTGTTTAAGTAAATTCAACATAGTTTAAACTTAAAATCTGTTTGAACAAAAACTAACTAAATCCTCCTAACCCCACATTAGCATTAAGCCTAACCCACCTACAATTAGCCGAACTAGGGCAAAGTCCCACTCGACCCACACCATGTGAAAAGCATCCATTTGCGCTCCGTCTTCCTCTTTGTCATTGCGCAATGGGTCTTTGTCCGTCGATGGTATTACGTGCCCTCCTACTTTCTCACCCTCCCTCTGTTGATTAGTCTCACACTTTACCCTTATCTTCTTCATTTACTAGTACAGTGCCCGTGTTAACGCTACAATTTTATTCTAGGGATGTACATAAAACTGCCCATGCTAACGCAACGGCTTTATTTTAGGGATGCACATAAAACAACCAAACGACGATATTTTTTCATAGTTTAAGTTTCACGCAATTATATATGACCATGTATATAATCCAGAAAACACTTATGCATAACAAGGCATAATAAAGTCTTATCTCGCCTCAATCATATGATTTATGATTTGCTAGTTGATTGCCCATGCATTGCTACGGACATATATAAAATTCCATCACATAACGTCACACGAGAGCAGAAAATAATAAACGCAATAAAAGAAGCATGAAAATAAATAGTAACATGTTTTCGAAACGAATCAGTGGTCACCAATAATCTTTTTTGCTTGACAATGACAAACATAATAATTTGCATATGGTACATGATGAGTTGATGTTTTCCTTTGAATAATAAGCATTTCTTGCAATTTTGAGCTATTCCCTAGTTCGTTTCATCTCACAAGAGTCAGGCAGTCAGCTCTTGATCTTTCTCTCTTGTTGTAATGCATGAATATTTCATTTGCCCCAAAACATTTTCCTGTAAACAACCAACCAAAAACTGAGTTCAGCAACATAGCACATATATATTTTGCCAGTAGCATTTTCTTTCATATCTAGTCCATGCTACTGTAAAATTTACTGAGGTTGTATAATGCCAAGGACTGTCGTGCCAATAGCACACCTACAATGAGAAGATCATCTGGATCATGGTTGTTATCAGCCTCTAGATAGAGCTACTGGCATCATGTAGATCTTCATATTGAAATGCTTACACCAGCAACATGAGGCATAAAAAAGTGATGTTTTATGTTGTGCAAAGATCCTTGTCAACCGACATATATAAGATTGATTCAGTAACTTTTTTTTTGAACTGTCACCGGGGATTGAATCCCCACCTGAATATATATTGATTCAGTAACTCACATACAGCTTTATCTTATATAGAATTCATTATATTTGTTAAAAGATTTCTGCCGCTTTGACATGAAAGAAACATTTGATAAAATTGGACAGGATATGTCAAATGAGAATCAAGGTCTCCCTTTTCTGATTTTAAATAAAAAATCAGTAAATATTATCTTCACCATAATTGAATCAACAAGGAAGCACTCAAAAGAGAGATCAATATTATATCTGCATTACCCTTGTAACATAGAAAACCATATATGAAAATATAAATATTCCTTCAGTCTTAAAGCTTGGAACACAGGATCAGGCTTGTAACATAGAAAACCATATATGAAAATATAAATATTTCTTCAGTCTTAAAGTTTGTAACATAGTAGAGATTTGTTGGACATTATTTTGAAACAGAATCTGTACAAGAGAAAACTTACTCAATTAATTTAGGCTTCAACTTTTTCCTGCCAAATGGGATTATTTTTATGCACCAGTTTTGCACAAAAAAATCAGTTTACGAGCCTTAACTCCTGCAAAGGAAACCAACAAACTGATGGTTATTCAGTTTAGATGTGCTTGCAAACACCATGTGCTTGCGAACACCATGGGCTACAGGAAACAATACTTATCATTGTTTTTGGTGATATAAACTATAAAGGAAATTTACGCTTCCATTAATAAAATGTGTCACTGATCCTGAAAAGTCAATGTTGGTTGGAAACATCATCATCAAATTTTAAGTAACAGTCCATTTTCAGTATTCTCAAACAGGAGCTAATATTACCCTCTTCTTGCAACCAACATAAATGTTGCAACCAAGTATCCAGAAACCAACTACTTCCACTTCCATCATGGACTAACCAAGTATCCAGAAACCAACAGTTACAGAATGTTTTATCTGGTATAAGCTTAGTAATTAGGGGAAAAGTACATAATTATTTATTTCTAGAAGAAACGGTAATGACTACACCTATTTCTTGTTCCTGATGATCTGGGTGACACATCAGGTGGAGATGATCTGCATATAGTTATAGATAATCTGATCCTCCTTGTTGATGAAGGAACTGAGTTTGAGCCCAGCGAAGCAGCTGGATATCGCCCATCATAATTTGTATCCATACTGACAGGTGAAGCGCAATCTCGAGAGCCTTGGGATCTTTGAATGTGACGTAGGCAGTCCTCCCCGAAGCGACTGTATCGCTTACAACCACCAACCAGAGGCCAAAATCACAATGCAGTTCAAAATACAAATCGAAAAGGGGGAAAAAGCACAACTAAAACATAAAAAAACAAGAGTCAGAACAAATAGAGAAAGAAATCAAGAGGCGCTCACAATCTGATTTGACGTGCTTGATTTGGCCGGAAAAGGAGAAGAACTCGCGCACCTCCCGCTCAGTCGCCAGATCTGAGATGTTCCGCACCCGCACCTTCATTCCTGAAGAGGAAATTGCAATTGACGTCAGAATTGCTTTACTCTGTCACCGAAGTTCCTGAAGCAGACTTCTACAAAAGCGAGGATTTCTTCTCTGCAAAACATGGTAGAAGCAACTTTTAGGTCAAAATATGTGCACTTTTTTGTGGTGCTGAAGGAGGCTTCTCGCTCAACACTTACATGAATCTGGGGCTGAGAAATCCACCGTATTCATTCTGAATGACCTGAGGAAGATCGAAATGATAGGTGGTGGCATGAGGCTGAATCCCTACAGAGGGCATGACAAGAAGAATGGAGACAGTTTGTTCAGGAATAAAAGGGCAACAAGTCGATTTTTTTTCAGGAAAAAATTAAGAAGCTATGACAACAAGTCCATAATGCTTGGAGTCACGGGTCAGTACTTCAATCTTACGACAAAGTAACAGTTGCATCGCCTTACCATGCAGTATCAGTGCATCTATGAGATTGTTGTAGTATTCCAAACCTTTTGGGTTGATCTTTCCTCTTCCATCTACACAAGGAAATCACAATTTTTAGGAATACATATATTCAGATGCAGAATTGTTTTTTTAAAGAGAAAACTTGCTACTGTAATTTTACCTAGCTGGAACCAGCCTTGGCCAAGCAATGGAGAATATGTAAGCATCTAAACCCATCTCATGCATAAGCTTCACATATTCCTGACAAGAAAATATTTTTGATACTTGCCTTTAAGATTATGCTGGTACTCCCTCATACCTTGTAATGGTGATACTGCCTTACTGTAATCATGTGGAATGATGCACCCTCATGAGTGAAGTGTGTGAGTAATATATGTTTTACACATCTACTGGACCAGCATTCTAGACTTTTTTGTTAATACGCAGTACGCAATAAGTAATTTTCTATCAGACTACCATCTTTTATTGTATCTACTAATAATTTGACATTCACATTGGTAAAAGGAAAGCAATCTACAATGACATGGACAACAAACATCTGGCCTGATCAACCTTGACCCCGCAATCCTGCTCCTTCAGTAATCATGGTGTGAAGCTGCATTCCAAAAAAAAATCTGCATGGTGCACAAATATAATATTGAGACCAGATTTGGAGGCAAATTAATAGTATTTTTCAAAACATATATGTACGAACAAATTTATTGGCAAATTTTGAGGTCATGGAGGAGTCATATGCTATCTTGTGCAGCCATTACAGACCAAATCAACCATTAAATAAAGGGGGGGATCTGACCTGGCATATGATCGAGAGGTCTGCTCTTGATGATGTTAGAGTAAAGGGGCTACACCAGACAATCACTATCCTCTAATTAACACATTATTGCCCCTAAGTCCGCTTTGTAAGCATTCTATCAAACACCTTGCAGGCTATATAGCCTTGGTGCATGCACTTCACCAAAATAGAGAGCATCTGGACTGTAATCACAATGAGCGCTGGTCTGCTACATCTGGCGGGCAGAAGAGAGATGGGGAAGAGGCGCAAAAACCAAAAGGGAAGGTGGGCATGGGCCATGTGGTGAGCTTACCAATGAAAGTTTACATTTGGCGGCGGCGTGCGGCCTGGAGGCGTGCGGATGAGCCGTGCACGCCCCCATGGCGAGCAGGGCTGGGCAGCGGGGTGACTCTCTTTCGCGTCTGGTAGTGCTGCAGTGTCAGCCTAGTGGCGTGCTCGGCGAGAGGGTCGGCGGGGCTAAAGCAGGCGTTGGAGGCGCGGACGAAGAGAGGACCTCGGCGACGGCTGCTGGACGCGTGGAGCCTGGCCGGCCTAGGTGCTCGCGATCAGGGGAGGCCGCCTGGCCTGGCGCCCTAGCCTCTGCACACACGCAAGCACACAAATCCAAGTCGCCTTAAACTCGAACCCTAACAAATCGAATTGGAGTTGGGGAACAGGAAAGGATGGCATGGTTGTTACCAGTGTGTCGAAGGAGACCACTCGTCGTTGGGGGCGGCGGCGGGAGATGGAGGCAAGCGAAGGGCGAGCAAGATGGCTACGGGCCGACGACGGCTGCTTGGCCGGCCCAGTAGCAGCGGCCTCCTCACGTCGCCACACGCTCGCGCTATGTTGGGAGGTGGGCCGGCGGCGCCGGGAGACGGGCCAGCGCAATGGCTATGTGGCGCAGGCGGGATGCGTCGACGAGGCGTGCGCGGAGGGAGGAGGCGGTCGGGTCCACTGCGGCGGCGGCAGGATCAACGGGTGCTCGCGCGATGTTTCCTTTTTGTTTTATTCCGTGCTTGCAGCCTTCGATCCCTGCTCGTGCGTGGGGCGCGTTTGAAGGCACGCGTGTGAGGCAGAGTGCGCGCGGGGTGCTGACCACATCGAATCGTGTCCATCTGATTTGGTTTAGGTGTTTTAATTGTCCTCTGTTTCAATGGAGATGAATTTCTAGGTGCACAATAGTGGTAGGCTCTCAGTCAGGGGACGTTTTACTAAGAGACCAAGTATAATTTTGATTGATCTATTATAGTAGAGATTTTATCTCACATATCAGCACGCACACCAAAATCTGCTCTTCTTTGCTGTTGCTTTGCCAAGAACGAAGGTATATAACCTTCCACTTTCCATCCCCTTCACCACCTTGAGTGTCATGGAAACGAGGTTGAGGTAAGGGAGACAAGGACGACCACCCTCATCATTCACGACCATCTCTTTGTTGTTTTCGCCGAGTATGCCACGAGTCAAGGCCCCAATCCTAGTTTCCCAAGGGGATTTGACCTGGGAAAAGGCATCCTTACAGGACTCGTGGAGATGAGATGATTCTCTATCCCCGTCCCCACATGCCCTCCCCGTTTTTCGTATACGTAGTTATATATCACTAGAGTTTGTCATGTAGTATCGTCCTGTAGTGTGTACATAGTTTTTGTGCGTATTTGTGCTAAAGTATTAATGATGGACTTTATGTATTTACATGTTAGGTCATCAATTATACACCGAAGGGTGGTAGCAGCATGCAGTATATAAGCAAATGTCCCTGCTGTTGGCGTACAGCACTAGGTACCTCCGGTCCACGACGCCTCCACGGTGCTCGGCCAACGCGGTCGCGCCGATTGGGACATCATCGTTTAGAGCATGGCCGCTGGAGACGTAGGCGGTAGACGCCATGAGGAAGATAGCGCGGGAGGCGGACAGGTAGGGCTTGGGCTGGGATGCGCCGGCGCTGTCGAACCCGATAGACGTTGTGCCACTGTAGAAATGATAGGACGTGGGCGTCCGTCCCGTCCGGACGTCGCACGCCTAGGCCTACGGATCAGCCGGCCCAATAAACCTTGCGTCCGTCCCCTTTCGCCTTGCGCTGCTCTTGCCGTCCGCTTCACGCTGCTCCTGCTTCTCCTCCGCCCCAACCCTCTTCCGTTGTTCGCTGCCTTCGCTTCCCCACACGCCTGTTCTCTCCGCCGCTTCGCTTCGTTGCTCTGCTTGCTTGCTTCTTGCCGCCTGCGCCGCCTCTCTGCTCCACCACCACTCGCCCGCCCGACGACCGACAGATGTCTTTGCCCGGTAGCAAGGAGAAGCGTCAGTTCTGTGTGGAAGCCCTCCAGCCTTGTCTGCTGCTACGGCTGCGACGCCCTGATGCAGACAGTGGAGGAGGCCTCATCGGGATATGATGCATGTTGTAAGCTCACATTTCAAATATTTCAGGTGTTTTAGAGGTATGTTGCAAGAGTTTCAGACGGATGTTGCAAAAATATATCAGGATATCGCATATGTTGCAATGGTTATATATGTATGTTATTACAAGAGATCATCTCCAATGTTTCATCTGTTTTTCAGATGTATGTTGGAAGTGTGTTTATTTGTATGTTGATTATGTTTTCACATATATGTTGCAAGTGTTTTTATCTAGATGTTGTGTATGTTTGTAATGGTTTTCAAGCGTTTTTGTAAGTGTTTCATACGCATGTTTCAAGTATTTCATCTGTCTTTTTTATGTTGCAAGTGTTGTATCCGAATGTTTTAAAAGTACATCGAGTGTTGCACATGGATATGCGTGTGAAGCTGAAGGGGCGCGAGCAGTCACGTGGCGCGGGCGACGTTAGGAAGAGTCTCCATAGGCGCGTAGCGCGGACGACGTTCGGCAACGCGGGCCCTGCGTGGCCGTGAGACGCAGACACGAGCGAGCAACGTATGGCCATGCGTGAACGTGGAGAACATACTGCAGCCACGGACGTGCACCACTCTGGATGTTCGGGCGCTACCGGTGCCGGTGTCACTGTGTGCCTACGGCCATGTCACGAGGGCTCGGGTGTTGTGGGATAAATAAATAAATAAATAAAATAAAGTCATAGGCCTCAATACTATATTTGTTTGATCGTTTCTGTGGCTTATAAATTGACTGATGTTGTTTAGTTGTGAGAGAAAAACACTGAGGGTGCAAATCGATCTCGCCACTTGGATCTTGATTGGAGCGTGGATGGTAGGGAGAGAATCACGGCCTGTGAATCCGCATCCAACAAACCCCGTTTCCCGTTCACCCCGCGTGCGCTCCATCTGGGCGAGGGCGACCGCTACCGCCGCCGCCGCCACCACCGCCCTACGTGAGGTTCCCAGGCCTTCGTCGAGCCCTTCGCCGGCGACTAGCACCCACCAGGTATGCCCACCCTCTCTCTTCCCTTCCTGCTGCGCGAAACCGAGCACCCAAACCCTAACATGAGATATTTGTCTATTTGTATTCGGATCTGATCGAATTAGAACTTTATACGTGTATTATGCATAATAACTTCGATTTTTTTTGAAAAAATTATCGGGCATACATGTGTAAACTGTGAAGCCATGTTCTTGCTGGGTCCGCCCCTATCGGGGAGGATGGTAGGTCGTCATCGCCCCTAGTACCTGGGGTAGATTTGATCCCTCTGTCGTGGTACCTGCGTCTGCGAGGCTGTTTTGACGTTCTAGCTGTTCGTGAGATTCATCGTGTCCTTCGCTTCCTGTCATGCTGCTCTTGATTACATGTGTGGCCTGCTGAACTTATGCCATTGTGTGATCCAAAACACTGATAACCTATGGGGTTTGATATGTTCTATCTGTTGCATGGTTTTCTCCTGCCAGTTTTATCGGCTGTCTGGACTTAGTTTGTCAGCTGTTGGTGTAAATTTACTAGTACCTTTAGTTGAGAGCTCTTATTCAAATTGTTGGATGGTAAAAGAAATATTGCCTCACAGCATTATTAGCTTACAGATTTCTTGGGAGCTGACACCTGGTGTTCCTTTCTTATATGGTAATGATAAATTGATAACTATACAACCTACAGTTGTTCACTTGTTTTGTTTGGTTTCTTTGTCTTTTCTTTCCTTATCCACATTCCTACTAACTAATAATTGAACTTGAAGGTTTCATGCCACAAGTCTTATAAATTGCAGATCTTATAGAAGTGATAGTCAACTGAAATGCCCTATTTTAAGTCTGAACTGTTACAAACAAATTAATTTGGTTTACAAATTAACTGGAGGCTGTTCAATGCTTATACTCTCAACTTCAACATATTTTAGGTTTACTCCTTACCTTTTGTTATGAACTACAATACCCTATTCATTTCATTCTTTTATTCATATACTGCTTTACTGATTGTCTTGTTCTGTATCCCATTGTTAGCATTATTTTTTTGTACTTTTATGCCTGTGATGATATTGTCTGTTTCATACCTCTTTAGTATTTTTAGAAGCAAGATAAATCGAAATGATGTTTCTACTCTTCCATAACTTAGTGGTTTGTTACAGATGGCTGGGTATATGTCAAGAGGGCCCCAAAATGGTTCTGTGTATGTCTGCAATCTACCTCCTGGAACTGATGAGAATATGTTGGCTGAATATTTTGGCACCATAGGGTTGCTAAAGGTATGGGTCTTACCAGGTAACATTTTTTCGGCCACTGCCAAATTCTTTAAGATTGTTTATACATTTACAATTCCATTTAAAGAACACTTAGCCTCGTCTCTGCTGTAAAATTGCAACAGAAGGACAAAAGGACTGGGCGCCCAAAAATTTGGATATATAGGGACAAAGTTACCAATGAACCAAAGGGTGATGCAACAGTCACCTATGAAGATCCGCATGCTGCTTCAGCTGCTGTGGAATGGTTCAATAACAAGGATTTCCATGGGAGCACTATTCAGGTTCACATAGCTGAGTCAAAAAGCAAAGATGCATTTGATAACCCCACGAATTTGAACATCATTGCTGGTGTCGGTGAACAAGATGAACTGGATAACGGAGCAGGCAGAGGTAGAGGACGTGGTGATGGTCCAGGCAAGGCTTGGCAGCAAGATGGGGATTGGATGTGTCCAAATACAAGGTCTGTTATGATTGGTGAGCGACTTCTCTATCACTTCAGTTCACTAGTTGACCAGTATGGTCTTCACATTGTTATCTTTCTGATTATCTGAGATGATTTCTTCTCTCAGTTGTGGCAATGTAAATTTTGCCTTCCGTGGTGTTTGTAATCGCTGTGGAGCTGCACGCCCTGCTGGTGCTGGTGGAGCTGGTGGCGGCGGTGGCGGTAGGGGTAGAGGCCGTGGTAGCTCTGATGCAAGAGGAAGCGGCCATGCTGGTGCTGGTGCTGCTGCTTCCGCTGTTGGTGGTCCACCTGGATTGTTTGGCCCAAATGATTGGCCATGTCCAATGTAAGAGGCTAAGACTTAAGTTTTTTTGTTTCGTAGATTTGAATATTTGATGCGTCTATTGATTTCGATCTCCATTTCTTCACATTTATTTGTATGCATCGTATAATTGCCGCCCCATGAAATCGACAAGGCTTTGCTTTCAACACCCTTTTATTGTGGGCTTTTTTTTAGTATCTCAAATTTGACTGCCACCCTCTCTGTCTGCAGCCATTTTTATACTTTATTGGTATAAACTTGCTGTCTGATAGATGATATGAAACCTAACTTCATTTGTGTTCCAGGTGTGGCAACATCAACTGGGCTAAGCGGACCAAATGTAATATATGTAACACCTCCAAGCCTGGTACCAATGAAGGTGATGTGAGGTAAGTACAAGGGCACTATTTGCACGTGGTTGGTTCAAAACGTATTATTTATTTAAGCTGATAATATAAATTGTACTCTAGCAGGTATCATAAACATCTTGTAAATTATAATACCAATTCAGGAATATTAAACATATTGTAAATTATAATAACAATTCATGTAAAGAAGAATGTCAGCCCTCATTTGTTGTATGTCGTAAGGGATTAATAAGGGTTGTTCGTTAATAGCTAAACATCATGCTTTTACACCTGATGCACTCACAGCCTGGATGAATTTTGCCGCACAGCAACATTAGGATACTCCTTGAAAAACTGCAGCTCAATTGCAGTGATATTGTGCCCTCCATGTGACCAGTTTTTGGCTTTTGGGCTCAGAAATTGACTCAAAGGAGGTGCAGTGCCACTTTGGCCCATTGACAATTGTTGTGACCTGTGAGTGGTTAGTTGTGAACCATGGATTGCATGTTGTGTGAAACGTAATGTAAAATACAGGCACACTGTGGGTGTCTTGTATGTTATGCCCATTAAGTGAGCAACCATGCATTTAACTATTTGTAACAAAAGGTGTTTATTCAAATATCAAGGTTTGCCTTGCCGATTATTTTTTTCATTTTAGGGGTGGCCGTGGTGGTGGGTACAAAGAGCTTGATGAAGAAGAACTAGAGGAAGTTAAAAAACGTCGGAAAGAGGCTGAGGAGGTAGGATGCTTGCATAACATTATATTTTTGTATATGTAGTGGCCATTTGTTTCCATGTCTAAATTTGGTTTGTCTCAAGGATGATGGAGAGATCTATGATGAATTTGGCAACCTGAAAAAGAAATTTCGCTCTAAAGCTCTGCATACTGAAAGTGCACAGGCACTTCCTGGGTCTGGACGTGCTGGATGGGAAGTTGAGCATCGTGGTATTCTTCTGACACACTTTGGATTTGAACTCCACGATTTAGACTGTTTGGGACTATTTATCGTCTAGTTTCTGCTTTTTGGTGTTTGTCATTGGAACATTTGAACATCTGTTGCATTTGGGGAAGGAAGAAGAGGGGGGAAGTTTTTGTTATGAATTTACTTTGACAGTGCTGAACATGACCTGGTGTTAATTCACTACTGTAGGTTCTAGTGAAAGGGAAGGCAGGGAGAGGAGCAGGGATCGTGGTAGGGATGACTACGATGAAAAGGAAACCAGGAACAGAGATAGAGGTGATCATGGAAGGGACCAGCGCCGGAGCAGGAGCCGGAGCAGAGACCGTGAAAGGGAAAGGGAAAGGGGGAGGGAGAGGAGACGAGACCACGAGTATGAGAGAAGTAGGGAGCGTGATCGGGACCGGGACCGACGCCACAGGTGAAGAGAGAAATGACAGGGCTTTCTGTTCTTACGTTGCATTTGCCAATTTTTGTAGCCATGGGACCTGTGGTCCCCTGGTCTTGTGTTAGTAACTGGGGGCGTGCATTGTTGCTCTGAAACTGATTTTTGCTTTGAGTGATTCGCTGCACTGGCACTTTATTCAGATATTCCGTTTCTTCTGTGATTACTTTTATGTTTGTGGAACACGTATGACACTTACGGATCCATTGCCATGTCCATCACGAGCTAGAAGTAGTCATTGATCTCGAGCAGCAAACTCATCTGGGATGTTGTGGATTTGGGCGACTTGGATGAAAGTTCAGTTTCTAGGAGTTAGGCGTTAGGTCTTAAGTTGCATCCTCTGATCATTTGTTGAGATGAGGCGCAGAGCACACCTGCCGGACCTTGGAGCAGGGCAAGATCCAGAGCTAGCAGGTGGTGCTATGACTCCTAAGCTGTAATGTGTCAAGCAAGGTGATGCAACTCGAGGAACGCACCTCAAGCTCGCATGGCGGCATGGCGCACTCATTCTCAGGCCGGGAGACTCGCCAGCATGGTCGTGTAGCCGCCAGCCGTGCACGCTGTCGAATGGATGGGTGAGCGAATAACTCAAAAGAGAGGGAGGACGACGGAAGGAAGGTGGAAGCTGGTGGAGCGACCTGCCGGAGGAGTACTCGTAGTCCGTAGAGCTTGTCGGCGGGTGAGAAGACGATGAGCGCAACCTCGGTGTTGCAGAGGACGTGTGTTGAAGAGCCCTGCGCTGGAGCGGCGTTTGGCGGCTCGATCGGTCATCGATCTGCCGCAGCTGCACGTGGCTGTGCGACGCAATCGATGACCAGTCTGCCTCCATCGAGTCCGGGAACCCAAGCCTTGGCTAATCGCGCTCACCTCGTCGGTCAGAATGGAGACGCTGGCGCCTGACCGTCGCATGGCTGATACTGCATCCTCATCTACTCTGCTGGGGAAGCAATGCCGCCTCCTCGAGAAAGGTCGAGGAGGGAGACAAATGGCTTAGGCCAGCGCAATAGATATACTATCACGAGACGACCGCTCAGTTGCCTGGTGGTTTCCTGCATCAATTGTTCGGAGGATAATGCACCACATTATTTTGGTGGATCAACTCCAAGGTGTTGATATATAGAAATAGCACAAAGTGTTGAAGGAACAGCTTCAACGTGCTAAGTAGATAACGTCCTAAGAGCAGTCCGAATCCACGGATAATACGAGCTCAATTCAAAGCTCAACAACAAGATCTAGTTCAAGATTTTAAGATAGAAACCTAGAGTTCTATTCATTTGGTGGGAAATACAAGACAAAAGTTACCAAACTTGAGGACATTGCCTCTATTTATAGGATATGAGCCCTTACACAACTCATATACACTTAATATGACAACTAATAAGCTACTAGATGACAGCTAACATGACAACTAATATATTACTCAATGACACCTAAGAAACAACTCATAGGACACCTTAGTATCTTCTAGTATCATGTATATGATATATGCTATGACATCATTACATTACTTCTAGACTAAAAGCAATTCTCTAGTAGAAAAATAAGAGGTCAAAAAGTTTGAATTCATATGCTTGGTTTAAATTCATGATCCTAGTAGTAAAATCAGATTTCTCGTCATTATATCCTAATCCTCTTTGTGTCCTTGAAAAATTCAGCGGTCTTGGCGCCACTACTTTAACTTTTGGTCCTCCATCTTAGTATTAATTTTTTGAGCATCTTAACGACTTCAAATGAAAAGTCAAAACTAGAAAGTTGTAGATCTCATTGAGATCTCATATGCTTGAATACATGATTTTTTGAATGTTCATGATCCATCTATATGATGTCCCTCATCAGTTTTTTCATTGAAGTCTCTCATATTTGAACTTGATTGAAACTTTAACGGCGCTAGAGCCTCGACGGAAGTGGCATGGAGGACCCAAAAGTTGAAGTTCGAAGTCCAGTGGACACAAAGAATTACGATCTTTTATTATAAAGAAAAATCTGTTGTTGTTGTGGATGATAAAGCGATAGATCAGCCACATTAAAAGTGTTGGAAATGTTCATCTTTCTTGGTAGATCAACAACATAAGCATTGTCATTTATCTTCTTCAAAATCGAGAACGGGCCATATTTCCTTTGCCTTAGCTTTCCATGAACTCCTGCTGGCAATCTCTCTTTTGTAAGATATACCATCACTTGGTCACCAACTGCAAATGACGTTGGTCTTCTTCTTTTGTCGGCCAATTGTTTGTACTTCTGATTTGACACTTCTAGGACATCATGGACTTCTTTGAACAAATTAGAATAGTTGTTAGCAAAGCTTGTTGATGATATTGAATTCTCCCTTGAAGGTAGTTTTATTAAATCAACCACATGCTTTGGAACTTTTGTGTAGACAATGGAGAATAGGCTCCTGCCTGCAGATCTATGCTCTGAATTGTTATAAGCAAATTCGGCAGGTGATAAGACTAAATTTCATTGTCCTTTCTTGCTTCCACATATACATCGAATTAAGTTACCCAAGAACTTGTTCACTACTTGTGTTTGGCCATCTATTTGGGGATGTGTTGTGCTTGAAAATTTCAGTTCAGTGTTGATTTGCTTCCATAATGTAAGCCAAAATGAAGCAAGGAATTTGTTATCACGATCTAAAACAATTGATCTCGGAACACCATGCAACCTAACTATTTCTCTAAAGAAAAGATTAGCCACATGATGAGCATCTATTGTCTTTCGACATGGAATGAAATAAGCCATCTTAGAGAATCTGTCAACTACAACATATACTGCATCATTCCCACACCTTGTTCTTGGCAAGCCAAGTATAAAGTCCATTGAGAGATCCTCCCATGGTGCATTTGGGGTTTCTAATGGAATATATAATCCGGTGTTCTAGACTTGGCCTTTATAGGTTTGGCATACAGGACATCTTTGCACAAACTTTCCAGCATCTCTTTTGAGTTGTGGCCAATAATAACGTTCTTGCAAGTTGGCTATGGTCTTGTCACGCCCAACGTGGCCCCTAAGATCACTTGAATGTAGTTCTCTAATTAATTTGTCACGTAGAGAACTTCTTGGAATGCATAGTTGATCATTCTTAAAGAGATAACCATCTTGCACCACATAATCTTTATCTAATGGCTTCCCTTGTAGATGCTTCAACCAGACTTGACCAAAGTCTTCATCATGCTCATATAATTTCTTCATTTGGTCCATACCTGGAAGTTCAGCCTCAAAAGATGTTAGAAGACAAGCACGCCGACTCAAAGCATTGGCCACTTTGTTTGTTGCTCCTGACTTATGAACAATGAGATAGTTAAATTTTTCTAAGTATGCTTCCCATCTTGCTAACATGCGATCCACATGCTTTTGATTTCTGAAATGCTTCAGAGATTGATGGTCAGTGTAGACAATGAACTCCTTAGGTAACAAATAAACTTCCCAAGTTTTTAAAGCTCTGAAAGCTGCATATAGCTCTTGTTGATAGGTACTCCATTTCTGCCTTGCTTCACTTAGTTTCTCACTAAAGAAAGCAATGGGTTTTCTCTCTTGAGATAGAACAACTCCAATGCCTACTCTACTTGCATCACATTCCAGCTCAAAAGTCTTGTTGAAATCAGGAAGGACCAAGACTAGAGCTTGTGACAGCTTCTTTTTAATTTCTTGGAAACTTGCTTCAGCAAATTCATTCCATTGAAATTTCCCTTTCTTTAAACATTCAGTAATTGGTGCCATAATAGTGCTAAAGTTCTTGACAAATCTTCTATAGAAAGTTGCAAGACCATGAAAACTCCTCACTTCTGTAATAGTCTTTGAAGTTGGCCAATCTCTTGTTACAGCAACTTTGGAATCATCAACATGAATACATTAACTTGTTATGACAAAGCCCAAGAAAAGTAGTCGCTTCTATAGGAAAACACATTTCTTCAAATTGACATAAAGCTCATTTTCCTTTAGAACTTCTAATACTTGCCGAACGTGATCAAAATGCTCATATTCATTCTTGCTATATATTAAGATGTCATCAAAATAAACCATAACAAATCAAGATAAGAAGGGTCGAAGGACTTGGTTCATCAAATGCATAAAAGTACTTGGTGCATTTGAAAGTCCAAATGGCATAACAAGCCATTCATATAGCCCTTCCTTGGTTTTGAATGTTGTTTTCCATTCATCACCAGGTCTAATGCAAATTTGATGATATCCACTTCTTAAATCAAGCTTAGTGAATACATTTGCCCCACTTAATTGATTCAACATATCGTACAAACGGGGAATAGGAAACCTGTATCTTATTGTGATCTTGTTGATTGCTCTACTGTCTACACACATACGCCAAGAACCATCCTTCTTTGGTGTGAGCAAGGTTGGTACAGCACATGGACTAATGCTCTCTTGGATATGTCCTTTTTTAGTAACTTTTTCACCTTCTCCTTCAATATAGCATGCTCTTTTGGGCTCATTCGGTAGTGTGGCAGATTAGGAAGAGTTGCACCAGGAACGAAGTCAATTCAGTGTTGAATTTCTCTCATTGGTGGCAAGTGTTGTGGCTCCCCAAGTATACTCTGAAATTCAGATAATAGACCTTGTATCTTCCGCTGGAATTTCAACAACAGGTTGCTCTTCTCCCTTAACGATCAAGGCAGCACATAAATTTGCTTCTTTCACATCTTCTATAAAGTCTCTTGATGTTTGAAAAATAGCTAACATATTCTTCTCTTCTACTTTAGAAGTAGAACCATCCAATTTCTTAGGTAGGATTATAATCCTTCGCTTGTTCCAAATGAAAGAGTAAGAATTGTTCCTTCCTTTATGTGTAGCATCCACATCAAATTGCCAAGGTTTTCCAAGAACATGGCTTGCATCCATGTCAACTACATCACACAGAATATTTGAGCGATAATATTTGCCCAAAGAAAGTGGCAAATTACATTGCTTTGTAATCTTCATATTCACTCCTTTCTTAATCCATCCAATAGTGTATGGGTTTGGATGATCTTGAGTTTCAAGCTTCAAATGGTTCATTAAACTTTGAGAAATTAGATTCTAACAACTGCAATTATCAATTCTCACAACTGCAATCAAAATTATAAGCAACAACAAGTAGCTGCAACTAGTTGGAACTAGAAGAAATTAGTTGCAGGAATTGTAGCTGAAATCAATTGGAAGAAATCAGTTGCAGGCTTCCAGAAACAGCTGCTGAAATCAATTGAAACTAGATAAAGCCAGTTGACTTCAGCAGTTACAAGTAGAAGCAATGAGTTACAATCAGTTGGAACTTTTTGAAATCAATTGGAAGCAACTGAACCAGCTGAAACTAATTAGACTACAAGCAGCTTGAAGGAGTTTGAATCACTTAGAATATAGTACTATAAACTTCTCCCTTGACCTCATGTTATTGATATGCATGAGAATACTTTGTGTATTCTTGCATGCACAAATTGAGGAGGAGTTTAGCTTATATCTTGTGAGACTAATGGTTTCTTTCAAGTTCATACTGAATAGTCTCACACATTGGAGAAAGAAGAACATCAATGGACGATGGATGGTTCCAATGGAATCTTTGGGTATTCCAAAGGTTATTCTAGGAGGTCTTGGTCTTTATAAACTAAGTGCTCCCGGTTTATTGTCGAATGCCCCAATCCTTTAGTGGAACTAGATTTGAATGAGTTGGAGAAAAGAATTGAAGAGTGGACTTTCATTGCTATTTCTCCTCTCTAGAGCTCATCAAATGCACATGATTCATCCCATTGATCACCAAGGATCTTGTCAACAAAGAGTGGTAACTCCTAGTTCACAAAATGCAAATTTCATGAATTTTACCCTTTGCCCTCTGTGTGAGTTGCTTTAGGTAAAGAAAAAACTAGGAACCTAATATGGATCTTGAATGATCACAAGAGCTCAATTTCACCACCTTTCATCAAGTGATAACTATGGTCATCCAAATCATTGAAGTCTCACTTATGATGGTCATATCGATGAAAATTTGTGTGGTGATCTATCTACCTTGGTGATGGTATGTTTCCTTGGTATAATTTTAATTGTTGCAAATTTATCATGCCTTGACTAAGATATAGGATGGACTCCTCTTGACTCTTAAACCGATTCAAGTGCACTTCACAAGTAATTCAAGTACTTGATGCACATATTAAGGGGGAGCCCATTCTATGTCTTGTGTCTTTTGAGACTAATCTTTTCTTCTAGTGAATTTATGTAGTCTCTTGGTGAGAATGAGTTTCTCATGGGTATGCTACATTGACTCAATCCAAATTGATAAAGTTATCTCTCATATTCATTTGGATTGCAATTTTATCTCTTGTGTAGCTACTCTCCATAATATAGCTTAAATTCCCTTATTTGGACTTAATTGACCAAAAGTGCATATGTTTTTGCCTTCCACATATATATGTATGCACTATCAAAAAGGAGGAATTTAGTCTATGTTATGAGGTTTTGCAATTAGTGATCTACATGCCTTCCACATCCAAAATGATCACTAGTTGTGAAACTCTAGCTTGTGCAATTTAATGCTATCTCTTGTCTTTATGAGCATTCCCTAGGTGACATTATAAGATACAAGAATCCATTCCAATTGGCATCAACTTGTGAAGACTCTCCTTCAAGTGGTGTCAAAACTGTGAAGATCATATTTCAATTGGTATTAGTGGATAATCTTTCAATTCGGTATATCAAGAAATATGTCTTCAGTTGGTATCTCAAAATGACAAGAAGAGCTAGCAATGGACTTTCAAACAAGATCAAGCACAAGTTTGTGAAATCTTCATGAAGGTCATGATTAAAAGAGATGGGCACAAATGAAATCTTTTTGCATTATGCCAAGCCCATCAAAGCACTAAATTCAAAATATCATGATAACGGTGGAGATTATGAGGCTTAGAACAAAGGTATATCGCTCCACGGACTCTTATACTAGCTTTGTGCATCTAGGCCCTTACATGCTAGTGTGTGCATGTGTATACAATATTTTGAGTCACACCATGAGTTTGTTCTTGTGGTGACGATTAGAGAATTATTTAGATATTTGGTTGATATCTCTTGTGGTGATGGTATGAGTCAGTCTCATGTTAAAAGTGTCATCTAAGTGAGGTATGAGCCAAATATGCTGACTTCTCAAGAATCTTGACTTAACATGTTGCATACTTTGTTTGGTAGAAAACTCAGGAGAGAAATCCTATATGCTGAACTTTTACCTACCTCTTGCCCTCACTTGTCTACCATTATTTCCTCCTTTTAGTGGAGAGATCCTTTTTGGAGATTAATGCCAAAGGGGGAGAAATATTGGGAGAGGGTGTCAGGGAAAGAGATTGATATGAGGATTTAAAGGGGTAAAAGGGAGGCATATAAGATTTTTCAATTTTTATTGCGTGGTGTGTGTAAGGATAGTTTAAATTGATGCTCTTGATAAGGACCATACATGCTAGTGTGTGATGTTCATGCCTTGAATGATGTGTTGTTTATTTTCTCTGACTGCCACTATGCGGCAGTGCCGCGCTCACTCGCAGAAGTGCCGCACATGACAGCTTCAGAAACTTCTTGAGTGCATGAACTACCATGAGCATCATGTTTATCATGATGACACCTTGCACCCCACGGATGCTAAAATATAGGAGAGTTCCCACACTTTATCTTGAATATGTGCATTTGGCATTTGAGGCCAAAATTTGAATTCCTTTCAATGCACACATTTAGGGGGAGCTCACTATATCATAGGATTTAAAATATTATTATTTATCAATCTCTTGTAAGCTTTAATTGTGTTGTCATCAATCACCAAAAAGAGGGAGATTGTAAGTGCATCTAGTCCTTTAGTGGGTTTTGGTGAATTGAATGACAACACCATTAAAGGTCTAACAAGTTTGCTAAGTGTTGAACAGGAAATTGAGTTTATTGCATACACTTGTGGATTTGTGGAATGAGAAGTGTATATAGGTTCAACAAGAAGGCGAACTTAATGATATTCCACATAATGTTCAAATCAAGGCCAAAATTGTGTATTGTTGTGTTGGAAGATCACGGAAACAATATAGTTCAAGAGAAAGACAACAATGCAAATGGAGTTGATGAAATGACTTCTATGTTGAGGAATATCATAGTATCATGAGAAAGCAAGCATATTTGGCAAATGTTAAAAGAGACATGAGTTGATGATTTTGGATTGGTCTCAGTAATGGTTTGCTTTGCATGAACAAGAAAAGTTTGATAGTGGATTAGCTTTGATCATGGATTGAAGAATGAGTCAAGAATGCATGAGTGAAGAAATACCAAACAAATGTTTAAATGACAAAGGACACAACTCATACTGGATATAAGTCGGTCTCTATGTTGGTTTGCTTGTATGGATAAAGATTTGAAAAATCACTTTGCATTGCTTTGATCAAGCTAGAAGTATGAAGATAGATACTGAAGTGAGTGTTAGGAGTGTTAAGCCAAGATGAAGAGGATATAAGGAATCGTGAATTGACTTGACTATATTGATGTTGATTCATATATGTTCTTATGTGAATCAAACTAAAGCTTGATTGATCTCAACATTCATATCTAGAAGATATTCAAGCAAAAATTATACTATTGAAGAAATGGCTTTTCAATGGATGCTTAATATGATGTGACTTGAGTATGGCTTGATAAGGTGAAGATAGCAAGGAAAGGGTTTCGAGGGACTAAGCGAAGGTGAAGGGCAAGCGATGGCTTGAGGACCGAGGTACCATGGCTAAGGTGAAGAAGAGAGTACTTGCATTGAGTCGAGGAACTAATCAAGCTATGAGGAGTCATATTGTGTTGAGGATAAAATCATTAGTGAAAGTAACTTGAAGCCATTGAGTTGAACTCATATGTAAAGAAATGGTTCAAGTCACATGCTCAAGGTGTGTTTGCTCAAATAGATGAGATAAAGATGATTGCAACCCCTTATGATGATATTGAGAAGAAATGGCATATGAAGACATTGAAGACTCAAGTGGTTAAAATGGTTATATTCTCTCGATCTTGAGTATAGGTATGTCGTACTATCAAGGGGGATGCAATACGAATCATAGACAAGTCTCAAGTGCTCAAACTAACTGAGCCCAAGTGCTAACATGAGAGAAACACATTAGCACAATACTTGCACTTGTTGATCTTGGGGCTTGCTCTTGGTTGGGCTGGATAGCCCTTGAAACAAGCTTTCTAGAAAGCCCAAGATCACTGAAAAAGGAGTTCGGAGTAAAAAGTTATGGCATTTTATGTGAGGTGACCTTTGCTGTTTCTCAGAGCTACGGCAGTACCGTGAATTTTCGCAGCAGTGCCACGCCGCAGCAGTGCCGTGAGTTTCAGCGGCAGTGCTGCACTTGTGCAGGTCATAACGGCTAGTTTTTGAACTGCAACGGCTAGCTTGTGTGGGGTGGCTATAAATACCCATCCCACGCCTCCTGGTGTTGCTGCTGATGCTCCAACCATTCCAAACCCTTCCCAAGCCATTTGTGAGCTCTCTCTAACCCCTCTCTTTGTGAGAGTGAGTGATTAGTGATTGATTAAGTGTTAGAGAGCAATTAAGAGCAAGCCAATCCTTGAGCATTTGTTGGGCTTCGTCAATCTTCGTTGCGCATTTGTTACTCTTGGGGTGAAACCTCCTAGACGGCTAGGCATCACCCGATGAGCTCCCGTGCTTATGGTGAGCCACGGGATAGTTTGTTAATCACCCCATTGATCTAGTGGAAATCCCTCATCTCAAGAGTTCACTCTCTTAACTTGAGAATAAGGATAAGGGTTGCAAAGCCTAAGCCTTAGTGGCTTCCTCAACAACGTAGACTTAGGCAAGCCATGGTGGCGAGCTGAACCATGGGATAAATCTTGTATCTTGTCTCCTTTATGTTTGGAATTGCATTATCCGTGTTCCACTCGATCTACTTGGTTGTGTGTGTTTATGAGTGTAGGCACTTAGTGGACTTGCCACTGGACATCTCCATGCATATCTCCAAGTTTGGGTTCTAGGTGTAGCTGCTGTTGCAGCTCTCTATGTAGGCGCGGCAGTGCCACATTCTTAGTGAGGCAGTGCTGTAGTGCGGCAGTGCCGCACGATGGAGCAGCAGTGCCATGCACTCTACTAATCCGCTGCAAGTTTTATTTGTTGTTAATTTTCAGAAGCTCCTATTCACCCCCCCTCTAGGCGACATCAAGGTCCTTTCAATCTTCATCATCACTTTCATGGCATGTAGTGTTGACTACCTTCCTCCTAGGACAGTTGTGGGATACATGTCCTTCTTCACCACACTTGTAACACTTGACAACATTTTGGTTTCTCTTTGCTCTACTCTTCTTTGCAGCTTGCTTTTGTGCAGGTTGCGTTGTTTTTGCTTGAGTAGCTTTCTCCATCTTGCTACTATAGCCTTTTGAAGATCCTTCTATGGGAGAATATGAATGAGATTTAATTATCTTCTTTGTCTTGACATGCCTTTCAGCCTTTAATGCTAGAGTTTGTGCTTGATCAATCGACCAAATCTATTGCATGACTAACTGATCTCTAATAACTTCAGTGAGACCATTGATGTACCTTGCAACTTGTTGATCTTCAGTTTTAGCAAGGTTGCACCTAACTTGCAGCCTTAAAAACTCCTCTGTATATTCCGAAACAAACCGATTTCCTTGAGAACAATTCTGAAATTCAGTGAAAATAATTTTCTCATAATCAGCGGGCAAAATATAGCCTTTAAAAGTGCCCTCATTTGATGCCAATATCTTATGCGAGGTTCACCCCTCAACCTGCGCTCTTCTTGATGATGGTGCCACCATGCACCAGCACCTCCCTTCAGCTTATATGCAACCAAAGGAACTTTGCGATCTTGGCTAATATTCATAATATCAAAGAATGTCTCAACTTCATATAGCCAATCAAGGAATTCTTCAATATCAACACTGCCATTAAAAGTAGAGATTTTAGCTTTCACTTTATATGTATCTCCTACATAGCGAGCATTCCTCCTTGAATTTTCATAAAGATCATCTTCTTCCTGTAGTTATGTCGGTGTTTCAAGTAAGCACCGGCTAGTAAATTTGTATATTGCACGTCTGACCCGGATAGTGTGCTAAGAGGACACAAGGATTATACTGGTTCGGGACAAATGTCCCTACGTCCAGTTTTGAGCTGCTCGTGTTACTAGCACTAAGTTTGTAGTAGGGGGTTACAAACTGGTGAGAGAGGGAGGTAGCTCCCAAGTCTCTGGTGTGATGCGGTGTGTTTGTCCGATGAATCGCCGTTTTTCTAGTGGGACGCCCTGCTTTACTTTTATAGGCCAAGGGAAAGTAGGGGTTACAGCTGAAGGGAAGAGGAAAAAGGAAAGAGAAATAAGGCTCCTAGAGGTGCGCCGTTCTCCTCTTCACGTGGGTTCCGCTGACTCTATAGATCGTGGTGGCAGCGGCGTCATACCCGAGTCCTGTTGGCCGCTGTAGCTTACGTGTGGGTGTCATGCGCCATTCTTTTCTTCTGTCCCATCCGAGTGGATGGAATGGTCAGCAGGTCCCCTGACAGAAGCCATGTGGGGGGGGGGTTAGCGGTACAGTGCCAGTCAATGGACGCCGGTTGACTGACGTTGGACGATGGTCGGGTAGGGAGTTGGCAGCACAGTGCTAGCCTGTTGATGCGATGGGTGACATGAGTTTCCTCGTATGGCGGATGCGACCGCCAGTCGCATCAGGACATGTCCGAGACGTGCTCCTGGGCGTGCGCTTCCATGTTGTAGTGGTTGAAGCGGTTCGAGCCCTACCCTAGGACCACTGCTTTGGTTCGGTAGCAGATCCGATCCCAAGGATCAGGTGAGGCAGAAATCTCTCCCTGGGAGTCGAGCGAGATAGAATCCGACCCACGGGGGTTGGACATGGCGAGGCCCTCCTCGTGGGACCGGATGAGGCGTGTCCCGGCCCCTGGGGGTCGAACGATGCGGAAACCTCATCCTCGGCGTCGGACGAGGCGGGGCCTGGCCCCTTGGGGTCGGATGAGGAAACCTCGTCCTCATCATCGAACGAGGAGTGGCCCGGCCCCTGGGGGTCGAACGAGGTGAAAACTTCACCCTCGGAGTCGGACGAGGCCGTAGCTGCATCTTTAACCATCGGATGAGGCGACGTGATGCTCTTTAATCCTTTGGCTCGGATACCTGGGTATAGATATCCGATAGTAGCCCCTAATCCTTCGGAGGAGCGAGACACTTCTGCAAAGGCTTTTTTCGCGATTTGTTGCTCCCGTGGCCGTTATGCCTTGGAGGTGGTCGTTATTGGAACTTTGGTGTTTTCCCCTCGGTTTGTTAATGCACATAAGGTAACCGAGTAGGATTTAGATACCAAGCCTCCATGTGGGAGATTGGCAAAAGTGGACACAGGCGCCCAGTCCCCGAGGAGGACACACGCCGGTAATTCTTTTTCCACAGGGTGCGCGCGAGCGCACCTGGTGGGTGTAGCCCCTAAGCCTTTGGAGGAGTGAGACACTCCTGCAAAGGCTTTTTATGGTCTGTTGCTTGAGGGCGCACGGATGGTAGGTTGCGTATGACACTCGTCGTTTGTCTACGACCACGTGTTTGGTCTCCCTGTGATGCCGAGCCCCTGCACATAGCAGGGGCCCGGTCAGGGGGTCGGTTTGTCTTGTGATCGTCATCCCTCATGCGTTCATTCGCTAGAACAAAGGGGCTGAGCCAGGTCGTGCTTTCCTCGCTGGACGAAGCACGGTGCTCGGTGAGTTGTTAATGGGCTTGTTCGAGTGGAGCCCCGGCATCCCCTTCACGGGGGCCCGGTTCGAGGTTAGCTGGTGACTGACTCCAGATTCTTGGTGGCTGGTTCATAGAGTTCCCGGATCTGTTCAACCGGTCTGAGGGCTCGATGCCTTTATTTTAGGTAAAAACCATGGACCTTGCATCATCCAAGACTCGAATCGAGGGTTGGGACGCCCGTGGCGCTTCGTGCTCTTGGGGTGCTGGCCACTAGCGGGCCCATCCTTAACCTCTCCTCACTCTAAGGTGCCCTAGAGCCGTTGTGAACCCATTAGTGGGCCAGCCTTTGAACTCCTAGGCGTTAATGGGCCGTAGGAGCATTTTCAACTCCATATCCCTCTTACCTGCAGCGGCCCGTGGCCTTTGAAGTCAAGCCATCGTTCGGCGGATCCTTCGCGGGGAAGATTGGGATAGGCGTGCGCTCGTCTCTTAAGGCAGTGAGGCGACTAATGCTGTGAGAAATAATGAGGACTCGAGCCCCAAAGGAAACGGATCTGGTAGGGCATGTGGTGCATAATTTAGGTAGACGGTTCACCCCTTGCCTGTTCCACCCTTGCCTTATAAATGAAGCGGTTTCTCCCCAGCCTCCGTAGCGCAGTCGCATCCTTTGCCCTTCCAATCTTTCTGCCTTTCGCTCTCGAGTCCCAGCCTTTGTTTCTCTGTTTCCACTCCACCGCCAGCGAAGTTCTTGCTCTCCAGCCTTACGCCGCCGCCGGATCTTTTGCATTGCCATCCTCATTCCTTGATGGAGTCATGGCCTTGCTCCGACGTTCTCCGTGTGCGCATGGAGGGTCTAGTCAAGAAGGGCCTTCTCTGTGCAAGGATGGCGGCAAATGAGTGGATCATACCTGGAGGCGAGGATTCATCCCCTTCCATGAGTGGGGGTTCGTGACACGTCCCCACCGATTCCTCCGAGGGCTGCTGCACCACTACGGGCTAGAGCTGTAGCATCTGAATCCTAATGGGATTCAACACATCTTGGCCTTCATCGTGCTGTGCAAGGGGTATCTGGGGATCGAGCCCCACTTCGAGCTATGGAAGTACTTCGCCGTCGAGCTATGGAAGAAGAAGGAGAAGAAGAAGCCAGACCTGGCGGTGCTGATGGGGTGCGTGAGCATCCGTCAGCGGGGCAGCCGGGCATTGAAGTATATGTCCATCCCCTTGTCGAAGTCCAACAAGGGGTGGCACAAGCTTTGGTTCTACCTGAAGAACGACGACAATGCCCCCCTGCCAATCTTCACCGGCCGCCTGATCGAGGAGGTGCTGGGGGCGTGGAGATACGGGCCCATCGAGAAGGAGCAGAAGAGGCTCGATGACCTACTCAAGGCCATCGCGACTCTGAAGCGCCGCAGCCTTCGCGGGGCCGGCGTCATCGGAGCATACCACTTCAGGAGGCTGGTGCCGCTGATGGCGCTCGCCCTTCTGATGTATAAGATGATGATAGATTCCATGCTCGAAGGGACGGTGATGGTCGCTGGTGAGGCCCTCAGCATTGGCAAAATGGCACAATGCCTTAAGGAGGTGATGGAGTTCCCGATGGATCCATCGGTGGATCTCACCCCGGTGTACCAGGTCCTGGGGCATCCCGCGATGTGGCCGGATGCGGGTTTCGTCGAACTGGTAAGCCTTCTCCGAGTTTCTTTTATTGATCGACCCTCCTCTGTTCTCAAATTCTAACCATCGGGATTTGCCGGCCTCATCGCCCATGATTCCGACCCGCCGCTGCTAGAGGATGCGGCGCGGAGGGTGGCGAACCGCGCCATGGCTGAGGCGGCGAAGGCGAAGAAGGATCGAAAGAAGGCGAGGAAGGAGCGAGGGAAGCTCCAACATGGAAGGCGTCGGCAAGGCTTGGAGGAGAGCGATGACAATGAGGAGGAGGATGTAACACCCGGTGTTATGCAAGCATTTAGGCACTGCAAATCATGCATCATCAAGCATCCTAATCATACATGCCTAATCATGTAAATAATAACTGAAACAATGCTTTGAAACATATGAAACATGCTCGTGAAACATGAATGTTGCATATACTTGTTTAGAGTTATTTTTGCCCTAATTATGCTTGCTAGGGTAATAAAACATGTTGGCTATAATTGTAAATCATCTAGAATTTATTTAGCACAATTTTTGGAGCAAAGTTTGTATTCAAACTTTGACAAAATATGCTTTTGAAATTATTATTAAAAATGGTAAAAAATCCTCCCTATTTAGCTTTTACTTCCCAATTAAAAATCTATGCAAAATTATTAGTTGGTCCCTAAAGCAAAATTGTAGAGGCTTAAAATCTAAGCAACTTTTATTTTGGGCCAAAGTTTGAAACTGCTTTGAAAAATTTCAAAAATTCATTTGAATGAATTTGGGGAGAGAAAAGAATTTAAAAAAAAGAGAGATCATTTTTCACCTTACTGGGCCGCCGCCTCCTTTTTGGCCCAGCCGCACAGGCCGGCCCGGCCTGCCTCCGCGCCACCATCCGCTCGCCCGCACCAGCGCCCCGACCGACGTCAGGACGTGCGCGCCACGTGGCCTCCATGCGCCGGCGAGCACGCCGCGCGGCAACACCGGTCTGCCCGTCCCGACCAGGCCGCGCTGCCTTCAAGGCTCGGCCGACCTCACCCTGGCGTCGCACTCGCCCCTCCATTTCGCTCTCTCCTCCACCAACGCAAGCAGCAGCCGCAGCAACGCTCGCTCCGCTGCGCGCCATCGCCGGCGTAGCCGTTCTAGCCACGCCTGACCACCGTAGCCCGCTACGTCTTCACCACGCCTTCGCCTCCACCTCGCGCAACCAGTGCTCACGCCAGTTCGCTGTGGTAAGTCTTCTCCGGCCGGGAATTCCTCGTCGGAGTGAGCTCCTCCTCACCGGAGCTTGGCTCCACGCGGACAGCCCCGCTCCGTTTCCTCTCCCGCCTTCCTTCCTCGCGCACGAGCACCGCACTGCGTGGCCGAGTATCCCGAGCACCTCCTCTCACCGTGCCATGGCCGGGGACGCCTCATCGGCGACGACCCGCGAGCACCGCTGGGTTCGCACGAGTGTGGGGAGCACGCCGGTCACCTTCACCGGACCGAAGACCTCATCGTCGGCGAGCTCTCGCCGCCGGTGATCTCCTCTGTTTTGGTTCGGCTGACGGGTGGGGTCCCGCTGAACCCCGGGCCCATTTGTCAGTCCCTATGTGTGTACACGCGTGTTCAAATCCGGGTGCACCCAGCGTTTTCATCGGCTGGTTTTCAAAAGGATTTCAAAAATGATTTCAAAAACATATTAAATAGCTTGTAAAATATATATCTCGAGTTCTCTTGCTCCAAAATTTATGAATCAAATTTTGTTGTGTTCCTTGTCACCAGATCTACATGATAAAAATATTGCATGCCATTTTTTAGATACTTTAATGTAGAGCTTTATTTAATTCTTGATATTGCTGATATCTTGTAAATTGTTTAGTAAATCCTATATGTATCAGAAAAATATGATTCTAAGTTTGTTACTCTTCTTGTGTAATGTACTTTCTGTGAAAAATATATGCCATGCATGTCCTGTAGAAAAATTATGAGGTGTAGTTCAAGTGCCTTTAATGGCTGATTTTTGTTATTTTTGCTAGAGAGCAAAATTTGTATAAAACATGCATGTGATAATTTTTGTACAGTGATTGTATGCTATGAAGATCATGGGAAAAATACTAAATTTGTTGTTTGACACTTTTCATAATACAAAGTATTTTCGTGCTCATATTTAGGTCCAAGCTTGTCATTTTTGTGTAGGCTATTCCACTTATCCAAATGCCATAAAAATTTGATGGTAGACTACTTAGGGTAGTACTGTGCTATGGTAATTTTCTAAGATTTTCTATGCTATAAAAATAGATGTTGCTATTCAAACATATTATTAATTAGGGTTTAATCAAATGTTGCTTTATGCATGATTAAGAAATTAGTGAAGCTTTGGTGTATCTTTGAAGCATTTAATGAGATGTGTTGACTTAGCATATTAGTAGTAGAAGAGAATGTAGTAGATGACATATGCTTGTAGTACATGTTCTTGGATGATATTGACTACCTTGCATGCAAGCACATTCATTGTGTTCATTTCATCTGATGCACCTTTTGCATAAGCACTTACGCACCTGCATCATACAGGATCGCAAACCGAGAGCCCGGTCGTCATACCCGAGGAGCCCGAGGAGCAGCTCGAGGTGCAGCCACAAGAAGTGACCGAAGCAGACGAGGAGGACGTTGAGGAACTTCCGGAGTGCCCCGATCACCGCCCGAGCTCCTTCGAGAGAGGCAAGCCCCGGAGCATTTTTCTCCCCAGTTTGCGATTATTAATTAATGCTTTACTTTAATTGATGCATTACGTTCAGGAGTTGTTTGTAACCCTTGCCACATTATACCTTGTCTACCTTTGTTATACTATATCCTTGTTACCCTGGTATCCACAGTCGAGTCAATGCTTAGCTGGCTTAGGCCGGTAGAAGTCGGGTGATTTCCTGTCACCTGCGAGCTATAGGTGGTTACCTGGATCTGCTTGGATAACTATGTAGTCATGGTATAACTAAGTGTTAATTTGAAGTTGAGACCGGACGAAGACTTAGAGTTTTGGACTGTAGTGCTTTCCGTCTGTTACGATTAAGGACCGACCATTGTTGGGCCTCAGGTCATGTTGAACGCATGCCTTACATTTAGCTGGCCGAATAAAGTACCTTTCGACCATGAAGCTGGGAGATTATTTGGGCCGAGTAGATTGCCCGGAGCGCACTGTACCGGAGCAGGTGTGGTAGGACACGGGGGCGCGATGATAAGACCGAAAGGCAGTCGGTCGGCCCCTGGGTACATGTGGTTCCTGGCAAACTCGAGATTTTTCCTGGATAGTTGACTCGGTGACCGATACCTCACTTTAGCGGGTGAGTGAGGTTTATGTAAGGAATAAATTACCAGCTGGTTAATAATCGATTCGAATCGCCATCGTTCACTGGATAGTGAACACTTGACTTGAGTTACTTCATCGTAGTAATGTTGATGGAACATTTGGACAATTATAATGAATATGACATTATGGAATTTGTTAATGATCATTGGTTATCATTATTTGCTTAATCACATGCTTGCTCTAGTATAGGTGCAAATGTAGTTGGCAGGTTAATAATAATTAACTTGACAATAATGCTTTTGGAAAGGTTCTTGAAATACTAAAAATGCCTCTTTTTGCAAATGAGTCAGCTACCCTACTATAAAGCCCTTCATAATCCTTGGTGTCACTTTATCTTCGGTTATGTCGGGTAAGTCTAGCTGAGTACCTTCTCATACTCAGGGTTTTATTCCCACTTGTTGTAGATGGGCAGATGTATTACGGCTACTGTATCAACTGCCTTTATCCTGTGATGGGTGATGCTTAGGATCATGGGCATGGTCATTCCTTAAGTCTCGTCTAATGCTTTTGTTGGAGATGATCATTAGCTGGCACTGTATTTGAACTCCGTGTGAGTGTGTGTGGTTTTGAACAAATGGCTTTCGCTACTTCTATTTGAACTCATTTTGTAATAACTATGTTTAAACTCTAATGTACCTATAATGCGAACTTTTATGTAATATGTGATGGTGACCGCTAAACTTATTATGATCTTGGCTGGTATGTGAGTTGGTTTGAAATCCTTCATGATTTCATAGACTACCGGGTTATACGGGCTTAAGTTTGCTAAATCGTCTGCTCTGGCGGGTGATTTTCTTACTTAATTTCGTATAATTGGTCGGTGCTGTTACAGCTGGCATCAGAGCATGGTTTAGCGTGTTACTATTCACAAGTGTATTTAAAACAAAAAGGCGTTTGAAAACATGATTTCTAAACTAAAAAGTGTGCCAGTGGTCATATCCTTTATGCCCAGTTAAGGACTCTAGGTGGCTTAATTAAGTACTGACTTGGGGTTCTTGCATCATATTTCTCTTTCGTTGCTCATACGACGTGCTATTGTATAAGTGCCACTTGTTTGAGTGGTAGTGTATGGATCATTTGCCTCTACGCCTTGGTAAGTGTGAGTTGTGAGAGCATGATCGGATACACCGCCGATCTAGGGTGAATGCTTATATGATGTTGGAGTAATTACATGTTCTATGCATGTTTTACAAAGGTATCTCATGTGTGGGTATTCCGTCCGTTGAGGTGACGCCATCAATAGGACGATGGTTCGGGTAGTTACTACCGTTGTACACGTATCTGGGGATTCGTGTAGGCGTGTAGATAAATTTACTACTTTCATGCATTCATTGGGAATTGGGCTAAAATGAATCTTCTGCAGGTACATAATAATGTTATCGTGTAGACGTATTAGTTACGTATTTGAGAGATCATTTGTATGCCACCGAATTCGTCGCTAGAAATTATTTATTTCATAGGTTTGTGAAAACGTATGGCACGTACATACATCATATTACTTGTGCATGTCATTCATGTCATGCATTCCTCCCCTTATAAATTGATTATCCCATTTTGATAAAAGTTGTATCACCTAAAATATGTTCCCACGGGGTAATAAAAGAAATTTTGCTACAGATGCCCCGCACGAAGCAGACTGCCCGTAAGTCCACCGGAGGAAGAGCACCTCGATGTCAGTTGGCCCTGAGGGAGCACCGCACCATGGACACCTTCTTGAGCGAGTTTGGCATGCCGACCTTGCTTTGGAGAGTGCTCCATGATGTGAGGTACCCAGAGGGTCAAGAGCCGGTGTACTCTTGGAATGAGAGCCAGTTAGCAGAGGATGGACTTGCAGTGGTAGAGATCACAGTTCCTGCTCTTGGTGATGCTCCAGAGTAGGATGGTTGGCACTTTGAGTTTGAGGGTCGCACTCCTATGGAGGGTGCAGAGGGAGCAGCTTTTCGTGTCATCAGGGGCATCATGAGCAGATTTCCCAGTGAGCTTGCAGCAGCTCTAGCTGGCACTTTTCCTAGGGACGATCCTCGTGATGCTATTTGGGTTCAGCCTCAGGGAAGTGCTTTGGTCAGAGGTCCAGCTGAGGGCCAGGCTAGCGACAACCATGCTATGAGTGCTATGTTTGCCGCTATCAGAGCGTATCAGGGTCTTGAGTGTACCTACTGGACTTTGACTGGCTTACGTGGTCATGATAAGCTCAAGGTAAGAAAGCAGAAGAAGAAGCAGGCACATGCTATAGCTAGTTTGCAGGAGCAGATGGCTGATATGAGCTTACAGCGGGACCAGGCGGTAGAGAGAGGTGATAGAGCTATGCAGCAGGTGCATACGTTGACTCAGGCCAACAACAATGCAGACCGCATGATTGGACAGTTGGTTCAGGAAAGGAATGAAGCCTAGAACGAGAGGGACCTCCTGCTGCAGAGGGTCGATGAGCTAGAGGAGTACAACGTCAACCTGCACGAGGAGTTTCACGCGCTCTACAATGGGGTTGGCCCATATGCTCCTCCAGACGCCGCTGGCATGGGCATCGACGACGACGACGAGGATGAGCCTGTAGTTTCACCTGGGGGCGATGGTGACGTCTCCGACCCCGACGATGGCCCCGAGGAGTAGGCTAGTTGCCTTGCGCTAGTGTTTAGGTCCTGTCACGATGACCTTTCTTTTGTCGGCATGTAACCTAATGTAACTTGTTTTGAACTTATGAGACTTGGCATGTGATTGGAACTTGGCTAGTAATGCGATATCTGAACGCATAAAAGTCCAGTGTAGGTATGCTGGCAATTCGATTGTATGGACGCGATGTTTGCATTTGAAGTAATTTAATTAGTGATGTTATTTTAATTGGGATGTGATTATTGTGCCTCTGTTTTATTGTATGAATTTATTCTCTTCAGTAAATTCAGTACGACATAATTTTTCATTGACTCACAATTATTACAGCTTCACTCAATCATTACTTGTTGCTGAAATATGCAGATGACAAATACTCGTCATACCACTTATGAGGCCGCTGAGACAGGTGGTAATGGCGCTAGGATAGGTGGAAGTGGTGGAAACAACGTCAACAACAATGAGCCCCCCATGAACCGCATTTGCCACCTCCTCCCCCGCTCACCCCAGAGGTGTTCTTCGCACAGTTGCTCAGGAGTCAGCGCAACATGGAACAATCCCAGAAGAACATGGAGGATTTTCTGCATACCATTGCCAACAATGTTCAACGCGGTAACAATCAGGGTGGTGGCAATGGGGTGAATCAGTACAGCAACTTCAAAAATTTTATTGACACCAGGCCACCAATATTCAAGGAAGCCATAGAACCACTCGATGCTGAAGAATGGATCAACACTATGGAAGATAAATTCCGTGTGTTGAGGATGACTGAGGTATTGAAAATTGAGTATGCGGCACATCAGTTGCAAGGACCAGCGGGAATGTGGTGGAAGCACCATCGCACCACCTTCCCTCCAAATGCTCAGATTACATGGAGAGAGTTCACTGAGGCCTTCCGTGGAGTTTATATTCCACCTGGGCTGACCGAGATAAAGTTGGGAGAGTTCTTGGCATTGAATCAGGGCACCAAAACCGTGACGCAATATTTGCATGCTTTCAACAGCTTGTGCCATTATGCTCCCGACATGGTTGACACCGATGCTAAGAGAATCACCAGTTTCAAGAGAGGACTCAATCCAAAGATGATGAAGCATGTGGGTACCAACACCCGTGCCAGATTCAATGACTTTATCAGTGATTGTCTGAAGCAGGAAAAGAACAACAACGCCAGTACCGCAGCCAAGACTCGCAAGAGAGCACTAGAAGGTGGTCCGTCCCAAGCAAGAGCACCTATGAGAGGTCGTCCTCCCTATCGTCCATCTGCACCTGGCGCTAGGTTCAGGCCACCATAGCAGAGAGGTCAGAATTTTAGGGGACCATAGAAGCCTTATAAGATGGCAGTGCAGTCCAACAAGGCAGCTACAACTGTAGTATAGGGCAGTTCCAAGGGAGCTATGGGATCTGCTGGTACAGTAAGGGGACTCTACTACAATTGTGATCAACCCGGCCACTTCTCTAGGTTCTGTCCTTATCCGCCGAAGAAGAAGCAGCAGACCTATACTGCTCAGGTGCATAGTATGACTGTGGATGAGATTCCCGAGGGAGAGCCCATAACCGCTGGTAAGTTTCCTATCAACCAAAACCCTGCCGTTGTTCTATTTGATTTTGGATCATCACATTGTTTTATGAGTCAAGCATTTGCACGGAAACATGAACAACTATGCACAGAATTGGGTTATGGTTACCGTATAAGTTCAGCAGGGGCTGATGTTTTGACCAATCAGATGGTTCGAGGGGCAACCCTTGAATTAGGTAGCAGAAAGTTTCGAGTGAACTTGATAGTTATGCCTAGACTAGTTCTGGATGTCATTATAGCGATGAGTTGGATGAAGGATTCGGGAGCAGTTATAGATACAAGAAGTCGGGTACTTACCCTTAAGGATCCCCTGGGTGAGGGTGCTTTCCAACTACCGTTGCCTCGGGGAACAGACCTTATAAGTGTGACATGTGCTACTAAAGTTATTCCCATTCATCAGATTCTAGTAGTGTGTGAGTTTCTGGATGTATTCCTAGACAAGTTACCTGGTCTTCCGCCAGATAGGGATATTGAGTTTGGAATTGAGTTAGTCCCCGGAATAGCTCTGATTTCAAGGAGACCCTATCGGATGCCTCCGGATGAATTAGTTGAGCTGAAGAAGCAACTAGAAGAGCTATCGAAAAAGTGGTTTATTCGGCCAAGCAAGTCTGAATGGGGATGTCCCGCCTTGTTTGTGAAGAAGAAGAAAGAGGGCACGTTGAGAATGTGCGTGGATTACAGGCCACTTAACGCTGTAACTATCAAGAATAAGTATCCCTTTCCTCATATTGATGTTCTGTTTGACCAATTAGCCAAGGCTAAGGTGTTCTCCAAGATAGATTTGAGATCCAGTTACCATCAAATCAAGATTAGGCCACAAGATATATCGAAAACCGCATTTTCCACCAGATACGAGTTGTATGAGTATCTTGTCATGTCCTTTGGCTTGACAAATGCTCCTACATACTTTATGTTTATGATGAATACAGTTTTCATGCTAGAATTGGATAAGTTTGTGGTTATGTTCATTGATGACATTCTGGTGTACTCCAAGAACGAAAAGGATCATGAAGAGCATCTGAGAATTGTCTTGACCAGACTTAGAGATCATAAGCTGTATGCTAAGTTTAGCAAGTGTGAATTTTGGTTGAAGAATGTTCCTTTCCTTGGTCACATTCTGTCAGAAAATGGAGTTTCAGTCGATCCAAGTAAGGTGCAAGAGGTTATGGATTGGAAGGCACCAACCACAGTTCCTGAGGTTAGAAGTTTCTTAGGACTAGCCGGTTACTATCGTCGTTTTATACCGAACTTCTCGAAGATTGCCAAGCCAATGACAAGTCTACTACAGAAAGATCACAAGTTTGTGTGGACAGAGGAGTGTGAAGCAGCTTTCCACACCTTGCGGAAACTGTTGACCACTGCTCCTGTTCTAGCACAGCCGGACATTGCGAAACCATTTGATGTGCTTTGCGACGCATCAAAAACTGGATTGGGCTGTGTTCTTATGCAAGAAGAAAGAGTCAATGCTTATGCCTCACGTCAGTTGAGAAAGCACGAGGTCAACTATTCGACACATGATCTTGAACTTGCTGTAGTTGTGCATGCCCTAAAAATTTGGAGACATTATCTACTTGGTAATGTGTGCAATATTTTCACAGATCACAAGAGTCTCAAGTACATCTTTACCCAACTAGAGCTGAATATGAGACAGTGAAGATGGTTAGAATTAATCAAAGATTACAACTTGAATGTTTAGTATCATCCTGGAAAGGCTAATGTAGTGGCAGATGCTTTGAGTAGAAAGTCACATTGCTTGAATGTGCAGCCATTACTTGAAGATGGGTTCGATCTGATGCATCCTGCTGTGTTACATAGTATTCAGATTAGTTGCTCGTTGGAGAGTAAGATAATAGAAGGCCAGAAAACAGACAAGGGAATATTTCACATCAAAGAGAAAATAAAAGAAGAGTCGTCTAAGCACTTTAGAGTGGATGAATAGGGCGTGTTGTGGTTTGACGACCGTCCTGTGGTTCCCAAGGATCGAGAGCTTAGGAATAAACTCATGGATGAAGCTCACCTTTCTAAGCTATCTATCCATCCGGGAAGTAGTAAGATGTATCAAGAACTGAGACCTCATTATTGGTGGACCAAGATGAAAAAAGAAGTTACAGCCTATGTTGCTAGATGTGACACGTGTTGTAGAGTGAAAGCTATTCATATGAAACATGCCGGTTTGTTGCAACCTTTGTCCGTACCTAGTTGGAAGTGGGATGATATAAGTATGGATTTTATCTCAGGTTTGCCCACTACTCAAAAGGGACATGATTCGATTTGGGTGATTGTGGATCGTCTTACCAAGACCGCTTATTTCTTACCCGTCAAGACAGATTATCGACCACCTCAATATGCCAAGAAGTATATTGCAGAAATTATGAGGTTGCATGGTATACCAAAGACTATAGTATCTGATAGAGGGCCACAGTTCACGGCTCACTTTTGGGAACATTTGCACAAAGGTTTGGGAACTAGTTTGATTCGTAGTACCGCTTATCATCCTTAGACAGATGGTTAGATCGAACGAGTTAATGCTATTCTAGAGGATATGTTAAGAGCCTATGTGTTGTCTTCTAGGGGTTCATGGGAGTCATGGTTACCATTAGCTGAGTTTACTTACAATAACAGTTATCAAGAAAGCATCAAGATAGCTCCATTCGAAGCTTTGTATGGCAAAAAATGTAGAACACCACTGAATTGGGTCGAGCCAGGAGAAAGAAGGTATTATGGCATTGACTTTGTAGAAGAGGACGAGAAGAAAGTTCATATTATTCAACAAAATATGAAGGCGGCCCAATCACGTTAGAAAAGTTATGCAGATAGAAGAAGGAGACCCCTTATGTTTGAAGTTGGTGATTATGTTTATCTGAAGGTCACGCCAATGAAAAAGAAACGGTTTGGAATCCGAAGAAAGCTTGCCGCTAGATTCGTAGGACCATACAAGATCTTGAAAAAAGAGGTCCAGTAGCTTATAAGATAGAGTTACCTGAGACAATGAGTACCGTCTTTCCAGTTTTCCATGTATCACAACTCAAGAAGTGTTTGCGTGTTTTGGAGGAAAGAATAGAACCTCGGGGCATCAAACTCAAATCAGATTTGGTGTATCGTAAGCAACCGGTCCATGTGTTAGACACTAAAGAACGTGCTACTCAGAATAGTGTGGTGAAAACATACAAGATACAGTGGAATCATCATGATGAGGGAGATGCAACTTGGGAAATGGGAGAATATCTACAAAAAGCTTATGAAGATTTTTATAACAAATGGTTCGTAATCCAAATCTCGGGACGATATTTTTATAAGGGGGGAGGGCTGTAACACTCCGGTGTTATGCAAGCATTTAGGCACTGCAAATCATGCATCATCAAGCATCCTAATCATACATACCTAATCATGTAAATAATAACTGAAACAATGCTTTGAAACATATGAAACATGCTCGTAAAACATGAATGTTGCATATACTTGTTTAGAGTTATTTTTGCCCTAATTATGCTTGCTAGGCTAATAAAACATGTTGGCTATAATTGTAAATCATTTAGAATTTATTTAGCACAATTTTTGGAGCAAAGTTTGTATTCAAACTTTGACAAAATATGCTTTTGAAATTATTATTAAAAATGGTCAAAAATCCTCCCTATTTAGCTTTTACTTCCCAATTAATAATCTATGCAAAATTTTTAGTTGGTCCCTAAAGCAAAGTTGTAGAGGCTTAAATTCTAAGCAACTTTTATTTTGGGCCAAAGTTTGAAACTGCTTTGAAAAAGTTCAAAAATTCATTTGAATGAATTTGGGAGAGAAAAGAATTAAAAAAAGATCATTTTTCACCTTACTAGGGCCGCCGCCTCCTTTTCGGCCCAGTCGCACAGGCCGGCCCGGCCTGCCTCCGCCGCCACCATCCGTCCGCTCTCGGCAAGCACCAGTGGTTCCGATCAAGGTCAGACGCGCGCACGCGGCGGTCAGCCGCCATGCGCGCCGGCGAGCACGCCATGCGCAGCAACACCGCCCGCCGTCTCGACCGAAGCCACGCGCCTTCAAGGCTCGGCCGACCTCACCGGCACCGCACTTTTCGCCTCCATTTCGCTCTCTCCTCCGCTAACGCAAGCAAGCAGCCGCGCAGAAGAACGCGCCGCTCCGCCGCATGCCGCATCGCCGACGAGCAAGCCGTCACGCCACGCCGACCATCAGCAGCTCGCCACGTCGCCACGCCGCTTCCGCCTCCACCTCGCGCAACCAGTGCTCGCGCCAGTTCGCTGTGGTAAGTCTTCTCTGGCCGGGAATTCCTCGCCGGAGTGAGCTCCTCCTCGCTAGAGCTTGGCTTCGCATGGACAGCCCCGCTCCGTTTCCTCTCCCGCCTTCCTTCCTCGCGCACGAGCACCGCACTGCGTCGCCGAGTATCCCGAGCACCTCCTCTCACCGTGCCATGGCCGGGGACACCTCACCGGCGATGACCCACGTCGCCGCTCCGCCATGCACGGCAGCGGCTGGCTTCCCGTGCTCTTTGGCCCATGCCACGAGCACCGCTGGGTTTGCACGAGTGTGGGGAGCACGCCGGTCACCTTCACCGGACCAAAGACCTCACCGTCGGTGAGCTCTCGCCGCCGGTGATCTCCTCTGTTTTGGTTCGGCTGACGGGTGGGGTCCCGCTGAACCCCGGGCCCGTTTGTCAGTCCCTGTGTGTGTACACGCGTGTTCAAATCCGGGTGCACCCAGCGTTTTCATCGGCTGGTTTTCAAAAGGATTTCAAAAATGATTTCAAAAACGTATTAAATAGCTTGTAAAATGTATATCTCGAGCTATCTTGCTCCAAAATTTATGAATCAAATTTTGTTGTGTTCCTTGTCACCAGATCTACATGATAAAAATATTGCATGTCATTTTTTAGATACTTTAATGTAGAGCTTTATTTAATTCTTGATATTGCTGATATCTTGTAAATTGTTTAGTAAATCCTATATGTATCAGAAAAATATGATTCTAAGTTTGTTACTCTTCTTGTGTAATGTACTTTCTGTGAAAAATATATGCCATGCATGTCCTGTAGAAACATTATGAGGTGTAGTTCAAGTGCCTTTAATAGCTGATTTTTGTTATTTTTGCTAGAGAGCAAAATTTGTATAATACATGCATGTGATAATTTTTGTACAGTGATTGTATGCTATGAAGATCATGGGAAAAATACTAAATCTGTTGTTTGACACGTTTCATAATACAAAGTATTTTCATGCTCATATTTTGGTCCAAGCTTGTCATTTTTGTGTAGGCTATTCCACTTATCCAAATGCCATAAAAATTTGATGGTAGACTACTTAGGGTAGTACTGTGCTATGGTAATTTTCTAAGATTTTTCTATGCTATAAAAAGAGATGTTGCTATTCAAACATATTATTAATTAGGGTTTAATCAAATGTCGCTTTATGCATGATTAAGAAATTAGTGAAGCTTTGGTGTATCTTTGAAGCATTCAATGAGATGTGTTGACTTAGCATATTAGTAGTAGAAGAGAATGCAGTAGATGACATATGCTTGTAGTACATGTTCTTGGATGATGTTGACTACCTTGCATGCAAGCACATTCATTGTGTTCATTTCATCTGATGCACCTTTTGCATAAGCACTTACGCACCTGCATCATACATGATCGCAAATCGAGAGCCCGGTCGTCATACCCGAGGAGCCCGAGGAGCAGCTTCGAGGTGTAGCCACAAGAAGTGACCGAAGCAGATGAGGAGGACATTGAGGAACTCTGGAGTGCCCCGATCACCACCCGAGCTCCTTCGAGAGAGGCAAGCCCCGGAGCATTTTTCTCCCCGGTTTGCGATTATTAATTAATGCTTTATTTTAATTGATGCATTACGTTCAGGAGTTGTTTGCAACCGTTACTGCATTATACCTTGTCTACCTTTGTTATACTATATCCTTGTTACCCTGGTATCTGCAGTCGAGTCAATGCTTAGCTGGCTTAGACCGGTAGAAGTCGGGTGATTTCCTGTCTCCTGCGAGCTATAGGTGGTTACCTGGATCTGCTTGGATAACTATGTAGTCATGGTATAACTAAGTGCTAATTTGAAGTTGAGACCGGATGGAGACTTACAGAGTTTTGGACTGTAGTGCTTTCCGTCTGTGTCGATTAAGGACCGACCGTTGTTGGGCCTCAGGTCATGTTGAACGCATGCCTTACATTTAGCTGGCCGAATAAAGTACCTTTCGACTGTGAAGCTGGGAGATTATTCGGGCTGAGTAGATTGCTCGTAGCGCACTGTACCGGAGCAGGTGTGGTAGGACACGGGGGCGCGATGATAAGACCGAAAGGCAATCGGTCGGCCCCCGGGTACATGTGGTTCCTAGCAAACTCAAGATTTTTCCTGGATAGTTGACTCGGTGACCGATACCTCACTTTAGCGGGTGAGTGAGGTTTGTGTAAGGAATAAATTACCAGCTGGTTAATAATCGATTCGAATCGCCATCGTTCACTGGATAGTGAACACTTGACTTGAGTTACTTCATCGTAGTAATGTTGATGGAACACTTGGACAGTTATAATGAATATGACATTATGGAATTTGTTAATGATCATTGGTTATCATTATTTGCTTAATCACATGCTTGCTCTAGTATAGGTGCAAATGTAGTCGACAGGTTAATAATAATTAACTTGACAATAATGTTTTTAGAAAGGTTCTTGAAATACTAAAAATGCCTCTTTTTGCAAATGAGTCAGCTACCCTACTATAAAGCCCTTCATAATCCTTGGTGTCACTTTATTTTCAGTTATGTCGGGTAAGTCTAGCTGAGTACCTTCTCGTACTCAGGGTTTTATTCCCACTTGTTGCAGATGGGCAGATGTATTACGGCTACTGTATCAACTGCCTTTATCCTACGATGGGTGATGCTTAGGACCATGGGCATGGACATTCCTTAAGTCTCGTCTAATGCTTTTGTTGGAGATGATCATTAGCTGGCACTGTATTTGAACTCCGTGTGAGTGTTTGTGGTTTTGAACAAATGGCTTCCGCTACTTCTATTTGAACTCGTTTTGTAATAACTATGTTTAAACTCTGATGTACCTGTAATGTGAACTTTTATGTAATATGTGATGGTGACCGCTAAACTTATTACGATCTTAGCTGGTATGTGAGTTGGTTTGAAATCCTTCGTGATTTCACGGACTACCGGGTTATACGGGCTTAAGTTTGCTAAATCGTCTGCTCTGGTGGGTGATTTTCTTACTTAATTTCGTATAATTGGTTGGTTCTGTTACAGAGAAAGAGGAGGAGGAGCTCAACATTCCGTCGAGGACGAGTAGGCCGACGTGGGGCAGGTCAACTTGACCCTGATTCCACAGCATGCCTCTCGCGCAAACCGAGGAGGACATGCCTCCAAGATTAGTGGGGGAGGACGCGCCCCTGAGGTTGGTGGAGCAAGTCCGCCCTGCTCCGACCGACCTCGATGCGCCTCCCAGATTGGCGGGGGAGGAGGCGCCCCTTAGGTTGGCGGAGCAAGCCCGTGCTGCTCCGACCGACCCTACCGGGGGATCAAAGTGGCCAATCGCCGATGTGGCGGAGTCAAAGTCGAGTGGTCAACCCCTGAAACGATCTCGGGTAATGGCGTTGAGGTGAGTTAATGACTTCTCTATCCTATTGCAGTGTTCTTGGATTTTGTTGTGTGACATTGGTGCTTTCCACAAGACCAGCCCCTGTAGACCCCTAACGTTGGCACCGTAGAAGATCCTCGCGCGTCGGCCAACCCCCCAAGAGCCTGCTAGTGTGGTGCTAGGGGTGCCCCGTGATGGTGCTGAGGCGGACATGACGCGACCTAAGGAAGCGTGGGAGGCGGAGGTGCCAATCGTGCTGAGGGAGGCACTCGTGGAATCGGTGCCTATGCCGGTTGATGCGCCCAAGGTGGGGTAGGCGAGAGGAGGCACAACTAAGGCATCCCTTGCGGAAGCAACGATGACTTGGACTTCGAAGCCTGAGCTGCTAGCCTCCTCAGTCATTGGAGGGTCCACTCCTGAGGGAGCACCGGTGACAAAGGGGGTGTCGTCGGCCCCCATTGGGCCAACGTCGATGGCTGCCATAGCCAACCCTCGGTTGGGGCTAGGTCCTCTCGGTCCCTTGTCTGGCTAGGCAATGATCTGCTCGCATGGGGAGGAGGCCGGCTCCGATGGGCCAGGCGGCAGGACCCGAGCAACTTGGTGTTCACCCTCGATGAAATGGTGGAGGAGAAGGACTGGATGAGCATGCGCTCGGGACTTGAGTCTGTAGTCTGCTCCCCGACTGACGCATTGGGGGTGATGAAGGATGACATCACCCCGGCCGGCTAGGTTTGCCATGTCTTCACATTTTGTACTTTCGAGCCTTGTTTATATGATTCTAACCTGACTTTTTTGCAGCCCCTTACGATGCACAGCAGGGAGAAGTCCCTATTCCTCCATCATGAGAGGGAGGTGTGGGGGCTTGCTGCCAAAGTGCCACAGCTATAGGAGGGAGTGGCGAGCCTCCAGACCAAGGAACAGGAAGGCCGTCAACAAGCCGATGAGGCCGAGGACAAGCTCAAGGCTGTGGTCGCCAAGGCCGGGGAAGATGTGGTGGAGCTTGGATGACTCCACTCGGCCCTTGACTCTGCTCGGTGTGCACTTGAAAACAAGCAGAAGTCAAGGGAAGAAACCGAGAGCTTGGCCACCACCTTGGCCGAGGATGTTGGCGCGCTCCAGAGGGAGAAGTCGGTCCTCGAGGAGCAAGTGAATGGTGAGGCTCTAGTTACCTTTTTGGTTGTCGTTCGAAGTCAAATTTTGACACTCTTTGGTGTCAAGCTTGGGCAGCCCTTCAGAGGCAACTCTCTGAGGTGTGGGGACAACTCCAGTCGGAGAGCGACGACCACGACGCCCTGCACGTTGCCATCGGGTTGGTCTTTGATGACCTCGGGGTTGCCCCGGCCGTGGAGATGAGCTTGCTCATAGTGCGAGTTACCTAGGTCTCGGATCGGGCGCGTGCGCTCATAAGGGAGGCCCTGCACACTGGCGTCCATCACGCGTTTGCCATTGCTCGCTCCCACTACATCGACATCGACCTGCTGGTGATCAGTGAGGGCTTCGCACCTAGCTACACTGATGCCGAGTTGGATGAAATTGAGAAGGAAGCGGAGCCCCCGACGCGGGACCTGGGGGAGAAGTTCAAAAAAGAAATCCTACCCAAGAATGTTTAATTAGATAGCCAAGTCTGGTGTTGGTCTTTCTGTAAAGACTTATTATGGCCAAAAACTTTGTTTGGCCCCTCTTTCTCTCTATATATATAAAGTTTGTTGTGATCCGACCCTTGTTTTATGTTAAGGTATTAAAACTTAGGTTGCGAGCGACTAAGTAATGATCACACTGGTGAGCAAGCGATGCCATAGCCATCGGGGCGTAGGCTTTTTGCATTCCGACCAGTTTTACTCATCGTTAGTTTTCGGCAATTCTTATTTCTAGGTCTCATTATAAAAAGAACGGTCGCATGAGAAAATGTTTCTGAGTATTGTACTCTTATCAGCCCCTGAGTAAAACCCAACCCTAGGTAGTTGCTGGGGTTGGGTATTACTGCAGTCCGATCAGACCGGAAGCGAACCCGATAGGAGGTAACATTTTTTGGTTTTTGTAGAAACACCACTTAGTTTGATAAGCATATTAAAAGCTTTGGAACTTGGAAGACTAAGGGTAAAAATGATGTAGCTATTCGATGTTCCAGGCATTGGTGATGGCTTTGTCTTCCTCAGTCCTGAGCTTGTAGGTGTCAGGTCAGAATACCTCTACGATGATGTACGATCCTTCCCACGGCGCTGAAAGCTTGTGGCGATTTTTGTTGCTTTGGATATGGCAAAGGACTAAATGGCCTACGCCGAAGGCGCGACCCCGCACGCATTGGCTATGGTACCATCGCAGTGCCTGCTGGTATTTGGCTGAATGGAGCAGGGCGATGTCACGCGCTTCGTCAAGCAGGTTCATGGCGTCTTCCAAAGATGCTTCGTTTCCCTGCTCGTTGTAGGCCTTGACCCTCGGCGCTCCGTAGTCAAGGTCGGTTGGGAGGATGGCTTCGAAGCCATAGACCATGAAAATGGTGTGTAACCGATTGCCCGATTGCTGGACGTCCTTAGGCTCTAGAGTACCACGAGAAGCTTGGTGACCCACCGTCCGCCAAACTTGTTAAAACTGTTGAATATCCTAGGCTTGAGGCCTTGTAGGGCCATGCCGTTTGCGCACTCGACCTGCCCGTTCATGCGGGGGTGCACCACGGTAGCCCAATCAATGCGGATGTGATGGTCATCGCAGAACCGAAGGAATTTCTTCCCCATGAACTATATGCCGGTGTCGGTTATGATGGAGTTTGGGACTCTAAATCGGTGCATGATGTCCGTGAAGAACAACACGGCCTGCTCGGATTTGATCACGGTGATCGGCCAAGCCTCTATCCACTTCGTAAACTTGTCCACAGTGACAAGTAAGTGCATGAAGCCCCCTGGCACCATCTTGAGGGGCCCTACCAGGTTGAGCCCCCAGACCTTGAATGGCCACGTGATGGGGATCGTCTGGAGCGCTTGAACGGCAGGTGAGTTTGCCGAGCGTAGTTCTGGCATCCTTTGTAGGTGCATATGACCTGCTCAACTTCGGTCACCACGGTTGGCCAGTAGAAACCTTGCTGGAACACGTTTTCGACCAAGGTTCTAGGTGCGGCGTGATGTCCACAGACCCCTCCATGGATGTCTTCCAGCAGGTCCTTCGCCTGCTCGGTGGGGATGCAGCGCTGCAAGATTCCAGTGAGGCTGTGCTTGTAGAGCTCCCCTTTGATGACGACGAAGGACTTGGCACGATGCGCGAGCTGTCGGGCCTCCGTCTTGTTGATAGGGAGCACCTCATGGAGGAGGCAATCAAGATAAGACGTTCTCTAGTCGGTCTGAGGGTTGGGCTCCGCCACTGGGTCTTCGACGAGTTCCATGACCTCTAGGTCGAATGGGACTGAGGGTCGGTCAGCCCCCGAGCCTAGAACTGGCGGCTCATTACTGATCTATTCTGGTTCCTCGTATCGGACCGAGGGCTTGTGCAGGTCGCAAGTGAAGATGCTGGTGGGAACCGGCTCTCGGCTCGATGCCATCTTCGCTAACATGTCGGCTGCTTCATTGAGCCGCCTTAGGATATGGTTGAGTTTGAGGTCATCGAACTTGTCCTCCAACTGCCGAACTTCATGACAATACGCAACCGTTTTGGCATTGTGGCAGCTTGACTCCTTCATGACTTGGTCGATGACCAGTTGCGAGTCGCCTCAGATGTCAAGCCATTGGATGCCCAACTCAATGGCGATGCGTAAGCCATTGACGAGTGCCTTGTACTCAGCCACATTATTTGAAACCAGGAAGTGGATGTGAATTGTGTACCTCATGCGCACCCCAAGGGGGGAAACGAAAACTAGCCCAACGCCGACACCCTTCTTCATCAGTGATTCATCGAAGTACATCGTCCAGTACTCCTGATCGACGGTCGCCGGTGGCATCTGGGTCTCAGTCCATTCGGCCACAAAGTTAGCCAGTACCTGAGACTTGATGGCCGTTCGTGGGGCGTACATGACGCCCTGATCCATCAGCTCAAGCGCCCATTTCATGATTCTCCCTACGACCTCCCGATTCTAGATAACCTCGCCAAGGGGGAAGGATGACACGACGGTCACCTGGTGTGAGTCGAAGTAGTGGCGCAGCTTCCTCTTGGTGATCAGGATGGCGTAAAGGAGCTTCTGGATCTAGGGGTAGCGTGTCTTGGAGTCGAACAAGACTTTGCTAATGAAGTACATGGGGTGTTGTACCTTGAGGGCATGTCCCTCTTCTCCCCGTTCTACAACCAAGGCGGTATTGACCACCTGAGTCATAGCTGTGATGTAGAGTAAGAGCGGCTATCCCTCAGTTGACGGGACCAAAATCAGGGTCCTCGTCAGGAGCACTTTGAGTTTGTCAGGCGCCTCCTGAGCCTCAGGCGTCCACATGAATCGGTCGATTTTCTTTAGGATCCGGTAAAAGGGGAGCCCCCGCTCGCTGAGGCGTGAAATGAAGCGACTAAGCACTGCGAGGCACTTGGTAATCTTCTAAACTCCCTTTAAGTTCGAAATCGGGCCCATCTTCATGATGGCTGAGATTTTTACCGGGTTGGCTTTGATGCCACGCTAGGAGACGATGAATCCGAGCGGCATGCCCCTTGGGACCCCAAAGATGCATTTCTCGGGGTTGAGCTTGATGCCGTTCTCCCAGAGCTTCCTGAAGGTTTGCTCTAGGTCGGCCATGAGCTGGTCGGTATGCTTGGACTTGACTATGATGTCGTCCACCTAAGCCTCAATGGGCTGCCTGATGAGGTCTCCAAAGCATTTGGTCATGCAGCGCTGGTATGTAGCCCCGACGTTCTTGAGTCCGAACGGCATCGTAACGTAGCAGAACGACCTGAACGGGGTGATGAAAGAGGTCACGAGCTGGTCGGACTCTTTCATCGTGATCTGATGATACCTAGAGTTTACATCAAGAAAGCATAGGGTTTTGCACCCTGAGGTCGAGTCAACTAACCAGATCTATGCGTGGCAAAGGAAATGAATCATTCGGGCATGCCTTATTGAGGCTCGTGTAGTCAACACACATCATCCATTTCCCACTTTTCTTTTTTAAAAGAATGGGATTGGATAACCACTCCGGGTGATATACTTCCTTGATAAAAACCGACCATCAAGAGCTTAGTGATTTCTTCGCTGATGAGCATCCGCTTTTCCTCATTGAAGCAATGAAGACGTTGTTTAATCGGCCTGGAGCCCAGCCTGATCTTCAAGGCATGCTCGGCAACTTCCCTCGGAATTCCCGGCATATCTGAGGGTTTCCACGCGAAGATATCTCGATTGGCGCGGAGGAAGTCGATGAGCACGCCTTCCTACTTGGGGGAGAGGGCGGTGCCGATGCACGCCGTCTTGTTGGTGGAGTTGTCAGGGTCGATGAGGACCTCCTTGATGTTCTCCGCAGGCTCAAAGGATCCAACCGCCCACTTCGCGTCGAGCGCTCCTTCGGCGATGTCCTTTCCGATGGTTGTGAGCTCCTCGGAAGCTAGGGTTGCCAAAGCGAGCTCGTAGCTCTCGACCTTGCACTCATAGGCACTTTGGAAGGAAGTGCTGATGGTGATGACCCCACGCAGGCCCGGCATCTTGAGCTTGAGGTAGGTGTAGTTGGGGACAGCCATGAACTTCGTGTAACATAGTCGCCCCAAAATGGCATGGTAGACCCGGGGGAACCAGACTATCTCAAAGGTGAGGGTCTCTGTCCTATAGTTGGATGGATTCCCGAAGGTGACGGGCAGGTCGATCTGCCCGATCGGTATGGCCTGCTTGCCCGGCATGATGCCGTGGAAAGGCGCCTCGATCGGTCGGATGTGCGATTGGTCGACGCCCATGGCATCAAGAGTCTCAGCGTACATGATGTTGAGGTCGCTGCCCCCATCCATCTGTACCTTGGTGAGCCCCTTTGTGCCAATGATAGGGTCGACCATGAGCGGGTACCTGCCTGGGTGTGACGCTATCCGAGTGATCGGATTGGTCGAAGGTTATGGGAGACCCTGACCATTTGAGGAAATCGGGCGTGGCCGGCTTGGCTTCATAGACCTCTCGGCACGCGAGCTTCTATCGGCGCTTAGAACCGTATGACTCTGGGCCACTGAAGATCATGAGGTAGCAATCCGGCGACAAAAAGTCACCGTCCTTCTCTTCGGTGTCGTCGGCTTCCGCCTCAGGCTTCTTCTTCTGCTCCCACTTCTTGGAGCCACCGGTGAAGAAGCGCTTCATGAGGGAGCAGTCCTTGTACATGTGCTTGATAGGGAAGGCATGTTTCAGGCATGGCCCCTCGAGCAGCTTGTCGAAGTGATCGAGGGTGCCCTCGGCCGTCGCTCGACCGACTTTTCGCTCGGTGGTGTCCACGAGCCAACCTCCGCGCCCTTTTTGGTTTTTCTTCTTATTGGAGCAGTCAGAGGGGCCTTCATTGGCGTCCTCGTCCCGCTTCGCCTTGCCTCTAGAGCGATCAAAAATTGCTCCAACCGCCTCCTTGCCGGAAGCGTGGCTGGTTGTGATGTCGAGGAGTTCATTGGTAGTCTATGGGCCCTTATGTCCCAACTTGTGGACCAAGGACTCGTAGGTAGTCCCTGATAGGAACGCTCCGATGACATCAGCATCGGTGACATTGGAAAGCTCGTTGCACTTCCAGGAGAAGCGTTGGATGTACTCGTGGAGAGTCTCACCCGATTTCTGTCGGTAGTTCTTCAAGTCCTAGGGGTTTCTAGGGCATGCGTAGGTGCCCTGGAAGTTCCCTATGAAGATTTGTTTTAGGACTGCCCAACTCTAAATGCAGTTGGGCGGAAGGTGCTCCAGCCATATTCACGCCGAGTCTGCCAGGAACAGGGGGATATTGTGGATGACGAAGTCGTCATTGACCGCACCGCCGGCCCAGTAGGCGAGCCGGTAATCCTCGAGCCACGGGCCAGGGTTTGTTTCCCAGAGTATTTTGAGATGTTAGCCGGCGGGTGGTATCGGGGTGGGAGTGCCGCCTTGAGGATATGCCAACCAAAAACTAGGGGCCCCGTCGACTCGGGGCTATGACTCCAATCCTCCTCGCGGTCATATCGTATGCCCTGTTGAGGGTGGTAACCGCGACTGGCTCCCTCCCCCGCATCGTTGCCGTCCCTGTCGGGCTGCACGGAGGGCAAGCGCTGGCTGGCATTGAGCTCCCATCACCGAGACATCCAGCTCTCAGACTGCTACGCAGCCACTCGCTCGAGCAGCGTTCGAACCTCACGGTGGGCCCGTCAATCCTCGGGCGTCGCGGGCTCTGGAAGCCCCCTAAGCAAGGCTGTAGCAGCAGCGATATTCTGGCTTGCCCGTGCGAAGTGTGGGAGAGCCTGATTGTCCTCGACGATCCTCTGGTTCATGTCATGGGCCATGGCACAGGCGCGTCCTCCGTCTCCATGGCGCTCGATCTCACGATCGAGCTCCATGCATTCCTGCTCGAGTTGGAGTCGCGCTTCCTCAAGCTCCAGGTGTCGGGCCTTCAGCTGCTCCACCCGCAGGTGAGGTGGGGCTCCTACACCCCCCTCGACCTCATCATCGAGGTTGTTGGTCGGGGTAGCCTCCTCCTCATGGATGCTCTTGACATGTCCCTCGAGGGTACATGTCATGAAGCATTCACGAGAGGGGTGATGGTTCCCCTGCTAGAGTCAGAGCTAGAGAGCGACTCTGGTTCCTCTACGAGGAGGTTGTGGAAAGATTCTATGATGTGTTCGATCACCCCATGATCTCGTTGCTCACGGGAGACGGAATCATGTGTTGCGCCACAAGGTGGCCAACGGTCTCTGCAGCGTTGTGGAGACCGAACAGGAGCACTATCGGGGCGCTCCGGATGAGGTATTCCAGGGAGAGCGGCTCTCCCCTGGTAAGCTGCGTCATGACGTTGGTGAACGAGAAGGTGAGGTGGCGCAAGTCTTCCCAGGACGGTTGGGGTCCTAGGAAGACGTCGAGCTGACGTTCCAACCTCCCATAGTCAAAGTCTAGGAGCTGGCAGCTCCTGGGGGCGCGGGCCTCCGGCGCATGCAGCCGTAGCTCCTCGAGCGCCTCGGTGATCGTGTCGAGGCCGGCGGAGTGGAGGGGTTGGGCGACGATGGGCGTTCGCGCTAGCTCTCCCTCCGCCGTGACGATGAAGTCTAGGTCCCCGAAGCGCACATGTGTGCCCGGGACCCAGCTGATGTCGTGACTAGCCATCCGAGGCCTGGTGTTGATGTCGAAACGCGCAAAAGGCCCCTACCTGGCGCGCCAACTGTTTGTGTTTTGAGTAAGCACCGGCTAGTAAATTTGTATATTGCGCGTCTAACCCGGATGGTGTGCTAAGAGGACACAAGGATTATACTGATTCAGGTCGAATGTCTCTACGTCCAGTTTCGAGCTGCTCGTGTTACTAGCACTGAGTTTGCAGTAGGGGGTTACAAACTGGCGAGAGAGGGAGGTAGCTCCCAAGTCTCTGGTGTGATGCGGTGTGTTTGTCCGATGAATCACCGTTTTTTCTAGTGGGACGCCCTGCTTTCCCTTTTATAGGCCAAGGGAAAGCAGGGGTTACAGCTGAAGGGAAGAGAAAAAAGGAAAGAGAAATAAGGCTCCTGGAGGTGCGCCGTTCTCCTCTTCACATGGGTCCCACTGACTCTGTAGATCATGGTGGCAGCAACGTCGTACGGGGGTCCTGTTGGGCGTTGCAGCTTACGTGCGGGCGTCATGCGCCATTCTTGTCTTTCGTCCCATCTGAGTGGACAGAATGGTCAGAGGGGCCCCTAACAGAAGCCATGCGGGGGGCTTAGCGGTACAGTGCCAGTCAACGGACGGCGGTTGACTAACGTTGGACGGTGGTTGGGCAGGGAGTTGGTAGCACAGTGCTGGCCTATTGACGCGATGGGCGATGTGAGTTTCCCCGCATGGCCCGATGCGATCGCCAGTCGTGTCAGGACACGTCCGAGACGTGCTCCCAGGCGTGTGCTTCCATACTGTAGTGGTTGAAGCGGTTCGAGCCCTACCCTAGGACCACTGCTTTGGTCCGATAGCAGATCCGATCCCCAAGGATCAGGCGAGGGAAATCTCTCCCCGGGAGCCAGGCGAGATGGAATCCGACCCACGGGGGTCGGACGTGGCGGGGCCCTCCCCGTGGGACCGGACGAGGCGTGTCCCGGCCCCTGGGGGTCGGACGATGTGGAAACCTCATTCTCGACGTCGGATGAGGCGGGGCCCGGCCCCTGGGGGTCGGACGAGGTGGAAACCTCATCCTCGGCGTCGGACGAGGCGTGGCCCGGCCCCTAGGGGTCGGACGAGGTGGAAACTTCGCCCTCGGAGTCGGACAAGGCCGTAGCTACATCTTTAACCATCGGATGAGGCGACGTGACGCTCTTTAATCCTTTGGCTCGGATACCCGGGTATAGATATCCGATAAGTTCACTAAGATCTTTGTCTTCTAGATCATCAATATGAGGTGATTTTCTGTGCTCACCAAGCCTTGGTTGTAGCTTGGCTTCAAGAGTAGCTTGTTTACGCCATTCTTGATCAACCTTATCTTTTGATGAGTTAGCTTTAGTGCTAGCAGCATGGATATGATTTCTAATCATTTCTGCTAGTTGATCAAACCTCCTATTGAGTGTTTCATGTAAATCTTGAATTTGCTTTTCCGCATCATCCATCCTCTTGCCCAATTCCTCCATCTTTCCTATATCTTCTTGTAGATTTCTTGCAAGGAAAATGGCAGCCTGAGATGATCAACGAGGCTCCGATACCAATCTGATGCAACACACTTTTTTGGAGGATCAACTCCAAGGTGCTGATATATAGAAATAGCATAAAAGTGTTGAAGGAACAACTTCAACGTGCTAGTAGATAACGCCCTATGGGCAGTCCGAATCCACGGATAAATACGAGCTCAATCCAAAGCTCAAGAACAAGATCTAGTCCAAGATCTTAAGATAGAAACCCGGAGTTCTATTCATATGGTGAGAAATACGAGACAAAAGTTACAAAACTTGAGGACATTGCCTCTATTTATAGGCTATGAGCCCTTACACAACTCATATACACCTAATATGACAACTAATAGCCTACTAGATGACAACTAACATGACAACTAATATATTACTCAATGACACCTAAGAAACAACTCATAGGACACCTTAGTATCTTCTAGTATCATGTATATGACATATGCTATGACATCACATTACTTCTAGACTAAGCAACTCTCCATGAAACATAGAGGTAAAACTCAGTTTGAATTTATGATCCTAGTAGTAAAATCAGATTTCTCCTCTAACTCTTAGTATCAAAATCTAGTTTGAATTCATATGCTTGAATACACTTGAATGCTCATGATCCATCTATATGATGTCCCTCATCAGAGGAGTTCAGACATCCGTCGGTGTTTCTTCTGATTATGACAAGGAAGAGGACAATAGCAAATTTGGATGACGTGACTTCACCAAATTATAGAGAAATATGCTGATGCACTCTCCTATTTAGATATAATAATAGATATATGTATTGGAAGTGTACGACGATATAAAAATGGCCACTATAAAATGGAATGGAAATTTTGGTCGAGTTGATTTTTGATAACACTACTTGGATATGTTATCCATGTATACATAATTGCCCATTGCAACAAGATTCCTAGCTCTACGATTGGGTGTGTGAACATGTCACCTTTCAAACGTTTTGGAAGCAAGCTATAAATGTAGAAAGATAAATTACATTGCATTTACACATGAATTTAAAGATGGTTCGAATATATGAATGATCTTCTAGTGATATTGCACATGCATTTATACACAAACAATAAAAAGCATCATCATACACTGGGCCTAGGATATTCTATTATGGCATTAGTATAAATATGTGTTCCGTGTGTTATTGCTCTAATTAGATACATCGATTATTACTAGTCAGAGGTAAAAACACCAACATTTCTTATGCCAATTGTGCCTAAAAAATTACACACCCTTAAAAATCATAGTAGTGTCATAAAGGAGGACTTTTAGGGAGGCTTTTCACCTCTATAACTCTTTAGGGACGTTGTCGATTCACTTATATTATGGGAGTCATAATCAATCACTATATATATATGTGTTATCACACAATATTTTAACGAAATGTCCTCTACAACATATATACATGTCACACTATAAAAAGTATGTGAAATAAAAAATTACAAAAATGAATTAAAATACAAATTTTAAAAGACCAATAACAAAATTTATCCCTAAGGGCTACTTTGGAAACAGGGGCCGATTTGCCCAGGGCACGGACCCCCTACGGGGAATTAATTGGATAATCATTTCCCTGGGAGCCGTTCCCCCATTCTTCCCCCAATTCATGTCGCTGTTTGGAAGCACAGTTCGGGTTGTAGAATTGCAGGTTTGACAAGGCAGCTCGCGGTTGGGGCAGCCTGCACGTCGTAATGTCAACCTATAGAACTTGCATGTTTATTATGACTATTGACTATGAGCTTTGCTTATTCTAAGCCTGTAATGTAAATTGCACAATGTTTTGAATTCCAAATAAACACATTCAAACACAGTTCGCGGAAATATTCTGAAAACAAAAACAAAGAAACAAAAAGATGTTATACTTTAAAATATATTTCCTTAATCAAATCATACATTCCGTAAGGCACAAACGTGCTAGCTATTAAATAGCTCCCCAATGAACTGATGAGCGACATCTCAGCTGAATTTATGCACCTTAGGTCCTAATTCAGTACTAATGAACTTAAGAATGAATCACAAACTTTAGTAATTTCTAAACAAATTTAGAAGTTATTTTCAACAATTCAGTGTGTCTCTAGCTTTCATGTCGACCTCCAGTTTCAAATAATACCAAGTCGCTGGCCTTCAGGTACGCCGTCTGTTCCAAACTAAAAAATTGTTAGTAAAAGGCAGACAAATTGATAGGCTAAAAGTCTGGACATCTGGTGCCACCTCAGAACTTAATTAGCCTAGAAAGGATAGACTTGTGTATCAACAACAAACTCACCAGCACTGGATCATCGTGACCACATCTTATATTGCAGTTTTCAATCGCACGAGGCTTTAGATCTGGTATTTGAGAGCAATCAAATCAGGGAGAGAAGCAAGAACAAGAAATGTGCACCAGCATTTACACTTTCAATTCCAGATAAGCTGGTAACACAATTTCAATTCCAGATAAGTTGGCAATACTTAACAATGTGTGGTACTTATATTTTGTGGATACATCACCAATCAAGTTTACTGACCATGGTTTCAAGGACTACAAAATATGTCGCTGACAGTTCAAAACATATGCATATATCATGCTTCAGGAGCTACACCAGAAATATCAACCAAGCAACAAACTCAGCCAAGTTGCCATATATACCAAGAGCATTATTGAAGTCTAAAACATTTAGGAACTTCTTGAAATTGTGAAACTTTTCAAACTCATAACGTAAAAAAACTACTCAACTTAAGTCATAATAACAGTGCATTCAATAGTACACGCTACCTTAGGAAATGAAGCAACAAAACAAATAAGAGGGTATATGCCTGTAAACTCGATCAATGCTTGCAATCGAAGAAAGTTCTGAGATAAGACAAGCATCACACATATGTGTTGCCTCCGGGTCACTATCCCTCCTCTCAAGATTGGCTGCATAAAATCAGGAGTTCAGTTTCTTGTCAGATGTTGTACTGGATGAACAGAGGAGCTAGTAATGAATGAATAGAGTTCCGTTTTTTGTTCTGAAAGAAAAGCCATATCTGTGTCCAGATTCATTGATGTAACCCATCGGACGTTCATGAACAGCTACATATTCCTAAACTTCTTCATAACACCAATTTCTTGTAGGTTAAACAGATGCGAAAATTCAGGTTCTTGTGATAAACAACTATTTTCCAGAATCACTAACCATGATTTGCAACTAATCTGTTAGCTACTACTGAAATTTCGTCGACTAATTGCAATAGCCAGCCTAATTTCGTGCTACTACTGACCATGAATTAGTCAGACAAGAACCACAAATTTTGCAATACCCAGACTGCATACTTATGAGCATGAATAAAATTCACGAGGCAAATAGTTCGGATCGGGTAGACATATGAATAACAAATCTCGCAAAAATCACCACACAAATATGACAAGAAAAATAAGCAAGCATAAAAAGCCATCAGATTCCAGATATCCCCATCCTTTTCACAGCTTACCAAACAAGAACGATAGGGTGCATACTCACCGCGCTTCAGTTGAACTAGGCATGGAAATAGGTCGATGGCGCAGTGCTTAGCCAGACGCAGGAGTAGGGAGGAGGATGCGGCAGCTCAGCGGCCCCAAGATCTACAAGATTTTGCCGTGCTGGAAGGACGAGGCTGAGGTGGAGGTGCTGCTCCTGAGAGGTGGATCTTGTGGCGGCAGCGACACGGCCGCGATTCGCGAGAGATGAATCGCCGGCCACCGGGAGATGCACACCAGCAGCGATGCGCCGGCCATCAGCTGCCGGGGGTGATGGTGGCATCGGCGGCGGCCTCGCGAGCGATGGGGTCGGGGAAGGGGAAATGCTTTCGGCCTCGTGACTCGTGGAATTCTCCCGCGTGGAAAACGAAGGGAAGCGGGTAGCAATTCCAGGTTTGGTGTGCTTCCAAACAGCACGACAGATTACCCGGGGGAGATTGTGACGTGGTTTTCTGCCCCAGGAAAACACAGGAACCCGACGGGATTTTTGGTTGCCAAAGTAGCCCTAAACCGGAAAAAGGCTTCACAAGTGGATCTGCAAAAACAGAGAGTTATAATAATAAAAATAGCGAGAAGAAAAAATAAAAAAAAGAAAACCAAGTCTCATGGCGTGCACGGGAAAACCCGTGTCTAATTAAAAAAAAGTTAAAAAAAAGCTACAGTAGCCATCACATTATATCTTACGATACGTGTATGGAGCATTAAATGTAGACGAAAAAAAATTAATTACACAGTTTGGTTGGAAATCGCGAGACGAACGTTTTGAGCCTAATTAATCCATAATTAAACACTAATTAAAAAAAACGAAAATGCTGCAGTAGCAAAATTCCAGCTAACCACGCTGAAAAAAGAAGAGAAATCGGCCCAGTAAACATTCCCGCAAGTATTTTCGAGCTCGTCCCGTCCGGCGTCCTCCGCCAGTCCCGCCTCCCGCAGTCCCGTCCTCGTCGTCGCTGCCCGCCGGCTCCTCGGCGTCTCTCGCGGTCCTGCCCCCTCCGGCCCTCCCCAAATCCGTCCCCTCGGCGCCTCCTTCCCCTCCTCCCCTCCTCCCCAAAATCCGTCCCTAGCCAGGCGCCTGGGTCACCTCCCGTCGCTGCCCGCCGGCTTCTCGGAGCACGACGACGCCCCCGGCATCCAGGTCCGTGGCCACTTCCGCGCGGCCGCACGGCAAAGTCGGCAACTGCCTCTCCCCTCCCTCTCCACTGACCACTGCTGTAGACTGCAGTGTTGTGCTTAGCAGCTTATGGAAACTGCAAGCACATGATTGAAGTATTGATTCATTATTTCATCCCATTTTAATTGTCGATTGTTATTTTTTGATCAATTCATGTAAGTAAAGGAATGGGAGTTAATTGGTTACTTACAAAACATGAATGCCTTGTAAGTATTGCTCAATTTGATAGAAATACTCAACTAGTAGATTTTTTTGGCAGAAATTCTCCATATGTATTATTTGACAGAAATACATAATACTCAACAGTTAATTTTTTGTTTTTGAATTTAATGTTATCATCAATTTACATGTTGAAGTGTCCAAGTTTGGTCTTGATGTTAAGCCATCTTAAACTTAGTTCCTAAAGATTCGCTCGGCAGCCCCCCCTCCATTCCTGGATCCACCACTGGGTATGCCCGCCCCTTATCTTCTCTTTCTCCTGTGCAAAACGGGCAACTGAGCACCTGAACCCTCATTTAAGCTATTTGGCCATCTGTATTCGGATTGGATCTAACCCCAAGGATATACATGTAGTATGCCTACTAACTTTGATTATTATTTTTTTCCAAAAATTATTGGGTGTACATGTGTACACCCATGTCCTTTATTGGATCTGCACCTGGCAGCCACGCATGCGCAGCCATGGGTGAGGACCGATTTACTGAGCTGCCGAGAGAATTTCTAATTTCAATTTTTTGTCTGGTTCTAGCATAATTGATATCGTCATTTAGTTAATCAGTGTGCATGTTCTACCTGTAGATAGTAGAGCTTTGCAAATGAACAAGAAATTGATTAATTTGAAGACTTAGTGGCCAAGATCTTTTTGTAGTTTTGGATCGGGCATTTCCTAAAAAAGTTGGATTGGACATTTTATTTTGGCTTGGGAATGGCAATACCCATGTTTTGTTGTCTGGCTGCATGCGGCTACAAATGTTGTTTAAAACTTTGGTTTCAACATATTTATTGAACAGAAATTTTACGTTACCCATTTGTTATGCTAGCATATGTCTTTCATTATCAACTATTTTCTTATTTCAGCATGTTTTCCCCAGAATGAGTAAATGCAGACCATAAAGCGCTTGCCGCAGAGTGTCCATAGTTCCTTGCGCTCAAGTGTTATTCTGTCTGACCTGCCAAGGGTTATTGAGGAGTTGGTATATAATAGCATTGATGCGAATGCGAGTAAGGTATTGCTTTACATGTGGAGAAGGGAAAAAGCAATGTATAATGTCTTCTATGCCATGCATTATCATCAACATACATTTATTCTGTTTGAATTTCAGATTGACATTGGAGTAAACATCAGAACTTGTTATGTAAAAGTGGAAGATAATGGTATGTACCTATCCTTTTCTTTTTTCTGTAAAAAAATCTTATATGTTTATCTTCCAAAAACATTATTGCCATACATCGTACGAATTGCAGGTTGTGGTATTACACGAGATGAATTGGTTCTCTTGGGAGAAAAATATAGTAAGCCAGAACTTATTATTATTATTATTTATTTGCTATCTTTCTCAGTTTTCCTTCATTTCATGAGACTGTTTGTCATGTTAAATTCTATTGCTGTAAATGATACAACATAAAGAAAAATGGTTTTCTGGATGTTCATCTTATTCCACAGATATCAGATGTAGAATAGGGAATTCCTGATTTTCTTAGGACATAACAACAAAAATGACATCCATTCTATTTGTTAAAAAAATATTACTATTATTATTTATTTGACAAGCTGGGAGCCCTGCCATCAGTGTTAAAACTGATTATGTTATTTGTTTTCACTTTTCCGTTAAGTATAGGCTCATCACCTGAAAGCGTGTAGGTTCTGAAAGACTAAAAATACTCAATGGCAGCATGTGGTTCAACTGTGCTAATGATACATGCTTTACTTTTACTATAACTGTACAACAGCAACATCCAAATTTCATAATGTGATGGTTGACAAGGAGCTCAGTTCTAGAAGTTTTGGACTAAATGGAGAAGCACTCGCATCACTTTCTGATATCTCTGTGGTTGAAGTCAGGACGAAAGCTCGTGGGAGACCAAATTCATATTGCAAGATAATAAAGGCATGATCGTAAGACTGAGCTTCTTTAATCTTGATTTATCCATGGCTAGTACATCTGAGTTCTTGTGACAATTGCACAGGGATCTAAATGCTTACATCTGGGGATAGATGACAAGAGGGAAGTTGTCGGCACCACTGGTAACTGTTCTATTTTCTCCTTGAAACAGAGTAGTGCCACTATATTCGTAATAGTACATAGTGTAAGATGGTAACAGTCTATTCAAGACCCCGGTCGTGACTGTTAGTTATATTTTTCTGATGTTATGAGGGCTAGTTATCAGGCCTTTCATCTTTGCAGTTGTTGTTCGGGAGCTTTTTTACAATCAACCAGTACGGAGGAAACAAATACAATCTAGGTATGTGAGATAATTGTTACTGCTGTTTGTGTGCAGATGTCTTTGTATTCTCAGCTTTGCTCAATATATTATTTCATTGATATTTAGCCATATCATATTTTTTTAGTGAGAAAAGAGAACTACATCATGTGAAGAAGTGTGTCCTGCAAATTGCGCTTATTCATCCACAGATTTCACTCAGACTCCTTGATATTGACAGGTTATCTATTGTGCTAAGCTTGATGTATTAATTTTTACATTTATACAATTTTACTTGTACAGCACATATTGACATGCCTGTTTTATTAATGCAGTGAAGATGAATTGCTATACACAACCTTTTCGTCATCCCCTTTGCCTCTTATATCAAAAAATTGGGGGGATGATGTCTCCAGATGTCTCCATGAGATAACTGCCTCTGACCAGGGCTGGGTTCTTTCAGGTCACATATCTGGACCTGCAGATGTGTTTTGTACGAAGGTAAAGTCACTGTTTAAGCTATGACCTGTTGAAGCTGTTTGATGATGTGTTTTCAGCAAGTTCAATTCTCCTTTTCAGGATGTCCAATACTTGTGTATCCTCCTCACTAATCCACTGTTATATACTTCTATTTGCTATCTTTAAATTTTTGGAGACGTCCTTGACTTTTCAAAGATATCAACTCAAGATTCGTGAATAGGAACCCGATTTATAATATGCTCAATAATCTGGCATCTAGTTTTCAATCTTCTATTATAAGGGGGGGATGAAGAAATTGATGTTCAGAGCAGGAAGAGGCAGAAGACTGATATCTACCCTGCTTTTATACTAAACTTTTACTGCCCTAGATCCAGCTATGATCTACATTTTGAGCCTACAAAAACCATTGTGGAATTCAAGGTTATTCACTAAAGCTCTATGCTTTTGAGTTTCCTTGTTTGTAGTAAGCTTCATTTGTATCTAATGTTTGGTTTAGCCACCTCTTGTACAACACCCTGGGCTCTTGTGTTCTTGCCCCTACTTTGATGTGCAATTGTGATTTTGCCCTCGTTTTTCTAACTTTGTGATTTTGCCCTTAACTGTTCACAAGTCAACGCGAATTTGCCCCTGTTTTTACCGTTGACCAGGGGCAAAATCGCGTTGACTTGTGAACAGTTAAGGGCAAAATCACAAAGTTAGAAAAACGAGGGCAAAATCACAATTGCACATCTGTGTAAGGGGCAAGAACACCATTTTCCCATTATTAAAATAGGTGGTTCTCCTGCCGGTCACTATTTTTTTGTTGTTAAAAAATGTAGCTAACGTTCCTGTATGAGTAGGACTGTGTCTTAGGCAAAATGTCTTTGTGCCTATTTGGAAACATGGCATTATGTTGTTTCATCTGTAAATAGTTTACTCTCTGTTGCTGGCTAATTAATCTCCCTTATTTTTCCCACTTCTAGGATTGGCGAACTGTCTTGCTTTTCTTTGAACAAACTGTCACAAACTACTGGAAGAAGCATCAACTGCAATCACCAAAAGGTTAGACAATGCGACCTCAATGCTCCTTGCTTATGTCTTTGTGAAATGGACAATTATTGGTGTGAATGCACTGTAACCTTTTATTGGCAGATGGAGCTTGTGCTAATGGTACCCATGTGCCTCACAAAAATCATGGTTGGTGGCTTGTTGAACAGACTTCAGTTTTGTATCCTTTTATCTGTTAAGCTTCTGAGCTTTTCTCATACGGTGCTGTTGCAGTGAAATTGAATATGGGCATCCTGAAAGATCATAATGTGCAGAACGAGAAGGAGTATGCTGACTTCGAAAGCACTCAGCAGAAGAATGCAGTCAGAGACACCAACAGTGATATGAGTTCCACAAGAGCAACAAGAAATTCACGCTGCTTTTCTTTTGTTTTGGAGCCATCCATTCAGAATGTCTGTTTCTCTGGAAGGATCACTAATTCAAGCCGCCCGAATGACAATGTTGCCAGTATTGATTACAAGTTAGGGTATAAGCAAATGCATTCTCCTGAAAGTGGCAGTTATAAGTGGTTAGACGATGGCCCTTCCCAGTTAGATGATGATATTTCAAGTGTTAGCCCAACTTGTTGGAAAAGGCAAAGGACAGAAGGTATATTCCATGAGTATGCATATTCTGGTAATCTTGGAATGCTGGAAGATGTGCCAACTGAAGGTTTTTTCGCTCACAAACAAGAGTCTGAGCTGATTGGTCCAGAAGTTGAAATACCAGAATCTTGCTTCAGGGCTCTCAATAGGCCAAACGGAATGATGTCTGATTTTGTGCAATATAAAACCAACTTAAAAGCACAAACCTCAGGCTGGGATGGATTATATGACAAGTTTGATAAATTAAATGGGGATTGCTTCAATGAAGCCACAGAAACAATCACTGATATTTCTTACCCAGAGATGTTACAGTTCAGTAATGGATTTTATCATGATGGTAGCACTTCCAGGGGCTGCTGTAGAGTTTTGAGAAAGTTCAGAGCCAGTAAGAAGTTGGGGACTGCAGCTGGATGTGTTGAAGTGCTAGAGGCTGATGCTATTAACCAGATGAATTTCCCTGATATTCATGCTCTGTGGAACAGTGACTTGATAGATAGGTCCTCCAACAAGGATACTTTAAATCATTTTCCTCATCCATCCTTGTTGGCTGATACGCCTTGCAGTCATCCAAGGACCTTGCACACACTTAACAGGAAATCAGATAAATGCTTTAGTTCTTGGAAATGTGAAAATGTTGACAGCAATGTTAGATTTGATTCGGACAGATTTAGCAATGATTCGTCTATAATATTTGAAGGAACTAAACATTTCGATAACTTTGACAATGAAATACAGCCGCTTAATTACTTCAATAATAAGTGTGGTTCAACCGACCAGCTTGGTTCTGAAGAAGACCTGATAACTTGGAAATCAAAATTCGACAAGAGGTTGTCAGTCAATATTTCTCCTGAGAGAAGTGATAATGGTCGCCGTTTGAATGTTCCTTCTTCGAATATGGCAAATGGCAGCCTGCTTACTCAAGATCTGCTGAATCAACACAACTCTGGACTAAATCAGAGACCCAGGACTTCCAAGGGTAGTAGATTTAGGAGTCATTCTGCTCCACCATTTTATAGAGGGAAACTAAAATTCTCTAGATTAAATGTGCCACTGAGCAAACCGATCACAGATAGCGATAAAGATATTTGCATCAATAACCCCGAAGGTACATCCAAACTTTGGCCCTTTATGAATTGCATTTTATGAGAACTAACATTACACACTTCTAATCAAATGCAGACAATGCACCTGCACCTGTGGATATCTCATGTATGAGTTCAACCCAGCCTGTTCCTGAGACTGATAGCGGTGATTTTCCAGACTTAAATTTCAGGTATACTCATCTTGCCTAGTTTCCTGGATATACCTTCAGTACTTGAAAATATCTTTCTAAGCCCGTTACTATACACTCTCGTTTGGGACAGCTCAAACAGATTTGTGAAAATGTCTGAAGTTGCATGTTCTGATGGGATTGAGGACTCCACTGCTCAAATAACTAAATGGCGAGATGACCCTGTCCAGCATACAGTTAAGCTGCATTTGAGTTTGGGATACTAACACAGAGAAAGTTCCATACGTCCTTGCTACTATGTGTCTTGTTATCTTCTCAGTGCTTTACCTCCCTTTGTAGGCTTTGAACTTGCCACATGGTCCTGTTGGATGCTATGATGATATACTTAGCATTTCTTCTGGAACCTTACATCTCTCTTGTAACCCGCTAATTCCTGAATGTGTTGACAAGAACTGCTTTGAGGAGGCAAGGGTTTTGTTGCAGCTGGACAAGAAATTTATTCCCGTCATATCTGGGGAAACTATCCTCCTTGTCGATCAGGTTCAAATTCTCATTTAGCAAGGGGTCCAGGTTCATAATTGATAACATGATTTTTTTAGGGCTTTGACACCATTGTTATAGATTCTAGCATATTATCTATTCCTATTATTTTTGTTGGAATAATCATGTTGTGGAAATACTATTTAGTGCTTGCTGCATTGGATCAGTTAAATCGTTAAGTGCACAATAGTTTCTAAATATGAAATGCTGATGAAATGGTTTTGTTTAAAAAAGATTTAGCAAGTTATGTTCTTTTTTACTGTGTACAGCATGCAGCTGATGAAAGGATACGTTTAGAGGAGCTCCGTAGGAAGGTTGTTAATAATACATTGACCAGGAACAACTATTCAACATTGTTTTACGCTTTTCATACTCATACACTGATGCGATCTGCAGGTTTTATCAGAAGAAGGACATGAAGTTAGTTACTTGGACTCTGAGGAGGAATTGGTATGTGGTATAGCATTCATGAACTTGTTTTAATACTAATATGCGACATTCAATATTTCACTCACCCCAATTTTCTTTCAGTCTCTCCCTGAGACTGGGTTTCAACTATTCCAGAAGTATGCTGAGCAGATTCAGAAATGGGGCTGGATCATCAGCAGCGGGAGCTATTCATCGGAATCATTCAAAAAGTAGGTGATTCACCATTCTCTGACTATTCTTTAAGTGCAAAAGCTATTCACCTCATCTATATAGATCAAATATACGACTGTCATTTGATCATTTACTTTGTATGTTTTAGGAACATGAACATTCTGAAGAGACAAGTCCGTCTTGTTACTCTTGTTGCTGTAAGGAACACCCTTTCTTCTGTCTGTACCATTCAACATGTTTGAAATTACTGATTGTATATGTTTTGCTTAATCTGCTGGACACGGTGGCTTTTCTGTCTCTTATCAGTTTATGTACATGGTTTCCCCTAATCTGCTAGACATGATGGTCTATAGATTTGTATTTCTATTTATTGTCTGTTTACGTTTTATAGTAACAAATAGGCTATCAAACCCACTGTAACTAATTTAGTATCCATAAATTGTGCATAGACTACTGGCAAGCACGAGTTGAAAAGGTGAACCCAGATCTGTCATATGCCAAATATCTGCAGATATAAAAACTGTAATGTGGTATCTATTTACACTAAATATCTTCTATGCTACACAGGTTCCATGTATTTTGGGTGTCAAATTGACTGGGAAAGATCTCATGGAGTTTATTTGGCAGGTAACTGCCACCATCTTATGATGTACAACTTATATTTTTTACTAAAACATTCTCATTCACTTGCACAAAAGTTCTACGAGTGAAGGACCCTAGATTTTCATCTTAATACTTTCTGGAATGAAAATGGTATGTCGAGCATGGACTCTTTGGAAACATTGGAACCGATGTGTCTTTGATGGCTTGGCGCCTAGCTTAGCGGCAGCTGGGAGCCTTGCTGCTTGCTGCAGATGAGCTGTAGCTCTGAATTGGCTGGGATTCCGGGGCTTTACCTCTTGATAGCTATCCCCGATGGGTAGTGGTTAGCGGTTTTTGTGGTGGTTTCTATAATTGTCACGGGCGAGCATGTAATCTACGTTCCTGTATGTGTGTGTGGTTTATTCAGGGTTCTTTATCTGTTTTCCTTCTTCTATAATATAATGATACGCAACTCTCCTGCATCTTCGAGAAAAAGAATTGTATGTGCAGATTTTGTTGAGTTCATTTACCTTTACTCATGTTACCTATTACTGTTTCTTCCAGCTTGATGAGACTGATGGATCGTCAGATATCCCCCCAGCAGTTCTCCGTATTCTTAACTTCAAAGCTTGCAGAGGTCACTACTTATTCGCCTCGTAATTGTCCATGATGCAAGCATTTCTGTATATTTTCACACTGATAAAACATTGCTTTTTGGTGTTTCTTGGTGGCTTACTGTAGGGGCGATCATGTTTGGCGACTCCTTACTACCATCTGAGTGCTGTCTGATTATTGAAGAACTGAAAGCAACATCTCTATGCTTCCAGGTAAGATTTTTGAATCCTTGGTCCTTGTATCTGCTGTTACTCTGTGGTACAGTGATGGAGATAAGCTTTACTGTCTTGCAGTGTGCTCATGGGCGCCCAACCACTGTGCCCATCTTGAACGTCGCATCCCTCCACGATGAGCTGGCGAGGCTCCAAATGCTGAGTGGAACGCAGGCAGAGACCTGGCACGGCTTGGGGCACCATGAACCCAGCCTTGAGCGTGCTCAGATGCGCCTCGAACGACTGAGAAAGCTACGCCGGGGCCAGTAGCTGTAGGACAATAGCAAATGATTTGAATCAGATAAAAGGCTCTGTGTTTTGTATAGTTTGTAGAGAAGCGAGTGGAATTTCACTGTGCTGTACAATTGTACACATACTAGGTATTCATTCATGACTAAGAGATTAAACGGCGCCCATCACCTGACAGGCGAGTGGGGTTTGCCACGGCATGTTGTAAAGTTTGTACATTCTGGTTTGTTAGTTGTTACAACAATTCATGCCATGGAAATCTATGTAAAACTCCATTCAACCGTGCCAATGTGATTAGTTAAAGTTGAGATGGGTGTGACACCTTTGTGAAGCCGCCGTGCTTGTTTCCTCTAGCCAACACCATTGCACCAACCGCCAAGGGCCTGCCTGTTTTCAAATGATGGTTCTCATTTTTCTTCTTTTGTAAAAAAGTAATTAAAAATACTCTCTCCGGTGAAAAATACTCTGTAATTTGGTGGAATGGGAATGAGGATGAACCGATGAGGTGACCAGATTTTTTGTTTTTTTAGGAACCGAATGAGGATGAACTGGTCAGACCAGATCGCTTCCTTCTATGATCTCAACCTGCCAGTGGGCTAAATCCTATTGGGCCAAGGTACATTGGCCCAAGATCACAAACCCATCTCGCGACACGATATCAGGTGGCGCGCGACGACATTTCGAGCGACTTCTGCTTCGCATTTCCCCCCAATTCCTCCCGCCCAAAGCCCCAAACCACCACCACCACCCAAATCCTCTCTGCCACCCGCCGATGGGCGGCGCCGCCATGGCCGATGACGACGACTTCGCCTCGCCGCCGCCCGCCCCGCGCGCGCGGGCGGAAGGAGGAGGCGGAGGCGTGTACCAGGTGGGCGGCGTGCCGGTGGAGTTCCCCTACAAGCCCTACGGGACGCAGCTGGCGTTCATGGGGCGGGTCATCGCCACGCTCGACCGTGCGCGGCGGCAGGGGCGCTCCCACGCCCTCCTCGAGTCGCCCACAGGCACCGGCAAGTCGCTCTCCCTCCTCTGCTCCGCGCTCGCCTGGCAGCGGCACTACCCGCTCCGCTCCCCTCCCGCTCCCGCCCCCGATCCATTCCTCCACGGCGGAGGATTCGTCCCCGACAATACCCAGCCACAGACGACAACAGGTGCGCCACGCTCTTCCTTTCCTCTCTATTCTATCGTTCGGGGATTCTTGGACCAAGAACTGCTCTTTCTTGGTAATCTGTGGCTTGTCCTTTGCTCATTTTACGTTTTTGGGGTTCTTTATTGTTCAGTCGTCCCGGAGAAGGCTGTCAAGAAGAAGAACGCGCCGACAATCTATTACGCGACGTAGGATCTCTGTCTATTAACTCGAACTGATGAGGGGATTGGATGATCTTGATTGATTTATTCGTTGCTTGTGTTTCTGAAGGAGGACGCACGCGCAGATAAGCCAGGTTGTCCGGGAGTACCGCAAGACGTCGTACCGAGTGCGCATGGCCATCTTGGTAACGCCTATTTCCATCTGAATTTATTTTATTTCTTGCCTTATTCTCTGGTAAGAAAGAGACGTCGTACTCATCATCCAACTAGAGTAGCAGAGGCAAATAGAATTAAGACTACTGCTTAGACTCTGTACTCTGGCAATGCAGGCCTCAAGGAAGCACTACTGTGTCAATCAGGTTGCTTGCGCGAGCGACAACATTGATGAGCAATGGTACTTACTGTACATAATAGATTAGTTCTTACAAAGCTCTTGCATTGTCATTGCTAACTGAACTTCTAATTGAACTTCCCTCATCAGCAAGTCGCTGCTAGACAAGACGATTCAAGGTTGCCCGGAATTCAAGTGAGGTTTCCTATCTTTTCAACGTCAGAACATATAATTAGCCAGGAGAGCATCTTGTTTCTCTTCGAATTTTAATGCAATCAGTTAAAACTTGCAGGAATGCTCAGAAACTAAGTCGGCATCCATCCCTTCAGATTGGCGGCTGCTATGAAGTTCACGATATTGAAGATCTTGTCAGAGTTGGACGGAAAGCAAAGGGTATGTAAATACCTTTTAGTTGCACTTGTTTCCTCCTGAGGATAGTCTGGCTCTGATCTGGTCACTGCTGATACCTATTCAATTATCTCTTTTCCTGTTATTGGCAGGATGCCCATATTTTGCTGCACAGCACATGGCAGAAGCAGCACAATTGGTTTTCTGCCCATATAACTACCTGATTAGTCCGGTTGTCAGGAGAGCAATGGACATCGATATCAGCGGTTCCATCATTATTCTTGATGAGGCACAGTAAGACTTCACTTCTATGACTCTTTTCAGCTACCTGTTGATTTCCTTGTACTTCAAAAGTTTTTATGTGACCCTCATTATATCCATAGCAATTATAGTCTTGTGACATGGTGGAGCCTGAATTCCAATTATTTTTCTTCATATTGCGTCCTCTTTTCTCAGCAACATAGAAGACATAGCACGTGATGCTGGCAGTGTTGACATCGATGAAGAATCACTTTGCTGTAAGTCAAATTCCATGATTGTTCAGTTAAAATTCATGTTCTATTAAAATTTAAAACACATGCTAAAGCTAATTCACTATGGCAAAGTGTTGCAGGGAGAACTTCAAAACTTGGCCACTGATGAGGCTGTTGCAATGATATACCAACCCTTGCACGATATTATTCAGGTACTTCTACAAGAAGAGAAGAGAGTTAATTGCCCTGTTCTTTTCCAGAAAAAGGAAGGATAGTGTTAGTATTAATATTACTCTTAGAGCTAAGCTTTTAGTACTTCTGCAGGGTCTTATTGGTTGGATTGCTGAGCGGGAGGACAATCTGCATAATCATGAGTTCGGACATCCCGCTTCATAGTATGTAGTCTGAGACTCTTCTTATATGATTTATTGATTACCATTTTTTAACTTCTCATCTTAAAAGAGAAGTGATTGCCACTTCATCTTCCATACGTGTAGATGGTTAAACATAATGTAACGAAAAAACTATACAGTTTAACACTGCAATCTAGTAAATTACATTTCGAGAAATCGATCCATTGCTTGATTGTGCAACATAAGTTGACAAATTGACTTGTGGTTACTGGTTAGCCATGGCCATTAGATGGACTATCTTTAGCCTACTTGTTATCAAATGTTGAGCCATTACTTGCTTAGCAACATAAGTTGATGCTAGCAACTTATCACTATTCGTGTCTAATTGTTAGTGTATTATCTAAAAGAAATAAAATCATTTCCTTGATATTAAAAAAACAAAATATTGGGTTTGCGAAATATATCCATGAACTTTCGACTGTGTAACCCATTAGAATCACTAAATGTTTACAATGCAGCACTGATGTTTTTCATACCATCAGTGGACTTAACCTTTTGTAATCATCAGTTGGACTGGTGAAAAGGCAATGAATGAACTTCAGCGGGCTGGTATTTCTCCAATGTATTTCCCGGTATTGCAAGAATGTGCAACAAAGGTGCTTTTTATACCACAGTGCAGTTGTTGCATATATTGATCTTTTATGTGGCTGTGAAACATTCAGATTTTCAACTTCCTTCTTGCTTTAGGCGATTAAAGCTGCTTCAGATACTGAATCAGATGGATCACACTTGAGTGGTGGTCGTGCTATGACACTAGAGAGTAAGCAGTAGAGTGGTGATTACTTTATTTAATTCAATCTTGAATACACTTAATAACCCAATGATGTTATACAATCTTTTGCAGGTCTATTCTCTTCGTTGAGTTACTTTTTTGGTCAGAAAGGGCGTAATTCGTGTGATTATCAGCTTGCTTTGCAGCGTTTTGTTAAAAAGGAAGGTAGCAAGCTTGTTTATCCTTTAGAAAAAAGCATAGTTCCTGTTATAAGTTTTTCCTGTTAACATGGAAGTAGAGTAACAGAACATTTGTGAATATATTCAATCCTCTAGATCTTGCAGTTTAGATCCTGCAATTGAGCCATTAGTGGTACACTGGTACTGTTCTTGAAGTCAAGAACTTGGTTGCTGATTTAATGTGATAAAGTTGTATATATGCTTGGATATCCAACAAGCTCTATTCCATTTTTAAATTCAAGGAGCAATTTGTGTAATTTCATCATATGAACCATTTACAGGCAATGATGAAATTTCTTCAAGATGCACAATGAGTTTGTGGTGTCTCAATCCTGCAGTTGTTTTTCAAGAAATTGCAGATCGAACACTTTCGGTAATTCTGACTTCTGGGTAAGTCTGGATAGTCCTTTTCTCGCTTATCAATAAGCTGGTAAAATGGCCCTGTTAAGCAGCAGATATCTAATTAGATGGTCAATGTGAAATTTAGAAGGAGAAAAAAACATGGAAGAGGAACTAGACATGCTGCCTGTAGCTTGTCTGAATATGTCAATTCTTTGAACTGCACATTGGTTTGGAACTGTATAACTGAACATTTCATTTCTTTTGTTCTTGGGAGAGGGGACCAAATAGGCAGTGACTGTCAGTAACGACCCTACGTAAGGCTTTTTTTGGACCAAGATAGAAGTCGGGCTGCTGATGTAGATGGCTTGCATGTCAAGATAGAAGTCTAGTAGGGTTTAAGATTATAAGATATATAGATATAGATACAGCGATATATGCAACTTTTGAGGTTCTTATAAATTGCCTTGTTAAGTCTTTCCAGTGTCAGATAATTTACAGCTCTGAAAGACTGAAACTACATGTATCTGCAGAACACTTTCACCAATGGGTTCCTTTACATCTGAACTTGGTGTCCAGTTTGAGGCTTGCATGGAAGCTCCTCATGTAATTAATGCTGATTCTCAGGTACGTATGTTGCTAGTTGTCTGCTGTATCATGTCATAACCGCATGGTGATGGATTTGTGTTATTGGGCGTTGAGTAGAGGAATCAAGATAATACTGTGTTTCTTGATTCTGAAATTCAAAAAAATTATTTGGTGACAGAGTAATTGGTCAAAACCGGGATGCGATTTTTTTTGCTGCAAATAGACACTAGTTCACTTTTGTACAATGCAAAATCTGTGCATAAAGTATTTGAAGTTTTGAACTCACCATTGGAAGTGAGGATTTCCTATCTCACCTAAAGGGAAAGAAGAGAGGTGTAATTTGTATCTGCAAGCTTTATCTGATGGCATATTTTGGCATGCCAATGTACCAATATGTAATTACATGAAGTGCTTTAGCAAAATTACATTATTGAGATAATATGCATGGCTTGAACCTAAGTAGCACGGATACGGATACGCGTATCGGTATCGGAAGGATACGGATACGGCAATTTCTTAAACAACCCGATACGCGGATACGTTTTAACTATTTTATTAATAAATAGATAACAATGCATATTAAATTGCAAAATAGATGTTCAAGTTCAACATAGAGACATTTAAGGTCTATTACACTCAGAATAACATGATCCCACAGCGGAGCCTTGATATCAGTTGTTTCTCTGGACCCAGATCCCACACTACCACTAGCAGTAGCACTAGCACTACCTGCACTACTCAAATTTGGAGATGCCATACTGGACAATGAACATTGGACAAAATCAAAAAGGCTCTAATCAGTAATCAGGAAGGGGTAATGGCCTTTGGCCTAACGGGGCATGGCGCACTGGCTCAGCTCTAAATTGGATTGGGGAGGGAGAGGAACTCACCTAAGCAGGGGGCTCCTTGTCGCCGGCGAGGGCGGAGGCTGGTCGGGGATGCCCTTGTCGCCTGTTCAACGGAATGCCCGCCCGGACCGTCTTCTCCTGGAACGCGCTCGTCGGGGCGTACTCGTCCTGGAGCGGCGGCGAGGCCTTGCGAGTCTACGGTGCCATGCGGGCGTCAGCGGCCCTGGGATAGGCGCCCGACGGGTGCACGCTCGCATCCGTCCTCAAGGCGTGCGTGGCGGAAGGGGACGGGCGCTGCGGGGGCGAGCTGCATGGGCTGGCGGTGAGGGCGGAGGCTGGTCGCCGGCGAGGGCGGAGGCTGACTGGCGGCCGGCGGGAGGCGGACTGGCGACCAGCGGGAGGCGGACCTGCGCGAGGCCGAGGCGGAGGCGGAGGCGGAGGCGGAGGCGGCTGCGCGTGGGAGACTGGGAGGGGTCAGGAGACGGGAGTAGGGTAAAGGTGGGATGGTGGTAAGCTATTGGGCTGGCTGGGCCGTATCGACTGGGCCGAAACGTTTCCAATCGTTAGTTTCCAGCCCAAATAAGCTGGGATACGCAGATACGCCGCGGATACGTATCCCAGGCGTCCGATACGGGATACGCCCCTTCCCTGCCGTGTCCGTGCTTCTGAGGCTTGAACTTGATATGCACTACTCTATATATCACAGTTTGAACTCGAAAATTCTGTTTAGAGCTGGTTTATTAGCCTTGCTGTCCTTATGGTAATTTGTAGCCTCTCCAAAGACTTGTGAATTGATTCTCATTTTCATCAGTTTAAAGGCTGGTTAATTTGTCCCTCATACTGCCAGCAAAGAAAATAATTTTCCTAATGAGCTCTAACCCTTAGTTTGTTTAGGACCTGGACATGGAGTTATGGACCTTTTGTGGTTAGAAGAAAGATTGGCAAATATAACCTATGCCAAACAGTAGCTATTACTTGCATTTTTTTAAGTCTATCTTGGCTTTGCAGGTTTTTGCAGCTGTGCTATCATCTGGTCCAACAAGGCAAATATTGAATGCTAGCTATAAAACTGCGGACAATTCATCTTTCCAGGTAACTTTTCATTGAATTATATATATGTTAGGAACCCTAATTTAAAAATATTATTCTATTTTTACAGTGTTTTAATTTTTTTCCCCGTTTTTACATAGGATGAACTTGGAGCTTCACTAGAGGAAATATGCAGAATTGTGCCTGGTGGTGCTCTAGTGTTTTTTCCTAGCTACAAGTTGTTGGACAAATTGCAAGTGCGCTGGTCTCAGACAGGTCAATGGGCACGGCTTAATGCTCAAAAACATGTGTTTGTTGGTAAGATCTTTTGAAGCATTTGAAAATGCCATTTCACTAATAATAGAAGACGGTATTATGTCATGTTCAATTTTCTGTGTTCTTTATTCAAAACTTATTTGTTTCAGAGCCTAAGGGAAGTAGTGAGGAACTCGATCCTGTTTTAAAAGGGTACTATGATGCAATCCTTGGTAAGGCTCCTGTCAAGAAAGACAGAGGTGGTTCAAAACAAATAGTGAAGAATCGAGTGACAAAAAAATTGTCACAGGAATCAGCGAAAGCAGGAGCTGCTCTTCTTGCAGTTTGCCGTGGGAAGGTGCTATTTTATTACTAAATGTTTATATTAATTAATGTACATGTTTAAACCCTACTTTAAATTTCTTATGCATAATGTTGTGCGTATGCCAGCTACCATTAGCTTATGTTTTGCTGGCTCCTGATTTTATTTCTAGGTATCTGAAGGGATTGACTTCGCTGATGACAATGCTAGAGTTGTGGTATCCTTTGTTTCCCTTTTTGATATTAAATTGTATGCTCTAGAAAGTTCAGTATCAACCATTTGCCCCTACTGGCATGTAGCATGATTGGTATACCTGTTCTGATGCAATACAATAAATGATTTTGATATTCATCTGTTTCCTTAACCAGACATAAGGTCATTGTTGGAATTCCTTTTCCAAATATGTAAGTTTGTTTCCTTTCTTTTTTTCTGTTTTAGTAAATAAATCCAATGTGTTTTTCTTTGTTTAGATACTAACATTGATTCAACATGGATCAGAAATGATGTTCAAGTAAAGCTGAAAAAGAGATATAATGATTCATACAAATCATCAAAGCATTTGTTAAGTGGAAGTGAATGGTACTGTCATCAGGCATTTCGTGCTTTAAATCAAGCTGCAGGTATTTAGCTATTGACTTACCTGTCAGGCATCGCCTGTGGCTAAGCTATTGGCAATGGCTAACTGTTGTCCTTGTCTTCTGTAGGTCGTTGTATTCGTCATAAATCTGATTACGGAGGCATAATTCTGATTGGTATGTTATTCAGTTATCCACTCCCAACCATTTGCATGTCTAGAGAGAAAAGTTGATACATAAAGTTTTGGTATTTTATTGATATAACTGTTTAGAAGTGAAATGGCTTAGTGCTCCTCTTTTTTAGAAAATAGAGTGTGTGGTTTTCATTTTTAATTCCCATGTATATGGTGTACAGATGAGCGATATCAGGAAGGCAGAAATGTTGCCTACATTTCCAAATGGCTTAGGAATGCAATCAAGAAGTATGATAGCTTCCAGGAGACAATGGCTGAGTTGCAAAAGTTCTTTCAGAATGCTGAGGTATTGCTCTTTATACACATTTGATTTTCTAAATGTGGATGGCTTCTCTAAAATGCATGGTACCGCTTCAGGAAAAAATAAAAATCAAAGATTGTGGCATCTTCCCCAAGGTTAAGTTGGATAGCAAAGCACCTCAATCTCTCAGTGATGATAAAAGAAAGTTGCCATGGCCAGAATTGAGTTCCTCAAACCACTCAGTATCACAATGTAATCAGAAGGTAAAGACTGAATGTCTTAGTCAGAGAGTTCCAAACACTGATGGTGTGGCGGTAGACCAAAAAGTTATGGGCATGTGTTATACATCGCCAGAAGTATCGAAAATCTCTATGAGATCTTCTGTTTTAATAAAGAAAGAAAACTCTTCATCACCTGAAAGTCTTCCAATGTCATATCCATTGCCTCCCTGCAAAATTCAGTCTGATTTCGAAGGTGTAGCCAATACTGGAGCAAATTATGGAGTCAAAACAGAAGTTATAAATTTGGAGGATGATGATTTTAAACCTCGGTAATTTTAACATTTTTCAGGCATTCTTTTTCCTACTATTGTATCATCATTTGTTTTTCTTTAAATAGGTGTCTTCACATGCACAGGTATGCAGAGATCACTATCTTAAATCCATTAGAAGACAGGTCAAGGCAACCTACTCTTGTTGAGGAAACTTCTGCAGCGACTCCAGTAGCTAGTCCCAGCAACTATTCTGAGGTAAACACCTCAGTACGGATCAACAATGGAGATCAGATTGTAGACATGCCCATTTCGCTTTTTTCAACAAATAGAAATATTTCTTCTCTGTCCACACCGGCAGCTACTCCTGAAAGAACCACCGACAAAGACTGTCATGAGTCTTTGATCAACAGAAGTGTAAATTCTCACTGCGAGAAAAAGAGAAGGTTGAGCTCCCCAATGAGCTGTTGTACTTACACGATGCGTTCTAGTTCTCCAAGCAAATCATTCTGCCACACTGGTTCTGCTATGCCTGGGGATGTGAATAGAAATTCTGAATTGTGTTGTAAAAATATAGGATTGTCCAGGTGTGAAAATGTCAAGCTTGAAAGAAATTACAAGCCAGAAGAGGTTTCAGCAAAGAAGCCTATTCAGAAGAAACTTCTTATAAGTTGCATTAGATGCAAAACAGCTCTTGGGTTAGAAGAAGATGGGTTTCTTGTTACTTGTACACAATCTTCTTCGTCGAAATTGTACTTGGCATATCTTTTGAGACATGGGCTGTCTGCTGCTGGCTTCCCGGAGGATGATTTTTCAGCATCAACACCAGCAGAGGTACAAGTAGTGGAGTGCGAAGCTTCTTCACTCAACCAAAATATATTTGGCAAATTCAGAAACCAGGGCCATGTTTGGTCTGCAAAGGATGGATGTGTGTACAATGCAATGACTTGTGCTTTCTGCTCTTCTGAAAACACATGTGCCATGGTCCTCGGCGTGCAAGTTCTTGCAACTGATAAGCTAAATCAACAATTGGTGGAAAAGGTAGTTTGCTTATCTGGATGCATATTTGAAGTTTATTACTGGTACTGTTACCTTAGCTTAATTGCTGCCTCTTCAAATGAAGGTGCTCTTGTTCAGTGATCGTTTGGATGTACAGTCTGAGCCATCAAAGGGACAGGTATGGGTGTTAATCTATTGTAGGACTAACATGATGGAATACATTTAGAAAACTAGCAAAACATAATGGGTCTATCTACTTTCATATGAAGATTTCAAGAACTCAGAGAGATGCTAGTAACTCCATCTCCCCGCAATCAGTGATCGACCTTGAGTCTTTTGCATATAAGCCATTAAAGAAGGATCCTGTGGCGCTGAACTCAAGAAGGTCTAAGGTCAGTTACCTGCTGCCACTGCTGTTATCTTTTGCAGTTCTGCTTGTGATCACTTTCCCAGAATTTCTAGTGTAATCAGGTTCGCATGATCCTCATGTTGCATCAACACAGTAGACTTCTCATCAGAGTATAATTGACAATACTCCAAACTTTTCTGCCCTTGGATTTTCTGTGGAACAGCTTAGGTTATCTGCCTTGAACAAATCCACAACTGGTACATAATTTGATGTAGAGCTCAACGTGAAGCATTGGGAAGAACTTTGTTCTGTGAGATTTAGCATGCGGGGAGGAGATGCAGATGTCACGTCGCCATGGAGATTCATAGTTTCAAACATCCACATGGATTAGAGAAGTTCCCTGAGCTGAAGTGGAGTGTAAAATGCATGGCCTGGCAGTCGGAAACTAGGATGATGATGTATATATCTATATCTATTTACAGTTCTCGATGCGTCCCATTGTCTATTATATCTATGAACAGTTTTTGCGTTCTGAAATTTCGCATCCGTGAATAACTGAGTACCCAAAATGCTCATCAAGATGGGGCAAAGGTACAGTAACAAAAACCTAAATAAAAACACAATCATCAAGACACAAAAAGGAAAATGCTCATCAAGATGGGGCAAAGGTACAGTAAACAAAAACTTAAAAAAAAAAACAAAAAAAGACAACAAGAGCACAGCTCAGCTCCCGGCGAGGATCCAACTCCCGACCTTTCGCTTACGAAGCGAACGCCCTACCACTATGCTACGGAAGCACTTTCTGCTACACGAAATAATTTTTTAAATAATAATTATACACTGATACAATATTTTTTTTACATAAACTTTCGTGTTATTAGATTCTTATTCGAACATATACACCTATGATTTAAAAACATCGCGGAAATCACAGTAAGAAAGCATTGGTCAAAAAAACCTTGTGAAGATACGTAAAGTCCAAAAAAATCGAGCGAGAACGCTGGGGAAAGGCCACGTGATGCCACGCCATTCACCATTTGCCTTTTCTCCAAATATGACGACTTCATGCCAATAATTTCTCAAAGGCAACGCGTTACGCGTGTGTCTACTGTCTACACAGTCACACTCCAAGAGATGCATCGTGCCGGTCCTATGATCGTGGTCGCCAGAGCTAACGCCTAACGGCCTCCTGCATAAGGGCAATGCATGATCCATTTTTTTTTATGGAACATGCATGATCCATTACACTCTGTCTCTGCAGGTGTGTATGACTAATTGAAGGGGGAGAAGAAGCCCAACTCGAAGGTGCCGTCACTCGAAACGATAACATGGGGAGAGCGGCTTGCCGACGACGAACCTGTCCTGGGATGCGCACGACCGCAGCAAGAGGAAGAGGAATATCAAGACGGTGCACGCTGTCAGGCTCATCTTCGTGGCGTGTTCGTGCGATGTAGTACTTGCCAGGACATCGAGCATCTTGATCTGATCCTTTTCTGCACGCAGCAACGGCCGAATCGTCGAATACAATTGTTTGGTGCCTTGCAGACTTCGTTGAGTTTGACAATTCTGACCTCCGTGTCACAATGGTAGTTACGAAAGCCATGTGCCCGTGTGTGTATCAGTATCACTGATTGAATATGTTTTTTTTTTTGCTTCATACAACTGATTGAATGTACTTGAACAGAAAAAAAAAGATGTTATCACTAATCCGTGCGAAAATCGTGGCTGGTAAACTATTTGGTGGAACAAGACGCTTACCACGTTCTTCAGTGAGTGGTTAACACGTATATTTTATTGCAGAATTTTGTATTTACTCGATCGGCCATATATATATGGTCAAAGGCTCAAAGCACTCCCTTCCCTTGTGAATCTCACGTAAAAACTGCACGTGTACGGCGGCTATGTAACAGGTCCAGAACACGTCACAGGCCCCCGATGGCTGGGCCCCACCTACATAGCAACATGTTTAGGTTTTCGTCCTCACTTCATGCAAATAAAGTTAGCTTAAAATTATTACGTGTCCTTGGCCTGCCTATTTAAAGCTGGTTCGGCCCTCCTCAGTCCCCGGTACCTACTAAACTTTTGGGTAAACAGTACTCTGCGATGCTACAGTGTTGCAATGCTCCGCGATTGTGGCTCGGCCCAACTCTTCTCTACAGTACCCTAGGCCCATCACTATTCAATTCGGCCCATGAGCTGGGTCTCAGGCTATTTGTTCCTTCATTTTGCCAGACAATACAATGTTGCAGCGTTTTCGAATGTTTCCTTTTTCTCTTTATTATTTAGTGATTTTATTCAACTACTATGCTCAGTTTGTAGTCTGTCCAGTTCGTTCAGATAGCATGGTCAAATAGTTGATGGTTGACGTCATCCTGAGAGTTGAGCAGGGTGAGTTCACTGTTCAGACTTCAGAGATGAGAGTTGAGACTGACATCCTAAAATAATGCTCGGACGACGTAGTACGAGTACGATACTCCTCCAAAATGTGCAGATGGCGTCATTCCTTTCAGCGATCATCGGCCTTTTCTCCAGCTGTGACGCCTTGCCTCGAGCTGTTGAACGTACGATTCGCGCTCTGGCGAATGGCGACGCCAAAAGATTCCAACGAACACTGCACGTGTGCTACAACAGCCACTCATCAGATCCTCCGTGTTGGCTGCGTCAAATCGGATGAGATCATTCGGCGCACGCAATCACGCGTCGCGCCGGCGGATGCAGCAGACGGCAGCCAGCTTTATCCCCAATACTCCATCACAGGTTCTTCAGTTCACGACAAGCGCCGGGGGAGTACTATGCAGAATGTACAGACCACGACAAGCACACTCCAAGTTCCAGCTTCCAGATCCTAACAAACACCTCCTGACCTCCATTCCAAGATCAACATGGCATACCAAGGGTATCCCAGGGCCACTGCAGCGACACGGTTAGATCAGGGTGAAAGTCAAGCAGTACAAATCACTATAGCGCACAGTGTACTCTTTCTTAAAGTTTGTACACTTACAATTAAATGTTGCAACAACCGGTAATTAGATCAGACTAGTCATGCCTGCACATTCAGATCGACGAACCAAGCTTCAAAAATCTCAATCGCAGCCCAGGCTGAGCATAGAACAAGTGAACAACCCAGAACCAGCAATAAACAGTAGTGGTATAACTTGGAGAGATGCAATCAAGAGAGGATGAATTCTGTTGAGAACCGAGATTTAAAACAGGCATCTATTGAGATCTGAGACTTAAAACAGGCATCATAGATGCTTGGGGGTAAGTACAGACTGCAGGCTAAACATCCCATTCCAACAAACGGTCAAGTGCCGAGGAAGCGAACACACTACCAGCTAAACTGCATCACTTCAGGGATAACACTTGCAACTACCAACTCAGAGAGCGAGCGGCCACTACTACTATTAGTCTACTGCATCTAGAAGACAGACAGACAGATTCCAGAGGCTAAAAGGAGCAGCAAAAGCCTGGTTAGGCCCACGACGATGAGAATTTCCCTACTGACTGCAAGCACTTGGGCAGGCGAGAGCTCCTCCATCCGTCATCCATCACTCGTCACCCTGCAAAAAACAGTTTCGAATGGACGGGACCAGTGAGGTTTGGGATCCACAAAGTAAAACCGGTAGTGGAAGGCACAAGGAAGAGTCAGGACTCGGAGGATTTGCTCTCACGCACCTCCTCGTCCTCGTCGTTCACCTCGGACTTGGACTTGTCAGAATCACCAGACGCTGTGGGGCCTCCAGACTGCAACGACAGATGACACATGAATCACATCACACAGAGGCGAATGTCCAGGCACTGCCGGACAACGTGAGTACTCCGTAGAGTGGAACACACTGTACCTGCTTGTTGTTGTACGCGTCGATCTTCTTGGTGTACTCAGCCTTGAGCTTCTCGGCCTTAGAGACGTAGGGAGCCTTCTCCTGCATTTCAGAAATCGCACGTCAGGGGCTGTTCCATCTCAGCAATGGTTTCAGACATAGATGGAAACTAACATAAACGGCATCAGGGAGTTAAAAGCAAGTGAATATGCAAGTCCACCAACAAAACTCTTCTATGGACGATCCGATTTCAAAATCGAATTGAACAAAATAGTGTCGAGTACCCACAATCTATTGAACCAAACAGACAGTATCAAAGGAAGATAGCACTAGGCAGCAGCAAGTCAACAGATCTGAAGTCTAAACAACCGTCTAGTAACTTAGACGCCAGTTATTACAATTCCAAAACATGAGGTATGGTGAAATTTGAATTCAAATCACGAGCAAAACTGCCCGCAAGTTCGAAAGCAACGAACGATGGAATTTCAACAGATCTAACATTGCAGCAAGTAATCACATGATATATACTGATACAGACAAACACAGGGGGCCCAACCCGGACGAAACTAGAACGGCACATTCATCGTAAGAACAACAAAGCACATCGCAACTAACTGCAGTCTCAAACGGTTAAAATGGGCACGGGGAGCAAGCAAACTCACAGCATCAGACAGGGACTTCCACTTGTCACCACCAGCCTTGCCAATCTGCCATTCACAGAGCCACAAACATCAGAAACGCAAGTTTCATACCAGCCCATCACGAATATTCGAATCGAATGACGGAATCATGGTTGAAACAACGCCTTACCACGGAGACTTGCTTCACATTGGGGTGCTTCTCCTTGTAGTCCTTCCTGAACTCCTCCCTGCAAAATCCAGACCCAACCGATCAGAACGAAATACAAACAACGGGAGGACAAAGACCGCATAATCTGAAACTCACATGAAGACGAAGAACGCGCTGGGAGGCCTCTTGGGCTTGTTTGGGTCCTTCTCAGCCTTGGACTTCCTCACCGAGAGCCTTCAGCAAAAACAAACAAATCCCCGTCAAAACCACAACAAAAAAAAAATAACGAGAATGGATGGAAGAGGCGGCCAAATCGAATCGTACCTGGAGTCGCCGCCGCTGGACCTCGCCCTTGCCTTCATCTCGAGACCTACAGAACCAAATCCAATAAAACCATCAGCAACAACACATACCAACAGCATCGAATTCAAAACGATTTGATCTAGATTTCGACATCGCAGTACCTTGGGGCCGGATCGCGACGAGGGTTTGCCGGTTTGGGTGTGTGCACGGAACCGTGTGTAGGTCTGTGTTGCTTTGATGCGAGTGGAGGGGAAAGGAGGCCAGAAGGGGGCGGCTTTTAAAGGCAAGGGGCGGTGGGCATTTGCGCGGGATCTGAATTTTTTGCCACGTCACCGATCCGGGCGCTCGCCTCCCATTGGCCGCGCGGCGCGCCGCATGCTGCTGCCTTCCGCTAGGAGTACGTGATCTCTGGCTAGCCTGCGGGGGCTGCTTCGATGGCTTTGGATGGGTTGGGAACCGCGGGCCCATCCTATCAGTTGCTTTGTGCATGGGGTTCGGGTTATTTTCGGCTGGAGGCGGAAGTTTTCACGGTGTGCTTTCTTCCGCCCGCGCTGTGCTTCTTCGAGGGTCAGTTCGGCCATTTCGCGCTATAGCGAAAGTGGTCGAAGTTTTCGGGCCCACGTGTCATCCGTGGTGGGGAACATGCCTTTATTGCTTGGGGGTAGTTATCCGTATGTGCTCATGGAGGGCCCGCATGTCAGTGTAGATATGCTTGAGTGCACCTGCTTTTTCTACTGTGCATAACCGTTCACCGTATACGGGCCGTATAAGTAATGAGTTAGCTTGGATCGGGCCGTGTCCATGATTGGGCCTGATCGGTCCAAGCGTGTGATACTCAAACAAATGGATCTCGACGATAAAACCGCGAGAAATCGAACATATCCTAACTTTAGTCGTGATCGGATGTTTGACCCGAGTATTAAATATAGACTAATTACTAAATTAATTGTATAATTTGTGATTAATTTGCTAGACGAATTTTTTAAGCCTAATTAGTCCATGATTTGATAATATGGTGCTACAGTAAACCTACGCTAGTGATGGATTAATTAGGCTTAATAAATTTATCTCGTGGATTATCGACGAATTCTGTAATTTATTTTTTTATTAGTATCCAAACACCCTATACGACACCCTCGTGTAACACTTTCTAAATTTTAGTCACTAGATCAAACACCCATAAGAGGGCTCTAACTCTGGAAAAATAGATCTAAAGCACTAGATTTACCGTGGAATAACTTTACCACGGAGCTGAGCTCCCACAAACTTGTTCGGAAGAGCTCCACTCTAAAACGTATGAACTTATATGTAATCATAACAAAAATATTCATAGGCTAAAATAAAAAAGGCAAGAGAGGCATAATATGTGCCCGGCCTCCGTCTTCATCGATAACTACCAGCCATCGCCAGGAGGAGCGCCACTGAATATGTTCCTTAAGAAACGCCGTACGTGAGAAGGGAAGGAGCAGACAAAAACAGAAGAATCTGTTCGTGTGGGAGGGATGTGTAATCAGTGGCATCCCGTGACGAGCTTCATGATTTTTTATGGATTTTTGTTTTGGTGGAACTAGAGACCGGAGTTGGTGGAGTTAGGGGAGTTTGACTAGAAAATCATAAAGTTGAATTGTTTTTTTAATCTAGAGCTATTGGGAGTTGTCCCAATCAGGCGCTATATCCACCAATGGGACTCAGCACTAGGCGGGGCTTAGAAAGGCGTTATATCCACCACGTGAGGCTTAGAAATCGAATAGGAGGTGTTTGGACCGCTTCACTTCATATTTTTTAGCCAAATAGTTCTAACTTTATGCACTCGTTCGAGAAAAAAAAATAGTGGAAGCACCTAAAGGAATGCTCCACAAATTATGTTTTTTATAGAGCTGTCCAACGATGGAGTTTGTGGAGCAAAATTCGTGGAGCAGTTTCAAACACGCTCTATATATATATCCACCACTAGGCAATTAATCTCGTAGAGCTTTGTTGGGTGGGGCTTAGCGATGAGTTTTTTTTTAATAAGAGCCCTGGCTTTTCAGACAACGAAAATAGACTTTTCAGTTACAAGAACGATGAGTACGATGATAGCAGCGATTTATCACTTCACTTACATAGTACACCTATAGCATCTAAGCTTTTCAGTGATTTATCATGTCAACGACGGATAAACTTTTTAGAAAACGAATCTAGGCTTTTCAGTGTCTAATAAAATAAGCTCTTCAGTGAAACTAATTAAGCTTTTTGTGACCAGTTATAACACATTGAAACGACAACTAAACCTGCATCTGCCTATATATACGCAATGCTGGATGCATTGCTACTTACTTCTCAACTATTATTTTTTTCGTTGCAGTACCAATGTCTGGAGGGTCGTCCAGAGGGAGAGGAAAGGGAAAGGGAACTACCATTGTGTGGGAGGGTTTTGTTGGTCCCGATTTCTTTAAGGAAGCTCTTTATGAGAGGTTCCCAGCTGAGAGCAAAAGTGATTTCACCAAAGAGGCACCACTGAGAGGATACGATGAACGGAAAGAAGAGTGACCAAAATGCATGCATGGTGAGGACTGCCTAGTGCATATGTTCACCGAGGGAATAAATGGAGGTCGGCGTTTCTTCAAATGCCCGCGAGCATGGGTAATTGCTATTACTATTTGTTTGTTCAATATGTTTCTCTTCTATACAACTTACATGACATACTTATTGCAGTCTTCTTTGGTCGAAGAAAACTGTGGGTTCACTAGGTGGGTCGATCCTTGACCTATTTATCCACAGGCGGAGTACATCTACTACCTACAGGACAATATCTTCGATCTAGAAAGGGAAGTTAGCAGCGGTTACAAGGACGGCGAATAGGACGACAACAACAATGGTACAGATTCACAGGAGACACTCTGTAATGATCCATATTGCACCTGCCCTAACCACAAGAATAAGGGGCCTCCGTCGTCACCCCCGCCACCACCACCACCAACAATGGGAGGCTACTGTGGAGAAAGTGCAACACAATTTGCTATGTGGCTACACAACTAGGACGACCCTATCTTATTCATATAGCACATCTATGTGTTTGTTGTTTGATTTAATTACCTAAGGCATGTTAGGTTTAGTCGAAGGTACTCTGTACCCTAGTTTGGTACATGTTCTCACATGCCATTTCATGTGTTTTATGTGTTGAATTATATAATATCCTACTTCGTTAGGTTTTGTTTGTAGCACATGATCACATTTCACTGCGTCCGCAATATTATACTAAATATTATGACCATAAATAATGAAAAACAACTACATAATGAAAAGTCTAATATTATGCCATATTAAACAACACAATAATACTAGAAGTACTTACCGACAGTAGACAATATTGTTCATGAATAAACCATAGAACTAGCAAGTCATGGAGACTACTGAGTGCAACGAGGTCACTTTCCCTTCCTCAGGGCATCGGGATTTTTCTCCATCGCTGCTTTCGCTCGGCGTGTACGCTCAAGCTTCTTCTCCCTCTTCTCCCTGTACGCAGCAACATGCCTCTTTTCCTGCTCTTCCTTGTGCTCCTTTTTTGCAGCCTCCTCTCCGCGTCTCTTCTCCATCATCTCCTTGTCCTCTGCCTCCCACCGCAACAGTTTCTGCATCTATTCCTTGTCTTCAGGCTTGATCTCAGTGTCGATCCACTGCTCAAAATCACAGAGCGGTGGAGGGGTCTGCAAAAAATGCAATTGTTACAAAACAAAAAAAAACATGCAAGATGTCATACGACACAAACATCAATTCCTCACCATCTTGTTAATGCGGCGCCGACGAAGTGTAGGCTCAAACGTAAAATTAGAACACATCCCATACCTCTGCCTATACGTGTCCTCTTCATCGGACTTGGCTATCTTGTAAGAATCGCTGCAAAAGCATATGGACACTAGAACACCACTAGGCAGAGGCAATGGGTCGAAGGCATTTTCGGTCATCCGGCCATAACTATAATTCAACCAATTTTGTTCTAAGAACCGAAAGCAATTAACATTAAACTGTAAACCTAGGGTTTCCCATTTGATGCACAACAATGAACCCATAATATAACAACATGCGCTGAGGTTATCTTGGTTTGCTAGCTTTTTCATGCCTTGACATCCTACGGTTGTATAATATAAATATTAAAAATTGCATGAAACCCTAAGTAATGACGATTCTTAGGTTGAAAAATCCGACTAATATATACCGAATCTATGTGAAACAACTAGGAGGGAAGCGAGGATACCTTGCTCTCGAAGATCTATGGATCAAATCAAAGTTTTCAATGTCCAATATGCCGATTCTTGAGTTAGGGCGAAGTAGGGAGAGAAAAAACCCGAGAGGGAGGAGAAAGAAGAGAAAGAAGGCTCAGGCAGGAAGGTTGGGGCCGGGTTAAAACACCACCTTGGCACCATATATCCTGGCGCCGAGCTTGGCGCCAAGATCTACGGCGCCAAGCTCAACGCCAGGATCTACGGCGCCGAGCTGCCTGCCAAGTCACCGCCACGTCTACGTCGATCCCAAGACCTCAGCGCCAGCAACGATGGCGCCGAGCTAAGGGTCCAGATTTTGAAATCATACATCCGGTGGCATATTTGTGAAATTTTTTCAAAAAAGGGGCTAAAAATAAAAAAATGGCACCTATACACGAAGCTCTCAACATAATCAAGCAAGGTGCTTGCTTAATGCGAGCTTCATTTTTTTATAAGTGGTGACAAATATGATTGATATCATGGCAGATCATGCCATCATCATAAGTCAAACGGCTCTCACGAGGGGAAGAAACGTTCTAGAAGACATGATTCGTTCATGAGTTGCATTAAAAAAACAGAAAACATCATTTAAAAAAATAGAATTTGAGAAAGCAAATGATAAAGTAAGTGACACATCTTGTTTCAAACACTACGAATGAAAAAAGTCTCTCGCACTAAGCGGCGGGTTGCCTGCGTGAAGTCCTTCATTTTCAGGCAGTGCAGATATAAACGCAAATGACGGTAGGCATTTTTTAAAAACCAAAAAGGGCCTTCAACAAGTAAACCCTATATCTTTGATACCCTTTAGGGTTTGTTTGGATGCCCGTGTATTGATCTCAGTTCATATGTGTTGGAGTGATTTGGCGTGGAATTTAAATTAATTTACACACCAAATCATTCCAACACATATGGCTTGAGGTGGATATATGGACATCCAAACAAGGTCTTAACATTGTAGCTTATATGCTCAATATATAGTTCACAGTCGTAGCAAAAAAAGGCCCAAATATGACAAGTATATGAGTGGGGTAGTGCCGCCGCACTTAGTTGATGATGGCTTGTCTATCCAAAAGTTTGCATTGATAATTCCTCTTCAAAGAACATGACCTAGAGAAAAAGCTCACAACGTATAGTTATTGCTTTATGCGTTTTCAACAAATATCATGTCCAAAAATCAATATCTGTAAGAGTGGGTTATTTTGCTCTCTAGATGCCAAAAAATTGAAGTATTGTTGTAATTAAGGGCCTATTTGGCGGGGCTTCTTGGTTCTGGCTCTAGCTCCTCCAGAGGAGCTCTGCCAAACGTTTTCATGGAGGAGCCATTTTCTGTAAAAAAAAACAGAGGAGCCGGAGCCGTTTTGGAGAAGCCACAATTTGTAGCTCCTCCAAAACAGCTCTAGCTCCTCCGGAGGAGCCCCTCAAGAGGAGCTATGCCAAACACCCCCTAAATCCAGGTCGAATGAATAAAACCACATCATCCACATTAAGAGATAACCTTGCACTTTAGAGGTCGATTAGCAATAGTTTAGAGAAGGATATCATCACAAGCTTTATGAACGAGAGCATTTAGCACATCTAAGCAATATAAACAACATTAGGGACAACTAGCTAGTCTCCCTAGCGCAAACATCGCTGGTGTTGAATCTCTTGTCTTGGTAAACCATTAGGCAACACCTTTATTGAAGAAGTATAGAGGATTTCATAGACGAGGTTCCTCCAAATTGGTCTAAAACCACGGTGGTGCAGCACTTCTAATAGAAAAGATCATGACAAGAAGTCAAACGTTTTCAAAATGTCTAGCTTAAAGAATTCATGGAAGCTTATATTGATGTAAAAAAATCTAGCTGTGTATTGAACCTACGTAAAGTTATCATGAATACACCTCACATTAACAAAAGCACTTTGATTAGTGGACACAAGCTCATGCGCGCAACCTTCTAGACAATCTGTTGGCAAGGAGTTTGGTCACTAATTTTTAGTGTTGATTAAAGATTATCTGGCTAGACGTAATTGGCATGGTAGCAAAATATGTTGTTTTGGTCACAATAAAACACGAGACAATTAGCCATTTGTTCTTTAATTGCCACTTTGTTCATCCTGTCCGTGGTCCATAAGTCGGGCTTAGGATTACCTAAACCCTGTAGCGTGTAACATATGTTTAGCAATTGATTTTGTGCGTGCTTGCCTGCAAATTTGCAGGTTCACGAGTAAACTTGCTCGCATATATATCTACTTTTAAGGTTATATATATATATCAATCGATGTATTGCATTTGAAAATTTAATAAAGACTTCCACTGTTGAAATAAAGGTGTTTCGTGTTTGCACAAGGGTATTATATGGTAAGTGGAGATTAAAAGGGGATCATATGCAGATGTGCTGCTCCCATTGATTTTGTCTATCTCCGGTGAGCTTAACCAAGAGATTGTAATAATTCCACACATGCCTTACCTGTGTTGGGGGTGCTAGTGATGCTCATTCCAAGTTGTGTTCATATATATGATGGTGGCGGTTGGTGGGTGTTGACACGCAAAAATGTATCAACGAAGAAATTGGGCTAGGCCATCAAGTTTTCTAACATCAAGAATGTGCTTGAAAAATATATGGCCCGACACGAATCAAAGCATCAAGCAAAAAGGGAAGAAAAGGAGAAGGAGATGCCGCCACTCCTGCTGAACCGGCCTGGCCAGTTTCACTACACCAGAACCAACCAAGCCGATTTCCAAACCGGACCGTGCTGCCCTGGCGCCACTGTGCCTGATCCTGTGAAAACCGGCCAGGCCGGTTCGCCTGCCTATTCCAAGTTGACTTGGTTTTCGATTCGACTTTGGATCTATTTTTTGCGTTGAAAACTTGGAGAACGCGTTTTGGACATATTTCATACTGGGATAAGACTACCCCTCTCTACATATATGAGAGGGGCATGGCCAATTGAGGATCCCAACTTCCAATCGTCAAAATACACAACACATACCCCTTTTGCCCTACTTTCTCTCTACCTTGTTGTTCGTCACGTCTCCCGGCGAGATGTGGCGGCGTTCTAAGTGGACTTGCCGATCCTAGGACACCCTCCACGCGCTCCTCCCCGACGGGGTCTTCCCGGGAGGTGTTCGAGAGTCTACACGCGAAAAACGTGCTCAACATCGGCCTAACCGGTCCTTGATCGTTTTTGTCGAGCCGCTGCGTTCTTGTTGCAACCAAGGTCGTTTGTCGACCGCGGGCGTGCTAGCCTTTTTTTATCCACGGGCGTGCTAACCCTTATCGGTGTGTGATCCAGCTTCTATTCGATGTCAACATTGGGTGTGGTTGTCGATTGTGTAGTACCTCTGGACTAATGGAAATCCTTTCCATTTGTTTCAAGGACTACGGTATAGCAATAATCAAACATCTAATCCTACACAGGCCGTGCCCTAAGGAATGTGCATAAGAGTCTTCTATTGCAACCATTAACTATAAGTATGATAGTGATAAGTGATAAGTGATAACTGATAACATAACATTGTTATCCGAACATGGTTACGACTAAAGACCCGGAGCACAGAAAATACTAAATTCAACGCACTCTGGAGAACTCCCACTCTCCCATGGTTGGGTGCGGCGTGCTGCGTGCATACAAAGAAAGCCTCAGGCTGAGAGTATGCAGTCAAGACGCAATGTCCTGGGATTGGGAACGCTGGGAAGACAAAGACGCGATGCGTTTGTCAGCTTGGACTGTCGTCTTCTTACTCCTCTTACTCTTGCTGCCGTTGTGCGCGTCCGACGATCGGCTTGTCGTGGCCAAGGCGCTCTCCCCAGGCGATGTCATCGTCTCTGATCCCGGCACCTTCGCGTTAGGCTTCTTCTCCCCCTCCAATTCGACACCAGGAAAGTTGTACCTGGAGATTTGGTACAACGGCATCCCCGAGCTCACCGTCGTGTGGGTGGCCAACCGGGAAGCCCTGATCAGCGTCGCCGGCCGTCGTTCCTCCTCATCTCCACCGACGTTTGCGCTGACCAATACCTCCAACCTCGTCTTGTCCGATGGCGAGGGCCGCGTTGTTTGGGCAACCAACGTCGTGGTTGCTGGCATGACTGGATCGACGTCGACACCCGGCACGGTTGCCACGCTCACGAGCGCCGGCAACCTCGTCCTCCGGTCGCCGAACGGCACCACGACGTGGCAGAGCTTCGACCACCCGACCGACACGTTCCTCCCCACCATGGCGCTCCGCGTGAACCATGGCTACCGCCCCGGCAACCGGCTCGTGTCTTGGAAGAGCCCAGTCGACCCTTCGCCGGGGAACTTCACCTACAGCGCTGACCCGGACCACCCGCTCCCGTTCCTCCAGGCATTCATCTGGAACGGATCGCGCCCGCTGTGGCGCAGTGGTGTGTGGAACGGCTACAAGGTCCTCACTGACTATGTCGCGAGCATCAGCGCCATCGTCTACTACACCGTCGTGGACGTCGACGAGGACGAGGAAGACGCCTACTTGGCCTTCAGCCTCTCCGACGGCGCCCCGCTCACGCGGTACGTGATGAGCTACTCCGGCAAGATGGAGCTCCAGAGCTGGAACAACGCCTCCATGGGGTGGGACACGATCGGCGCGTCGCCGCGCAACGAGTGCAGCAGCTACGGCTACTGCGGGCCCTTCGGTTACTGCGACTACACCGGCGGCACGGTTCCGTCGTGCAAATGCCTCGAGGGCTTCGCACCGACGAACCGTTACGAGTGGAGCAACGGCAGGTTGGGTTGCCAGCGAAGGGAATCGCTGCGCTGCGGCAGGGACGGGGACGGCTTCTTGGCGTTGCCGAACATGAAGGCGCCGGACAGGTTCGTGCTCGTCCGGAACAAGAGCTTCGACGAGTGCGCGGCTGAGTGCAGCCGGAACTGCTCCTGCGTGGCCTATGCGTACGCCAACCTGAGCAGCAGCTCCAAGTGGAATCCCACGAGGTGTCTCGTGTGGACAGGGGAGCTCATCGACATGCAGAAGACCCTTGAATATGTTGAAGGGAGTGACACGCTCTATCTCCGGCTTGCCGGCCTGGACACAGGTACATATCATATCATCCCCTGCAGTTACTGTACATCAAGTTTCACAGTAAAATAAACATTCATCATAAATAAAACAAAAAAAGGAAACATGTATAGCGGCGTTTCATTGGGTGTTTTTTCTTCGATTCGATGAAAAAAAGGGAAACATATCAGAATAGAATTCAGCAAGATCTTTGTATATGGAAGTAACCGCCAGAATCTAGAGTCAAAGGACAGAACAGAGGAACAGAAATGTTATTAGATTAGATCACCACATTCAGGAATCACCGTCTAGTTCAGATAGTAACAGATTCTAGTTAATTTTTCGCGACCATGCCTAAGCACGTAACAGGTTCTAACTTCTAAGTACTTGCGATGGCATGAAGGATGTCCATGCATTGTTGTGATACACTATACGTCCTCATCATCACAAGTGGCATTGTACAATCTATGTAGACAGAGCAAGTACCAAAATCCACTAGTTTTTTTTTAGATAATGGATTCATTAATCCGGCCTCTATATCCACGAAGGATATATACAACCAAAAGGATACAAGAGCACTTAAACTCACACCTCAACAAAGAAAAGAACACACAACAAAAAAAGAAAAAGAAAAAACTACAACCTCAGCACATCCCTCCTTCCTGACATCCTCTCCTAAAATGGTTAGATTCGGCGAGTGAAAGCCACCAAGCCGTCGTGGTCCCTAGTGTGCCATCACTGCGAGCCTCCACTAGTGCCATCTTCATCGGTCACCATCCAGTTAGAACTAGACGATTAGACACGAGCCAACAGGACCCGCTTCCGCTTTGCCGAATTCCAAGGCCTCCGCCACCCATAGGGCAACCGTCGTCATTGGGATCATGGTCGTCGCCTCTGCCAGAGTCCTCTGTTGCTGCCGCCGAGGATAACCTCTTCCTCCTGAACTCACAAACCTCTGCCGCCCCTAGTGCCAAGGCGTGCCGGGAGGCTTGCGCAGAGGTGGAGCGACGGCCAGGATTGTCGCCGGCGGTAGCGGCAGAGGAAACTGTAGGTTCACCCCCCGTGTCACCCAGCCTGACCCCATCCCTCCAAGTGACGAACTAGCATCACTGACCATGAAATCGGTAGATCCACCTTAGGAGAGGCTGAATACGAAGTTTTCTTGTTGGATTGGAGAGAAAAGGGGCTGGATTTAGGAGGATTTGGATGTTGCATGCTAATCCACACATCCACACCCCTTGCGCGCTGGCTGGTGGGCCAAGCGGTGGCCTGGACGGCCCGCGGTGGCTAGGCGGGGCCCATGCGTCAGGCAGTCGGGCGGGGCAGTGGCGGTGGCGGCCCGTGCTCGTCCGCGCGCTCGCAAACTACAGATAAACGAAAATGACAGAAGAAAGATTGCTAACCCTGACTTCTCTAACGTGCCAATCCTCCCCCCACCCCTGAAAATATTCCTAATGTCTATTATCAACATGCACGACTGGCATACGGTCATCTCCGGGCCCTTTCAAGTTTCAACATGGTAAACTCACCAGTATATTCACTGCATTGAAAACGAAGGAGCTGAAATAGAATTGTAGTTGTGAACTGAAAAGATACTTGAGTTCCTCAAATTTTACATTTTCTATCTTTGTATCATATTTAAATGTTCTAATTAAGGACTTTTCAAATTGGCAGACTTAGAAACTTAATTAACACAAACATTGGATCTCAGCAATTTTTCAACACTTTGCTTGCCAACTACATCACTATACATGCATTATAATATCTTACATACATTTTCTCGATTATGCATGGTACTCATTGACTTTACTTTTTTAAGGTAAAAGGACAGAAAGAAAAGCAATGAAAGTCGTATTGCCAGTTTTAGCAAGCGTTCTGCTGACATTCATATGCCTTATTGTATGGGTTTTCATGTGGAAAAGGTACATGCACTCTTTATTGCAAAGGCAAGCATATATTAATTTTTGCACCTATACCCATACCCAACTCTACAATATTCTCACAAGAGAAGAAATGCTCATGACATTTTGGAAGCAGGCAATAGTCCGAAACTGCAAAATCAGAAGAGGTTGGTCCTAGATGACTTAAAACCCCTGATGGCTTTGGGGAAGGAAGTCCTACTGAAGTCTTTGAATTTTCAGTTGTAAGTTTCAGAGATATTGCAGTTGTAACAAATAACTTCGATAAGTCATTTATGATAGGACAAGGAGGTTTTGGCAAAGTTTACAAGGTAACTTATCTGCTTTAGTTTCATTCTTGAATTGTGCTTTTACTAATTCTATACCAAGGTCTCATTCATTGTCTATTTCAACTACAAGGCAAACTTAGATGGTCGAGAAGTTGCTATCAAAAGGCTCAGCAGGGATTCTGAGCAAGGAATAGCAGAATTCATAAATGAAGTTGTTGTAATTGCCAAACTTCAACACAGAAATTTGGTTAGAATTCTCGGATGTTGCATAGAGGGAGATGAAAAGCTATTGATCTTTGAGTACATGGCTAACAAAAGCTTAGATTCCCTCCTTTTTAGTATGATCTAATTGCACATTATAGTTTCATGGTTCAACAAAACTGTACTTGTTTATTGATCATAAGACACTATTGCCCTTTGTAGATACCGCGTGCAATATAATACTAGATTCGCCAACATGGTTTAACATAATCAGAGGGGTGACTAAAGGGCTTCTATATCTCCATCAAGATTCAAGACTAAAGATAATTCATAGAGATCTCAAAGCAAGCAATGTTTTGCTGGATGAAGAGATGAGACCAAAGATAGGAGACTTTGGCATGGCAAGAATGTTTGATGAGAACCAACAGAATGCAAACACAAAGTATGTTGTCGGAACATAGTGAGTGATACTTTTGCTGAAATTAGCATACAAATTAACCAACCTTGACACCGCACTTCTCACTGCAACTGTAGACATGTGTGTTGACATTTCTTAGCATCACCCTTAACTAAGTTGTCATCCCTAGCATGATACCAGAAATATGTTGTTGGTAATTATGAGAACACTTATAAACTATATATATAAGGTATCCGCAAGCGCACAGATAATATATCATTGTAACATTTCACCCGAGAGTATAACTAGTATCATTATTTATATTTTATCCACAAGGAGGAGCTATGGGGTTGTGTTGGCATAGAGATATTAACAAATATATATACTTATGATAAAACCACTCTCATACTATGGTAGGGGTAAGTCAAGTGATAAATAAATGATAAGTGTAAGATAATAATGGTGTTCCAGAGATAAAAATAGATACTCATAAAATGTAGTAAGGCTAAGCAGGAGATTCGTTAAGAGCAAAAGATTCCTAAGTCATTACTTATCTACTAAGTCATTTGTACACCCAAGTATATACACTCTCATCTATAGTATAACTAACTTTGGATCTATGCATAAGGAACATTACTAAGTAAGATTAAGAATGGAGCTTGTCTTCCTTCGCAATCACATTCTACGTGCTCTACAAACGGGGAGTGGACTACAAAGGACTCAATGGGAGTGTCACATCCGTGATCTACCACATGACCTAGAGTGCATAATGCATCCACAGGCAAACAATATCTAAGCACCATGCTTACATAATGTCGACCACTTAACTCACTCGAGTAATGAGCTAAGAGCTTTGTGAACATATGCATATATTCATCATCAATCATAACTATATCAAGTATATTACTAGAGCAAACTAAGAACATAATAAATAGCAACATAATATTGAAGTAGCACAAAGTCATAAATAAAGAGATACAATGGCTATACTAGTCTCTAGACGGCAGATCCGGAATCCTGAGCGATAGCCCAAACTCTACTTGAACCTTGCTAGCTAGCCTATACTAGAAACTTGAAGAATTAGAGCTCTATTCTCTTCTCTCTAGAAACCCTAATTTCTGGTCTACTCTTAACTTATGGCAGCATGCTCTGGAGGGGGGCAGGGGCTGGTTATATAGGCCGGAGCGTCCAACGTGAACCCTTGGAACAAACCGACTTAAAGGACGACGTAGATGCATCCTAGGATGCGGTGGGAAACCGACTTTCGAAGGAGGCTGACAGGTGGATCCCCTAGGGGCTGGGCTACCTCTTGGTGGGGTTCCTCCCATGCAGCACCCGTTGTACCCCATTCTTGAGGTGGAGTATGACGACTTGCACCGAGCTCACGTGTTGACCGACACCGACGCAGAGGTGGCCTTGCCTCCTTTGAGGCCACACACGCATAGCAAGATGCACCAGTGGGACAAGCATTATGCACCATACATACGACGTGCTGGCTTCCTCGAGCTTGTACGTGTTGTCAACTATGGTCTTCCGGCCCTTGCCCCGTACTTCTCACTACAGCTATAGACAGGTGTGTTGACATTTCTTAGCATCACCCTTAACTAAGTTGTCATCCCTAGCATGATGTCAGAAATGCGTTGTTGGTAATTATGAGAACACTTGTAAACTATATATATATAACTACCATCAACAAGGTGCGAGTCCCTTCATTCTCTGTAAACATTCGTATAACGAAATTGAGGTAACTGACAGTCGTTCTATTTTCGTAATGCAACCTCATAGGTGGAGGCATGAGACCCACATGTGTCCACCTACCTTGCGGTCAGATAACCATCACCATGCAAGACGTGAAGGCTATCTTTGGCCTTCGGTCAGGGGGACTTCTAGTGACAGGTATAGTTGACAACGATCACTAGAGAGGGCTGGTGGCTTAGTTCTATGGCTTTCTTCCACCAGACGACGAGGATGCAAAAAAAAATTCAACCCTATTTAATACTTGCATTGCTTTCCTTAATCCATTGCGTCTCATTGTCTTTGGTAAATTTTAGGGAAACTTCCGGTGTTTCGTCGTTGTGGATCACAGAGCGCTTTGAGTACTTGCGCCCACAAGCTGATGAGGCTGAGATCAATAGGTTCACTAGAGTGTGGCTCTAGCACTTCCTTGGTGTTTTCCTATTCCCCGACGCGTCGGGCAACACCATCAGCTGGATTTTCCTTGACATACTACGCCAGTCGTGGGGGAACATAGCGACGTATAGCTAGGGTTGTGCGGTCCTAGCATGGATGTATCGACAGCTATGCATTGCTTGCCATCGCACCTCAGGGTTTACGAGCCTTGGTGGTTGCTCCTACCTACTCCAGGTTTGGTGTTGGGAAAGATGGCCTATTGGGAGGCCCCTTCTTAATGGTTTGTCTATAAGTATTTTGGTTCACTAGTTACTTCAAAGCTATTACATATCATGAAATTATGATTGGCTAATTCATTGTCATGTTCAATGCAGCATTGGAACGGGCAGGATACACTGCCTACTGCTCTGTATATCTGGAAGGAAGCAGAGTTAGTTAGAGGAAGTGCGAGGCGCAAGTACAGTGGACGAACTGTCTCGATGTCCTGACACAGCACCAGGTTACGCTCTCTTTTCATATCATACATGTGTCTTGTTGGATGTACACTATATCACAAGCTAACTTAATTACGAAATGTGTAGGTCACTTGTTGTCCTTGGGATGCTCCGGAGCTCCAACAGTACCTGAGTCCTGACACTAGGCAAGAGTTCGACAAGTATCGCTGCAACGTCCCTCTTATTTTCTTCCATGTGGTCGAGATCCACTTGCCCATCAGGGTTTGTAGGCAGTTCAGAAGAATTACAGGCTACCCATCACCGCTTTATTCCACCAACCAAAAATTGCACGGGTGCATTATCGATTCATAACAAAGCTACAATTGTGAGGTGTGTGTGCTAGAACTAACTATCGTTTTATTGCAGGTACGACTGCAGGAAGAGGTACAAGCAGAAGGATTAGCGCGTCGAGCACTATGAGTTCATCTAGTTGTGGGAGACCAGGGAGCGGTGACCGGTCGGTGCAAATCCGCCACACGACCAACACACATTCGACGAGTACCTACGGTGGCTTCATAGGTCTATGAGGACACATATCAAGCCCCCTACACTAAGGACGCAATTGACGAGGACTCAGAGGAAGATGTCATTGAAGATGTGTACGACATTGCCACTAGGGAGGAGACACAACCACAGAGAGCCTCGCTTCAGAGATATGTGGTAAGATACTCGAATGCTACAATTTGTTATCCATTTGGCATTTAGTAAGTGTACTAAAATGGTCCAACCGTGTTTCTATATCTAGGCCACACAATTGTCAAGGTTGTCCAACAAAGCAGCGTTTCGACTTCACGAGGCTAGAGGGAAGGGCCTAGGCATTCTACTGGCCTTTATGGAGGTACACATAAACTTGTCCACTTTGAAAATGTTCTTTTAGTCTCAATGCATTATCTTTAACGTATATTCATGCAAAAAGTGAAGAAGAGCTGTAGGAAGCTAGCTCAGAAGTTGAGCTGCATGGACACTCTGTGGGAGGAACCCGAGTACCCGGTGCGGTCAGGTGGCACGGCTTCGGCCTCTTTGAGGACACTAGCCGGTTCTTCTGAGCTGGTGACAGGTACGACTTCCGCTGTGTGTATACCACCGCACTATAGCGCTAGGAAGGGCCCTACAGATGAGGACAACGAGGACGACGAGGAGGCCCTAGGCTTCCACATACACCACCACCAGTGGGACCCTTGGCAGCAGGATGAGATTGGCATGTCTCAACTAGGTGGTGCCCCGCTTGGTACCCAAGGAGATGAACAATACTAACAATGGTACTTTTTTTAAATACCTAGCCTGTATGAAGTAGCAACAGTAAAGATTGTAACTAATCTTGCATGTTTTATACTTGCTGGGTACGAGCGGTATGCAACAATATGGCCGTTAGCCCCGCCATCGTGGCCGCACCGATGTTGGGTACACTCCTAACGTGTTGCCTACAAATCCAAAGAGACAAAGGCATCCGAGGAACCCTTACACTCCTAGGACGTAGGGTCTAGGTAAGCATAGCCCATGTTTTATTATTTTCCAAGTATCCTGAATTGCAAAACTTGTTGTCTTGCCTCCTTAGTTACCCTTCTGACGATAATGTAGGTACACCTTCACCAAGGCCTTGAGATGATCAACATCTTGAAGGATCATGTCAGCAAGATGACCAACAACTTGTGCACTTATTTTGGAGTTCATGTAGTACCCAAATTATGTACTAGTTGCACTTGTGATTGAAGACCTACGTACCAACTTTTGCACTTGGTCGAACTTATGTGGTCAAGAACTTATTTTGCTTCAAGTGTTATGTAGCAACGTGTCGTGTCAAACTTATGTCGAACGAATCAAGTCTTATGTAGCAACTTGAACACTTGTGCATGTGTTGAACTTATGTCGAGCCTGTTGTATTCATGCATCTTGGTCTACTTATGTTGAACATATGTTGAACTTGCTCGGCTTTGGTCTGCTAGAAACAGCATCCAGGCCTTGCCGCGTCGTGAAGCATGGCGCGGCATTATTCCCGCACCGTGAGTAATGGTGCGTTAGGCTACCGCGCCATTTGCCCTGGCACATCAAGCTTGCCGCGCCTTTGGTGGTGGCGCGGCAGAACCTGGGCTAGGCTAAGCGCAGACAATGCCTTATATGGTGACGATCGACGGTAGTTTCTCGAAAGTCTTGCAAAGACAAGTACATGGATTATAGTTGGATGGATCGTCAAGCTTGCCGTCCCAACATCTATGTTACTCATGTACGTTATTATTATAAAAACTTGGGTTATAGTTGGATGGATCGGAGGGTGACAGACGGATGGGTATAATACAACAATAGATCAAATGAAACACTCTTCTTCTTAACCACTTTGAAAGTACTTGGGCTACTCATTGAAAGTTCAAATACATCAATAGTTCACATGATACACAAGACAACACATTTAAAGTTCTAGTACATAACAACATTGTACATTAATAAAGCATGGAACTAACACATGGCGCAATCACAAATCCTCAATCAGAAACATATTAAGTAAGCAACTCATCGTCTCGAGTACCAATCCTCTACCACAACCTCATTGCTGTGGCTAGACTCACCTGCATTGCCCTGATCTGCCTATCGCCTATAGTAAGCGGCCTCCACTTCATCTGTGGCCTGAGATAAGAACACACTCTCCTCCGCCTCATTCATGTGGCTAGGCTCACCTGCATTGCCCTGATCTACCAGTCGCTTGTAGTAAGCGGCCTCCGCTTCATCTTTGACCTCTGCGGCTTGAGAGAAGAATGCGTCCTCATCCTCCTCCACCCGCAAGCCCGCCTCTACTAGAGTGATGAGCTTGCTCAGTCTGCCAGTGTCGTCCTCATCCTTATTCGCCTGTAAGCCTCGCCTTCGCTAGAGCGATGAGATCGCTCAACCTGGCAGTGTCGTCCTCATCCTCGTCCCCCTCATTGTCCAACACAATCAGAGATAGAACGTTGCGACCAGCTCGGGTTCTATGCTCATGTAACTTCTTTTACACATACCTTGCATGAGACACCTCTGTGGCATGCTCCCCGCTGCATCCAATCCCTTTATGTATAAAATACAACAAGTTAGCAACATGATTATATTACATTTAAAAGCAGACAACAAAAATAACAAGGCTTCTAATGACTCACTTGCACACAATGCAGCAACATGGTCGTTCAAGACCTGCATCTATACTCTTTCCTCCTCCATTGCAGCCTTCCTTGCCCTCTCCTCCTCTAATGCCCTCCATCTCTCCAACCCCCATTTATCAAGCCTGTCACCGATCAGGTTACGAATACCGCTCTACCTAGCAAACTCACACATGTCCTTCTTCTGTTGTTTAACGAACAAGTCGACATAGTCAGGTCCATATCCCCTCTTCCATGCAATTACTTGCCTCCCCCTTCAACTCATCCAAGAACCTAGCTTGACCATCATAAAATTCTCACTTGCATTTTCTAGTGCTCTGTTGAAACGAAAAATTAGATCATAAGTCCTAGCAAAAGAAAAAAAATACGATTTCATGTTTTCGACAACAATAACCAACATCATCATAGTCAACCATATGGCCGCAATAATGGCCTATTCTAAGCTCCGAAGGGACTAGGCCGTAGTTGGATTTAACACCACGTTCGCACATGACAGGTGGTGCTTTGAAAATTACCCTTTCTTTCTTCTTTTCCTTTTCCTTTGCCTTTGGCGGCTCCGACCAGTGATTCTTAGGACCATAGAGCCATTCCTTGAAACGATATTTCGCCATTGAAAACATCTAAAAAATATGACATTAGTACATGCACACATAAAGCTAAACATTTAAACATACACACTTTCCACTTACTTCGTGCTTGTTGGGACACACAAACTCCAACGTATTCTCAGGGTTTATCACAGCTCGATCTCCGCAATCGCACAGAGGACGTTCCTCGAGTTGTCTAACTGCGGCTAAGTGCTTCTCCTTAGCTGTCATTGGCGGGGGGCTTAGGGGGAGGTGGAACCCACCGCTCGAAGTGGTCACGTGGATGTCTCCCTCTCCACCAATTGTCGAAAAGGAGGTACATTGGATCAAACTTGTCTACACCATCGATCAACTAAAAGAAAAGGCACCTCTCACGGGCCTACACAACAAGATTCCAATAAAATATTAGTAAACTACTAACACAAATAAAGAAAAAAAGATACGGAAAGAATTACTTACATTAAAACTGCTGCATGTGTAGAAGCAACGGGCCGCTGTGTTCGGATGTCTCGATTGAAACATGTCGGTCGGATGACCACAATCATAGTTAGGGATAGGGAGGTCAGGAGGGACGGGGGCATCTTTGCTAGACGCATTGGGGTATAATTCTCTAGGATGACCCTGTTTTCGGTAATACTCTCCCGATACATGTCTTGCATCTAACAAAACGGTTGTAATTTAACATCAATAAAAAAATCACTTGGTAATGTAAAGGAGAACCATTTGCATTACAACTAAAATAATATAACCAACACATATAAAAACAAAAGTAAACCTCACACTAAACATGGTAAGCATACTTCTAACTAACTAATTAACCTTAATATTGCCAAAAGCGAACTAATATTTTCCTCAAACCATAGCCCATAGTTCCCAAATATAATTTTTCTCCAAACCCTAGCTACCATTCATAATCTTTGAATCCACCATTCAAACGACAAATAAGAGAATCATTACCGTGACCGAGGCCGAGGAGAAGCTTCGGGGAAGGGACGGACGGAGGCGGGCAGGGAGGACCGGGCGGCGGCAGACCTAGGGAGAGGCGGGAGGGGGCAGCGGTGGAGGAGCCAAGGGAGGGGGCGACGGCGTCGGGCACGTGAATGAAACGAATAGAATGGAGAGAGGGGGAAGAGGAAGCCATGTCGTGGCGCTGTATTGGGCCCTGCCGCGCCAAGATCTGCGGCGCGGCAGCGCCTGCCACGTCAGCCGGTCAAGGCCAGGGCCTGTGCCACATCACCGGGTCTGCCGCGCCACCATGCATGGCGCGTCAGCGTTGATTGGCCGCGCCATGGCAATAGGCGCGGCTAAAAGTGTTAGAATTGAAAATAAAAAAAAACAGTGTTAGATTTGAAAATAGTTTCAAAAAAGTGATAGAAATAAAAAAAAATCCCTCTCTGACTGAAACAAACAGACATGATGGCATGTGGTGTGACACAAGAGGAGCGAAAACAAGTGATCGGTGACACATTTTGCCTCACTCGGTCAAAGAGAACTGGGATGATGGCAGCATGCATCCAGGAAAGCTCTCTGCAGGCTCAATCACCAAAGAAGATGTTAAAATAGTGCAGAAGCTTGGAAGTTCAGTGGACTTGTTTACGGATTCAGAATTTGTGACTGCGTTTATGGTTGACATTTCTGCTGTCCACGTCGGACTCGGACCACACGGTAGTCATGATGGTTTGTCGTTGCTGCAATCCAGAGTTCCAGACTAGTGAGTAGTGACAGGATATCTAAAGAATTCGTATGCCTATGACTGGGCAAAGTCGTGGGCATGATCTCTGATCGGGCTGCTTGGTACCTTTGCCAGGTCCTGTTCTACCTCGTCAGGCAAGAAGTTGATTGAGGCTAGCTGTTTGGATCTTATTCCAGTTTTACCTCAATTTCCGCGCCAAAAGGTTTGCCTTGCTGCCCTGAGAGAGCCAAAATGGCTCGCTCGGGCTGGCAAGGGCCTCGTGGCTCGTGTTACCAAGTGAGGCCCCGTTTAAATCCAAAAATTTTTAGATTTTGGCTACCGTAGCATTTTCGTTTGTATTTGACAATTAGTGTCTAATTATAGACTAATTAGCTTCAAAAGTTTCGTCTCGCGATTTCTCACCAACTGTGTAATTAGTTTTTTTTTCATCTATATTTAGTACTCCATGCATGTGCCGCAAGATTCGATATGACAGGTATTGCGCAAAAAATTTTAAAATCTAAACGGGGCCTGAGGCAAACTGGGCAACGTTTCCAAGCAGCCCCTTCCTCTCCTATGAGGCTGTGACTGTGTGTCTCGTCTGTACTTTGACTGTTTGACAGGGTTGGGCTTCTACACGGTACGGTCCAGCAACAAGGCACACCGCACAGCCCACCAATGTTTAGGCCTTACGCGTGGCCTCTCTACGGTGTCGGCGGGCGAAGGCGCATTGGGCACGACTAGATTTGGCATAGGCTACATCGGTGGCCCATCCCCTCTTTCTATTGGCGGCGACGAGCGGAGCGCGTCTGGTGCGGCCGGATTTGGCATGGGCCTGATGCAAGCTCGGCAACAGGCGACGACAAGTGCAGGCGTAGGTTTATCTATATTGATTTATCTAGGTTTATTATCTAGATAAAACTATAACTCAGTTATACATGATCCAATAAGTATAAAATTTTTCTTACAGCTCAAGCATATATCTAAAGTTACAATAAAAACTTTATGCTAAAGCATAGTATATCATATATTTACTGTATAGATCTACTCATGCGGAGTCCAACATAATTGGATTTGACATTTTATAATTTTTCTGTGATTTACTATGATTTTTCAATGATTCAGCCAAAGTAAATATAAAGAAAAAAAAACACCGAGGGAAACAATCATGGAGCTCAAGTGACCGGTTTTGAGAGATGGGGGATGAACTATTTCTGGTTTTAAAGTTGAGGGAGGAAAAGCTGACTTTCACGATAGTCGAGGAAGGCAAAATGGACTTTTTCCGGTGCTGGTGGCCCACCCTCCCCCTTCTCTCAACTAGAGATGAAGGCATCTGGCGTGGCTGGATTTTGGTATGGGCCCAATGTGAGTTTGGTGGCGACTAGTAATGCAGGCGGGGCGGGTTGTGGCCAACCACAAACCCACAAAGCTTGTCACAAGCAAATTACGTGGGTAGCAAAAGTTTTGCGGGCTTTGCAGCGGCACACGTTAACATTAGTCCCACAGACCCACGAGGTGCATAACCACGTCCATAATTGCTACTTCCTCTTTTTCAAATTATAAGTAGTTTTGACTTTTTAGTTCATCCATTTTATTAGATATCTAGATAAATCAAAGCAAGGGAGTAGCTTTGGTTGTCCTGTGGTACGTTTGATTATGGCCACCGCCGGCCTCATCTCCGTGGAAGTTGAATCCATCGCCATTTGCATCCCGCAGAATTAGCGCCAGGAGTGGTGGTCATTTTGCCTCCATCCTCTGCTGCCTTTTGCTCTTCCTCCATTTTGGTTTGTATCTCTACAAATTTATAAAAAATATTATCAGCATTTGTAACTATATATATTATTATTATATCTAGATGCATAGCAAAAAGATGTATCAAAAAATCAAAGCGAGGGAGTAGCTTTGGTTGTCCCGTGGTACTGGCCGAGCGAAACCTTAATGGCCACCGCCGGCCTCATCTCCGTGGAAGTTGAATCCATCGCCATCTGCATCCCGCAGAAGCAAGCGCCAGGATCTGCGTGGTGGTCATGCTGCCTCCATCCTCTGCTGCCTATTGCTCTTCCTCCACCGCGGTTGTGCCTCTACAAATTTATAGAAAAAATATTATCAGCATTTGTAACTACAAATAAATTTATTATGTAATATATTTTATAAGTAATCTATTGATTTTTATTTGGTATCACACATGTTTTACTAATTTTTTTTATATAAATTTCATGAAACTTGGAATTGTTTGACTTCTTGGAAGTGAGAATTACAACCTTTTTTGGGATGGAGGGAGTACCTTGCATGCAACTTGAGCTCATGCATTCACACCATGGTACCAAACTTTATTGGAAGTTTGGGACAAGCAAAAAAAAAAAAAAAGGAGCAGAAGCACAGGCTATGTGGAAATGATAAGCTAAGGAAAAGAATGGCGCATCTCATCAAGAGTTCATGACAATCACCGGTCACAAGCACAAAACCCCAGCTAAGGGAGAATGGTTTATAGATTTATGCAAAACCTATTCGAGCAGTATTCAAGCGGGGTAGTTGTTTAAGGATTGCAGCAACTGCTTCTGCACACTTCTGAGCTTCTTTCTTCTCACCCCCTAGGCCCTGGCCCCATGGTCAGATATTATGAGATGACTCCCTTCCAAGTTCAAAGATCCTTAGAACAGGCCTGCATGAGAAACCACAAAGAATGCTTGAACTGCGGGGTTTATTCCGAAGAACTTGGCGCCTTGGGCGCGCCCATGAAGAAGGATTAGCGGCAAAAATGAAGGATACCAAAGAATGGCATGCGGAAGAGAGGAAAACTAGTATTTCTTCAGTATCCCAAGACCATGGCCGGGCGGCCCTCGAAGCAGAGACTAATTAAATTAGGTTGGCAAATATAGCAGATCAGATTACCATATGTACCTATATAGATAGCTTGCCTCAAAACTTTCCCCAAAAAGCATATCTCACGGATCATGATGAACGGTAACCCCAACAAAGAAAAAAAAAGATCCGGACGGGGCACCTCGACATCAAAAGGCCCATCAAATGAACACGCATGGGAAGGAGGGCAAACAAGCTTAATGAAGGCGTTTCTGACACACGGGTGATGATCAAGTGTAACGTAGAAGCTCGATCTTATTTGATTGTGTCATGTGAGCTTTACAAAGAGAGGCCTACACAGCTCCATTGGCAGTATGCCCACCTCCGAAAACAACAGATTTGACGATGGGCGAGGAGGTGGACAGAATGCCAAGGAACTCCCAGTAAGCGCCCCTTTGATAAGCACGCATGACGACTATACCACTACTTTCATTGCTCGCTCCGATAGATCATCGATCTACCCACAGACTACAGCTGCTGCTCTCGCTCACCATTATAAGTACGTGCTGCTTACTAGCTAGGCGCGCAATTTATAGAGCCATAGAGTAAGATTGGAGCTAGGGTTGTGGGCGCGCGTGGCTTGCGAGGGCAGCCTCAGCGAGTCGCCAGGGCTCCCTAGCTATAGGACTTGGACTTGCACGTAGGAATTAGGGAAGAGAAACAAGAGTCGGCAGACGACGTAGCGAGCGGCGATAGGTGGCGGCAATGGCTGATATAGCTAGGGGACGAAGCGGAGCTGCGCGCGGAAGCGGAGAGGGCCAGCAGCGGGCGGGGAGAAGGGGCGGGCGGCGCTGCCGGGGAGGAAGAGTGGGAGGGCTTCGGCGGAAGAGCACAGCACAGGAGGAGAAGACCGGTGGGCGATGGGGCGACGGGGAAGAAGACTGAGCTCTGTGGCCCGGCCGTGGGGAGTTGGAAAAACAGAAAAAGAGTCCTGACGGAGTGAGACCCATCACGCCAGCTTGGGTACTGTGGTGCGGGGAGTCCAATCCATCCATCTGTTTCATTCTCTTATAATTCGTATTTTTCAGCTTTTTTATTTAATTAGAATAGTATTTTTTTATAAAAAATTAGTCAAAACTATATTTTAATTTATTTTTTCAACGAAACGAACCGGCCCACGACTGGTTGGTGAGACGAATCAGCAGCGACAGTGATTCAATTCAATGCAGATTTCAGCAGGCGTGCACTGCACGATCCATCATGCATATATGCATGCACTACGATCCTTGCGTTTATATGCATGGCTGGATTAGATTCAGATTTCAGCAGGAGGATCCGTTGGATGGTGCCTACTGTCGCCTACGACCAGGTAGCTGCAGAGCACAGACGAAGGTGTCGTCGAGGTGAGAGCGCTTGCGGATGGATCGACCCGAATTTATGACCATCCATGAATCGATCTGGAGGTGCATACGCAGCCTGCTCACTTGTTATATTTAGTTTATAAGTTATGTCTTATTAATCAATAAATAGTATTTTTCTCTCACATTAAACTAATTAGTACTTTCAATTATAGCTTATAAGACTAACCCGCCCAAACAAACATGGCGACGGTGATTTAGGACCGGGTGCATCACGAGTGACGACGGTACATCGGGGGACAAAAGGCAGGAATTTGGAGCAGCAGCAGCCTGCTGGCCCGCCCCGCTGGCCCGCCCACACACTTCTGGCGTAGTGCTTCCACTTGCGCGCCAGCAGCAGTGTGTTCCTGCCGCTCGGTCACCACACCTACTCTTATCGACACTGTTTCATCAATCGGGTATCCTTTCAACGACCACGATCCAAAATACGAGATATATTTATTTTTTAAGTAACGCTACAAGTAAAATGTTTAATATCTATTTTTATCTTATTCAACAATAAAACCTAAAAAAATAACTCTTTCTACAAATAGGTCTTCAGGAGAGAGGATACTCAGATTTAGGTTATGGCTCTCCCGGCACAAAAAATGGGTCTTCTATATATATACTCTGTTGGAGGCTATAGGTATTGTGTCGAAGACCCATTTTAAAAATTCAATACATATTTTTAGTCTTCTCCAACAATAAGACCCAAGAGACAACCTTTTCAGTAAAGAGGATACTCAGATTTAGGTTATACCTCTCTCGGCATCTAAAATAGGTCTTCCATATAGATCATCTGTTAAAGGCTATAACTATTATGTCGGAAATCTATTTTAAATTTGATTCCGTGATGAATGTCCCGTCGGAGAAAGCGGCCATAATGCCGTTCTACTGTCGCCGCCGCAGATGCTTGGACGATGGATCCGATCAGGAGATCTTCCTTTTCGGTATCATGACTGCTATCACAGTGACAGAGCATATGCATGGTTTCTTGAGCGCTTCCGCAACGTTCCAAGTTGACGTGCTGCCCCAGCCTCCACCTGTGCATCAAGATTCCATGTCTTACAGTTTGGTGGTCTCAAAAGTGGTCAGGGTATCCTGCAGAGGAACTATTCAGCCTATTCATTTATTAGTTTTAACTAGAGTTTATTAGTTATTTAATAATTTTTTTTTTACAACTACACAGCTTTTTTTTTTTGTTGCCTGCTAGGAGTATACGGATACGGCTACACCCCAAGACTGCGTGCCGTACTGCCGTGACCTCACAAAGGCAACTGCAGCAATGAAAGGAAAGCGGTCCTCATCTGCCATCAGCTCTCAGATCATTTCCCCCAAAGCGAAATCAGGGTACCCCGTACCCCTCCGTCACCCGACCATCATTTCCAAGCCAAGGGCCGAACGGAGGCGATGCACTGATCGATCCCCAGCGGCCGCTCTCTCTTCTCTACAGGCCAGCCGTCCGATGCCCGGTCTCGTTTAATCATGGGCGGATGCATGCCGATGCCGAGCGGAGGATGGAGGAGCGAGCACCGAGCGGCCCTGCCGTCTGCCGAGGCCGCTGTTGTGCTTCTGCATGCCCAGTACAGTACTGGCACGTACCGCACCGGCCACTGCCAACGGTCCCAAGTGTATGATTGCGGCTGCCCGTCGTCTACGGTCTGCGTACCGCATTCATTCAAGCCTGTGCTGCTTCCTTCCTGCCTGCTTTGACCGGATCGGACTACATGATGCGGCCGTATCAGGTTTTAGTGCATCAAGTGATGGCCATGAACTGTTTCATATTTATTTTGGGTCGGGTCAGAGGTATGTTCAGTTCCTCCGATACTAAAATGCACAATCCCGATTGTTGTGAGAGAAATCATTACGGCTTTGCAGGATATGAACACCCACGGATTTTGTTAGAGAAAAAAAAAAGCGTGGTGATGATCTTAAAGCCGTTCACCAACAAGCCGTGTTTGATGTATGTCAGTTCCTCCGATACTAAAATGCACAATCCCGGCAGGAGGATCATTACGGCTTTGCAGGCATGAACACCCACGGAGCTCAACAGCTTAATAAAAGCGTGGTGATGATCATACGTTCATGGCCTAGTCACGTTTTTTTTATAAAACACATATATTATATTAGTGGAGCAGCCAGATTACACATAAACCCTCAGCAGAGGATCGAGATACATTGAGGAGTATGCATAGACACACGTTTGCCTCCACGTGTCTTGACAATCGCAGCATCAAGGGACATGTAGTCCAAACCCTGAAAGAGGGCAGATTCACCGACATCGTCGTGCCCAGCAAATTCACCGACATCATCATCCTGCAAGCACTGTTCGCCAACTCTGCAAGTCGCCGGTGGGGGTTACCAGAGGCGTCACACACGCATGGAACCAGGATGGAAGGACCTCACTAAGCGAAAGTTTATAGTGGTTGAAGTTGCCATCGTTGATGAACTTGTTCGACAAACCAAAGATAAAGTTGGAGCGGTCAAAGGATGATAGATCGACATCCTCAGAGCCGGTGGATGGCTCGTTTGAGGAGAGGCATTGAAGGGGCCGCATATACGACCCTGACGAAGTTTGACTCCGCTTGAACTGGTGGAGGGGAAGATGTTAGATTCAGTCGATCTCCATGGGTAGGTGCTGAAGGTGGCATCGTGGCTGCCATGCCCGTAGCATAAACGGCAAGATCCCAACCGGAATTGCCCAAGATGGCTACTGGGAACAACCGGCATGACGCTGTCCATGGTGAAGACTGGTCACCAACAGAAGAGGACTGGATCTGGGACGAGATGCAACAAAAACTTATTTTATTGAAGCTCTCACATTCGCGGCAACCAGGGACGAAGACGCAACTGAAGAGGAACACCACGACGATAGCGTCGCAGACCAAAAGGCTCCAAGATAGGGAGAAGAAGACGCTCATCTGAACCATTCTCAAACACCACTACTACTACTCTAAGAACTGGGTTGAGGGGGGCCGGTCCACCTCCCCACGGCACCGGCACGAGCGCCGGCTGGAGAAGGGAAGGGGGCAGGAGCTCTACTTCCTCTCTAGTAGGCCCCGTGGCTTGCCTCATTTATGACCTAGTCAAGCTATCTTCAACAACAACATCCAAAATACAAGACATATTCGTCATTTGGTAGCGCTACAGGCAAAAGGTTCAATACCTATTCGGTATCTTCTCCAACAACAAGACCCAAAAGAGAATCCTTTCTGCAATTGAGTTTCCAGGAGAGATGATGTCTATATTTGGATTGTGCCTATCAGACAACCCAAAATAGGTCTCCCGTATAGGTACTCTGTTGGAGGCTGATTTTGGGTCTCTTACTACCCATTTTAGGTTTGGGTGCCCATATAAGTTCCTTGTTGGAGACAGTCTCATGTTATCCTATGCCTTGGAACCATGATGCCATAATTTTTTTTAGACCTAGCACAACAGTTTTTTTTAATACTTCATAAGTTATAAGTTCTTTTAGCGTTGTTAAGCCAAACTTGTCTATAATTGTTCAAAATTATAAAAAATTCACAAGCATATGAAGACATTCAAATTTGGTTTATCATCATCCATGGCCTCCACTGATTTCAGTCATTGAACTGATACCGGTTAGAATCTTGTTTTCATCGGCACCGTTAGGCTCTGTTGCATTTGAAATATTTGAATGCATCATACTAATGAATCTAGAGAAGTATAAGATGGATTATTCCTCATCGTTCAATGCACATATTTATCTACCCACTGTTTTCATAGTTTGTTCCTTGACATCGTCCAAGTGCCGTGTAATCACGTTGCCATCTACAAAAGTTTTTATTTGTGTCCACGCGTGTAGCTTCATTGATCAGGTATCTGCAGTCAAGGTATCTCTGCAGTCAGGTTGCCATCTACAAAAGTATCAACATTTAAATATTTTGAATAGTAAATAAACATATCGTATGATTAATATAATGATATATATTTCATATTATAAATAGTAGTATCTCTTTTGTATATATTTGGTTGACAAACGTGATGTGTACTAGGCTCCAATCAATCGCCCGCTAATCAAGTAATATCAGTGGTCTACCTGATCCCTGCCCAACAACAAGCTAGTATCAGGCTATCAAGCATAAGCGTTTCAGAATTTTCGATTCACCCATGGATTGGTCCGCCATCATCTATGCCACTGTCCTTCTGCTTGTTTTGCTGCCGCGGAGTGCTTCCGACGACCGGCTAGTCCTGGGCAAGCCGCTCGTTCCCGGCACCACCATCGTCTCAGACGGCAGCGTCTTCGCGCTGGGTTTCTTCTCCCTCGCCGATTCCACTCCTGCCAATCTGTACCTTGGCATATGGTACAACGACATCCCCAGGCTCACCGCCGTGTGGGTCGCCAACAGAGGAAACCCGGCCACAAGCGGCACCTCCTCCGCACCACCAGCGCTGACCCTGACCAATTCCTCCAACCTCATCCTGTCCGACGCCAGCGGTCGAGTTCTCTGGACGACCAACGTCACCGGTGTCTCGGGTTCAGCAGCCACCGCGGTGCTCCTCAACACCGGCAACCTCGTCATCCGATCTCCGAACGGAACCACCGCATGGCAGAGCTTCGAGCACCCGGGCGACACGTTCCTCCCCGGCATGAAGATCCGGGTCAGGTACAGGTCTCGAGACGGCGAGCGCCTAGTTTCTTGGCAAGGCGCTGACGACCCCTCGCCGGGGAGCTTCACCTTCGGCATGGACCCGGGCACGCTCATGCAGGCCTTCATCTGGAACGGGACGAGTCCGGTGGCGCGCACCACCCCGTGGACGGGCTACGCGACCATCAGTGGCCAGTTCCAGGTGAACTCCAGCTCCAGCGTCGTCATGGTTTCCCTGGCGGTCGTCAGAACCGAGGAAGAGATGTATCTAGCCTACAGCCTCCCCGACGGCAGCGCGCACACCAGGTTCGTGTTGACTTATTCCGGCGAATACCAGCTCCAGAGCTGGGGATCGTCGGACTGGGCTGTCGTCGGCAAGTGGCCGGCCAACGAGTGCGACTTGTACGGCCAGTGTGACCCGTACGGTTACTGCGACGGCACGGTGACTGCCCCGACGACTCCGACGTGCAAGTGCCTCGATGGTTGCGAGCCGGCGAGCCTGGAGGAGTGGAGCAGAGGCAGGTTTTCCCAGGGGTGCCCGCGGAAGGAGGCCCTGCGGTGTGGTGGTTTCGTGGCCTTGCCGGGGATAAAACCGCCGGACAAGTTCGTGCTCGTTGAGAACCGGACCTCCGAGGAATGCGCCATGGACTGCGCCAACAACTTCTCCTGCGTGGCGTACGCCTATGCCAACTTGAGCAGCAGAGGCACGATGGGCGGGATGAGGTGCTTGGTGTGGTCCGGGGAGTTGATTGACACAGAGAGGGTGGGTGATACTGCTGGCAGTGACACGCTGTACATCCGGACTGCAGGCTTCGATGCTGGTGTGCTATTCATCTCATCTCATCTCATCTGTCTATAATTCTATATATAGATAAACTTAATTTGATCCTTGCATTGGTTATCTGTGCTACATTATTCATGCATAGATTTTTCACTGCAATGGCTTTGCACAGTAACAAGGCCAAAGAACAGCGCTGTAAAGATTGTGCTTCCTGCAGTTTTGTTAAGTGGCATTCTGATACTCACAGTCACAGGCACTTCCCTTGCATGGTTCAAGTTCAAAGGTATTGACTCTACTTCTCTACGCTTCGATATTGTATTGTACTCACCAGAGGGGTCAGAGGAATTGGTTTTTGCACTACTATTCTACATTATTACTGTCACATAAGAAAAAAAAGAAACTTTTTTTCTAGAACGTGTCATTAGCACGGTATTCATTAAGCAGAATGAGAGTTTTACAAATTATTAAAACTGGGACGGTAATTTGTGGTTACCGAACCAAACACCGACAGAGCTCACACAGTTGTGATTACAAAAGAAACTACGTAGCGACCGCGTAGAGGACCAAGCAAAGGGACAAACAAACACAGCAAGCCCTAAACCCAGCGGCTAAAAAGCGTCCTGCTCGAAGCCAGTGAGGTTGAATTCTGTCGGATACCATAAAAAGGTGTACCCTAAGAAAGAACCAAAAAAAATTACTTAGACCTTGTAAATAACGAAACCAAAATACAACCGCAGGCAAACCCGCCACATCCAAGGCCCGGCCCACCTCGAACAACATCCAGGCACAACCGAAGCAGGCTCGGCCTAGAACCATACCACAAGGCATCGGACAAGCCACCGATTCTCCGACTCGCCCGAGGCCCTGCGCCACGAGGCCTCGGACGAGCCACCGATTCTCCGATTCGCCAGAGGCCCCGTGCCACGAGGCCTCGGACGAGCACTCAGTTACCGACTTGCTCGAGGCCGTCTCGGCATCAACCCCATCACCGCCGCCTTGACCGATTTCTCTGACAGGATGTCACATCCAACCAACGCGTCCAACCACTCCCGCGACGTCAGTCGCACGACGGCATAGTACAGCGGAGTGACCGACGAGACGGAAGTCACATCAACGCCCTGCCATGCGAGACAAGACGGGGTGGGGGTTATCGGCCGCTGTGCTCATCATTGTGCCCACGACTGACACCCGTGCTACGCTGTGCTACCTAACCCCTGCTCCAAAGACAGCGTGGCGTGGAAAGTCATGCCCGGGTCCCTGTAGCCTCGGAATCGACGCACAAGGCCAACTGCTCTCTCCGAGCCTTGGCTAGCCGCTCCCAGGTTCCTATAGCCTCGGGGCTTGCGCCCGCCGAGCCCCCCACAATGGTTCAGCCTCTGCACCAACTGGGCCTCGGCTCTCTACGTCAACGACGCGCTGGGACCAACACGTCACCCGCAGTACGCGCCACGCCCTGCGTCAGGCTACAGGAGCTCCCACGTCGTACACAGGGCCTAGCCCCTGTAGCTTCGGAATCAGCGTACCCGCGCCGTCGCATCAACCCGGCCTTGGCTCTCCGCGCCGGTCAAACCCACAGTGACCAGCACGTCTCCAACAGAAGAAGGCACGCCTGCCGGGCCACCACAGGAGATCCCACGTCGCACAGGATCGGGCGTGACCGGCGCGTCGCTCCAGTGCACCGAAGACAAAACCGCTCCACCACCATACCGCCACAGTGACAAGCTGCAGGGCTCGGACATGCCACCTCTGCCAAACAGAAACGCCATGTAACAAATACCTGTACCGCCCCCGTGCCTCCCTTCGGCTATAAAAGGGAGTGACCGGGGCCGCTCCTAGGGGGGATACCAGATCAGGTAACACACACACACACCGGTGCAAGCCACGCACAACACTCTGTAACACGCACGCTCCCTCACTGCAAGAGATTAACATCTCAAGCAACCCACGCCACTCCACGTAGAGACCTGGGACTAACTCTCTCTCTCGCCCAGCTTGTAAGCCCCTACTACAAGCACCTCGGTGCAAGGAATACAAGATCGCTCCCTCAGACTGGACGTAGTGCACCTATTGCCTGAACCAGTATAAACCTTGTGTCTCTTTGTATCACCATCCGGGATTAGGAACACGCAGTACACTTTCACTAGTTGGTTGAGGACCCCCCGGTCCAAAACACCGACAAGTTCGATGGCCACCGGATTGAAATCTGGAGCGAAGAGCGCCTGGAGGGCCGCCATCTTGGAGGGCGACAACAGCTCAGCGAAGAAGGCCTTGATACTATCCAATGCCGCAGGCTTCGGACCCTGCGCCATGTCTGTGATCCCTAGCTTTTGCTTCAGCACATTTTGTGCCTGGACAGTCGGGTTGGAGGCCTTGGCCTTAGTAGCAAGCCTCCCACTCCGATGCACCGACAACACCGTTGAAGGTGTCCTAGACCTCCTCAGCCTCGGCTTGCTGATCAAAGGGGTCTCGAGCAGGATGCATACCCGCGCCTCCAATTGTGTCAACAGGGACACATCAGCCAATGGAGGTTGAGCATCATGACCTTCGTCATCAGTCGAAGACCCGCGGCTGGGCCTCAACAGCTCAAGCTCCACAGCTTCCAAATCCGGCACAGGTGTCCGCGCCGCCTCCTACCCAGGGGGGTAGCAACGCGCGGCCAAGTCAGGCGATGCAGAAAGCTGCGCTAGAAGGGGCGACCCTCCTGCTGGGACCCCCACACCGAAGGCTTCTCCATGATGACCAACCCCTCGGAGTGCATGGGATCCCATCGCTCATGGGCCAGCACGGCCTGCATCTCGAAGCGATGGGGTCGAAGAAGTCGTCGAAGGAGACCTGAGGCAGGGTAGGAGTGCACGACAACCTCGCCTGCAGCAGGAATCTCGGATGGGGCATGGGGCGTCGACGAGTCTGCGGGCAACCCAGAGGTGGCCATGACGGTAACGCTGCCGAAGCAAAGCGAGCCAGTCCACAACCATGCTCTGCCACCCAGCAAACATACACCCATCAACGGCGAGGAGTGGCATGTGGAGGCGGTAGCGACAACGTTGGACCTCGACCGCTTGCAGTCCCGCGCTATGTGCCCAAACCCGCGGCAGCGCAGGCAGCAGCGGTGGAGCCAGCAGGTGGCCACCCGGTGAGTCCGGGATAGACAGTTGAAGCACCTGCCCCGAAAAAAAAAGAAACATTCATGACATTTTGGAAGCAGGTAAAAAACAAAAAGAGGGAAAGAACAAGACGTTGTCCGTCCTTGGAAACCTGAATACTTCATAGTACTCTGGAGAAAGAAATCCTACTGAAGGCTTTATATTTCTAGCTGTAAGCTTCCAAGATATCACAGCTGTGACAAATAACTTTGACAGATCATTTATCATTGGACAAGGAGGTTTTGGCAAAGTTTACAAGGTACTTATCTATTTTATTAATTTTCACCCTGCAAAATTGTAATCGCACTAACACTAAATTAATGTCTTAATTCATTTTTCACTTCAATTTTACAAGGTGACGCTAGATGTTCGAGAAGTTGCCATCAAAAGGCTCAGCAAGGATTCCGCACAAGGGATAGCGGAATTCAGAAATGAAGTTGTTTTAGTTGCCAAACTGCAGCACAAAAATTTGGTTAGCTTTATCAGTTGCTGCATCGAGGGAGACGAAAAGCTTCTGGTGTTTGAGTACATGCCTAACAAAAGCTTAGATGCTCTGCTTTTCAGTATGATCTAACAGTAGCACATTACAGCTTCAGGGTTCAACATAACCGATTGATCACTACTTATGGGATATAGTTGCCTTTATTTGTAGGCAGTACAAGGAAGTTAGAGTTAGATTGACCAACATGGTTCAACATAATCAAAGGAGTTGCTAAAGGGCTTCTATACCTCCATCAAGATTCAAGGCTGAGGATAATTCACAGAGATCTCAAAGCAAGCAATGTTTTGCTGGATGAAAAGATGGAGACCCAAGATAGCAGACTTTGGTATGGCAAGGATGTTTGGCGACAACCAATATGACGCAAACACGAAGAGAGTCGTTGGAACATAGTGAGTAGTTTTTTTTCCTGAAATTATCACCACTTTAACCTAATTCACAGAAAAATACCTACTCCATTATTCTTCGTGGTAAAAATACCTGCAGCGGCTACATGGCTCCTGAATATTCAATGAGAGGCATATTTTCTGTCAAGTCTGATGTGTATAGCTTTGGTGTGTTGATGTTGAAAATCGTAAGTGGTGTGAAGATAAGCTCAACTGATCACACAATAGACTTCGAAAACCTTATAGTATATGTGAGTATAAGCTTTTCTGAATTTTGTAAGAACTTTATAATAAAGTTCCACAACCTCAATTATTGTGTTGGTTTATATCCAGGCATGGAATCTATGGAAGAAAGGGCAGGCAAAGGATTTGATAGACTCAAGTATAATGCAGAGCTGCGTACCTGCTGAAGCTTTGCTTTGCATCCACATAGGCCTTCTATGTGTGCAGGATAACCCCAACGAGAGGCCACTTATGTCATCTGTGGTGTTCATCTTGGAGAATGGAAATAGCACACTCGCCATTCCAAATAAACCTGCATATTTTGCACATACTTATAATAACAAAGTAAAACAGGTAAGAGGCACTACTCAGAACTCAAAGAACAGTGTAACTCTTTCAACTTTAGAGGGAAGGTAGGCCGTTTTCTCCACATATATGACAATCATTTGATAAAGAACTGGGGTTATGTAAATCTGCATTGTTAATGCGATCAAATTTGGCGTACTAGCTAATGTTACATTGGGCCTGATTTGAACACTGTGCAAGTTTGCAGAAGACTCTTACGTGCTAATGCAGGCAACCAGCAATCAGGCCCTACGCGTTTCTCAAATCTCAATCTTCTCTGTGAAAAATGACGTAGCCCTGATTATTTTTGTCAGGGTCAATCACTAAGCAAAGCACTCTGACGTCATTGCTTGTACGACCAAGTCTCACTGCAGCCATTCCTAATCGATCGAGAATATAATTTGGCCGGACATTTATCCGCACCCATGTTCACATGATCATCTAGCTTCGCCTTGTAAATTGAAGCGGCTATATGTCCGGTGAGCTCTAAAATTTTATAGTTCAATATATTCATTTGAAATCATTTGTATGCTTAAATATTTAATATAAGATTCGCTAAAGTTAATATAAAAGGATAATATCATTCACTTGGTCATAAGTGAAGGAGAGGCTCGTGTGAGGGAAGAAGTTCTGAGTTTGAATACCAGGAACCGCACATGTGAGACTTGCGACCACGACGGATTTCTTTCGAAATTAAAAAGACATCTACAAATTGATTTCTAGTAGCGGTCAAAAACGTGGTCTACTTCTAAAAAATCATTTTAAAGAAGTGGTTGCATACCCAACCCTATAAACCTTTGATGATTTCTAGAGATCCTTGAGTAGAGGCGGTTTGCTGCAAATTTTTTTTTTTGAAACAATGACAGAAGCTCTGCATTTCAATTAAGACGAATGAAGTTTATATACAAGCAAAAGGTAGCCAAAGCGTGGCGCCAAACACCACGAAAGGTTACCCACCCACGCAACGTGACCGAGTACACACTACCATGAGTCATCGTTGCCGAGCATAGTTGCAAAGCAGCTAGCAGCTCCGACTTCCCATGGCAAAACACCGACAACCCATCATAAGATGTCAGACCAACGGGCCCGAAGCAGTAGGCTGCAGCAGGTCAACGTTGCCGAGCTCAACGGCCCGTGAAGAGCAGCTCCGACTTCCTGCCATGATCCCACGCCCCGCCCGCGGCAATTGCAGAGCCTCTAAAGCTGAAAACCCAGCCGTCGGAGAAGGAGGGTTCGACACGCGTCATCGTTGCCGAGCTACATCCCCTGATGCAGCAGCTCGACTTCGCGATGCAGAACTCGCCGTCTCGCATCAACCAGCGCCGAGAGGTGGAGGACATCCGCCGAAGGAGACAACATGGCCGAGACGAAATATCACAGCGACGCCTTCAGGAAGGGTACGACGCCGAATGCGTCGCCGTCGCTTGTCCAGGAAAGGACCGGGTTTTCACCCGTGGAAGACATGGCTGGGGGCACAAGAACACGACGCCCCCACAAAAGAAAAGCGGCGCCACAAAGCGCGCCGCCGCCAAGGCTTTCGCCCGAGGTGCCCCTAGCACATACATCGAGCCAAGATCTTTGGACCGTAGCTGCCGCCACCGTCGTCGTCCATCGCCATCCCGCGAAGCTTCTCGAGAGGGGCATCGACGCGCCGGCGGCACACACAGCAACAGCCAGACGCCGCGGTGCGTCGACCACCACCCCCTCCGATCGGGCAACATGCAGAACTGGACTTACCCTGCCACGCGCGTCACCCTGCCGCACGCTGAAGCCGTCGCCAACTACCGTCGCCGGCATAAGCACCCGCCATCGACGCTGCCAACCTCCGCCAGCCACCGTCAGGCGCATGCCCCACCACGGGCGCCGCCCCCTGCCCCGGGGGCACCGGATGTGGCCGTGGCGCCAGATCCAGTGTCCCCAGCAGGCGCCGCCACCTCCACGCCAAGGTTGAGGAGGAAAGGGGGAAGCGGAGGAGGAAAAACGAGTCCACGCCACCGCCCGGCGCCTGCACAAGCACTGGCCAGCACTGTCGCAGCCGCAGCAGGTTGCCCCGCCGAGCCCCATAAGGCTCGCGCGAGGGCACGCCCCGCCGCCCCGCTACAGTCCATGCCGCCAACACTGCCGAGCTCGAGGAAGAGGAAGAGGCCCGCCCCAGGCTGACGCAGCCGCCACCGCGCACGCCCCTGGGCGCAGCGCCCCGAACCCCGCGGATCCGGCGACAGCGCGGCGCCATGGACAGGAGCCTGCCGGAGATCCGCGGATCCGGTCGCCGACGCGAGGAGGCCGCCGCCGAAGACGCCGGCGCCGCCCCCAGCCTTAGCGACCTCGCCGACCCCCAGGAAGCCGCACGCGAGCTCGTCCTCGACCGTCACAGCTCCCACCGCGAAGAAGAGCCTCGCCGCCGCCCTCCCGGCAAGCCGCACGGCCATGCCGGCGGCCCGCTCCGACGACGGCGCGGCTGGAGAGAGGGAGGGAAGGAAGAGAGGCGCTAGGTTTTGGGTTCGCCTCCCGTGTCGCTGCGTGGGGGCGACGCGGGGCCGGGGGGGTTCGGTCCCAGCTTCCTGTCTTGCTTTTTTTTGCTGCAAACCTAATCTGACTACTTCTAAATACTTTGTATAGTAGTGCTATAAGTCAACCGCTGTAATTACTGTAGCTTGTACGGTGCGACAACCGACAACATGGAGTCTCCCTAGCAGATTTCGAGGCTACCAGCTTGGAAGACTGGAAGTCTGGAACAATGCCAGATTCTCATAGGGATGCTGGCGAAAAGAGATGTTAAGACACGCTAGCAACCTTCATCATGGACGGGCTCGTGAAATGAAGAAGAAAGTTTCAACATTCTAGAAGAAAGGATGAAGATTAAAGAAGTGAAGAAAATGATGTTGTAATATATACACTTTCATTGCAATATATACATTATTGTAATATTTGTTTTATAAAATCTTGATGGATGTGTGATGCATGTGATGCTTTAAATACCCAGTCCAGTAACCATATAGTAGGAAATAAAAAGTATTACACAAGAATAATAAAATTAATTAATAAACCAGAATATGGGAAAATCATATCACTGTCGGGTCTAAACCTAAAGCCGACTCAACTACAAATGCGACAATGATCTTAAGGGTACACTGCCGGTGGCACTGCAAGCCGAAAATGTTACTTAACAAATCACAGCTGGTTCTAATCCTAACCCAGCATGATCTTTAAGACCACATCACTGCTGGTTTAGGAATATAACCAATAGTGATGTTCGATATTACTGCCGGGTTAGGGGAACCGGTAGTGGTAGAAAAACCCTATCACTGCCACTTGCACACTGCCGGCTCATTTTTCGGCACTGATAAGGGGTTGAGACCCGGAAGTGATTAGCTGTGTTCTGAGGTACTGCCAAATGGTGATAGTAACTTCCAAAGTTTAGTTCATTCTAAAAAGATCAACACAAGACATCATAGATAGTTGCCACTAGTTCTCAAAATATAACATCACACCATAGGTAGAGTTCTTTAACATAACATGAAGATAGTCAAACTTAGCATGGAGTATTTGCTGCTTTGCTCCCCTACTCTAAGTCATCAACAAATATGGCTTGAATAACACATGGCGTATAGAATACAAGAGCGCTAAGACCAACAACACCTAGCCCTATACCCATGTTGCTCTTCCTTCTCAACTTTGCAATTTCCTCCATATCATGCCTTCAGGAGTACAAAAAGGGCCATGAAAAGATACGGATGCAGGTTAGTTTTATCTTGAATGTGTGTGTGTTTGTTTGGGGGGGTCATAATATGTTCAGAAGAATACTAGGACTTTTACCGTTTTGCTTCTTTCATCATTTCAGCGAAGGATCCAATCCGCCCTTCACGAGAACATTTGCAGCATTGCTTCTCCTAAAAATTGGTAACTGATAAACCTCAGGTTCCATTATTCTCACATCAACTTAAACCGATTGCACCCTGATGAAAACATGCATTATAATCTCACTCAACTTGCATGTGCAGTTTTAGCCATTACATTCATCACTCATCAGGTGTTATCTAGCTTTATAAACAATCACAGTTTGAACAAATTACTTCACTGAAACAAGCAAGCTAGAAAGGAGTAAGCATGCTGCAGTGTTGATTATTATGCCCAGTGTGATGAACCGAAAATGCGAAGCCATTCACATAGGAAAGTGTGGAGCAAGGAAAAAGTTGCTACTGGTGCTACACATGACGACACTTGATGCACAATTGATGTTATACAAACATGATGATATGTGCCCACCATGTGCAAATGAAATCGATAATAGCATCTTCCCCACACATCGAACAAATGGTATCTAACACTGTACATGAAATGCATGCCATCATTACCTATCAAAAGCAACCATGACACATTGTTTTCTATTTGACCAAATGATCCCAAAGTTGAACCACTACATCCGTCATGAAAAGGATGTGATTCTACTTGCGTCCTTAGTCAAATTATCCAAAGTTTGACCAAGTTCAAATAAAAAGAGTATCAATATATAACACTAAATAGATATACTATGAAAATATATTTCATGACGAAATTAATATACTACAAAACTAATATTCATTGTTGGCCCATCACTGTCGATTTCTAATTAATGAACTAGAGGCGATAACCCTTCACTACCGGGTCATTAGCTGAAAATTCAAAACAATGATTGGTGTCCTAATGACCCAGTAGTGAACGTCCCTATCACTGTCGACTCAAACCACAAGCCAGCAATAACATGTCACTGGCGGTTGAAGCCATTAGCCGGCTTGTTCCAAATTCGCAACAGTACAAGATTTAAATTGTTGGAAAAAGAAAGAATGTGGATAGGAGCGTGATTGGTAAAGAATTTACTTCATTCTTCACCCAGACCAGAAGAATTAATTATCCAACCAGGCCCCAAGAAAAAAAAGTAGATATAATTACTCTAGACAAACCTAATTCCTAGTTTCCCACCCATTCATAGAGAATTTCATCTAGATCAGCATGTGTCCTGATCGATTGTGAGGGAAGGGAACGAGCCAGCTGGGAGGCGAAAGCGCGAGAGGCTGCTGCCCGCTCAGGAAGGACCCTCAGCTTGCCGACCAAAGCGCGCAACGCCATAGCACCAACGGCGTGGGAGAGAAGACGTACGACGGTGGGGGTGGGGGTGGGCGCGGCGGATAGGGTTTGCGTTCGTCTGGCTTCTTTCTTGGGGAGGGGATGAGCCAAGGAGAGACACGCCTTCTATTTAGGGCTTTGGTTTGAACCTTGTCCTGGTGGGTGCTCTGGCCAGGCAATCACCTTTTGTTTAAGTGATTATTGATTAATAGCACGTTCACGGAGCTAGCCGCATTCAATTAATATCCCCGTTTGGTTTGATATTTGCTAATGTCAAAGTAAAATAAAATCTTCAGCTCGGATGCAGATCCGTGCCCCACACATACTCTTTTTAGGATCGGAAATGCTTCTACAGCGTTTGACCTGTTTCCTGCCAACGGCACAACAGACTTTTTTTTTCGAAGAACCAGCAGCAAGAACATACCGGGTATGTATTAGTAGAGAAGAAGTTTTATAAAAATTAATAAAAAAACAAAACAAAACCCTCACCAAGGAGGCAACAGCAAGACCACCACCACATGAAAACATTGCACCAGCGAACCTCAGAAGCAACAACCGTCAAACGCCACGTTGCACGCCGCAGAGAATAAGCGAACTAGGAGGGGGAGTAGGTTTTCCACAGCGATGCCTCCAAGGAGGGGAACAACATCCACAGATGCTATCAACGCTGACAGGAGAACCACGGTTTTCCACGGCCCAACAGTCTTCACCATACTCTCACACACCGCTGCTCATCTCCCTCACGCGGTTTCTCGTCTCCCTGACGATGACGCGGCTGCTCGTCGTCCCGATGCGGCTGCTCGTCTCCTCGACACTGCTGACCGCCTTACTCCCTCACTGCCTGCTTTCCTCCCTCACGGCCCCGCTCACCCCGCGCTTGTCCTTGTTCTTCCCTCGCTGCTGCACCTGCTCGCCTTCCTACTGAAAGGATCAAGATGCCCAAGAGGGGGGTGAATTGGGCTAATTCTAAAATTCTTTGCAATAATTAAACCCTACACTTAGCCCACTTCACCCCTTGTGCCTAGAACGTGATTCTAATGATCTACCGCACAAAAGTTTAGCACCCTAAGTTCCAATCCTACTCTAGCATGACAATTCTAAGAATGCAAAGACAAGAATTGAATTGCTCAAAAGTAAATGGTCAAAGTAAAGAGAGGAGAAGGAACGCGGCGATGTTTTACTGAGGTATCGGAGAGTCGCCACTCCCCACTAGTCCTCGTTGAAGCACCCGCGCAAGGGTGTAGCTCCCCTTGATCCGCGCAAGGATCAAGTGCTATTTACGGGTTGATTCTTTGACACTCCATCGCGGTGAATCACCCACACCCGCTCACAACTTGAGTTGGGTCATCCACAAGCTCCGCCGGATGATCACCAAACTCCTAATCACCTCCAAGCCGTCTAGGTGATGGCGATCATCAAGAGTAAAAAGCATGAACTCTCACTTGACCACAACAAGCCTAATGAGAAAGGGTGGATGCACACTTGCTACTCTCCTTACACTAATGAGGCCTTAATCTTGGATTCTCAAATCTCAATCACCTCACTAGGCTCTTGCTCTCCAAAGCACTCTCAAGGGTGTTTCTCAGCTGATCAAATGGGCAAGAGACCTCCCTTGGATGAATAGAGGAAGTATTTATACCCTCCTCATTCAAAACGAACCGTTAGGAGGTTGCGTTAGCGTTCTGCGGGGTGACCAGATGCTCCGGTCAAGGTGACCGGACGCTCCGGTCAGTTCTCCCCGCCATAGAGCCGTTAAGTTGTGACCGAATGCTGACCTGCGTCCGGTCACGAAAACTGCTCTCTGGACCCTTACTGATGTTGACCGGACGCTGGAGCCCAGAGTCTGGTCACTTTGCTGTTCAGCGTCCGGTCAGTAACCAGAACCTGACCAGCGTCCGGTCAGCACTGTCCGGACACGTCCGATCAGGATTCTCCCGTTCTTGAACCTTACTGGAGTTGACCGGACTCTGGCACCCAGCGTCCGGTCACTTTTCACTCAGCGTCCGGTCACATCCAGATGACTTCAGCTTGATCAAATGAACTGACCGGACTCTACTGCTAGCGTCCGGTCACACCAGGACCAGCGTCCGGTCAACATTTGACCCCCCATTCACTTTCAACTTGAAATCATATGTGAAGGAAGTTTGCTCCAATTGATCTTAGGGCTACTTCGAAGCTACCTAGTGTTAGATTTGACAAGTGTGCACCACACCTAACCCACTAGAGTCACCTAGGTCAAGCTAATAGTCCATACCCCCCTTAATAGTACGGCCAAAGGAAAAACAAAGTCCTAAACTACTCTAAGTGTCTCTTTAATACCAAACGACACTTAGAACTAGTCCGTCCTTAACCTTGTCGTCCATCCTTTGAAAACCGAAACGATTTCCATTGTAGGGGCATGACAACCATGATTTCCCAATCAATTGCCATTACCATGACCTAACTTAATTGCCTCTGCAAAACACATGTTAGTCATAGTAGTCACGTATTGTCATTAATTACCGAAACCCAACTAGGGGCCTAGATGCTTTCACCTACCTTGCCTCCATGGCGGCAAAGTGGATCTAAGTGGACACCTCTATGATGAGGTGTTTCTCGGCTACAAAATCCTCCATGGTCGGGTGTCTCTCGATGAAGAGCTACACGTTGTGGCCTCGCTGGCGATGGGCAAGCGCAAACGGATCTGCACTCTATGGTGGGTTATGTTGTAGTATATTATATGTTGCAACAGTCAATCTTGGATGTTACAAGTTTTATGTCACTCAACGTAAAATTAAATTTTGCGGTGTTGCAACAGTCGATTTGAGATGTTGCAACAGTCGATTTGAGATGTTGCAACATGTTTTTTTGGATGTTGCAATAGTCGATTTAAGATGTTGCAATATGTGTTTTTGGATGTTGCAACAGTCGATTTTGAATGTTGCAACATGTTTTTTATGTTGCAACTGTCTATTTAAGATGTTGCAACAAAATTTTTTATGTTACATGAGATTTTAGTATGTTGCAAACCTTTGTTCTTGAATGTTGCAAGCAATGATTAACATCTGATCTATTTGTCTCTCTTTCCATCTCTCTCCCTCACGTACGGCAAGGTGCAGTGTCTTCAAGTGCTATAGGAAGTGCAACCACCTTTACCGTAGTTTACTATTACATCATAGGACAAGGGAGGGAGCCGGAAGGGGATGAGCGCTGGGGTAGGACGGGTAGAGTGAAAGCATCTGGATTCGAAAGGAAAGGAGCGCAGCGGAAGTCTCTGGATCCAAAAGGGGAAGAACGCCGGGGTGGGATGGGTAGATCGGAAGCGTCCGAATCAATTGTTTATATCCGGACGTTTGGACACTAGTATTTTCTGGTGGACGAATATATTGCAATGAAAGGTCGATGGCTTCATTAAAAAGAGAGAATATAATAAAAAAGAAAGGTCGATAGCTTGGCCATATTTACCGAGATATCAGGTATGCCATTGTCCTCCTGCTGCCGTCGCCTGCCGCCTCTGCCGCTGTCATGGTGTGCAACAGATGACCAGCTCGCCCCCGGCAAGCGCCTCTCTCCTGGTGCCATGCACCATCGTGTCCGACGGCGGCAGCTTCGCCTTGGGCTTCTGCTTCGTCGCTGTCCCTGACCAACGCCTCCAAACCTCATCCTATGTGACGCTGACGATGGTGTTTGTTGGATGAAAACGTCACTAGGGAAGCTACAAGCTACGCCGGCGAGCAACACCGCCCTGGTAGGTACTTCTGAACACACGGCAACCTTGTCACACGGTCTCCTCCGATCGACACGGAGAAGGGTGGCACAAACACTTATTGTGTACTCCTACTCCTACCTCTGAGATCGCAGGCTTGAATGCAAGCTGTGCACGGGGCCACGGGTTTTATCTAATCTGAACTTTAAAATCCCATTTGATTGTCTTCAAAAAAAAATACCATTTGATTTGGAGCGCTGGGAATTTTTTGCGTTTCAAACGTAAATGTTCCAAGTTGAATTATCGGGTTCCATACAGACCTTATTATTCTTTTTGTTCTATTTTTTTGGACGAAAATATGACTTACCTAGTCTTTGATCAACTATACTATGCCTATATATGTCTATATACAAGCACAAGACTAGACTCACTCCTAGTCCACGTTTACAGATACGCTCTTAAACACCAAGTCTTCTTTCTCGGGTTGTTATAGTGTTAGGCTTGCCACGGCTCCCATCAATCAAGACAATTGCTGCAACCTACCACAGGCTCGCTACTGCTGACTAACTCTTCTAATTACCTTGACACCCTCCACTACATAGTTTCTTCACCAAGAAATTAAAAGAGGAAGGGCAGATGGGATGAGTGCCTCACCTCCTTCCACCGCCGTCTCATCCCCCTCCTCCCACCCCAACGTCTGCACCCATGGATTCCCCAGATCCGCTCCAACGCAACCCAAATCAACTGCTTCGACCCTAGATCTATAATCTTTGTTGCCTGATCTACCAGCTGATGGGTCGGTGGACGTGCGTAGGCTCACCGAGAGCCCTAATCCCTCCAGCCTGTCGGAAGCTGCGCCGGCGCCGACAGCCACCGCACAAGCCCTCGTCGTCCCCGATGCCTCAAGCGTCCTATCTCGCTTCACGGATCCCTTCATTCATGCCTGTAGCTTCATAGGGAGGTCCAAGCTGCGTCGCTAGGAAGAGGACTCCATCTCTCTCGTCTCCGACTCCGACCTCGAGCGCTCACCTCCGGGCCCTTCCTTGCCCGACCTCGAGCGTCCCCAGGTTGGGGCTCCTTCAGTCGCGGCTCCGTGAAAGGTCCTAATGGCTAGAGGGGGGTGAATAGGCTAATAAAAATTTCTACAACAACACTTAACAAAATGGTTAGACAATTATGAGACAAAGCAAGAGTTGCGCTAGCCTACTCAAAATGCAAGCCACCTACCACAATTCTAGTTTAGATAGTATCTATTCACACAATAGCTATGACACTACCCTATGTTAGTGTGCTCTCAAAGGCTAACTAAAGAGCCACACCAACCAAACAAGCAAGCTCTCACAACTAGCTACACTAAAGAGCTTGACAACTAGTTTGCGGTAATGTAAAGAGAGTGATCAAGAAAGTTATACCACCATGTAGATGAAGGAACCAATCAATCACAAGAGTGAATAACAATGAAGACCAATCATCTCGGAATCAAAGGATGAACACAATGATTTTTTACCGAGGTTCACTTACTTGTCGGCAAGCTACTCCTCGTTGTGGCGATTCACTCACTTGGAGGTTCACGCGCTAATTGGCACCACATGCCAAACCCTCAACAGGGTGCCGCACAACCAACACAAGATGAGGATCACACAAGCCACGAGCAATCCACTAGAGTACCTTTTGGCGCTCCGCTGGAGAAAGGTCAAGAACCCCTCACAATCACTACGATCGAAGCCGGAGACAAGCACCACCCTCCGCTCAACGATCCTTGCTGCTCCAAACCGTCTAGGTGGTGGCAACCACCAAGAGTAACAAGCGAATTTCGCAGCGAAACACGAACACCAAGTGCCTTTAGATGCAAACACTCAAGCAATGCACTTGGATTCTCTCCCAATCTCACAAAGATGATGAATCAATGATGGAGATGAGTGGGAGGGCTTTGGCTAAGCTCACAAGGTTGCTATGTCAATGCAAATGGCAAAGAGAGTGAGCTTGAGCCGGCCATGGGGCTTAAATAGAAGCCCCCACGAAATAGAGCCGTTGTACCCCTTCACTGGGTACAGCACGGGGTGACCGGACGCTCCGGTCAGATCGACCGGACGCTGGCCCTCAGCGTCCGGTCACGTGATACTCGCCACGTGTCCCCTGCTTCAAATGTTGTTCGTCAAATTTCAACGGTCGTCTGTTGACCAGACACTGCGCACAAACTGACCGGACGCTCAGCCTCCAGCGTCTGGTCGTTTCCAGTAAGGTTCCAGAAATGGATTTCTTCGACCGGACGCGTCCGATCATGCTTGATCGGACCCTGCCAGCGTCCGGTTCACAGAGACTTTCTTCTGCGCTGCCCGACAACAGGACCGGACACTGGACCTCAGCGTTCGCTCAGTCTGAGACCCAACGTCCGGTCGATGATCGACGCTGGCGTCTACGCTGCCACACTTGACCGGACGCGCCGGTCCCTCTGAGACCAGCATCCGGTCACTCAGTGACTAGCAAGACTAACTCCTTTTCACCTCTAACTTCTTCATCCTTGCTTAAATGTGCCAACCACCAAGTGTATCACCTTGTGCACATGTGTTAGCATATTTTCACAAACATTTTCAAGGGTGTTAGCACTCCACTAGATCCTAAATGCATGTGCAATGAGTTAGAGCATCTAGTGGTACTTTGATAACCGCATTCCGATATGAGCTTCACTCCTCTTGATAGTACGACTATCAAACCTAAATGTGATCACACTCTTTAAGTGTCTTGATCACCAAAACAAAATAGCTCCTACAATATATCTTTGTCTTGGGCCTTTTGTTTTTCTCTTTCTTCTTTTCAAGTCCAAACACTTGATCATCACCATGGCATCACCATTGTCATGTCGTGATCTTCATTTGCTTCTCCACTTGGAATGTGCTACCTATCTCATGATCACTTGATAAACTAGGTTAGCATTTAGGGTTTCATCAATTCACCAAAACCAAACTAGAGCTTTCACTCCACCACCTGGCGTGCGCTCAATCGTGGTGTAGGGGGCGCCCCCATTTGGCGCTAGCAGCAAGGGTCGGCACCACCATAGGAAGCGTTGGGGCCGCCCTGTGCTCGTCCACGGCCTACCCCTACGCGCCCGGGCGCTAGGGTGCGCGGGACGTCGAAATCGATCATCTGAGGGTGCCTGTGTTCTAGCGTCTCAGCCCGCGGTGCCGTATCTCGGCCCCCGACGTTGACTGCTGGAGGAAGATTCTACCGCACGGCGTGGATTCGCAGACACGCCCGCCTGGTCCAAGGCCTCAGGCTCGTCCAGTTCTGCCGGAACTCGTTGGGCGCTGCTTCAACTTCTTTAGTCCCAACCATGTTGTCGCAGCTTGCCGCAATCGGTCCAGGTGCCTCCGGTGTGGGGATGAGGGTCACCATGCACGTTGATGCTGGCATGAACGGGTGAAAGCCCTAGTTTGATTTTAGATAATTGATGAAACCTAGGACTAACCTTTGATCTAAGTGTGTGAATTAGATGAGGTAGTCCAATCCAAGTGGTAAAGCTAGATGATGGTCATGGTGAAGGGGATGGCCACAAAAGAGATGATCAAGTGCTTCACATTTGGAAAAGAAGAAAGAGAAAAACAAAAATAGGTTCAAGGCAAAGGTATAATGATAGGAGCCGTTTTTGGTTTGCACTCAAGACACCATAGAGGGTGTGAGTGATTTAAGATCGATATCCGTACTATAAAGAGGGAAAATCTTTGGCTAAGTGGTTATCGAGTGCCACTAAGTGACATGATTCTTGCATATGCATTTAGGAACCTAATGTGCTAACTTTGACCCTTGTAAAATGCTTTGCAAAATGCTAACACACGTGCACACAATTTCTACACTTTGTGGTTAGCTAGTTGGAAGCAAGGGCAAAGTGGTTGTGGACTTAGAAATAGAAAAGGGGGTCATTGCACGTGACCGGACGCTGGTCTCGGCATGACCGGACGCGTTCGGTCAGTGTTTCCCTAGGTGGCGCAACACTTGGCTGAGAGGGCCAAAGTGTGACCGGACGCTGGGACCTAACTCGATGGCGAGACCGGTCACACGATCCAGACAAGGTGGCGCTTGGCTTCGGTGATCGGACGCGCAGGGGTTGCGTCAGGTCGATGATGACGTACGCTGACGCAGGCAGGCGCACAAGGCCAGAGAGGATCGGACACAACGATGAGTCCGGTCAACCGCAAGTGGACGTGTCCAATCGTTAAAATCCATCTTTGGATGCTTACTGGACTTGAACGGATGCGCGGTGGTCGTGAGTCCGGCCAGTTGAGAGTCGAGTCCGGTCATGACTTAACGGTTCGCATGACTGAGAGATGAACGTTGGAGATCGACGCGTAGAATTCAAAGGTGCAACACGTGGACGGCCAGGTCTGATCGGACGCAGTCGACCGGACACTGGGGTGCGTCCGGTCAGGTGTGTCCAGTCGCGCCTACGTAGGACCAACGGCTCTATTTCGTGAGGCCGACTATTTAAGTATGTTGGCCGACCTTAGGCTCATTCTCTTGGCATTTTGACATTCCTAACATCCTTGTGATCCTAAGCAAGCAGCTCCCACTTATCTCCATCATTGATTCATTATCATAGTGAGATTGTGAGCGATTCCAAGTGCATTTGCTTGAGTGATTGCATCTAGTGGCACTTGGGGATCGTTGTGGCAGCGAATTTCTTGTTTTTCTTGGTGGTTGCTGCCACCTAGATGGCTTGGAGCAGCGGAGGAGTTTCGGCATGTGTTGGTGATTGTTCGTGGCTGGCTCCGGTGATTGTGAGGGGTCTTGCACCTTCCTCGACGAAGAGCCGTAAGGTAGCTCTAGTAAATTGCTCGTGTCATTGAGTTACCTCACTTTTGGGTAGGTTTTTGCGGTGTCCATTTGATGGACGAGGTTCTTGCAACACCTCTTAGCCGCCGAACCACCAAGTGTTGGTCGACACAACGGGGACTAGTGTGCCGATAAGCACGTGAACCTCGGGGGGGAAATATTATGTCTCTTGTGTGATTGGATTTCTCCCGGTAATTGGTTATCTTCATAATGTGATTGGTTCATTCATGACACGGTGGTATAATCACCCTACTCACTTCATTACTTTCTTGCAAACTAGTTGTAGTAAGCTCTTTAGTGTAACTAGTTTTGAGAGCTTGCTTAGTAGCTTAGTTTCATCTAGTGGAGCTCTTTAGTGTAGCCTTGTTGAGAGCTCTTAGTGAGTAGTGACTTAGCCTCTTGTGTGTCTAGAGATCATAGCAATTAGAATTGTTGGGTACGTGGCTTGCAACCCTTGTAGAGCTAGAGCAAGTTTGCTTTTCACCATTTAGTTTACTAACAAATTGCTCTAGTGAATTTGTAGAGTTTTAAATAGGCTATTCACCCCCTCTAGCCATATTAGTACCTTTCAAGTGGTATCGGAGTCGTGATCACCGTTTGATTGAAGGCTTAACAGCCTCAGTGTCAAAAGATGGCTCAAGTTGTATTCAACCATGTGGTGGGGGGGGGGCAAATCACCGTTCTTTGATGGCACATACTATAATTTTTGAAAGAGAAAGATGAAGATGTATCTTGATTCAATCAATGATTAAGTGTGTAGATGTGATCGAGAGTGACTATGTGATTATTGATCCCACCAATCTTACCAATCAAGACAAGACCAACAAGCAATGCTCCAACACAGAACACACCACAAATGACCAGCAGTATGTGGTATATATAGCTTCCCCACAAAAAATAATGGCCATTAGCAATAGGCTGGCGAAAATTAACTTCACCATATGGGACTTTTTTTCGGACTGTTAGTTGTTGGACTTAGCCGTCGCCCCTTCGGGGATGTCCTTTATTAGCACTTGCTTTTTTTTCTCTGTCATTTATTGGCACTTGCTTTTTTTCCTCTCTCCTCGTCACATGGTCCGGCCCAGTGAATCTTGCAACTGTCATGAACCCTTGGTCTTCTATTCATATTGTCCAACGCCCCTTTAATTATCCGCGCTCTTAGGGCATAATTGATTAAAGGGCTAATTGTTAGGTAGCTAAAAATTGGTAAAATACCAGCAACGGAACTGCAATCAAAACCACGCGATGAGATGAGATGGCGTAAAGGGAGCGGATGCCGCTCGGAAGGGGTCGGGAGCGACGTTCTATGAGTCTGGAATGATTTACGAGCTGCATGATCCAAACAGAAAACAATGTTATCCGTTTGCACGGTAAACCGTATGACAGGTTCAAAACGTCAAAACAAACAGCCCCTTACGCATGTTACGCTTGCATCTTACGCATGTTAGTCCGTACTGATTGGTCGCCATCATGATCATCAAAACCATGATAAAATTAGGCATTTCGGTCCATAGTCCTTACATACCAACTCTGACTAGAACGTACACATTGTGCTACTTCAAAAGAAGAAAGAAGAAAGACAAGTAGTGCATCGAACTGGCACAGTTTCCTTATTATTATACTTTCTGTCACTGGTTTTTCAGCCACCAATGACAACGCCATTCTGAGTTTCTACTCCGTAATTAACTAACCAATCCGACGCGGACAACTGAAATGTCAACCATAAGATGCGTCTGAATCCACGTTAAAAAAATACGGTAATGCTTGTATTAGGCATCCATCCGCCCCGGAAGACCCAGAAGGTTCTCCTTTCTATTCCTATCCGCTCCCTTCCAGAGCCGTAGCGAGCTCGTGACCACGCTCCGCCGCACATCCTGCTCGTCTCCGCCACGCATCCCGCTTGACTTCTCCGCCGCACATCCCGCTTGCCTTCTCTCCGCTGCGCCTCCCTCTCCACCACGCGCTCCCGCCCGCCTTCCTTTCCACCGCGCCTTCACCGGAGCGACCCGCCACGGCCTTCTCCACCGGACCTGCCGCAGCCTTCTCTACCGGAGCGGCGAACTTCGTGTCCCCGGTGAGCTCTACACCGGTAAACTCCACGTGCCGACGAGCCTCCATTCTCTCAAGCAGCAAGGAGATGTTGCACTAAAAGCGTATGTTGCAGGCGTATATTTTCAAGTGTTTCAGATGTTTCAAAGGTGTATGTTGCAAGTGTTTCATATGGATGTTTCAAAAGTAGATCGGGATGTTGCACATGTTGCAATGGTTGTACACGTATGTTGCAAGCGTCTGTTCCAAATGTTTTATCTTTTTCTAGACGTATGTTGCAAGTGTATTTATTTGGATGTTGCATATTTTTCACACATATGTTGGAAGTGTTTTATCCTGAATGTTGTATATGTTTTGCAATAACTTTTTAAAGTGTTTTCATGCGTTTTTGCAAGTGTTTCTGGCGCATGTTTCAAGTATTTCATCAGTGTTCAGACGCATGTTGCAGATGTTTCATCTGGATGTTTTAAAAATAGATCGGATGTTGCTATTGGGGCACAAACCTCCAGGCCGGGAAGCGGAGGGGGGTGGGGGCGTGAGCGGTCCCCGTGTGGGGTTGGGCAGCATGGGCCGGCGTGGGCACACGAAATGGAGTGCAGGTGTCCGGTGCGTCCAGATGTCCGGGCGCTAGCACTGCTGATGTTGGGGAGATTATTTTTGTTAGTTCCGAAAAGAATTCAACCGGGTTTTGTCATCAATGCCAAAATAATAAAAAAAAAAAAATGGAGAGAAGAAATCAATGCCAAATAAAAAAGAAGAGAAAAGAAAAGAGAGAAGAATTGACATCATTTGCCATAGACCAAGTTTGGGATGCAGATCCGTGCGTAACAATGCTACCTACTCCACTAGCTAGCATATTAGCACATCGTCTCTACGAATTCAGCTCGTCAACGCATTGCAAGCAAGGTGCTCGATGGCTTGACTAGATATCAGGTACGCCACCGCCACTGTCCTCCTGCTGCTGGCATCATCGTGTGCCACCGATGACCGGCTCGTCCCCGGCAAGCCGCTCTCCCCTGGCGCCACCATCGTGTCCGACGGCGGCAGCTTCGCCTTGGGCTTCTTCTCCCCCACCAACTCCACCCCGGGCAAACTGTACCTCGGCATCTGGTACAACGACATCCCCAGGCTCACCGTCGTGTGGGTTGCCAACAGAGAAACCCCCGTCACAAACAGCAGCAGTGCTATCTCTTCGCCACCGGCTCTGTCCCTGACCAACACCTCCAACCTCATCCTGTCCGGCGCCGACGGCCGTGTTCTTTGGATGACAAACGTCGCCGGTGCACCTCCTGATCTTTCAAAAAAAAAAACGTCGCCGGTGCAGATACGGCGGGCAGCAACACTGCGGCGGTGCTTCTGAACACCTGCAACCTCGTCATCCGGTCTCCGAACGGCGCCACCTTGTGGCAGAGCTTCGATCACCCAGCCGACACGTTCCTCCCCGGCATGAAGATCCGGATCAACTACACGACGCGCGCCGGCGACCGGCTGGTCTCGTGGAAAAGCCCCGACGATCCATCGCCGGGGGTCTTCTCCTTCGGCGGGGACGCCGACACGTTCCTTCAGACCTTCGTCTGGAACGGAACGCGTCCGATTTTCCGCATCGGGCCATGGACGGGCGAGTCAGTTACTGGGGGCTTGAGTCGCAAGTTCACCGGCGTCATCTTCTACCAAACCGTTGTCAGCACCCAGGAGGAAATCTACGTAACCTTCAGCGTCTCGGACGGCGCCGAGCATACCAGGTACGTGCTCACTGACTCCGGCGCGTTCCTCTTCCAAAGCTGGAACAGCAGCTCGTCCGCATGGGCTGTCAGTTCGGAGAGTGCTGGGTGCAACCGATACGGCCACTGTGGCCCCAACGGCTACTGCGACGACACGGTGTCTGCCCCTACGTGCAAGTGCCTCGACGGTTTTGAGCCAGTGGGCTTAGAAGATTGGAACAGCGGCAGGTTCTCTCAGGGGTGCCGGCGAAAGGAGGAGCTGCGGTGCGGCGACGACCGTTTCTTGGCCTTGCCGGGGATGCAATCGCCGGACAAGTTCGTGCTCGTCGAGAACCGGACCTCGCAGGAGTGCGCAGCGGAGTGCACCAAAAACTGTTCGTGCGTGGCGTATGCTTATGCCAATCTGAGCACTAGCAGAACGAAGGACCTGACGAGATGCTTGGTGTGGGCCGGCGAGTTGATCGACGCAGGGAAGGGTGATACAGACACTTTGTACCTCCGGAACGCAGGCTTGGATGCAGGTGTGCAACAAGTTTTTAATCTAATGTTTCTGTTGAGTAAACTTTGGGCCTATTTGTTTTCGCTCATAAGCGCGTTGGCGACCAAGATGCGCGGAAAACGCCGCCGAACGGTCTGCAGCGCGCGTTTCGCAGAAGAAAATGAACGCGGCTCGGCGATTCCCAAAACACGGCTTTGATCAATTGTCAATTGTACTATATATGCAAGCACAAAACTCTGAACTGACTTCTAAAAAATAGGTACGAGGGCCAAGAGCAACACAATCAAGATTGTGCTACCTGCAGTTTTATTAAGTGCCATTCTGATACTCACAGGCATTTCCCTTGCATGGTTCAAGTTCAAAGGTACAACCCTACATAGCTGTATTCTTTCGCGTGCCTATTTTACTCTTCGATTCGAAGGACTGGTTAGACAATATTGAACAGGTAAAATAAGCTATGGGGCAAAAGCGTAGGAAGCTAATTTTCGATGGCATGACATCGGATGAACTTGAAGGAAACCATGCCCAAGACTCTGAATTCCTCTCCGTTAGGTTTGAGGATATCGTGGCTGCAACACGCATTTTTCAGAAGCGTGTAAGATTGGGCAGGGGGGTTTTGGTAAAGTTTACAAGGTAATTACTTAATTTAACCTTATTTTGCTCTTGTTAGTTCTAACCACATAATTACATTGACTTGATGTTAATTTCAATTACGTATCCCAATCTTACTACTATTAATTGGAGACGGTGGCCCATCGGAGCATCCATATTAATCCTCATGAAAAAGGTAAATAGTAGAAATTCTCACAAAATCAGAAAATCTAGTCTAGACATCAACTCAATAGGCGCTAATTAGATCTATTCTGTTATAAAAAAATTACTCATGTTTATCATTATAAAAAATAACATAATATTGCCATCTAAATATACATCTAATTATCCAAATATTCCATTAGTGTTTCTTATAATTAACTTGCTAAACCAACAAATTTAGCGAGTTAACAAAATAAGTAGCAAGCTCAATTTATTTCCCTCTCCAATAGTTTCCTATGCTAACTCCTAAACGATTTTTGCATTGGGACCTAAACTATTTCTAACCAATGAAACCATTTTTTAATAGTTTTTTTTTGTCTTTTTCCGCTTTCTCACCGGGAACCCTTTATTTTCTTAATTTACTCATGCATCCAATTACTCCAATCTCCCAAGAAAAACACCAGACGAGGAGCGGATACAAAGTTCCTCTCGACTGCAACTTACAAGTTGGAGAGGATATTTGTCAACTTTTTATTTTTAAGGAGCTCTTTATCAAACTGTTTGAGGACATTTTTTTCTTTCTTGCCAAAAAATATAAGTAGGGAGTTGTTTTACAAAACTCCTCTTATAAATGACAATCAAGTAACCTCTAGATTTGCTTCTAAGTTACCCACCTATGCCAATCAAATAGCCTCCTAAAATTGCATTTGAATTACCCACCTATGCCGTTATAATAGATAATGTAAGGAGATGTCCCACTCCTCACACCTATGCCACTATAATAGATAATGTAAGGAGGTGTCTCACTCCTCGCTTTTTTGTTTCGCAAGTGGGAATGAGTTAATTCATAATCACATCAATCCTCACAAGCTAATAATTAGTATTTGCATGAGAAATAAAGCCACTCTGTCAAATTTGAGAGATGAACTCATGATGCACCACCTCATATATAGGTGTAGGTGGTTACTCAAATCAAACACCCCATAAGTAACCCCTTAAATTTTGCATCTAAATTATAGAGCTCCACCATTCTTAAGATCAATAAACTCTCAAGTTCACTTCTAAATTGCCATCATCTACTATTATGAAATAGATAAATAATCATAAACTAAGCCTATATATGTTTCTAAATTACTAACCTCCACAACTATTGATATATAAAAGAGTAGTTCGAAAGTAAACATGCATTCTATAGGTCACCGTGCAAACAAAGTATATATGCATGCATGAGCAATAAATAAATACTTTGATGGTTTAGCAATCATCCAAAATATTCCTTTAGCGAATCACATACTAATGACACTAACAACATATTTTTAGTTATACTAATACTCCATGATAATAAATTTGGTAAAACATTATCTTCTTGGATAAATTTATGTATTTTACTGAATTATAGTATATAAGTGCACTCAAAGTTTAATTTTAAGCACTCTACTTTTATAGAAGTACTAATACACACATAATTCTTTGACAGAGGATAAAGTGTAGTAACTAAGAATGCAGTTTAGGACATAGAAACTATTTTAGTAAAATAGAAAATGAAATTTTTTAATAGAAGGCACAATAAGCACTAAGAATTTCAACTTAAAATGTGGACAAAAAATTAGCAACTAATAAGATTAAAATTTGAAAGGTAAAACCTAGATTCATGGTGTGATGACATATAAGGCAAAACAAGAGTTTATATAACTTAGGCTAAGGTTTCAATAAACATATAGTGAAAGCACAAAGAGGTGTGTTGCGTAAAGGAAAAATACTATAAGTATGGATGAAAAAAATATGTAAAAGAGTTGCTCAAGTGTAACTTCTGAATAGAAATCATAGATTATATAAATGTATATTATATTAGAAAATAAATAGAGAGAGATAGAGTGCGTGCAAAGATAAGCAGTTTTGGTTAGTTGTAGGTACTAAAGTCATCCACAAATTCTAATATTTATATCTAATGACATTAATTTTAGCCCTTACATGAGCATAGGTTGATGGAATAGTTACATTGAATTGTCTACATGGTGAGCTCAAATATAAGTTTCTCTCCTTACTTTTACTGAAGGCAAAGCTAGATGGCCATGAAGTTGCTATCAAAAGGTTAAGCAAGGATTCTGAGCAAGGATCAACAGAATTCTGGAATGAAGTCATTCTGATTACTAAATTACAACATAGAAATTTGGTTCGACTCCTTGGTTGTAGCGTTGACATTGATGAGAAAGTTCTAATTTACGAATACTTGCCTAATGGAAGCTTAGATGCTACCTTTTTGGTATGTATCACATCATAAGTTCCTAGATATAGCATATAGCAGTTAAAAATATATATTGAGTTACTTTAATGGTCACGCAGATAATTCAAGAAAAACAATGTTGGATTGGCCAATCCGATTTAATATAATCAAAGGGGTTGCAAGAGGACTTCTCTACCTCCACGAAGATTCAAGATTGACAATAATTCATAGAGATCTCAAGGCCACTAATGTTCTTCTAGATGGACCAATGAGACCAAAGATAGCAGACTTCGGCATGATAAGGATATTCAGTGATAGCCAGGAAAATGCAAACACTCATCGTGTTGTTGGAACATAGTGAGTAATTGTTTCAATAAAATTCTTAAAATAAGTTGTAATTCAACTCAACTTCTATTAATAATTTGTGGACCCAAAATGACCAAACAATGGTCACATGGCCTCGGAGTATGCAATGGAAGGTGTCTTCTCCATCAAGACTAATGTCTATAGCTTTGTTGTTCTACTCTTAGAGGTTGTTACCGGTACAAGGAGAAGCTCCATTAGTAGCACCACGGGTTTTCAAAACCTAATAGTCTATGTGAGTATATGTCATTTTTGAAGTTCTAAACTAAATTAAGAGTATAGAAGTTCTAGCTTACCATAGATCCAAATAATTGTTTTGGTTGTTTCAGGCCTGGAACATGTGGAAAGAGGGGAATCCAAGAGATTTGGTAGATCCATCAATTATGGATGCTTGTTTGCTAGATGAAGTCTTGCTTTGCAGTCATGTGGCACTCTTGTGCGTTTAGAAAAACCCAGCTGATAGGCCACTTATGTCATCTATTGTCTATAGTCTAGAGAATGGAAGCACCACAATGCCAACACCAAACAATCCTGGGCACTGTGGACAGAGGGGTGGTGGTATGGAGCAAATAAGGGATGAAAACAACTCCATGAATACCCTTACTCTCACAATAATAGAGGGACGATAGTCCTATTTTGATGTACATGAATAGGGTTCAAGATATTGTTGAACAAATGTCGATCACTATTTGTGGTTTGAAAGTCATTTTCTTTCTAATTAAGTTTCATTTATGGATATGTTACTATTACTACTTAGAGACTCTTTTTGAAGGCTTCGTGTGAATTATCATTGATGGGACGTCCTCGAAAAAAATTAACCATAGAAAATGTATACAGACACTAATTTAGTAGACCATAATCATCATTGATAATAATATACACGAGACGATTATTCTAATTTCTAAAAAAATACCCACATTTACCATTATAAAAAATAACTGAACTATACTCCCTAGCCCCTATCTTCATCTAGATTACTCACATGTGTCACTGTGAAAATCTTATCATTACTTTAATTGCCTCTTTTTGGAACATCAATATGAATTTTCAAAAGATGTGGGCTAGAAAAAGAGATAAATCATAGTATTCCCTTATGTGATAATCGACCACCAATTTGGTAAACTCCAATAATTATTAATAATAGCTATTGGATCTATTCTGATTAAAAAAGAATCTTCGATGTAATGGAAAATAACTTAAATATCCCCCAAAAAATTATACAGAATTGCTCAAATCTGCTACTTTCGTAAAATAACCCCTTGAATCTTCATCTAATTAAGTAATCGACCTATAGTATCATACATGAAAATACTATGAACTAATAACCTCCAAATTGCATCAAAATTACCCAATTATATCATTATTCCAATAACCTAAACTAGCACCCTAAGTTAGCATCTAAATTACCTATCGTAACACAAAAATATGCCAAAGTATTCGATAGAGTTAATTTCAAATATAACCATGCGCGTCTAACTATCAAGGAACTACATATTCTAAGATCATTTTCGGCTACAACTACTTGTGCCATCAATTTCACACTCTTACAAGATTTTGCATGGATCCACATGGTACCACACAAGTTAACATGTAGGTATACACATAACTTTTGTGGTTGACATGTGCCACACAAGCAAAAAGTTGATACATGTATGAAAAATAGTTGTAGATTTGTGAAATTGATATATATCATCTTCGTTCTTTGATACTTATGTGCACATAATTGTAATTTTGCAAAACTAATACTTGATATATGCCCATAAATTACCCACTTCTACACATGTTAATAATTATAAATATAGGGAAAACTAGCTCAAGGATACATGCATGATGTATGTTACCATGCACACCACATATAAGTGATCAAACCATCAATTTTCTTAGCCTATGTAGGAGCACCACTTGATGGACTACTGTAAATATCAATAGGTTAGATATACTATTTGTTTCCTAACATAATAAAAAACCTCAAAGAACTAAATTTGAATAAATTGAGTTGATTGATGGTGTTTTATTTTGGCTCTTGCAATGAAATTTGAAGAATAATTCATGAATGAAACTATGAAAGAATTCAAATGAACTGTGAAGTAGGGCTAAACCAATCACCATCCACTTCTACGCCCCCTCTACCCACCCATCGACCTTGTTGCCACTGGATCGGAGTTCTCTACCGATATCCCGAGGAAGGCAATAGTGGGGTTTCCTCCTCTTCTTATATCCCCTAGAGCAGTGGTGCTATAGTGGCAATGGCGCTGCCACCTATTGCTAAAGAGGGTGATCCAGTGCCCGAGGGTTGGATCTCATCCTCCTTGTGCTAGATCTATGGTGGTGGGGCTCATGGTGTCTTAAGGGCGATGGTAATGGTGGTGGTCAGATGATGGGGAGGTCGGAAGGCATTGCAGAAACAAGCACTCAGCAACTCCATGCTAGCCCAGTGATGATGGTCATAGGGGGCACACGACAACGGAGTTGAGGTGAAGGGACGATGGAGGCACCCGACATGCCTGCAGTGATGATACAACATGTTAGGACGGCAACGATCAAGGGCGTAGAGGCAGAGTGGTGGTGTAGCAAAGGGAGCATGCGGTGCGTTGGCATGGCTTCATCCTAGGCAGGCACGTCGAGCTAGGATGTTGTAGATGGTAGTTTGATATGCTAAAGTCAATAGCGCATTTGGCTATTGTCTATGGCATGGACACTGTTGTGAGTTGATGGTGGGAGAAGCCCTTCTCCGCTTTTGTAGAGAATATGGGATCAATGTCATATTTTATTAGGGTTTTGGTGAATGTAATGACAACTCAATAAATAGGACTGATGTGTGTGCTAAGATGTGTTAGACATGTTCATTTAGATCCTATGGGTGCAAGGAAACAATATGAAAGAACAACAATCAAGATTTGAGAAGAAACGACGAAGAAGCAAGCATCGAATCAGTTGATTAGAAGCCACCTGATCATATGATGAATGTCAGAGAATAAACACCTTGAGATAGAGAGCACTGAACAATCTAGTAATGGGAAGAATAATGCATCTTATCATACGATGAAGACCTGATACATGGTAGTGAAGAATGGCACAACACGAAGTAGCATCAGACAATACAGTGAAGGCGGGTGAATACCACATAATCATCCTGTATAGAACAACGATGTGCACAATATGTTGAATGGAGCCATGGAATGATATGATGAAGGAGACGTACCACTGCCATATCAATTTGATGATTTAGGGCACAGTGACAATAGCTCTAGTGCTAATGGTTGGCAAGACCAGATACCTCACTAGGTTTGTACTGTATTTGTGCCCACTAGATCATCCGGTGGGTTGTTTCAACAAATTATAGGCATAATGGCTAGTTGAGCTTTTGGGGGCATCCCCTTGGCCGTCCATTTGAAGGGTCTTGAAGTACAGTGATACTATAGGAAATTAGTAAAAGCAAAGAACACTCCATCCATCATATGAGAGTTTAGTGATCATATCAAAGGCTTGCTAATCACGTTTAGTGCTTGATTTAGTGCTTATTTGGACTTGGCTTGAGAGCTCGTGAGGTAGCGTTGTGTCCACCTTGCAATCTTGGTGTGCCAAATACTTGAGCTTGGGTGGTTCACCGGCGGCAACTTGACGTGCATAGGACAAGGAGACCCCTTTCTTGGTGGAAATGATTTGTAGTAAGACATGCACCTTGGTGACCCAGAGAGAATAGGACAAAGAATGGTGAACGCCATCTAAGAGCACCTCTAGTGTGTTGAAAAAGCGAACCGTGGGCACGATAGATCAAACCAACGACGCTGCAGTGTGCGAACCGTGGTTCTCAGTCCTCAAATCGACTGCTGCAGACGGTTCGGACCAACGAGAACAAAATAAGCAGATGCTAGCATGCATGTACGCTACTTTTTGGTTTGTTTATTGTGATGAAGGTCTGACGCTGGTTTGTTTATTGTGATGAAGGTCTGACGCATCGATTTAGCACTAGAGCGGTCGTACTTTTGATCATGGAATTCATTTGTGTCAGTTCGGTTCGATCTCCACACTGGAGGTGCCCTTAATATGGGACGGATAACGTCTTCTAACATGTGACGGACAAACATATTCGTTGATTGGTTTTAGCCAGACTTATTCAATCAGTCAAAGTGTTTTTCTTTAAAAAAAATCAGCACCAACCAACGAATACGCTGAAAATATATGTTTAGGTTTGGACCGATGTCTCTGGAAAATAAAATGAAAAAGGAGTATAGCACGATTTGTCAGCAACTATTGGATTTGAGAATGGCACGCGAGGAACCGTGCTTCCACTCCGACGTCGCATCCGGTCGCAGCATCATGCGGTCATGCCTGCTTCGTTCTAAAGCAGAATTCAGCTGCGTGGTGGTTGGTGTTGGCGAAGATTTCATTGCGCGCGCGTGACAAATGCAGAGAAGACTGGTCCTTGTTTCTAACAACGCTTTGGAGCGTGTCTGTTTATTTTCTTTGCTGTCCTGGTTTCGTGATCTTCACTTCTCCAGGTAACAGGATCATGCTTTGAACAACAGTGCAACTCTACGCGCTCTTTGAATATCTTAGCTTATACCGTACCAGAAACCGTGGTTCCGCAACAAGAGTTGTTCTCCGCGCGCTCCAATTCGATCGCCGCATCGTGCCCACTGCCCAGTCACCCCCCGAGTGGAGAATTCAACGTAGTTGTTGACGACGATTTCGTTGTGACACGTGCAGACAAGAATAGTCCGCGCACCACCCGTTTCTTGGTTCACCTCATCAACTAACTGCCACTACATCGCCATGGTCCATGTCCCTCGTAGGCACACCACTGCCAAGCGTCCGTCTGACGCCAACGGCCCACGCGTCAAGCCCCGAACTTCTCTGAAGCTCCCAACGCTTAAGCTAGACAGCTAGTCCAAGGGAGGTCCGCGGTCTCAATCGCCGTACCATCATCACTTGCCGGCCCAATCTCAAGGTAGGAGTAGGAGTATTTCATTTGTCACTACCTTGCTGGATCGGAGTGCCAACAGCCAAGACAAATAAAACACATGGCTGCACCTCCACCTTAAACTAATGCATACACCTTTTTTGTACTCCTACCTTATGCCGAATGACCTGAACCCGTGAACCATGGAGTGGTCACGTTCCACCTGCATCACAGTCACAGCCGCCGCCGTGCTCCTCCTCCTCTTGCCGCGCTTCTGCTCACCGGCCGGCGACAAGTTAACCCATGGGGAGTCGCTGTTGCCCGGCGAGACCATCGTGTCCGACGACGGCGCCTTCGTGCTGGGATTCTTCGCCCCCTCCAACGCCACACCGGGCAGGCAGTACGTCGGCATATGGTACAACAACCTCCCCGTGCAGACGGTGGTGTGGGTCGCCAACCGGGACGCGCCCGTCCTCGTCGACGAGCGTTCCGGCAATAACTCCTCGTCTGCGCCGCCGCCGTCGCTTGCGCTGGCCAACGACGACTCCTCCAACCTCGTCTTGTCCGACGCCGGTGGCCGCGTCGTTTGGACGACGAACATCACTGCCACCACCAGCTCAGGCTCAGGCACGGCCGCTGGTTCGACGACGACCGTGCTCCTGAACTCCGGCAACCTCGTGCTCCGGTCGCCGAACGGCACCACGCTGTGGCAGAGCTTCGACCACCCGACGGACACGTTCATCCCGGACATGAAGGTCGGGCTGCGCTACCGGACGCACGACGGCGCGCGCATCGTGTCGTGGAGGGGGCCCGGCGACCCGTCTCCGGGGGCCTTCTCGTACGGCATGGACCCGCACACATCGCTCCAGATGCTGGTGTGGAACGGGACGCGCACCTACTGGCGCAGCTCGGCGTGGACGGGGTACATGACCGTCAGCAGGTACCACGCCACCACCGGCACGGTCATCTACGTGGCGGTCGTCGACAGCGAGGAGGAGATATACATGACCTTCTACGTCAACGACGGTGCGCCGCCCACGCGGTACGTGGTCACCGGCGCCGGCAGGTTCCAGCTCCTGAGCTGGAACCGCAACGCGTCTGTGTGGACCACGCTCGAGTCCTGGCCGTCGCGCTCCTGCAGCCCCTACGGCAGCTGCGGCGCCTACGGCTACTGCGACAACACGCTGCCCGTGGCGACGTGCAAATGCCTCGAAGGCTTCGAGCCGGCGAGCCAAGCGGAGTGGAGCGGCGGCGTCTTCTCGGCGGGCTGCCGCCGGAGTCAGGCGCTGGCACCGTGCGGCGACGAGGGGGATGCGTTCTTGGCGATGCCCAACATGAAGGTGCCGGACAAGTTCGTGCTCCTGGGGAACATGAGCTCCGGCGACGAGTGCGCGGCGGAGTGCCGTCGGAACTGCTCCTGCGTGGCGTACGCGTACGCGAACCTGCGCAGCAGCAGCGCCAAGGGGGACATCGCGCGGTGTCTCGTGTGGACCGGTGACCTCGTCGACACGCAGATGATCGGCGCGCTCTGGGGCATCACTTCTGAGACGCTACACCTCCGCGTTCCTGCAGGATTCACAGGTTCAATTTTCGTTTCTATTATTATTATTATTCTTTTCTTTTTTTCCTATTATTATTTATTAGACACGGCACCCGGTTTTCAAAAAAAAAACATTTCCCGCCCCATGCCATTGTTTCAAAATAGGAGTAAATCTTTCGGATGGCAGTGTCTTCTTGCAATTGCTCACCAAACTTACCCTATGTTTGTGCAGGCAGAAAGACAAGGAGAAAAATAGTGAAAATTGTTCTACCGGTGTTGGCGAGCATTTTTATGCTTTCGTGCGTTTTCATTGTTTGGTTTTGCAAGACCAGAGGTACATTTATATATTTCTCTTCTTTTTTGTCAGCATATATGATATCACGAGATAAATGCTGTTAACATCAATTTTTCAGATAAGAGAGGAAGCAATGAAAGTGCGAAGAAGTTGGTTCCCGGTAGCGTGCAAACTTCAAGTGAGCTTGGAGAAGGAAATCCTACTGAAGATCTCGAATTCCCTTCCATGCGATCTTTCGAAAAAGAATTCTCTTCCATACAATTCAGTGATATCGTCGCGGCGACGAATAACTTCTCGAGGGCATGTATGATTGGGCGTGGGGGTTTTGGGAAAGTTTACAAGGTAACATTACGTTCTGCGGCGTATCCTTTTCCAAATCTGAACCCACGAACTCAAAATGGTACTCAGGAGTCAACACTCAGTTATTGTTCTGCTATTCTGAAGGGGACATTATTAGGTGGTCGCGAAGTCGCCGTCAAGAGGCTCAGCAAGGATTCTGAACAAGGGATAGAGGAATTCAAGAACGAAGCTACCTTGATCTCCAAATTGCAGCACCGGAACCTGGTTCGGCTTCTCGGTTGCTACACAGAGGGAGCCGAGAGGCTGCTGGTGTATGAGTATTTGGCCAACAAAGGCCTAGACGCTATCCTTTTCGGTATGTTGCACTCATCATAACTGAAGATGCTAAAACGTCACACTGAAGCAGCAAACATGATTCCCCCGTGTGGTTATCGCTGTTTATTGCAGATAGCGAAAGGAAATCACTGCTGGATTGGCCTACAAGGTTGGGGATAATCAAGGGGGTGGCTAGGGGGCTCCTGTATCTCCATCAAGATTCAAGACTGACAGTGATACACAGGGACCTCAAAGCGAGCAATGTTTTGTTGGACGCGGAGATGAGACCTAAAATAGCGGACTTCGGTATGGCCAAGATCTTCGGCGACAACCAGCAGAAGGCGAACACTAGGCGGGTTGTTGGGACATAGTGAGTACAGTAGCACAGATGGAAAATATTCCTTAAAATGTTGTCTTTTCAACGTTGATTTTTGCATATGATTGTTGGACTTGGTTTGTGTCTGACGACTCTGAATTTTCTGATGGTGCTGCTAGTGGCTACATAGCTCCTGAATACCAAACCGAGGGCGTCTTTTCTGTCAAGTCTGACGTCTATAGCTTTGGTGTGTTGGTCCTGGAGATTGTTAGTGGCGTCAGGATAAGCTCTACCGATAATATCAAGGGATCTCCGGGCCTTGTAGCCTATGTAAGTATATATACTCCTATACAGTGCAAACATTAATTTCTGATTCTGTCAGGACATTATGCCTGAAACACTTGAACTGCACTGTAGTGATTTATATCTGATCATTATTTGAATCTTTTTCAGGCATGGAAGCTATGGAACGAAGGGAACGCAAGTGACCTGGTGGACTCATCCATCGCGGAGAGCTGTGCGCTGGACGAAGCCTTGCTCTGCGTCCACGTAGGGCTCCTGTGCGTCCAGGACGACCCGAACGGCAGGCCGCTCATGTCGTCCGTGGTGTCCATCCTGGAGAACGGGAGCGTGTCTCTGCCGGCGCCGGAACAGCCGGCTTACTTCGCAGAGAGGAATTGTAATAAGGCAGTAGAAGGAGACGATGTGCAGACCTCCAGGAACTCCATGACCATGACTGTCCTTCAGGGACGGTAGTCAACGGAGCAACGCTGACCTTTTTTCTTCTTCAGATGCGTGTTTCTGGGCGTTTGTCCCTCTGCAATGAATCAATGATTTTGATTTTTTTTTTTTGACATTTGAGACCTGGTGACTTCACACTGCATGGACATCTGTTAGCGCCTGTTTGGTTCACCTCTCCTAAAATTAAAACACCAAATACCTCCACTAAAGTTTAAGGATCACTAAAGTTTAGTGGCTTTGTCATAAGAGGTAGTTAAAAGTGACTAAAGTGTACGTGTGACAACTTTTTTAGTGGGTGAAACCAAATATGATGCCCTTGTTCGCCGCACGCGCGGTCCAGTTGCAAGTTGCAACCGAGCCAGCGGAAATAAATTGGGTGAGCGACGGGCGCATCGATGCCCGCGTGTGCTCCCCTTTCTGATGTGCGACACGTAGAGTCCAACAGCATCGCACGGCGATGACGGGCCTATGGTGCCGTACCCAACGTGACTTGCGATACCGAGCTCTGCTTCGCACGCGGTCTTCGGTGCGCCCGTCGCTCACCCAATTTATTTCCGAGCCAGCACGTCCAACCTACTCCTCTATTCCCAAAACCAGTGCGTTACACAAACTGTGAACGATACGCGGTACGGCGACGGCCCGTCTCGTTCCTGCAGGAACTCCCGCTTGCACACCATTGTGGTACTGGTACATGCACGCTTGACCGTTCCAAACTTGAAGTTCCTTCAGCTTTATCCACTGTCTCAGCGCGCTCAGCTGAAAGACGGAGCGCACCCACAACACTAGTTCTACACTTCTACCGTCCCTGCACGGCTGCTATTGCTTGATTCGCAATTTTTTGACGCAAATGAATTGATCCACAAGTGACACGCTGGCGTGAGGCCAGCAAACCTGAAACCTTAATAGCACCGCTACTGCATTTTCTGACAGAGATCCCATATGCATCAGAATCAAAAGTTTCTAACTTCAAAAACGAACATCCAAAAATACGGTTCTATATAGCCAGTGCATTCTTACACGCTGCAAAAGGTGTGGTTCCATCTGAAGTTCTGAACCATCAGTTGTAAACCTGAGCGTACAGGTAAATAACTGAGCTTTTTGCAAACAAGAAAAATGTGGGTCCAGCTTCGGTACAAGCAGGGCGTCTTCAAAACAGAGGTCAGAAACTCAGTTTGCATCTAATTTCTTCTCAGTTTCACTGATGACCTCTAGATGTTCTAACAAAGCAGTGAGCTTTCTCATGTTCTCTTCCTGCACGCTCTGTGGAGCCTTCCCGCGATAGCCAGAGGCGTCCATTTTCTGTGCCAGCGCATGTTGCAGCCTGCGTGTATGATAAAAGACTTGTTACCGATGAGATGGAACAACACTGGAACATGTGGAGGATCTTTACTGTCGAAAATGGACCTAAGACTTTGTCCATGCTTCAGATCAAGCCGGCGGATTGGCTCTTCTCTGCGCCGCTGCCGCCGGCAGCTGAACGGTGGAATACGGAGGACGGCGGAGCGAGCAGGACGGGGTCGGGACTCGGGAGGCTAGGGTTCCGTGGGCTTTTTTCCAGTTCGGAGATGGAAGGGGATTGGACAGGCCGGGCCAGGTGGAGTCGCATTAGACAAGTGGGCTGGTTTTTAGATGTTCCACTGGCACGTGGGGTCTCCCAAATATTGGCCCAACTTGCACCCCGACAGGATGGGCTTTGACGAGCTTTCTTCTCTTTCGACGGAAAGTCCACATTACCACCTTCAATTTTTCGTGAAAGTCCGCTTTGCCTTCCTGAACTCCAAAACCAAACAAAACACCTCTCCCAACTTTTAAAACCGTTCATCTTACCTTCCTGACCCTGTTATAAGCGGTTTTGATGGCGGTTTTGTTTTTTTCTTTTTTATTTATTTTGGCTGAATCTTTAAAAAATCATAGTAAATAAAGAAAATCATAAAAATGGAAATTTCAGGCTATATGCTTTCTGTATCATCTTTTACAAACCCTATATGCTTTCTGTATCATCTCTGAACCTTAGTAGGATGTTGAGCTTGACATATCCGTTTAGATTATTCCATTCAGGCTGCATTTGGTTTTTCAAAGAAAGCGTGTGCGCCATACTAGTAGAGAAAAGATAGCAGTACAATGTTTAACTTCCAGATTGCTGCTAAAGCAAGCACTATCTGTTTTACAGTTAACGTAGGTAAATATTTTGTGACTAAAAATGAAGTCACTCTATCTCCCCTCTATCACTGTAAGAGTCATAGTGTTCTTAGTATTCATAATGCCTTCTCTCATTTGCTCAATATCACTATTTCTCTGTGAAAAATATGCAGGGTGATTTGGCGTTGGTAGTGTTGTGCACCCATTCTCCAAGTTGAACACAACAGAAGACGTCAATGGCCTATCGTCCGGATTTTCCTGCACACACAAAAGCCCCATGTGAATGCAAAGTGAAGCTTCATCTAGTAAGCAGTTCTCCACAATACATTTGTCAACCAGATCTTTTGCTTTTCCTTCGTTCCAATGGTTCCATGCCTGAAACAATCACATCACTCCTTTAGATTGCGTAACACTGAACATTTAAAATCTTTTAGTATGAGCAAATTAAAAGGCAATCATATTTTCTTACATAGACTATAAGGTTTGGGAAACCTGGCATGTGGTCAACAACGCTTATTTTTATACCGCTCAAAATATCCAAAAGTAGAACACCAAAGCTATAGACATCAGACTTCAAAGAGAAAATGCCACTGTTAAGACCATTTCATTTGTGAAAGTTATGAGAATGAATTGGTACCAATCATAGGTTAATTTATGTATTGGGATTAAAGGTTAATTTAAGTATTGAGATTAAAATACCACTCACTATGTCCCAACAACTCGCTTGGTATTAGCATTTTCTTGATTATCACCAAAGATCCTTGCCATGCCAAAGTCAGCTATCTTGGGTCTCATCTCTGCATCTAGTAGCACATTACTAGCTTTGAGGTCCCTATGAATTATTGTCAATCTTGAATCACGATGGAGGTATAAAAGTCCCCTTGCAACTCCTTTGATTATCTTGAACCTTGTTGGCCAATCTAGCGGTGCATTTCTTGCACAATCTACGGTGAACAATTATGGAATTATGAAAAATATAATTATATCATAACTTAACCTCATATTGAACTTATGGTAAATATTAGTAGAACATACTAAAAATGATATCATCCAAGCTTTTATTAGGCATATGCTCATAAATCAACAGCTTTTCGTCTCCCTCAATGCAGCAACCAAGACATCTAACCAAGTTTCTATCCTGTAGCTTGGCAATTAGAACAACCTCTTTCTGAACTCCTGAATTCCTTGATTCGAGTCCCTACTAAGTCTTTTGATAGCAACCTCTTGACCACCTTCTAATGTCCCCTTTGTAGTTGTCACAGAAAAGCAAGATTGGGATATGTTGTGCAGATTAATTAATTAGATAATCACTCTAGGAAAAGCCAACATAGGAGCTTCCATCGTAAAGTACCTTATAAACTTTGCCAAAACCTCCTTGTCCGATCATAAACGTATTGGAGAAGTTGTTTGTTGCGACTAAAATATCTTGGAATTTGAGAAATGGAAGTTCTAAATCATCGGTAGTTTTTTCTTCTCCAAGTTCATCTGAAGTAAAACCTCCATGGTTTAGTGTCTTGCGATTTTCCAAATTTCTTTCCCTTCCTGCTCCCAAAAGTTGTTGAGTATTTGTTCTCAAGTAACTCAGATCAGTATACATAGTTATTGGAAAACTTAGATATACCTAGAGAGATCTATGTTTGAATAGGAGTGCTTGGAAAGCAGCTATTGAATCGTCTTGGGGCTCTTGGTGCAGACCTACATATAAGCAAAATGGAAGTTGAGAAGCGGTAAAAATTTAATATACACCAGTTAAAAGGCAAAATTTGTTACGGACATATAAAATTTGACGATTTTTGGTGGACATTGTGGTTTTACAAATTTTTTGTAAAATATTAATTTCTAGCTGCTGTGGAGAGAGAAGGACGGTAAAATATCCAATTTGCCCTGCCCTTTCTTCTTCCCCATCTGCAAGAGCAAGTGCAACAAGCCAAAAGTTGCTAGGCTGTGCCCCTCCTGGAGCACCGCATCCTCCCTCCTCCATCCCCCCTCCGAGCAACACCATGGCCAAGTAGAGGGAGCCACCGTAGGGCTATTGAAAGCTTTGTCGATATACCTACAGAGATCCCTGCCTTGCTGCGTGTCGAATGGCGCCATTGTTTGAATCCGCCCCTATAAAAAGCGAGACTCTCTCTGGAAAGCGACCACACAGGCCGCCATTGATGACCCGGCTTTTAAGTTCGCTGACCGCCATCCTTCCCCTCCCCGCCCTATTTAAGGGAAGCACCGGCACTTGGCGATCGACGCCGCCACCACTCCTTCCTCCTCGAGCCTCCTCTCTTGCTTGTTCTCGAATCGCCGCCGCCCGCCAACTTGAGATCATCGATCTACCTCCTTTCGCCACCCGTTGCCTCCATTGGAACCGCAGTGGCATGGCACGTCCGCCCAACCCCTCAAAGGCCTCGATTCAAAGCCTGCACCTTCCCCTGTTGTTGTTTATGGCGGAGGAAGGAGACAAGGTGCAAAGGACATTTCCCGTGCTTCTCTCTCCTCGAAACCCGGAAATGAATATTTATTCGGTCCGGTGTCAAATTTATAGCATTCGCCAAATTTTGTATGTCCGCTAGCAAAGAGGGGTCACTTGACATGTCCGGTAGCAAATTTTGCCAAGTTAAAATTGTACAACTACTTAGTTCAGTCTTCAACAGCTGAACAAGTGCTAAGATCATACAATACACAATAGTATAGTACCTTTACCATTAAAGCGATGACTAATAGGAATTAAGATGACATCTTAACTAGATGTATAAGAAATTAAGATCGCTGGGAAAGAAAAAAAAAAGCTATAAATCTCAGTTCAGTATCTATTCCTGGTACATATATATTTTGCTCTAACAAGCATGTAGCCATACATTATTATCAGCTTATGATTCTAGGATACCTGACATGCCTGCAACTCGGAGATATAGCGTCTCTTGACTATCGGCACCAGCAGTACTATAGGGAAGCACACCCATCTTCTGCATGTCGACAAGCTGATGATCACCAATCCACACTAGGCACCTCGTCGCATTACCGTTTGTTGTGCTGGCATTCAAATTGGCATAAGCATAGGCTACACAAGAGCAGTTGCCACTGCACTCAGCCGCGCACTCCTGGAGGGTCTTCTCCCCAATGCGCGCAAACTTGTCGGGAACCTTCATAGACGGCAGTGCCAAGAAACCATCACCACATCGAAAGGTTTCCTTTCGCTGGCATCCTCGTGAAAATCTTCCGTTGCTCCATCCTTCCTTGTCCACAGGCTCAAACCCTTCAAGGCACTTGCAAGCTGGGGTAGCATCTCCGCGGTCGCAGTAGCCAGAAGGGCCACAGTAACCGTACCTGCTACACTGCTCGTAGTCCGGCGACGCTACAAGCGTTGACCACTCCAATGAATCTCTGTTCCATATACTTGTTTCTATCCTCCCAAAGTAACTCATTGGCCATGTTTGTTTGGTTTATAAACCGTATTTTTCAGCTTGTTTTTTTAGCCAGAGGAGTGTTTTTCTCTCACAACAAATCAGTCGGAACAGTATTTCGGTTTGTTTTTTCAGCGAAGCGAACAAAACCATTACTGACAGGACGGGTGGTGCACCATCGGAAACCGAGAAGACCATTCGGCGGTATCAACATAAGTCACGTATACCCCAACGCTGGTGGTGTTTGGCTGGAAGCAATAGTACTGGCTCGAGACCGTGAACCCCGTCCACACGGGACTGCGCCATTCTGGAAGTGAACTGTTCCAGATGAAGGCCTGCATGAATGGTTTTGGGAGTGTTCGGCTGCCATTATAAATTGGTTTATAAGTAATGATATAATATTTTTCTTTTCAACAAATCAGCCATACAAATAAGCACAAGCGGCTTTACGGGCAGCCTCTGTCTCCATACTGTAAGAGAAGGTACCCAACGAGGGGTCCTCGGGGTTCTTCCAAGATACAAGCCGGGTGCCTTCATCCATCTTGTGGCTCCTCCACATCTTCATACCAGGGAGTAGCGTGTCAGTTGGGTTGTCAGAGCTTTGCCATAACTTCTCTGTTCGCTTGGTTGATAAGTCATGACTAAAAGTACTGTTGACTAATTTATTGTGAGAGAAAAATACTGTTCGTTGACTAAAAAATACGGCTTATAAACCAAGCGAACAGGGCGGAACATCAGGCTGCTGGGTGACCGTAGGATGAGATTGCCTGTGTTCATAAGCACTACCACCGATCCTGGCGCTGGCGACAAGCTTCCAGCAGTTGTGGTGTTGGTTGTCCAGAGAACACGGCCGTTGACATCGGACAAGACAAGGTTAGAATTGTTGGTCAGAACAGGCGAATGAGCTGAGGAGGAGATGGCCGGTGTTGCCCGGTTTGCAACCCACACCACGGTGAACTGGGAGATGTTGTTGTACCATATGCCAAGGTAGAGCTTCTCCGGAGTGGAATTGGACGGGGCGAAGAAGCCAAAGGCGAACTCACCACCATCAGATATGACAGTGCTGCCGGGCAACAGCGTCTTGCCAGGGACAAGACGGTCATCCGAAGTGCGCAAAGACCGGCAAGAGGAGGAGAGCCGCAGTGCAGATCGAAATGGAACTCATGAATGCCATCGAACCTCTGCTGTGTGTCACACTGTCTCTCTGACTCTCCGAGTGAGTTTACCGGTGTATGATTATGCTTCAAAAGCGGCAGAGAAGGTATGCACGCAAGCGGCTAGCCGGCTACTTGTTACTAGTTAGCTGATTATTACTTGTGAGTATATACAGTAGGGGTATATATATAAGGTCCTACACGCTTGATGTGCACGGAACAATGTAAAAAGGACCAGGTTTCTTATAGACTACATTGTGTTCAAAACATTCAGTCGAAGTTAAAACATGTACAAGTTGGTAGTTGTGATGTACACATCGATGGGGTTGTTAATAATTGCCTAGCTAGGCGTTATGTTTTCTTTAAAAGAATAGGATTGTTACCTTGGTGCTAATTAATTAGGGGCACCGGGCACAGTTCATCCATTTAAAGTGCGAATATGAAGGTTGGCAGGAATGCATTAGACCAGTCTCAAGTGCCTGGTCAAACTTTTGTTATTTTTAACAAGTATTTTGCGTTTTTAACTTCCTACACTTGTGCATTATACATTATATTTACATGCCTACTAAAATGTTCTAATTGGATGGGTGGTTACTGGCTAGCCAGGCTGAGGTGGTGCAAAATTAAATGAGGTCCGGAGCTAGGCGTATTCGCGAATGCCGGCAGGCGATAGTGGGTTGCGCCATTGCTGCTGCAGACAATTGATGGTGACTGTATCGGAGCTCAGAGCTCACTAGCAGGAGGCCAGCAGGAGCGCAAGCAACAATCGCATCCCCTGCTCCCATACTTGGAGTTGGAGAAGGTTCTGTTTCAAAAACCCTATATCTATATGCTTTCTGTATCATCTCAGACCTCAGTAGGATGTTGAGCTTGACATGTCCGTTTAGATTATTCCATTCAGGCTGCATTTGGTTTCCCAAAGAAAACATGTGCGCCATACTAGTAGAGAAAAGGCAGCAGTACACTGTTTAACTTCCAGATTACTGCTAACGCAAGCAATATCTGTTTACAATTGACCCAGGCAAATACTTTGTGACTAAAAATGTGAAGTCACTCTATCTCCCCTCTATCACTGTAAGAGTCATAGTGTTCTTAGAGTTCATAATGCCTTCTCTCACTTTCTCCATATCACTATTTCTCCACGAAAAATATGCTGGGTGATTTGACGTTGGTAGTGCTGTGCACCCATTCTCCAAGTTGAACACAACAGAAGATGTCAATGGCCTATCATCCGGATTTTCCTGCACACACAAAAGCCCCATGTGGATGCAAAGTGAAGCTTCATCTGGTAAGCAGTTCTCCACAATACGTTTGTCTACCAGATCTTTTGCTTTTCCTTCATTCCAAAGGTTCCATGCCTGAAACAATCACACCATTCTTTTAGATTGCGTAACACTGTACATTTAAAACCTTTTAGTATGAGGAGATTAAAAGGTAATCATATTTGCTTACATAGACTATAAGGTTGGGGTAATCTGGGATGCGGTCAACAGAGCTTATCTTTATACCACTCACAATCTCCAAAAGTAGAACACCGAAGCTATAGACATCGGACTTCACAGAGAAAATGCCTCCCATTGCATACTCAGGAGCCATATAGCCACTGTTAAGACCATTTCATTTGCAAAAGTTATGAGGATGAATTGGCTTTAATCATAGGTTAATTTAAGTATTGGGATTAAAGTACCACTCACTATGTCCCAACAACTCGCTTGGTATTAGCATTTTCTTGATTATCACCAAAGATCCTTGCCATGCCAAAGTCAGCTATCTTGGATCTCATCTCTGCATCTAGTAACACATTACTAGCTTTGAGGTCCCTATGAATTATTGTCAATCTTGAATCATGGTGGAGGTATAAAAGTCCCCTTGCAACTCCTTTGATTATCTTGAACCTTGTTGGCCAATCTAATGGTGCATTTCTTGCACAATCTACAATGAACAATTATAGAATTATGAAAAATGTAATTATATCATAACTCAACCACCTATTGAACTCGTGATAAATTTTAGTAGAACATACTGAAAATGATAGCATCCAAGCTTTTATTAGGCAGGTACTCATAAATCAACATCTTTTCATCTCCCTCAATGCAGCAACCAAGAAGCCTAACCAAGTTTCTATGCTGTAGCTTGGCAATTAGAACAACTTCATTTCTGAACTCCTGAATTCCTTGATTTGAGTCCCTGCTAAGTCTTTTGATAGCAACCTCTTGACCACCTTCTAATGTTCCCTTTGTAGTTATCATAGAAAAACAAGATTAGGATATGTAGTGCAGATTAATTAATTAGATAATCAGCCACGGAAAAGCAAAGGTAGGAACTTCCATCGTAAAGTACCTTATAAACTTTGCTGAAACCTCCTTGTCCAATCATAAACGTATTGGAGAAGTTGTTTGTTGCGACTAGAATATTTTGGAATTTCAGAAATGGAAGTTCAAAATCATTGGTAGTTTTTTCTTCTCCAAGTTCTTCTGAAGTAAAACCTCCATGGATTAGTGTCTTGTGATTTTCCAAATTTCTTTCCCTTCCTGCTTCCAAAAGTTGTTTAGTATTTGTTCTTAAGTAACTGAGATCAGTATACAGAATGGAAAACATACCTCTGAACTTGCAGACCCATATAAGCAAAATGGAAGTGAGAACAATAACTCCTGCTAAAGTTGGTAGTATAATTTTTATTGTGTTTGTTTTTGTCCTTTTACCTGCAAAGCAGTGCAAAATTTATTCATATAGTGCTAAGTTAATATCATACGCTTACATAGTTCAGTCTTCAAACAGCTGAACAAGTGCTAAGATCATACAATACACAATAGTATAATACCTTTATCATTAAGTTGATAGGAATTATGATGGCATCTTAACTAGATGTACAAGAAATTAAGATCACTGGGAATGAACGAAAAAAACTGTAAATCTCAGTTCAGAATCTATTCCTGATACATATATATCGGCTCTAACAAGCATGTAGCCATACATTATGATCGGCTTATGACTCTAGGATGTGAGCAGATTCTGAAATTAGTTGCAACCATCCTGATCCTACAACATGTTGTCCTGATCTCGGTGCCTATTTTGCATACCAGATAGATGAAAGGTCAAGTTCCAGAGGACTACAGACACAGCTAATGGTGTTTTGTTATCTGCATATTTTGCATGCTAGATGGTACGGGTATAAGTGATAAAATGATGGGGAAACTATAAAACGGGCATGCCACAAGTGGGGAGCCACTCATAGGGATGCCCAGCTTGGGTAAGAATTTCTTGTGATATGAAATGGTACCTGACAACATGCCTGCAACACGGAGGTATAGCGTCTCATGGGTATCAGCAACAGCAGTACTGTAGCGAGGCACACCCATCTTTTGCGTGTCGACAAGCTGATGATCACCAATCCACACCAGGCACCTCGTCACATCGAGGTTTGCTGTACTGGCATTCAAATTGGCATAAGCGTAGGCCACACACGAGCAATTGCCTCGACACTCGGCCGCGCACTCCGTAAGGGTCTTTCTCCCAATGCGCACAAACTTGTCGGGCACCTTCATAGCCGGCAGCGCCAAGAAGCCGTCGCCGTCGCCGCATCGCAGCGCTTCCTTCCGCTGGCATCCCCGTGAGAACCTGGCGTTGCTCCATTCATCCTTGTCCACAGGCTCGAAGCCGTCAAGACACTTGCAAGTTGGGGTAGCATCTGTGTGGTCGCAGTAGCCAGACGGCCCGCAGTAACCGTAGCTGCTACAGTACCCAGAGTCCGGCCACGCTGTAAGTATTGCCCACTCCGCTGAATCCCTGTTCCAGATACGTGTTTCTACCCTGCCAGAGTAGCTCAATACTGACAAGACGGGTGGTGCACCATCGGAAACCGTGAAGGTGATGTACATCTCATCGGCGGTATCGACAATAGTCACATTTACCCCAATGCTGGTGGTGTTTGGCTGGAAGTAGTAGTACTGGCTAGAGACCGTGAACCCCGTCCACACGGAACTGCGCCATTCTGGGAGCGAACCGTTCCAAATGAAGAGCTGCATGAACGGCTCTGTCTCCGCACTGAAAGAGAAGGTGCCCGTCGAGGGGTCGTTGGGGTCCTTCCAAGAAACAAGCCGGGTGCCTTCATCTGTCTTGTGGCTCCTCCACATCTTCATGCCAGGGAGTAGTGTGTCAGTCGGGTGGTCAAAGCTCTGCCATAACATCTTGCCGCTCGGCGATCGTAGGGCGAGATTGCCTGTGTTCATAAGCACCACCTCCGATCCAGGCGATGGCGAGGAGCTTCCGGCAGTGGTGGTGTTGGTTGTCCACAGAACACGGCCATTGACATCGGACAAGACAAGGTCAGAATTGTTGGTGAGAACAAGCGAAGGAGCCATGGAGGAGATGGCCGGTGTTGCCCTGTTTGCAACCCACACCACGGTGAACCGGAGAATGCTGTTGTACCATATGCCAAGGTAGAGCTTCTCCGGAGTGGATTTGGACGGTGCAAAGAAACCAAAGGCGAACTCACCACCGTCAGATATGACAGTGGTGCCGGGCAACAGCGGCTTGCCAGGGACAAGCCGGTCATCCGAAGTGCACAAGGCCGGCAAGAGGAGGAGAACCGCAGTGCAGATCGCAACGGAACTCATGAATGCCATCGAACCTCACGTAGTCCTGTGGCGCCTCTAGCTCTCTGAGTGAATTTAACGGTGTATGCTGCAAAAGCGGTAGAGAATTGTATATGCAGTAGTGGTATATATAGTATTAAGCTCCTACACACTTGATGTGTACGCACCAATGCAAAAATTCCAGATTTGTCGGAGTATAAGGAGTTGAAACATTCTAGTCAAAAAATTTGTTGGTAGTCGTTGCGCTGCACACGTCGAAGTGGATGTTAATTACCTTGGTATTTTTTTTGTGAGCGAGTAGGATTCGTGCTTAATTATGGGCACGGTGCGTGCATCTAGAATTGCCGCCTTGAATACAAATTTGGTAATATTCCTGCCATCAGCAAATGTAGGTTGCTGTAGAATGTACGTGGTCAAAACTTAATTTGAACAAGTACACTGCGCTGTAGCTTCCTAAACTTGAGTATATATATGTTACTAGTGATTAGCGCACGCCCTTGCGCGCCGGCTAGTACCACTAAACATAATTGATTATGGATAGCGACATATATAGGAAATATAATTACAATACAGTTTGAACACATGTTAATAATTCTAAGTTAGCAGACATAGGACCGCATAAATCATTTTTGTCAACTATGCACTAAAAGTTGCATTTGATAATTTGAAAGAGCAGTATGATACACAATAGAGGCCTGGATGACGTATATCTGTTTGATTATCACCAGACTACTTTCGGTTTTCCATACAAAACCATTTGCAGCATTCTAGTAGTAGGAAAAATATAGCGGTATACTTGTATCACCTCAGATTACTGGTAAAAGCAATTATATATTCACACTTCACATAGTTGACCTAGACAAATATTTTTATGACTAATAATGAAGAGTTACTCTATCTCCCCTCTATGACTGTAAGAGTCACTGTGTTCTTAGAGTTCAGAATATCCTCTCGCATTTGCTCAATATCATTATTTCTCTGTGCAAAATATGCAGGGTGGTTTGGAGCTGGTAGTGTTGTGTATCCATTCTCCAAGTTGAACACAACAGAAGACATGAATGGCCTATCTTCAGGATTTTCCTGTACGCACAAAAGCCCGATATGGATGCAATGTGAAGCTTCATCTTGTAAGCGGTTCTCGACAATGCATTCATCTATCAAATATTTTGCCTTCCCTTCCTTCCAAAGGTTTCACGCCTGAAACAATCACATCACTCATTGATATTCAGCCTGTTCGCTTGCTCGTATACGATCGTGGATTATAAGCTGAATAGTATTTTTCTCACACCAAACCAGTCAGCACCAAACCAGTCAGTAGTAAATAATCCACGATCGTTTACGACGAAACGAACATGCTGATTGTATAAAAGATAAAATATTCCAAAACCTTTACTCTGCAAAATAATGACATTTGCTTACATAGACTATTAGGTTTCGGTAATTCGGTATGCGATCCACGGAGCTTATCTTTATGCCACTTACAACCTCCAATAGTAACACACCAAAGCTATAGACATTAGATTTCGCAGAGAAAATGCCCTCCATTGCATACTCAGGAGCCATGTAACCACTGGTAAGAAACATTTCATTTAAAAAAATATGGAGATGAATTTGGTAAATCATATATTTAATTTGCACTATATAGTACTTACTATGTCCCAACAACTCGTCTCGTATTAGCATTTTTCTGGTTGTCACCAAAGATTCTTGCCATACCAAAGTCTGCTATCTTGGGTCTGATCTCTGCATCTAGCAATACATTACTAGCTTTGAGATCTCTGTGAACTATTGTTAATCTTGAATCGTGATGGAGGTAAAGAAGCCCCTTAGCAACTCCTTTGATTATCCTAAACCTTGTTGACCAGTTGAGCGTTGCATTTCTTTCACATCCTACAAAGTTTAGCTGTGTCATGTATATGAAAAATAAAATAAAATATGTAATTAGTTATGGTATAGTGATTTGAGCTGTATATTAGACGTGACGTAAGTAAATTAAATTAAATTAAATGTGTAAGTAAAGTTGAGATTAGCTAGTAGCTAGTTGAGACTAAAAGAAGAATGTTTTCTTTCTTAACAAAGTTGCCGTTGAGGTGTAATCAACCACCGGCACTAGAATTCTGTAGGTGGACTGATGTATCTCAGTACGTAGTTGAGATCGAAGGTTTTATTATACATGCAACACCCTTTATAGACACAAGAAAATGGGAGCGAGCGAACCAAACAAAGTCGTCCTCGTTTGTGCTGATGCCTTGCCTCTATCCGCATCTGGCTGCGCGGGGACGTAGTCTTTGGGGATGGACAGGCCGGAAACTTCTCGTTGACTCTCAACGGACATATACGTCCATACATATACAGTAGGTGATAGTACCCGATTACCAATTCAAGGTGATAGGTATAAAGTACAATAATCGGAAAAATACAACGCAGGACGACATGACATTGGAGGAGTCTGGCGACGGATTTGAACTTCCGTGCAGGACGATTGATTAAACAAGTGGGCTACTTGGCTGTTCAACGTGTCACTGATGCGTGGGGCTACTTAGCTAAGTCACGCAATGGACTTTCGGCCGTCTCAGAACTCTTTTTCCTTGTGGGGCCTGGATGGGCCTCGTGGGCCTGAAAGTGCTCGCACGCGAAGCCGTGTGGATGAGTAGCAAAATGTCCAGAGATCGAGAGTGTGAAGGACAATGCAATGCAATGCTAAGGTCACTACTCACGACCTCTTGGTTATTAGGCCACCCTCAATCAGGCCCGGTCCTGGCGGGGGTCGAGCAGTGCCCCCGCACTGGGCCCTCGGATCCTTGGGGCCCTCCCAGGAATCTAAAGGCAGCGTTGGTTTGGCTGTCAGGCACGTTGCCGGTTTAATTTGCGACACGTTCAACCTCGTGGCATCGTTTCACTTAATGCTCGAGTTGTAGCCTATACTTGTATAATCTCAGCTTCTATACATGTGCTTGTGCAACGTGACGTGATCCACGTGACTTTGTCGATAGACTATTAATTCCTACTTCGTCTGTCCCATATTATAAGACGTTTTAACAATTCTATATTCATATCTTTTACTATGTATCTAGGTGCATAGCAAAAGTTATGAATCTAAAAAAGCTAAAATGTCTTATAATTTGAAACGGAGTACCTTTTATCGTTTACTCAATCTCACTATTTGTTACTTCGTCCATCATAAAATAAGTACATACCCTATTAATCAAGGAGTCAAATATTTTTAAGTTTGATCAAATATATATACACAATAATACTAATATTTATTTTGTGCAATAAGCATTATTACATTAGTTGTGCATTATATATTTATAATAAACTATTTTAAGATACAAATATTGATATTATTTTATAGTTAAATTTAAAAGAGTTTGACTCTCTGAAAAGCGTGATGTGTGTTTATTTTAAGACAGAATGAGAATATGTTAAATACCAAACTAAAACACCGTGATCGATCCCCCGACGCATTTGGATTAGGCACAAAATTACATAATTATTTTTTACCTGTAAATATTAAATTGTTTGATAATTTTAGATGTGTTTATTGGTAACATTTCATATGCATATTTTCCCTTTATTTCAATTTTTAAGGGGCCTTCATCTATGATTTCGCTCTAGGCCCTCAAACCCTCAGGACCAGCCCTGCCCTCAATATAAGTTTTACTGGGAGTCTTGTGCGCATTAAATAAGCTAATGTGACATAGTTTAAATGAAGAGAGAGGTGAAAATAGTTTAACGGGATGAAATGAGTTTCATGGAAATGAAACTTGTTTACACTTTTTCCAACATCATGAAGTCTTAGACAGAGCCATGAAACTCCCACTGAAACTGGCCTTGCTCTTTAGATCAAGTCGTCGTGTTGTCTCTTCTTGGCTTCATTGCCGACGCGGATGCTTGATGGACTACAGTCTAGGGAGGACGGCTTGGAGCGAGCAGCGGAGGGTTTTCTTTTTCTTTTTTCAAAAGATGGTACATACTATTTTTTTGAAAGACATATCTTATACTCCTCTATCTTTCTTTAGTCCCGGTTTTTCAACCGGAGCACCAATCAGACTAAAGGTACCTCCTTTAGTCACGGTTTCTCGCCGGGAATTTAGTCCGGTTGATAATACCAACCGGGACTAAAGAGGCCTCCCGACGCCCGTGGGTATGATTTAGTCTTGTTGGTATTACCAACCGACTAAAGGTTTTTTTTTTTCTTTTTTCTATTTTCAATTGATATCACCCATCGTAACTCCTAAGATCTCAGAAATCACACCTTTTAGCAACTTGCACAATCAAAAAATAGGTGTTGACTAGTTTCTCTCTCAAAGATTCATCTTTACCTTTTTCTCTTAGCAGATTATCTCAAGCAAGAACTCTCTTATTAACCAAAGAACCACAAAAAAACATGGACTCTAGGAGGAGGACTTTAATGCTCCATTGCCAAAAACATGAACCTTTGGCAGAAATTGCCACATCATTTCATCATCGCTCAGAGAACTGAAAAGTGGACAAAAGCTCTACTACTTCTTACAGGGTTGCAAGACCAAACCATGGCAGATCTATTGAGCCATGACACGGATCTAGCATCACGCAAAGACAAAGCGCACACGGAATGAAACCTAGTGAGAAGGAACGAGAATGAAACCCAAAGTGAGAAGGAAATGAAACATACCTTGAGTCGAGGATCTCGCCAGAGGAGGCGTAAGGCATGCTCCAGGACTCGTTGTTGGTGGCCTGTGCCACGACCCACGCCGCCCGGCAGGCACAGCCGGTACTCCACGCCGCCCGCCGCCACTCCCTCTTGTAACCGAGGACAGGGACTTGCTAACGAAGGACTTGGTAACAATTGGCGGAGCCAGGATTTCACAAATGGGTATTTCAGCATACATAAAAATTTCGATCTAAATGTACAATAGTAATAAGCAAAGTACAAGGTCTAAACATAGTGGCATAGATTCTTCAAATTTCTAAACCTTTCATCTCTACGCACATGAGAAATGTACATAGTGAGCCAATATAAGTTTTGACAATTCATCTTACATCTTGCTAGTGTGTTTGCTTCAACAACCTTCAAGGCTCAAGGCCTATATAATAAAATAATAACATTTGTGATGTCAAATGGGTACCATTAAATTCTTCATTAATTATATTTTCATATAATACCTATTGATGCTCTCTTTTTTATCGATAAATTGCTTTATAATTGGGCTTTATAATTTGCAACATTTCTATAGAATTTTTGATCATAATTTGTGTTTGAGATGCTTTGACTTTGGTAAGAAGGGGAGGAAAAGAAAGTTGAAATAACTTATAATTTGAAATGGAAGGAGTATATATTAAGAAAAACAAAAGCTAGTACAAATGATGGATAGCTTGACACAAAACGACTTCTAAAATGTAACATTACATCCAAGACCAAAACGGTCGTCTTCGGCAGATACTCCTTTTATGGTGGAACATTTTTCTTGACTAGCAACGGCTAAACATTCTACGTAGTGAAAATAAATGTTTTTTTTTTTGCGTAGAATGCGGACCGTTTTGTAATTTGATCAAACTTGAGATGTTTTGATGAAATGACTTATAATTTGAAATGGAAGGAGTATATATCAAGAAAACAAAAGCCCAAATGATGGATATATCCGACCATCAGACTCCAGAGATCAAAGGTTCGATCGTCGCTCGCCAGACGCCAATGTAGAGAAGGTGAGTCGTATTTCATTAAGAGCAGAAAAAAGTTTGTTACAGCCCGTCGGACATTCACCGGCGAGTTGCCAACGTTTGCCGAGCAGAACGTGCGTACCCAATGTAGAGAAGGTGAGAGTCTGAGCGATCAAGAACAAGCTGTGTACCCACGTTCGTTCTCTTCGTCCCCGCTGCAACTTTCAGCTAATCTTCCTCCTAGCTTGTGCTCGCTGAACGCCTTTATGTTCGGCAGAATGCCTGAGCCGTTTATCACTCCTGCACCTGCACCAGCTCACACCACCAACTGCTTGTTACTGCATGTGCATGGCAGCGAGCGCTAGCTGCTTACAAGATTGCTGCTGCCCTCTGCAGGTGATCGGCAACAACCTCGTCTCAGCCATATAATCAACAACTGCATCCCCTGCATGGCTGTCCCCATTACTAGGTAGAATTTCTGTTTTACAAACATAATGCTTTCTGTATCATCTAAATGGGATGTTTTGTGCTTGATATATCTGTTTGATTATTAGCACTTCAGCAGGCTACTTTCTGTTTTCCACACAAAACCCTCTGCACCATTCTAGCAGGAAAAATATAGCGGAATACTTGTATCACCTCCAGATTAGTGCTAAAAGCAATTATATATTCGAACTTCACAGAATTGACCTAGACATATATTTTTATGACTAAAAATGAAGAGTTACATCTCCCCTCTATGACTGTAAGAGTCACGGACAGGGATTAACAAGTCACGACGTAACTTACCTCCTCCATCCATCCATCCAAATCAGATCCAGTGGCTCAAAATAGATCCAGCCCTTCAACAGATGAGACTTGGCTGTTTTTCTCAGACATAGATAGTAGATAGCAGCAAAAGACAGTAGTTTACAGTTTAAAAAAAAAAGACAATAATTCAGGTCCATAATTCAGATGGACATGTACATAGCAGCTCACTGCATTTTCAAAGCACAGTAAACACACAGAAGTTTAGACACATTCATACATCAGCTTATACAGCAGCTAATCAATTAAGTGACAGGACTCGGTCAAGTGCTTACAAAGCTTCCATCAACTACTTACAAGTGCTGCTGCTCCTACATTCTGACATTCAGATGTCCACTTGATGGGTATTGTGACATACTTCACAAAATACTATAGTTAGCCCGCAAAATACTATAGTTAGCCCACAAAATACTATAGTTAACCTGTCCAAAATACTATCTAACTAGGTGATAGAAGCTAGAATAGATCTTGACGGTCTAAATTTGCCAAAGTTGGAACTGTTATGAGCTGAGTAAAATTGTCAATGACAGTGTACTCTTGAAGCTCAACTTCTCCTTTGTTCTTGCCATCATGTTCTCCTTCTACTTAAGGCTCTGCACCACCTTTTTTCTTTTTTTGCTGCCAAGAAATTGCAATTAATTAGAAATGTCAACATTTAGATTGCAATGACAACATATAGAAATGTTCAGATTGCAATAACAACGTACTTTTGCTTTCTTCTTTGCTGGTACAGCAGATTTGGTTGGTTTGCGCTTCACCTTACGCAACTTATTTAACCAAGTTCTCTGTCTCTTTGATTTCTTTGACTAAACTTCCTTTTTCTTCAGCTGTGCAGCACTAAGGGCACCAAGAATTTCCATGCCTCATCAGGATTTCTGAACCTCAAACCAATTTCAGGTATCTTCCTATCAGATTCTATCATTCCCTTCCACAACTCAGATTCTGAACTTTCACAACTCACAAAACCTAGGCATCAGCTAGTTCTGTAAACCAAACAATGCACATATGTGCATGAAAATTCTAATTCCACTAGTTCTGTAATACAACAGTGCAAAAAAGCTAAAACGCCTAATAGTCCTATAATGAAATCAGGAAAATTAACCTTTCTTGGTTCACTAAATCTCAAATTTGGAAGCATTCTTGTATATGACTTCGTTCTATTTTGCATCAGTAAATACCAATGACAAGGAACCCTTACTGAGATTTAGTGGTCGGCAGGGGATTCGTCTCCCACGGCGGCGCGACAGCACCACGGGCTGGCGGAGACGCGCGAGGAGGCCGGCGGCGGCACGGAGGCCAGCGGGGTCGCGGGAGGCTGGAGGCGACGCTCGAGGTGGCCAGCGGCGGTGCGGGAGGCCAGCGGGGACGGCGCGTGGGAGGCCGCCGGCGACGCGCGAATCTAGCAGGGTCACGGGCGCGCGGGAGGCCGGCGGCCACGGGCAAGGCCCGCGGCGGCGCGCGAGGCCAGCGGCGTCGCGGGACGGCGCGAGTCCGGCGCGGCCGCGCGGGAATCTGGCCCTCGCTCTCGCGTCCGCATACTCTGTAAAAAAATTGGATAGATATTTCTATTTTAATTGCAAGTGTTGTGAGCCTTTGGATGTGCTTGGACGGTGGATGAAGGGTCTCAAGTTACGCTGTGACTTTCCTCAGCTACGTTACTGAATCTCTGTCTAGAGCAGCAGAACTCAGGGCAGTAGCCCATGGCCGGCCGCAGCCCCGGCACAGCAAGCGGCGGCTGGGCCAGGCGTGCTCGCCCATGGCAGCGGCCGGGTCAGGCGTACTCACCCGCGGCTGCGGCCGGCGGCAGCGGCCAGGCGCCCGCACGCGCGCTCGCGTGGCCTGTGCTGGTCTTCCGCTCCGCCTCGCCGCCTACCGCCACTTCCTCACCAGGGTCGAGCCCACCTGCTTTTCTTTTCCTCGTTTTTGTTTGGATCATTAATGTCTACAACACTTGTCTACCGATGCCACCGTTTGGGCTTAATTTGGTGACTGAAATCTTTTGTTTACTGTTGTTTTGGTGTTTTCTGGTGGAACTGAAACTCAAGAAAATGGGTTGGGTTGACCCAAAACCCAAAAACAATTAGTTGAATAGAGTGGGTTAGTTGGCATGCCTGCATACTGCTCATCGGTTCTTGGGTCGCATTACGAGCGATTCCGCCCTGCGATTTCCTAAAATCTGGCAGCGGAAAAAGGATTCATGCAGCAGTTCGCCTGGCCACGGTGGTGCGGCCGCTCACCAGAAAAAACGGCGGCTGATACTGATATTGACGTGCTTTGTTGAAATGGTTCGGCTGAAAAGTTCCAGCGAACCTGCAGAGCACTTGCATGAAGCATTTGGCCGCTCAGAGAATGGCAGACTGCCGCTTACTGACGACTTTGGATCGTAGCTTTGGCATGCATGTGCTGCCAGCCAGCCTTGTGCTAAATTATTTTTCTTAGCTAAGCCTGGTTCTTGCAATAATCTTGTGTTTCTATTCTATTGTTGTTTTCAAGTTAGTTGCTGCGATGCGTCGGGGCAAAAAAACATGCACACTGGTAAAGAATCCTGCTTCGACTATTGATTAATTAGACAGGTCTGGCCGATCAATTTTATTCCATCATAAATATTAGTATTTTTTCTATAACTTTGATAATTTGAAAGCATTTAATTTTTTGAAAAGCGAAAATTGTATTTATTTTTGTTGACGGAGCGAGTACGTCATTAGTTTTCATCTGTAGCTCTGATAGACGGAGACAATCTCATGGTATGCGGTGGTCCAAGGCATGCTTCCACCATGCTGTCATCTCAAATTAGAAGTCATTCAAAAAATCTTGGAAGTCAAAGCTTCTCAAGTTTGACCAAAATTATAAAAAAAATTACAAAGATTTATGACATCAACCAGCTGATAAAAATATAATTAACAAAGAATTTATTGGTACTTAGTTGATATTATAAATGTTATTATCTTATTATATAAACTTGGTCAAACTTGAGATGCTTTGACTCTCCAAGATTCTTGGAATAACTTACAATTTAGGATGGAGGGAGTACTAGCTTGCTATCATCTGGTTCAGCAAAAGCTGAACTATCATAAAAATAATATTTCATTAAAACATAGTCGAATGGAATCTTGTTTTATAAATTTAATTGCAAGAAATATTATCGTGCAAATAGATCATAAAAATGATGAGCTATTAAGAATCTATGGCCATTCAAAGTTTTGTAATCACAAAATGGGGAGAGATAAAATAGCCAATCGGAGTAGGAATTGTTTCTGAGTTGGTAACGGGATGTTCCACCTTTGACACGTACATGCACTTCCTTTTATCTGCTCGCAAAAAAAAAATCATTTGGCGTGGTGTCAGGGGAGGGCATCGGGGTGTGTGTGGGTGTGGGTGTGGGTGTGTGGGTAGCCAATCGGAGGAGTAGGAATTGTTTCTGAGTTGGTAACCGGATGTTCCACCTTTGACACGTACATGCACTTCCTTTTATCTGCTCGCAAAAAAAAATCGATTGGCGTGGTGTCAGGGGAGGGCATCGGGGTGTGTGTATGTGGGGTGGGGGGGGCATGCATGTTATAAGCTAGAACCGTATTTTTCTCTCACACCAAACCAGCCAGCAGTAAATAATCCACAATCGTTTACGGCCTGCCGAACATGCCGGAAGGCAGAGCTGCCTCGCCATTTTGGTGGACGGGCAGCTACCACACCCTCGGTGGGCAGCGGCCCTCCGTTTCATATGAATATTTCAAGTAAACTTAAACATTTTGCACATAATTTTGTTTAACGATTACTAACTCTCATCAAGAAATAATATCTCTAACAAAGATCTAGAAAACAATAAATATTTAAGGTTATGTAGAAATGATGTATAAATAAAAATAAAATCCACCATTATTATTTGTAATCTAAAAAACCACATTACGATCTTCATTATTAGTAATGAAAGATTAGAAGAAGAAGTTGCTAACCTTTAGAAAATTGAAGATGAAGCCGGCGGCTGAGAGCAAGAAGTTCTCCCCCAAGCAAGAACACGGATGAACAATAAGCAAAGACCAAGATTTGATCGATGTGTCTCGAGCTAGGAGGACAATGGAAGCGAGTATATATAGGTGGGGATCTTTAGTCCCGGTTGGTCGAGCGTATCGGGACTAAAGGATCAACCTATAGTTCCGGTTGGAGACAAAACCAGGATAAAATGCCAGCGGGACCTTTGGTCTCGGTTAGTGGTTCCAACCGAGATTGAAAGGCAACCTTTAGTCCCGGTTTGAATCACGGATCGGGACTAAAGGTCCATGCTGCTAAAAGCCTGCTGCACTATCCGTTGAGCAGAGGATTCTAGTCCGGTTGGTTGTTTCAACTGGGACTAAATCTTTTATTACTCCCGGGCCAAATTTTGGCCGGGACTAAAGTCAAAAATCGAAAGTCTGTTCTCTACTAGTGGGGGTGCAGCGGTGAAAGGTCCTAATATGGCTAGAGGGGGGTGAATAGTCTATTTAAAAATCTACAAACCAACTAGAGCAAATTGATTAGTATGACAAATAGTGAAATACAAACTTACTCTAGCTCTACAAGGGTTGCAAGGCACCTATCCAATAATTATAGTTGTAATGATTGCTAGTCACACAACTTGCTATGATACTACTCACTAAGAGCTCTCAACCTTGTTACTCTAAAGAGCTCCACTAGATGAACTTAATTAGCAAAGCAAGCTCTCAATTCTAATGACACTAAAGAGCTTGCCACAACTAGTTTGCCAGAATATAAATGAGTGAGTAGGATGATTATATCACCGCCGTGTAGAGAAGTGAACCAATCACAAGATGAATATTAAACTAATCACTAGGAGAATACCAAATGGCAAGAGACAACCGATTTTCTCGAGATTCACCCTTGCCAACATGCTACGTCCCTGCTTGTGTCGACCAACACTTGGTGGTTCAAGGCTAAGGTTAGCAAACCTTCCACACGGGTTTCACACCGCAAGAATTGAGGTAACTCAATGACACGAGCAATCCACTAGAGTTACTTGAAGGTACAAATCCCCTCACAATCTTTGGAGATGGCCACGCGTGCCAATCCTCGATCGTTGCAACAAGGCCTAGGTGGTGGCAACCACCAAGAGCAACAAGCGAAATCCGTAGCAAAACACGAATACTAAGTGCCTCTAGATGCAATCACTCAAACAATGCACTTGGATTCTCTTCCAATCTCACAATGATGATGGATCAATAATGGAGATGAGTGAGAGGACTTTGGCTAAATTCACAAGGTTGTTATGTCAATGCAAATGGCCAAGAGAGTGAGCTTGAGCCGGCCATAGGACTTAAATAGAAGCCCCCATAAAATAGAGCCGTTGGGCTCCCTCGCGACCGAACTGCGGGTCGACCGGATGAAAGGCCTGGACCTCGGCGTCCGATGTCGTCTGGAAGGTGCCAAACCGGCTTCAAACGTCGATCGCCGATTTCAACGGTCAAGTGATGACCGACGACGCGTCGGTTAGAAAGTGACCGGACGGCTGGCGTCCGGTCGTTTTGGTAAGGTTCCAAACGCAACATTTCACGGCCGGACACGCCGGGCATGCTCGACCGGACACACCTGCGTTCGGTCACTCAACGCTTCTCTCAGGCGCCTCACGTCAACAGTCGCCAAGATCGACGGACTTGACCGGACTATGCACCATCCGTCCGGGGTTTATGATTCGGCGTCCGGTCCGGCCACACAAGACCGAGATAAGCTTTGTTGTCATTGACCGGACGCTATACTCGTCTCGGTCACTCTTTAAATCTGGCCGATGAAGTTTCTAACCCTTGCTCAAATGTGCCAACCAAAGTGTATCACCTTGTGCACATGTGTTAGCATATTTTCACAACACATTTTAGGGTGTTAATAGATCATAAATATATGCAATGAGTTTATATCTAGTGACACTTTGATAACCGCATTTATTACGAAGTTTCACCCCTCTTAATAAGTATGATCATGAAACAAAATTAATTTATATCTTTATCTTGAACCTTTTATTTTTTCTCTTTCTTCTTTTCCAAGTTCAAACATTTGATCATCAATGCCATATTAACTTGGAGTAGTGCTACCTATCTTACAATCACTTTGATAAACTGTTTAGGGTTTTATCAATTAACCAAAACCAAACTTGAGTTAAATTTAGAATTATTTAACTATCAACGATTCTCTATGATAAACTCTATATATAGTGATGTGCGTGTTGCCTGCTGGCTTAAAGAAAGGCCACAGAGGAAGGGGGTGAATCGCTGGGCATCCGGACGTCGGACGTCCCCGAGGAGAGCATTACCGATAGGAGAAAAGTCAAACAATTCTAAATTTAAATATCGACATTTATATCTTCAAATAAATGTATTTAAAAGTATATCCTATAATTAATTTATACATATCATACATTAATAAATATTAATTGTTTTTATACGTAGTTAAATTTAGAATTATTTAACTATCAACGATTCTCTATGATAAACTCTATGCATATAGTGATGTTGTGCGTTGAGTGAATCAGGAGAAGCTACTTTTTTAGCTCCTGGCCTCTAAGTTCATTTCAGAGAATCACTTCTCCCTTAAAAAAATATTTTGCAGAGCTCCCCCTGAATTCAATCTAGAAGTTGCTCTAGGAGCTGACCCTAGTTTGTTCACTGTATGGGCTCTAGTCAAACTCTTTGATTTTACCTGGATTATGGCCCTGTCTGGATCTACTAATAAAAAGGAGAATGGGGTGAAAAATGAGAATAAGATCCAAACACTTGTATTTTAGAATCCAACTATGTACCCTAAACCTAGTATTCGGAGATTATCACTATGAAAAGGCAATAATCACTATGAGAATAAAATCCAAACGCCCCTCATTTTGTATCCAGATTCTATATTCAGTATCTAGAATCCAGAATTTAACTATGAGAATAAGGTCCAAACAAGCCCTATATATACATGGGAGCTCTACATTATAATTATCAAACAATCAAAGAATAAATTATAGTTCCCTGACATTGTATCTTTGTGTTCTTCTACATGTATCTACCGTGTTGATCATGAGAGACAAAGGGGAAAAGGTCCTAACTATGGGCAACATGTTTTACAACATGTATTTTGCACAGACAGGGGTAACACTAGAACATCACCGTGACACTTAGAGATCATTTGAGACACAAAATTGTATAGAAATTTCAAAGAAATTAGTTCATTTTCACGAGAAAATTAAAACACATGTTTCATAAAAAAAAGTCCACATTTCAAAGGGGCCTTATAGATCTGGAGATGATAGAGCAGTGCTGGTATCATCGGTGCCAACAGGTGGCGGCCTGCTGGCCTCAATTGGGTGGACACAATCCAACAAAACGATGGTAGGAATAGGTTATGAATGTATGATGTTGTTTGTGTCTTGTGAAGAATTACATGAGTGACCATTTAAAGAAGGGGACAAGGCGTATGACTGCAGGGTCAGTCATGAGTTATGGACGGTTGCTTATTGTGTGAATTTACGCATTTCATTCATGTGCATATCTTGTTTGTTTGTCCAAATTTAAATGATATAAACCTACTTTCATTTTCATTGATAGTTTCTGTTTATCCAAGCACTTATGCTTGCCTTCGTGAGAGAGTAAAATTCCTAGAGCTAGCTAGAGAGAGGAAAGGAAGCATAAAACATCAGAAAGCATCGCAGACGAACAAATTAATGGATGGCCTTAATCTGACAAATCAATAATTAACCACCAGGAATGAAACCACAACTACTATTGCACAAACATCGTTCATCTTAGTGTACAACGCCAACTCATCATCTCGACTTTCCCTTGAAATGCAACGTGAAACAAGAGACACACATGCAGCTCACTTGCAGCATCAATCAATCCACGTACGCGCCCTCTCCGAAAGACAATGGAGTTGCATAGCCAACTGATGAGTTTAGTTGCCGGGGACGAAGTTGGTGGCGTAGGCCCAGGCGTTGTTGTTGACTGGGTCAGCCAGGTGGTCAGCGAGGTTCTCGAGCGGGCCCTTGCCGGTGACGATGGCCTGGACGAAGAAGCCGAACATGGAGAACATGGCGAGGCGGCCGTTCTTGAGCTCCTTCACCTTGAGCTCGGCGAAGGCCTCGGGGTCGTCGGCCAGGCCGAGGGGGTCGAAGCTGCCGCCGGGGTAGAGCGGGTCAACCACCTCGCCGAGCGGCCCGCCGGCAATGCGGTAGCCCTCGACGGCGCCCATGAGCACGACCTGGCACGCCCAGATGGCCAAGATGCTCTGCGCGTGGATCAGGCTGGGGTTGCCGAGGTAGTCCAGGCCGCCCTCGCTGAAGATCTGGGAGCCGGCCTTGAACCAGACGGCCTCGCCGAACTTGACGCCGTTGCGGGCGAGCAGCTCGGGGAAGACGCAGCCGAGCGCGCCCAGCATGGCCCAGCGGGAGTGGATGACCTCCAGCTCGCGGTTCTTGGCGAAGGTCTCGGGGTCGGCGGACAGCCCGGCGGTGTCCCAGCCGTAGTCGCCGGGGAACTCGCCGGTGAGGTAGCTCGGGGGCTCGCCGGAGAAAGGGCCCAGGTACTTGACGCGGTCGGGCCCGTACCACGGGCTGCCGGACGCCGCCACCTTGGGCTTGGCCGCGGTCTTGCGCATGGTGATGCGGCCCTCGCCGAAGGAGCCCACCTTGATGGGGGTGCCGGCCATCGCCGTGGAGGAGATCGACATGGTGGAGGCGGCCATTGCTGAGCTGCGAGCGTACGTGAGAGTGTTGGACCGGTTGCTAGCTGCTGCTGGTGGAGTGTACCGGGGCGGGCGCGCCCGGCTAAATAGCGTCGCGAAAGCGATCGGGTCCTTATCTCGTGGAATCTTTAGCCGAGTCGCCATTGGCCCGCCGGAGGTGAGGTGGGTGGATGGGGTGGCTGATGTGGCCGCGCGCTGCCCACCAGGTCTCCGCCAGATATTCTCACCGCGCCGGGTGAGTGGCCAGCGGGTTTTTGTCTTTGCCGGGGGTTTTGCCGTGGCCGGTGCCCCCGCCGTGAATTTTGGCTGGGGATTTTGCCGTGCCCGGTGCCCCCGTAGGTGAATTTTGCGGCGTCGCCAGGTGTTGGGCTCGCTGGCGTCCTATTGGCTGGTTGATCCTGGTAGATATTTCGGCTGGTGTGACGTGGCCTCTCCCTCCTTTCGGATTGTTCTAGATCAATTGAGCCATCTGTGGTTGTGGTTGCCTTGATTAGTTGCAGTTGGGGTTCATCAGTTCATGATGACGCTCGGGTTAGGTGGGCTAGGTTCAAAAGTTCAAGTCAGATTACTTTTGGGCTGGGCCTTATTGGAGCTCACCCGATTGTTTTGCAAGGGAAGATAAAGGACATCTCGCCATTGTCGGTCCGTGGGCAATGAAAACTCCAAATGGGCCGCGTGCACGGACATCTCGCCGTTGTCGCGACGACGGGCACCCGACTACCCGAGTAGGCCCGGTTCTGTCCATCTGTGGAGACACGTTGCGAGTCCCAACTCCCCCAACCCGACCGGAGAGCGGAGAGACCGGGCTCCGCCTCGCTCCGCCGCCGCCGGCGACCATGTCCCTGGCGTCTATCTTCGTCTTCCTCCTCGTGTTCGCGCTGCAGCTGCTCGACCGCTACCTCGACCTCGCCAGAAAGGTCAGCGCCGACCCCCCTCCCCTGCTCCCCATCGCGCGTTGCCCCTCCCATCCGTCTTCTCGTCTGGAGCCCTGGATCTTCCGTGAATTCTGATTGGGCGGAAGAGTAGCCTGCCAGCGATTCCGTCTATTCCGGCCATGAATTGGACTCTGATTCCGAGGAACTGTTTCTATGGCACTAGACAATTTGGATTTTGAGACAAATTTCTGAGCCATTGGGCGACTGTGGAATGCTGTCTCCAGCCTTCCCGGTCTCCCTATCTGTTGTACCCTGTAGCCTGCGGTTTGGTAGTTTTAGGGGTGTTTGGATCCGTCGACTAAAATTTAGGAGGTGCACGGGCGGATACTAATAAAAAAATTACAGAATCCGTCGGTACTCCACGAGGCGAATTTATTAAGTCTAATTAATCGTCATTAGCATATGTTTACTGTAGCACTACATTGTCAAATCATGAACTAATTAGGCTTAAAAGATTCGTCTCGTAAATTAGTCGTAAGTTGTGCAATTAGTTTCGTAATTAGTCTATATTTAATACTCTATGTATGTGTCCAAACATCTGATGGGACAACGACTAAAGTTTAGGAGGACAAACCAAACACCCCTTAATTTCGCTCTAGTGTTTTCACGTGTCACTCATGTGTTCTGTGCTTTATGATCCAGAGGGGAGCACATAGTGATGAACTGACCAAACTACGGCTTGAAATCAAGCAACTTTTGGAGGAGGCCGATCAGTTGTCAACGTAGGCAATTAACCTCGCTTTTGCTGTGACTCCACTAATCTTTATTTAATTGCTCCTGATCCAAAGTTTCACTATTAATCGAATAATGATTTCCAACCGCAAATTACTCCTCGCTTCTTTGCCTGTATGTCTGGTGTAGGCCGTCCACATTTGCACAAGCTGCTAAACTCAAGCGCTTGGCCGCTGCCAAGGAGAAGGAACTGGCGAAAAGTGAGTGCTGAACTCTCATTGTCTTGCTCTGTAGCTATTCGTCTTGGTCTCATGGCCTGTAATACAGTACCGGAAGGGCCCATTTTTTTTTGGAAATGCTAGATAATTGTATTCCATAGCATTGTTGTTGTTTGTTTGGGAGCAAATCTTGCTTCTTTGTTATTTCTGCAAAATGAATTGATGCTGCCATGATGCATTTTAACCTTCATAAGTTTTTTTTTTCCTTTGCCTGCTTTACAGTGCAGGAACAGGACCTTAAAGGGAAGCAATCCTTATACGACAAATATGCAAAGTTTTTGTTGGTTACTAAGGTGCTCCTCTGTGAACTACATTTTGTTTCTTGTTTTGCCATGCACCATACCTTATGAATACTAATCTTGTCCATCAAATAGGTAATAATTTATGCCGTGCTCATTCTGTGCTTCTGGAGTACTCCTGTTACTACAGTCCCCCAACATCTTCTACAGCCCTTCGGTATGTCAATGACACTCGCCTGAGTGTTCTAGATTGTTTGTTACTCAGTATTTGCTCCTTAGGTGATGCACAAGTGACTAGTCTGTTTATTTGTCAATAGAATCTATCCACATATTAATAGTCTGGTTGAATTTTGCACAACCTGAATGTGAGAATTACGAGTGGAAATTTTCACATTCCTAGCAACAGTGCAACACTGACCCATTATGGGGAGCAACTTACTTCCCACATGCATTTCACAACTACTGCTAGAATACAAGTTTATATGATCTACTATGCATGTAACATACAAGTACTATGGTAGAAAGGACGTGGATTGTTGACCCGAGAAAAGGTAACTTGTTTGTGCAATCCAAGTGATTATCTAAATTGTCAATGTTGCATCACTAGATCCATTTTCAGATCAGGAATATATCTATTTGCCTTTTGGGTTGTCGAGTAACAACATTGTTCCTAGATGGATATCCTTCTGTATGCTGCCTTTGCCGTTAGAAAACATTCCCTTTTAATTGATTACTCTTGATCCCTTGCATATATGTGGTTCATGTAACCAATAATAATAATGGTGACACTTAATTGTTTTTACAGGAAAAATGTTTTCCTGGAGAGGTGTTGATACTGCCACCGGCCATGTTGTGGTAAGTACTAAATACTATGGAGCTTTTTAAACTTTTTGGGACACTGCAGCTAAGGTAGTTTTATGCAATCCCTTGGGAGTTTACTCTGCTTACCTGTATGTATGGAAGTGGATTGTTCGTTGGATGATCGGAGAAAACTACTTGCTCCAAATTTCCTAGTAACCCTTGAACATAACGTGGCTTGTATGCAATGTTACTAGGTAGAAATCTGCACAATCTTGTTTTTTTTTTGCAGTCCCTGACGTGGTGGTTGCTCTGGTGCAGGTTGGAATACTCCCGTGGCTGTTTTTGACCTCTCGGGTCAGCAAGCTGCTGTGCCAAAAATTCGGGTTCGTGCTTGTGCGTCCGTAGCTCGTTTCCACGAGAAAGTCAGCAAGTTGCTGCACCTAAACGAGACTGCTAGCTTCGTGCTTCTGTATCTTTGTATAATCACTTGTTCACTTGTCCACTCTATAGGCATATTTCTTGTGCCGTGTGCTGTAAGAACTTGATTTATAAGTTAGTAACTGTGGATGATGTGTGCTCTTCGTTTTTCCTTTCACTGTCGCGGGCAACGGGCATCCCTGTGTGTTGTTGCTGGCCACAGTGGACATTGGAGAGGTCCCAACGTCTGAAACTGTTTCAAGGGTGTTTAATCCAGTGATTAAAGTTTAGGGCCAGTTATATCGGACGTTCGGATGCTAATTAACACTAAACATGAGTTAGTTATAAAACTAATTACATAGATGGAGACTAATTTACGAGACGAAACTATTAAGTCTAATTAATCCATCATTAACATATGTTTAATGTAGCATCATATTATCAAATCATGGATAGATTTGTCTCGCAAATTAGTCTTTATCTATGTAATTAGTTTTATAATTAATCAATATTTAATACTTTAAATTAATATTAAACATACGATGTGACTGAAGTTTATTGGGAAGCAGTGGTGCTCTAAGCCACTGGTGCTCTTGGCACTTTGGCAGGCCGGGGGGCATCTCTCAAGTCTGAGGAAACGGTTGGACCATCACGTCCGTCAGCCCGTGCCCGTGCTCGCATCGCCTGCGCCTGCGCCTGCGCCTGCGCCATCCAGGCTAGTACTAGGGCCTTATTTAGATACCCTTTAAATTTTAAATTTTTGGACCTTTATCACGTCCGTCAGCATTAAATGTAGGTAAAAAAATAACTAATTGCACAGTTTAGTTAGTGATCGAATCGCATGTTGCCTGCGCAATATCCAGGCTACTATTCTAGCTGTTTTTTTCAATTTAAACAAGGTCTAGCTTAGCCAAAGCGGCCAGCGCGCCACAGCGTCTCGTCGGAATGCTACTTTGGCCGTGCGCCGGGCGCCGGGCGGCTCCCTTCCCCGTGATGGCCCGATGTGCCGCGCCACCCGTCGGATTTCCTACGCTGCAACGCCCGACGACGGGCAGTTGGCACGCGGGGGGCGGATGGTGCGCCGAGTGGTGTGCCGCGCGCTGGCGGCCGGCTGGCGCTCTGTCGCACGCGGCCGTGCCTATCTACGAACGTGTTTGCTGCTGATAAGTTCAACCAGTGCTTGTTGTCAGGAGAAAAAAATACTGTTCACTAACCTGACTAAAAACAACGAGCAAACAGGCTGTACGCTGGCGACCTCGCGCCACCGAGCCCTTTGCTTCTCGGCGCCGCTACGTCACCCACTTTGGGGGCTTCCAGGGGGTAGGCGGCGACGAATCGTACAGCAAAAACTGTAAACGGATTTGACCCACGACATCTACTGCTGCTTGACTGCTTCAGTGCTATCCGATGACCATCCATTTTTCGTTAGACTATCTCAACAGCACCTATCTAAACACGAGACATATTCCATAATTCAGGTCACGTATAACTAAAAAGGTCACGCACCCATCCAAATCTTATCTTCTTCAACAGCAATTTTTTTTATTTTTAACACATTTTTAAACTAATTTTAAAACTAACACTGTTTTTTTTCTTCAAATCTAACACTTTTTGCCGCGCCTATTCACACGGCGTGGCAAATTAACGCTGCCGCGCCATGCATGGGGGCACGGCGAGGCTACCTACGTGGCAGCGGCCAGAGCTCCTGACTAGTGACGTAGTCAGCTCTGCCGCGCCACCGATTAGGGCGCGGCGATGACGCGCCACGCATCAAGCGCGACAGTGACGCGCCACTCGCCAGGGCGCGGCAGAGCCTAATATAGGCCCGTGGCCCAGTCCCGCCCCTCCCTCTCTGTTTCACTCCGCGCCGTGCAGCAGCCGCCTCCATGCCGCCCTGCCCCTGCCGCCGCGCCTCCCAGCCCGCACCGCCACGCCATTGCCTCCCGGCTCCCTCACGGTCGACCTCCGAATTTCTCTTCTTTGCCGTTCCTCTCCCTACCTTTCCTGAAGCTCCTCCTCGGCCTCCACGGTGGATCGAATGATTTGAATGAGTAGTTAGGGTATGAAGGAAAATATGAGTTCGTTAGAACATTGGATTAAAGTATTAGGATTATGATTGCCAATGTTAAGATTAATTGGTTAGTTAGAATTATGATTACCATGTATTTTCCTTGTTTGAGTTTGCATCTCAATTTTTATATGTGAATAAATATATGGACACACTGATGATGTACTAAATTTTATTTTTTACTGACCAAAGTATAGTTTTTATATAGTTTTCATGTTTGCATCTAAGATAGAGTTTGCACCAAAATGTAGGTTATATTTTATTTGTTGTAATGGAAATGGTTCTTATTGACATTAATTTATGATTTTTTTTATTTTTGTTTGTTAAATTACAACCGTTTTGTTAGATGCAACAAATGTATCGGAAGGAGTTTTGGCGAAAACGGGGCCGTCCTCGAGAATTATACCCCGACGCGTCTAGCAAAGATACCCCCGTCCCTCATGACCTCCTTGTCCCTAACTGTGACTGTGGTTTCCCGACCGACGTGTTTCAATCGAGACATCTAGACACAGCGGCGCGTTGCTTCTACACATGCAATCATTTTAATATAAGTAATTATTTCCACTATCTTTTTTTCTTTATTTGTGTAAGTATGCTAGTAATATTTTGTTGGAATCTTGTTGTGTAGGACCATGAGAGGAGCTTTTTTCAGTGGATCGATGGTGCAGACAAGTTTGACTCTAGGTACCTCCTTATCGACGATTAGTGTAGAGGGAGATATCCATGTGAGAACTTCAAGCGGTGGGTTCCAACCCCCCCTAACCCTCCGCCAATGACGGCTAAGGAGAAGCACATATCCGCAGTTAGACGACTCGAGGAACCTGCTCTGTGTGAATGCGGAGATCGAGCTGTGATAAACCCTGAGAATACATTGGAGTTTGTGTGTTCGAACAAATACAAAGTAAGTGGAAAGTGTATCTGTTTAAATGTTTAGCTCTATATGTGTGCGTGTACTAATGTATGGCCAAAGTTTTATGTTATCCAGACCGAACTGACACCGGATGTTTTCCTGTAATTTTTGAAAGACAATTACATGAGAGCTGAGGGATAAAAAATAAATATTAAATTAGGCAAAGACAATACGCATCATAAAAGTTGAAAGCATCTAGGCCCCTAATTGGGTTTCGGTGATTAATGACAATGTTAGATTACTGTGACTAATGTGTGTTTTGCAGAGACAATTAAGTTAGATCACGGTAATGGAGATCGATTGGGCAATTATGGTTGTCATGCCCCTACGATACAAATCGTTTCAGTTTTCAAAGGATGGACGACAAGGTTAAGGATGACTAGTTCTAAGTGTCGATTGGAGTTGAAGAGACACTTAGAGTAGTTTAGGACTTTGTTTTTCCTTTGGTCGTACTATTGAGGGGGGTATGGATGGGTAGCTTGACCTAGATGAGTCTAGTGTGTTAGGTGTGGTGCACACTTGTTAAAACTAGCGCTAGGTAGCTCCTACATATGCCTAAGATCCAATGGAGCAAACTTCATTCATGTATGATCGAGAGTTGGAAGTGAATGGAGGGTCAAATACTAACCGGACGCTGGCTCCTGTGCGACTAGACACTGGCCGCAGGGTCCGGTCAGTTCATTTGACCAAGGAGATTGCGTCTGGTGCGACCGGACGCTGAGTGGTCAAGTGACCGGACGCTGAGAGGCAGCGTCCGGTCGACTTCAGTAAGGTTCTAGAAGAGTGAATCTGCGACCGGACGCGTCCGGTCAGTGCTGACCGGACCCTGAGGATCCAGCGTCCGGTCGAGTACAGTAAGCATCCAGTGAGGGAAAAATGAGACCGGACGCGTCCGGTCAGTGGTGACCGAACCCTGCCAGCGTCCGGTCAACACGTAAACACTGGTGTGCGGGTTGAACTGACCGGAGCGTCCGGTCAACATGACCAGAGCGTCCGGTCACCCCGCAGAGGCACATAACAGTTCGTTTTTTAGCCCATGTTATAAATAGAAGCTCCACTCGTGTGTGGAGTGACTTTTGCTCATTTCAACAGCTGAAACACACCTTAGATAGTGACAAGAAGAGTAAGGTCCTAGTGAGGTGATTGAGATTTGAGAATCCAAAGAGAACCCTCATTAGTGAAGATTAAGAGTAGCAAAGTGTGCATCCACCCTTCTCCCTTGGCTTGTCGTGGTCAAGTGAGAGTTCGTGCTTGTTACTCTTGGTGATCGCCATCACCTAGACGCCTTGATGGTGATTGGGAGCTTGGTGATCATCTAGAGAGCTTGTGGATGACCCAACTCAAGTTGTGAGTGGTTGTGGGTGATTCACCACGACGGAGTGTCAAAGAATCAACCCGTAGAGAGCACTTGATCCTTGCGTGGATCAAGGGGAGCTACACCCTTGCGCGGGTGCTCTAACGAGGACTAGTGGGGAGTGGTGACTCTCCGATACCTCGGCAAAACATCGCCGCATTTCCTCTCCTCTTTTTACTTTGAGCATTTACTTGAAGCATTTTAATTCTTGTCATTTACATTCCTAGAATTAACATGCTAGAGTAGGATTGGAACTATGTTGCAAAACTTTTGTGCGTTAGATTAATAGAAACACTTCTCTAGGCATAAGGTGTTAATTGGGCTAACCATATGACTTGTTTATTGCGAAGAAATTTAGAATCAGCCTAATTCACCATCCTCTTGGGCATCTTGATCCTTTCAATTGGTATCAGAGCCTCGTGCTCATGTTTTTAAGCTTAATCGCTTAGAGCAAGATGTCTCACGGGGATGAACCTCCTCCTATCTTCGAGGAGGATGATTTTCCATATTGGAAAATTCGCATAGAGGCGTACCTAGAAGCTCTAGACGTTGGAATACTTAGAGCCGCCTCACATGGGTTCCCAAAACCTAGGAATCCCACACAACTTCAAGGCGATGAAGTGAGCTATGAAAAATGGAATGTAAAGGCTCGCAACACCATCTTTAGAGGCCTTTGCAAAGATGTGTTCAACCACGTAAGGAACCACAAAGACGCCCATGCACTATGGTCGGACGTTTGTGCGCTCCATGAGGGAACAAAGAGTGAGCGTGAGGAATGCTATCATCTTGTCATGAAAAAGCTCAACTCTTTTGAAATGCTTCCTAAAGAATGTGCTAATGAAATGTATTCACGTTTGAATATTCTTGTAGAGGAAGTCAATGGGCTTGGACTTACTCAAATGTCACCGTCCGATGTTGTGAGAAAGATCTTGAGTGTCCTTCCCATTGACAAATATGGGCATATTGTGACCGTGCTACATCAAGGTGATCTTTCCACCGCTACACCGACACAAATCTTGGGAAAGATCAATGCTCATGAGATGTACATGCACATCACACCTCAAGATGGCTCATCCTCTACTAAGAAGAAAGAAAAAGATTTAGCATTCAAAGCTAGTCAAGATAAGGGCAAAGCAAGACTTGATTATGAGAGTTCAAGTGAAGAAGATGAAGATGAAGATCTTGCTCTCATGGTGAAGAAAGCCACCAAGATGCTAAAGAAGCTAAACAAGAGTAGCATCAAGTTCGATGGCAAGAAGAAGTTCTTCACAAGCTCTAGGAGAAAGCCAATCTCCAAAATGGATTGCTTCAATTGTGGTGAACTTGGTCATCTAGCACACCAATGCACCAAGCCCAAGAAAGACAAATTCAAGAACAAGTTCAAGGGCAAGAAAGATGACTCAAGCAATGAAGAAGAAGATGAAAAGAAGAAGAATAAGCCATACAAGAAGAGAGATGGCAAGAAGAGAGACTTCCACAAGAAAAAGAAGAGTGAAAAGGCCTACATTGTCGGTGATTGGCTCACGGACATTGATTCATCTAGTGGATCATCCGATGATGATAGTGACAATGAAAAGGTGGCCGCCATAGCTATTGATCTCTCATCTTCACCGTCACCACCGCCATCATCCTCTACACACCTATGCCTTATGGCTAAGGGTGAACGCAAGGTAACTAAGAATGATGATAGTAGTGATGATGAGCAAGCTAGTGATAATGATAGCGATAGCGATGATGATGATGATTCACCTTCATATGATGATCTTGTTAAAATACTAAGACAATACACTAAGATCATTAGAAAGAGTAGAGCTAAAATTGAAAAACTAGATGCTAAGAATGATTCACTTTTAGCAAAATGTGATGCAATAGAAAAGGCTAATGTTGAGCTTAAAGAAGCAAATGATGCTATGTCATCCAAACTCAAGGAGCTCAAATCTTCTAAGAAAGAGCTTAAAGATAAATATGATAAACTTGAGTGGTTGCACAGTGAGCTCATCACTAGCCACAACAAGCTAAAAGATGAATATACTACTTTTAAGATTAATCATGATAATCTTGCTATTGCTCAAGAATTTCTATCTAATGAGCCGCATGATGCTACTAACCATGTTGTTAAGATTGATATAGCTACATCATGTGATGACTTGATCATTGAGAGCATTGAGCAAGGTTCTAGTATCAAGGGCAAGCAAGTGGTTGAGTGCAATGACTATGATGAGTATGTCAAGCTCAAGAATGACAATGCAAAGCTCAAGAGAGATCTTAAAGAAATCAAAAGCCACAACACCATTGTGCTAGAAACCCTTGATCATGATGGTGACTTGATCCTTGAGAATGAAAAGCTCAAAGAGGAAAACAAGAAGCTCAAGAAAGAAAAGAACAATGATACTCTTAAGGAAGAGAACAAGAAGCTTAAGTTGGAGAAAGAGCATCTCAAGGTTGGATTGAGCAAGTTCACAAGAGGCAAATATCTTTAAAGTGAGCTACTTATGAACACCGTCATGAAGATGGATAAAAGTGGCATTGGATATGTGGCACATATAGAGAAGAAGAAGGCTCAAGTTCAACAACAACAATCAAAGCCAAAGCCAAAGAGATGCTTTGAGTGTGGACAAGAATGCCACTTTGCTCATGGGTGCCAAACTCCACCACCACAACCCTTGCCCAAGCATGCTAGACCCTTTGCCTTCGATGCTCATTACATGCTTAGAAAGGATTCTAGTGGAAAGATAAAAGTCATGTTCTTAGGACCTCCTAACAAGAATAGGTCTAAGAAGATTTGGGTTGCTAAGTCACTTGTTGAGAAGGTGAAGGGCCCTCAACAAGTTTGGGTTCCTAAAGCATGAATCTCTTGTGTGTAGGTGAACTACAAGACCGGTGGAAGTCATTGGGTTATTGATAGTGGTTGCACACAACATATGACCGGTGATCCTCGTATGTTCACCTTACTTCATAAAGAAGTAGATAGACAAGAGAGAATTACATTTGGAGATAACTCAAAGGGCAAGGTTAAAGGATTGGGCAAAGTGGCAATATCAAATGATCATTCCATCTCTAATGTGCTATATGTTGCTTCATTGAGCTTCAACTTGCTATCCGTTGGACAATTATGTGATCTTGGCTTCCAATGCTTGTTCACCAAGAAGGAAGTTGTTGTATCCAAGAAGGATGATGATCAAGTGATATTTCAAGGATTTAGATACAACAACTTATATCTAGTGGACTTTATCTTCGAAGATGCAAACTTGAAGACATGCCTATTCACCAAAACAACACTTGGGTGGCTATGGCATAGAAGACTTGTTCATGTTGGTATGAGTTCACTCAAGAAGCTAATGAAAAATGATTTGGTGAGAGGATTGAAGGATGTGAAGTTTGAGAAGGACAAGCTTTGTAGTGCATGTCAAGCCGGCAAGCAAGTTGCAAATACTCATCCAACAAAAGCTTTCATGTCAACCACAAGAGTGATAGAACTCCTACACATGGATTTGTTTGGACCAACAACATACAAGAGCTTAGGAGAAAATCTTTATTATCTTGTGATAGTTGATGATTATTCAAGGTATACATGGGTGTTCTTCCTTCATGACAAATCCGAAGTTTCATCTTGCTTCAAAAAGTTTGCCAAGAGAGCACAAAATGAATTTGAAGTGAAGCTCAAGAAGATAAGAAGTGACAATGGGAAAGAGTTTGACAACACAAACATAGAGGCATATTGTGATGAAGTTGGAATCAAACATGAAGTCTCCGCAACCTATACTCCTCAACAAAATGGTGTAGTTGAGAGAAAGAACCGGACATTGATCACTCTTGCAAGAACAATGCTAGATGAATACAACACCCCCGAAGCTCTATGGGCGGAAGCAATCAACACCGTATGCTATGCATCTAACCGCATTTTCCTTCAAAAGTTCCTTAGCAAGACACCTTATGAGTTGCTTAATGGGAAGAAGCCGGACGTCTCCTTCTTTAGAGTGTTTGGTTGCAAATGCTACATCTACAAGAAGCGGCAACACCTAGGAAAGTTTCAAAGACGTTGTGATATTGGTTTTCTTGTTGGTTACTCATCAAAGTCCAAAGCATATAGAGTATTTAATCATGCCACTGGCTTGGTTGAAGAAACATGTGATGTGGAATTTGATGAATCTAACGGCTCCCAAGGAGCACATGAGAATCTTGATGATGTAGGTGATGAGCCATTGAGGGAGGCTATGGAGAACATTTCGGTTGGAGACATCAAGCCAAAAGATGATGAAGAAGATGTACAAGTGATTGATCAACCCTCTTCATCAAGTGTGCCACAAGATGGTGAAAAAGATGGGAGAGTAGAAAATAAAGATACTTATGTATCCCATGAGCAAATAGTGGTACAAGCACAAGATGTTGATGCTCCATAACCTCCTCCTCAAGTGGTCAATAGAAGAAATAGACCTCTACTACAAGATCATCCACAAGATCTCATCATAGGGAGTCCATCAAAGGGAGTGATGACACGTTCACAAAAACTTGCTTCATTTATTGCTCATCACTCTTTTGTCTCTTGCTTTGAACCTACTAAGGTAGAAGAAGCTCTTCAAGATCCGGATTAGATCAATGCCATGCATGATGAGTTGAATAACTTCACCCGAAATCAAGTGTGGACTCTTGAAGAGCGACCTATAGGTGCAAGAGTCATTGGAACAAATTGGGTGTTCCGAAACAAGCAAGATGATCAAGGTGTTGTTGTGAGGAACAAGGCAAGACTAGTTGCAAAGGGGTTCTCTTAGGTTGAAGATTTGGATTTTGGAGAGACCTTTGCACCGGTTGCAAGGCTAAAAGCCATTCATATCCTCCTTGCATATGCATCACATCATGAAATAAAACTTTATCAAATGGATATGAAAAGTGCATTTTTAAATGGCTTTATTAATGAACTAGTTTATGTTGATCAACCTCCCGGGTTTGAAGACCCTAGATATCCTAATCATGTTTATAGGTTGTCCAAGGCGTTATATGAGCTTAAGCAAGCCCCAAGAGCGTGGTATGAGCGCCTTCGGGACTTCCTCATAGAGAAGGGCTTCACCATTGGGAAGGTCGACACCACACTATTCACCAAGAAGCTTGATGGGCATATTTTTATTTGTCAAGTATATGTTGATGATATCATCTTTGGATCATCAAATGAAGATTCTTGCAAAGAGTTTGGTGAATTGATGTCGAAGGAGTTTGAGATGTCCATGATTGGTGAACTTACATTCTTTCTTGGTTTTCAAGTCAAGCAATTGAGAGAAGGGATCTTCATCTCTCAAGAGAAATATACAAAAGATCTTCTCAAGAGATTCAAGGTGGATGAATGTAAGCCAATCAAGACACTAATGCCAACTAATGGACATCTCGACCTAGATGAGGGAGGTAACAGAGTTGATCAAACTCTCTACCATTCTATGATTGGTAGCTTATTGTATTTAACCGCATCTAGGCCCGACATCATGTTTAGTGTGTGTATGTGTGCTAGATTTTAAGCTAATCCTAAGGAAACTCATTTAATGTCCGTAAAAAGAATCCTTAGGTATCTTAAGCACACACCAAGCATTGGCCTTTGGTATCCCAAAGGAGCTAAATTTGAACTAATTGGCTATTCCGATTCGGATTATGCCGGATGCAAAGTTGATAGAAAAAGCACATCCGGAGGGTGCCATGTAACAGAACCGACCAATTATACGAGATTAAGTAAGGAAATCTTCCGCCGAAGCAGATAATTTAGCAAACTTAATCCCGTGTAACCCGGTAGTCCGTGAAACCACGGAGGATTTCAAACCAATCGACATACAAACCAAGATCGTACAAGTTTAGCAAGTACCGTCACACGTTACATAAAGTTCGCAATCACAGTTGGGTACATCAGAGTTTAGAATATAAAGTTATTACAAACCCAGTTCAATCTGAAATAGCGGAAGCAAATAGTTTTAAAGCCACACACACACTTTTAGTTCAGATACAATGCCAGTAGGTAGTCATCTCCAACAAAAGCATCAGATGAGAGATACGGAGTGACCATTGCCCTTGGTCCTAGTTGTCACCCATCGCCGGGTACAGGCAGTTAATGCAATAGCCATAGTACATTTGACCATCTGCAACAACAATGGGAACAACGCCCTAAGTACGAGAAGGTACTCAGCTAGACTTACCCGTCTTAAACCAAAATAAAGCGACACCAAGGATTATACAAGGCTTTCTTTAGTGGGCTAGCTGACTTGTTTGCGAAAAGCATAAGTTATCATGAAGACATCATTTTAAATACTTTGCATCATCTTTATTAGGACCTATCCATCTAGGTAAGCACCTGTACTATAGCAATCACTTGATTAACCAATAACATCCAATTACCAATTTAGATTTAGCATATCCCATATCATCCATATAACCATCATTGTTCCATAATAATTACTACGATGCCGTAGCTCGAGTCAAGTGCTCACTATCCAGGAGCGATGGCGATTCGAATCGATTCCTAACCAGCTGGTGATTTATTCCTCACACAAACCATGCTTCCCCTGCCAGGGTAGCTTAGATCACCAAGGACACTATTCAGGTAGCCGCGGGACAATCTAGAGCCGCAGTACCCAGGGACCGCCTGTCTGCCAAGAATCAGCACGCACCTGCCCTTGGGCTCACTCTTCGCGTCCCTGTCATACCCCCATTAGCACCAATACGCGCACCCGTGTAGATCCCGGCCCGAATAGTACCACTAGCTTCGCGGTCGAAAGGTACTTTATTTGGCCAGCTAATGTGAGGCATGCGTTCAACATGACAAGAGGGACGAGCAACGATCGGTCCTGAATCGACACAGATGGAAATTAACAGCACCCCAGAACCCTGTCTGGTTGCCTCCAACTTTTTCCGTCCGGTCTCTAATTATTCATCACACATGGTTAATTCCAGGATATCATTCTTTCCATAGCTAAATTCTTCTAGTAACCACCTATAATGTAGGTGATTGGATATCACTGATCGCTACCGTTCTAAGCAAGGCTAAGCAGTTATTCGATCCTGACCTAACAGGGTAAAAGGTAATAAGGTAGGCAAGGATAGTAATAAATGCATCAACAGTTTCAATCAACTCCTACAACTTAATGCAACAATATATAAACTCATATATATAAAAAGAATTGCTTTTATAAAGTAGGAGACTTATAATACTCCGGAGCTTGCCTGGGATCCCACACTGAGTTAGTGTTAGTTATACGACACTCGCAAGTTAGCATCTCCCGTCCTGGCGACATCTCAGGTCCTAGCACTTGCTTAGTCCTTCCATCTTCGGGATAGATCCATCAAACACTGTCTTTGGGTTTGGCTCCAACATCTCATCCTTCACGTGGTGCATCTAGCGTACCTAGATGAGATGCAATATGCAAGTGCATAAATATGAAGAATAGTACCATAAGATACATCACAAAAATAGCAAGCAAGACAAGCATAGTTTACACTAACACACTTAAGTACTTCGCGATGCTTAACTTAAACATCACACAATCTGTCATGCTAAGATGGCAAAGAAGACGACAACACCAAGCATGACACAAGTTTCTCAAGATCTCAGGTGCTCTAAATCAGTCATCATTCAAGGCATACGTCACACTTAACAATATACAAGCAAACACTATAATTGGAATCTGCCAATTTTTGGACATGCAAACAACAGCTACAAGATTTAGCTATAACTGGAGTTACACAAATCCAAATGACATGCAAGAAGACATTATGGAAAGATTATGAAATTATCTACATTTCATCTATAACCATCACAGCATGATTCCCAAGTTAAGTAGGTTGAAATTATACCTTTACAGAAACTAGTTCATACAAAACAGAGAGCAACAAATCCTGTATTCTAACTTTAAACAGTTGTAACTCAAACACTACTCAACCAAATGATATACCAAATTTTTAACAGCAGCTAGATACATAAATTATCTACAACTTTTGTATAAACAAGTTTCACAACAAAGCACATTATCATGAAGAACTTTGCTAAGTTCGTAAATCTGTCCATAAACCACATTTGCAAGAAAATAAATATTAACTTATGTTGCAAACACATAATTGGGCAAAACCAACTTTACCAAAATGTCACACATGACTAAAGAACACCAGAAAACCTAGTGTCCATGACCAAATAAATTCTGTTAATGCATTTCTTAATTTATTTTAGATAACAAGGTGACTTAATGAACATATACCAAAAGTGCACAATAACTTCTACTAAAATTACGGTGAGTCACATATACTCTCAATAGTCTAATGTACAAATTTTACTCCATTTGAATATGTATAGCAACCTCTATGAAAAGGACAAGTTGCTAAAGCAAGAAATCACGTGAGAGCAAGATAAACCAATAATTCACTCATGCAGCATCCAATGACCGTGAAATTTTTACCACACATCAAACATCACATGAGTACCATGCCACAAAAATTTCACTTCATTTGGAGCCCTACAACTGCAGTTATGAAAAAGACAAATACAACTAGAATTGAAAACCTAGATACATAAATCCACTTTCACAGCTAAAACTTTAAACTAAAACCTGAAATATTATAGATCTACTGCATAGAAAATTTCACAAAGATTCGAAAAAGTCCTCATTTGCAATTTTACGAATTTCCTATGATTTATTATGAATTTCCAAAGTTCTAGCCGATTTCTAGCACATAGGTCCTTATCGTCACTATTCATCCGAGTCTACGGTTCTACAGAAAACCCCCTAGACTTGTTTCTCTTCTCGCGCGAGGTCCTCCGCCCCTACTCTGGCCGAGCAGAGCAGAGGAGCTCGCCGGAGCTCGTGATTTCGGCCACTGCGGTGCTTGTCGGCGACAAAGGAGGGGTGCTGCGGCTGCGCCGGGCTCGCGCACGCCCGTGGGAGTCCTCGACACGGCCGGAGGTGGCTCATGGCTGCCTGACCACGGTGACCAGTGGCCCGACGTCCGGTGCAGCGCGCTGATGGTGGCGCGAGGGCGGCAGTGGCTGGCTGCCCTAGGCGAGGAGGAGCGGCGCAAGACGGCGAAGGTGTTGAGACACACGAGAGAGATGGAGGGGCCCCGCAAAGGCCGGGCCACGCGCACCGGCGGCGCTGCCCACGGTGGCTCCATTGGCGGAGCAAACAGACGGCCAACAGGACTGGGGAAGGGGCGCATCGGGGGGCGGCGTGAAGAAAGGAAGGTGGTCCTGTGGTCCATTTGGGTGGAGGGAGGCCGTAGGCAAGGAAACGCAGCGGCAGCGAGCTTGAGTCGCCGGCCATGACGGACGGCAGCACGGGAGCAAGGAGAGCGCGAGAGGGAGCGAGCAGGGAGTGGAGAGGCCGATTCGAGTACTCAGGGTTTATCCCACCTTGTTGCAGGTGAGGTTCTCGACCTGTTGATGATGGTTGCTAACCGCCGGTGGGCTTGGTGATTCTATACTTACTTCTCATCTATATGCTTTTGTCGGATGATGTCACTTATGCTAGCAATATATTTGGAACTTATATTAATGTAATCATTTGAAAGCTATATTGTTTTCACTAAGCGGTTTTGAAACCTAAAATGGTACTTTTATTTGTGAACCCATTTGTAACATTATTTCCACTGCAACCCTATGTATGTGATGTGTATTTGCTTAATCCCGCGATCTTGGTTGTGATGTTGATTTACCGAGGTCTTTCGGGACACTCGGCGGACTACCAGGTTTATATGAGTGAAAGTATGCGCGTGTCAACGTGTTAGCGGGGACAGCCGTACTTGATCTTGTATAAATTGGGCGGTTCTATCACATGCCATTTGCTTGGTAGATCACTTGTGTCTTGGTCCTCCAAGAAACAAAATAGTGTGGCTTTGTCCACCGCCGAAGCGGAATACATTGCCGCGGGTGCTTGCTGTGCACAAATATTATACATGAAACAAACTTTACTAGACTATGGTGTAGTTCTAGATAAAGTACCTCTTTGGTGCGATAATGAAAGTGCGGTAAAACTTACAAATAATCCGGTTCAACACTCTCGCACCAAGCACATAGATATTCGCCATCACTTTCTAAGAGATCATGTTGCTAAAAATGATATATCACTAGAAGGTGTAAGAACCGAGGATCAATTGGCGGATATCTTTACTAACCCGCTAGATGAGGCAACATTTTGTCATTTGCGGAATGAGCTCAATGTACTTGATTTTAGCAACTTTACTAAAAGATGAGCTTGTGTTGTTCCTTGCATTCATTGTAACATACAACATGCTTAATTTTTTGTAATGCATATAGGGCTTGTCTAACATGGTTAAGATAACCACCAAAAAGTGTGTGAAGAAGCTTAACCTTGATCAAACTTGACAAGCAACTAGATTTACATTCAAGTATTGCATATGCATGAATGTTGTTTTGTTGTTTATCTTCAATTGCCCTCTTATTGCCTATTTTTTAAAAAAGAATTATAGCATAAGGCCAAATATTTTGAAAAACTTGAGGGTTTGAGAGAGGTCTCTCACATCAGTCCCAATTGGTGTTTATTCAGATCTTATTCTTGTTGGGACTTGATTGGGAACAGGCAGCGCTAAGGATCATTGAAGATTTGCTGGAAAAGAGTGATCGGACGCTGCACCGGACTCTGTCGTCCAGCGTGCGGTCAATTCACAGGAGGTGAACTGCTGCTGAAGGAGTGACCGGACTCTGCCTTTCAGCGTCCGGTCAGGAGGGGTTCAGCGTCCGGTCAAAGCTGAAGGCGTCAAGACAACTCTGACCGGACCCTGCCTGCGTCCGGTCATGGACCACCGGACGCGTCCGGTCATGATTCCAGAGGAATTGGACCTCTCTAGAATCGACCAGACGCTGGGTGGTAGCGTCCGGTCGCTACCACCGGAGCGTCCGGTTAGTAGATCTCGTGCGGCTTTAATACTCTTAATCTGTTTTCTTTTTTTGTCGTGTTGGGGACCCTCATATAACCCGATTTACCCTGCGCCGCCGTGCTCCAATTGCCGAGTCTTCCTCGCACCACGCCGCCGCATGCCCTAGTCACCGGAGTGCAGCACGTGCTCGCCCTAGCTCCATGCCGCGCGCCACCGTGACCTCGCGCCACCACGACCGCGTGCCACCGCAGCCGCTCGCCACCGCTGTCCCGCGCCGCCAGCACCTGCCTGAGCTCTTGCGCCCTGCTCATACTCTAGTAGCCTAGCACCACCGTGACCTTGCAGTGCAATCCTCACTGTCAATTTTGCCATTTCAAGTCATGCTTTGCGAACCCTAACCCTAACCAGTTCTAAGGTTCCCCCGTGTGACGTCTCTTCTTTTCATCAGATCGCCGGTTCGTCAGGTAGCATGCCAGTCGCTTTAGTTTCGTGCCTACATTGCTTGCTTCCTAGGGTTTTGCATCTATTAGATATATCGTATTTATTTGTATATCCATCTATTCCATCGTGCAGCGAGTCGGTGCCGTTGAGGTGTCAGGTGCAGTTGTAAGTCAACTCGGAGCCAAGCTCACGAGTACGGATCAAGGCCAAGCCTCGAAAGTGTCAGCGGCAGTTGTTCTTGTTAGCAGTAGTTGATCTTTTCAGATGGCTCACACGAAGAATGTCGGGGGTGGTCCAGGAGATGATGATCGGAGGCCTCCGCCTTGCCTGCCTGCAGATCCAAAAGGCAAGGCGACAAAGAAGATTGCATCCAAAAAGAGGAAGTACCCAGATGCAGAGACAGCTCGAGCAACAGCAGTTGCAGAGGCCGCAGAGCGTGCCGAGAGAGGAGGTGCTCGCAGTGGTGTTGTCATTGCAAATCAGCAGCTTACACCAGCACAGAGGGCAGCATTTGAGGAGGCTGAGCGTTTTCGTGGTAGTCCACCTAGGACTGTCATGATGGCAGGACGACGTCTGGCTATTGAGGAGCCTCAGCCTCAGCAAGAGTCATAGCAATAGCCCCCACCAGCAGAGCCTCAGCTAGTTCAGGAGACACAGGAGGGCCAGCAGGCCGAGGAGACAGAGCAGGCACCACAGCCCCAGCTACGTCGCTCTAGTCGTACCTGTGTTCTAGTCTCACCGAGGCTGCCGACATAGCAGAGGGCATCACGTCCACCGCCTAGACCATAGGGTCCGCCACCAGTGACCCACCTTGACTTGAGGGCTGCCACGGCCAAGCAGGTCTGGCAGCTGAGGTTTGTAGAGTTTGAGGTGTGGTTTCCTCCAAGGAGGGATGAGAGAGCAGCAGAGGGTTTCTATACACCGCTCTAGGAAGACTTCTACAATGTATATCTGAATAGTGGGGTAGTCTTCCGATCTTAGAGAGTCTGCAGTATTGAGGCTATTGTGACAGCAGCCGGAGAGCATATCCGCCCCTACTTATCATATTTGCCGGGGATGACAGATCTGATTGGTCGAATAGGATTGTATGTACCATCTTGGGTTCGGTAGTTCTATGCTTCGCTCTACATTTGACCCACATCACAGATTTATTCACTTTGCATTCAGAGGCAGAGACTATAGGATGATGAGTCAGAGGGCCAAGGAGATACTGAGGCTATAGGAGCAGCCTATCAAGTTACTTGAGGTATGTTATGGACAGCAAGAGCCTCCCAGGCGTCCTCATGGAGGTTTGGTGCCCCCTACAGATCTTGTGAGCCATTGCTTTAATGAGCCCTTTGGTGAGGGGTGAAGCGACCTGATTTCCGCGAAGGGAAATCCATAGAGTCGAAGTGTAATAAGACCATTGTAGATCATATTACCCAAATTCTAGTCGAATATCACATCCATACAACGATAATATCAGAGTACAAATAGTGTGGAATTACATAAATTATTACATCGCCTCATTGGCGGAATCAAAAGTAGCATTCATTCAGAACAGCTTGAAGATAAGATCGTCAAACTCGAGTGTAGGAACGAACCCCTCAACCGTCAAACTCCTCAGAGCTATACTCCTCAGCAAAACCTGTGTGCCAAAATTTATCAGTACGATTTGTACTGGCCACTCCCACCCTATGAGCATTGCTTTATGGAAATTGGATGCAAGTTGGATATAATCAATAGGAACCTATAAGGCTGGGGTTTCCTATGTATTAGCTTATCAAGTACATAATAATAGTTGGTCAAGTTTTAACACCATTCCCACACACATTCCACCCCATTCCCATTCCAAAGCCAAGTTTTGATCCTGGGATCGATATACCACCATCTCCACACCATCACCATACCACACCCATACCATCGCTTAGTCGACAGGCCAACTCCCTCTTGGCACTGTCTCAAGGCCCGTAGCCCCTGGCTACGTCCGAACACTCACTCCCAGGGGGAGAAGAGAAGGACTCATCTCACTATCTAGTTTAAGCGAAACCTAGGAAAGGTCCATAGCCGACAAGTCGGCATATGTATTGATCGATCAACCATACACTCTGCAGAGGTTTTACATAACCACAAGATCCGCCTTCCTCGCTGACCGTCGTCAACTGGGCTGATTCCGGCCGCTTGCTAGCCTAGGATAATGCCACTCTACCATTTAGCCCTGGTACACCCCAAGTCTAACCTGGGGTGGCTGAAACTGTGAGTCATGAGCCGGGTCCACAAGGTCTCCATGAAGTCTCGGAAGGGTGTGGGGGAAATCCTCCGTGCCCCATACCTCCTTACATTGTCCGCTATCAACCTAGAAGTAGTGGCAATATCCTACCAAGTAGTCCGGTCGTCCCGCACCATATAGGGCGAGTGGTATGTAAGGCTTCCCGGTGAATCTGAGTACTAGTATGTCCTTAGGGATGACCAAGCTAGAATGTCTTCATCAGGGTTTCCATTTACCGTGCCACCACAACACCTCCACCCTAGGCTCCTCCCATCGCAGGTTCACACCCAGGGCCACCTCATATACCATTTACCCACCACAGGTATCCATTCCAGGGGTGCCCAGGTAGCACCCCACGGCAAGACTTGCCCCAGGCTCATCGTATACTCCAACTCGGTCGACACAACCCTCACCCTCCACGCACCCAAGTCACACACGCAGCACTCTCCCCATAGTTCAGATAACACCAGTTTTCACCATGCATCAATGTAGTACAAGCATAGTAGAAGTAATAAGCAATGAAATATAGTAGCAAGCGTGTGACTAGCCTAACAGCAGGGTGAGCAAGGGTAAGGTTGCATCAAGGTAAAGGCCATCAAGGAAACATACTACCATGCAAGTCCTATCATAGTGTGATCATAACAATAAAGTAAAGCAATAGCAGTTCTATATTAGCCATGCGTAATAGGTGCTACGAGGTTGGGTGGGGTGTGGCACCTTCAGTGTAGTCGTCTCCATATTCCTCAAGGTACCCACGATCCTCGTCCGTCCGGTTCTCCTCCGAGTCTACAAACGATCGCATTATAGTCGTGTTAGCGACGTCTATAGAATAGCACAAAGAAGCAATGAAAATTCAAAAGAGCCAAATGCACTCAAACATGGGTTCATTGCGTAGAGCTTGATTTTAGATGAATTTTGGTCCTGGTTTCGTATTTTTCTGAGGTCATATGAATTAGTTATGAATTTCCGAAGTTTAAATCATTTCTGAAAATGGAAAAGGCTGAATTAATCCTGGGTTGACACGTGTCACGCTGTGACTGGTCCATGTCATGCTGACGTCAGCATGACGTCAGCATCTCGGTTCCGAGCTGACAGGTGGGTCCAGCTAACGTCAGCAACGTCATCCATTCCGACAGGTGGGGCCAGAGGCTCTTCGGTCACTGACAGGTGGGTCCGGTCAAAGTCAACGTCAAATCAACGGGTGAGTCAACGGTCTACGGTCAGGGTCACTGACATGTGGGGCTAGGGCTACTGACGTCAGCAGCTGATGTCATCGTGATGTCAGCATGACGTCACCCCAGCTGTGTTGGCTTCTGACGTGTGGGTCCCACGTGACGTTAGCATGACATCACCATCTGACATGTGGGTCCAGAGTGTCTGTGCCACTAACACTTCGGCGCTCCCCCTTCTTCTTCCTCTTCCCCCTCTTCTCTCTTGGCTCGGGTGTGCTGTGGACGGCCATAAAGTGGCGGCGGGGAGATGAGAGAGCTCAGGGGCTCCCGGGGCCGGGGCTTTTATAGCCGAAGCTCCATGCCACCAATGGCGATCGGCATCGTGTGGTGGAGGCACGTGCAATGCATCCGACGGTGGCACGAGGTTGCATGAGCGCGGCGCAAGGGGGAGCAAGGCCATGCCCCGGGCGTGACCCCCTGGCCCACTCCTGCCAACGTTGTCGGCCTCCGGTCGCGTGGGCGGTTGAGGCGTGGGCGTGAAGAAGATGACACTGTGGCGGTGTGCGGCTGACGCATGGGGTACGGTGGCAGTGACAGCAAGCGAGTAGGGAGGCGTGCGGGCGTGAGTGATGCACTGGGCTGCTTGCTAGGCTGGCCGCGCGAGTTGGCGTGCTGGCGCGGTCAGGCCAGGGCTGCTTGCGGCTGCGCGTGGGCTAGCAAAGCCGGGTGAGCGAGTTGGGCTGGCTGGGGAAAGAAGCAGGCTGGGCCGACCGGTCACTTGGGCTGCGAGGCTGGCTCCACTCTTTTCTCTTCTTTTTGTTTTTCTTTTCTTCTCCTTTGTTTGAATTCAAATTTGGTTTTGGAATTTGAATTCAAAATTGGTGTACCTTATTCATTGGAGTTTTAGATATGAGGCCCACAACATTCTTTTATATATATATTAGGAATTTATTTAGCTATTTTGTATAACAAAAATAAGTGTAGTTTTGTTATACAAAAATGGAAATAGTTTTCTCTTTATACATTTATTCTTTGGTTTGAGTAATAATTACTTTATGGTTTATTACTTTAATGGAGTTGTTAAGCATAACATAACTCAAATGGAAATCCAAATCACATTTTGAATTAACAATGTATGCAATACTTTATTTGTTAGAATTTAAATAAACACAATTAACTAATGACAAGCCATGCTTATGTGTTGACTTGGGTTGGGGTTAGACCTAATGCATCTCTTAGGTTGAGTTTCTATACATGACACTCATCAACACATGGGAGTTCTAAGAAAAAATTTGCAGTTGGTATTTTTGGTGTGTGGATTTTTGGGTTGTTACAGTCCTACCCCCTTAATAGAATCTCATCCCCGAGATTAAAGCATAATGTACTCTTCGAAGAGGTAAGGATGTCGTAGCCGGAGGTCAGACTCTTTCTACCATGTTGCTTCTCTCAGTGTGATTACTCCATTGGATCTTGCACATAGGAATAGTCTTGCTTCGGGTCTCTTTGGTATCTCTGCCCAGAATTCTAATAGGATGTTCTTTATACTCAAGTGTATCTTGAATGTCAAGTGTATCAGTTGGAACCACTTCATCGAACACTCTCAAACACTTGCGTAGCTGTGAGACATGGAATACGGGATGTACACCCGCCAATTCCTCAGATAGCTCAAGTTTGTAGGCGAGCTTTCCAATCCTCTTGCAAATCTTGTATGGGCTAACAAATCTAGGGGCAAACTTGCCTTTCACATGAAATCTGACAGTCCGACATAGCGGGGATACCTTGAGATAGATGAAGTCTCCAAATTGAACTCAAGTTCTCTTCTTCTTTTGTCAGCATAGCTCTTGTATCGACTTTGAGTAATTCTCAAACTCTCCTTTACTTGAGCAACTCCTTCTTCAGCATCTTGAATCTTAGCGGAATCAAAGAACGATCTTTCTCCCGGTTGGGACCACATCAAAGGTGTCTTACAAGGTCTGCCATACAAAGCTTCAAACAGCGACATCTTGATACTGGCTTGGTAGTTGTTGTTGTAAGAGAACTCTGCATAGGGTAAGCATTTCTCTCAATCAGAGCCATAATTCAGCACACTAGCGCGAAGCATGTCTTCTAAGATCTAATTTACTCATTCAGTCTGTCCATCTGTCTATGGGTGATAAGCGGTACTGAAATCAAGTTTGGTTCCAATAGACTTGTACAGAGCTTCCCAGAATCGGGACACAAAATGAGGACCACGATCAGATACAATACTAGAGGGAGCTCCATGCAGTATGAGAATATGCTCAACATATAGATCTGCTAATTTTTCGGCATTGGTCTTGGTCTTAACTGGTACAAAGTGAGCAATATTGGTCAAACGATCAACAATCACCCAGATAGAATCATTGCCTTTCTATGAACGGGGCAATCCAACTATGAAATCCATGGATATGCTCCCCCATTTCCACTTGGGAACGTCAAGAGGCTTTAGCAATCCAGCAGGCCTTTGATGTTCAGCCTTGACTCTATTACAGGTGTCACATCGTGCCACATGTCCCGTAATATCTGTCTTCATACCTTTCCACCAAAAGTGATTCTTCAAGTCTTGATACATTTTGAACCTCCAAGGTGAATACAGTACTTAGAATCATGGGCTTCTAACAGGATTTCCTCTCGTAGCACTGGGTCGGATGGAACATAGATTCTGTTCTTGAACCAGATGGTTCCTTGTTCATCTTCCTGGTGGTTGGTCTTATAGCGTAGTTTCATCAGACCATGGAGATATTCGATCTCTTCACAGTTTTTCTGAGCTTGACGGATGCGATCTGTGAGATCATACTGTATGCGGAGCTCATTCAACAAGCCATGCGGTAGTATTTCTAGTTGGAAACCATCAATCTCCTCCTTGAGCTTAGGTGGTACGGATTCAGTGATCAAGGTGTGACAGTAACTCTTGCGACTGAGAGCATCTGCGACTACATTAGCTGTTCCCGGATGATAGTGAATTTCTAGGTCATAGTCCTTGATCAACTCTAGCCATCGGCGTTGCCTCATATTCAAATCTTCTTGAGTGAAAAAATACTTCAAGCTCTTGTGATCGGTGTAGATATCACACTTGTTGCCTATCAAGTAGTGTCTCCAGATCTTTAAGGCATGCACAACTGCTGCTAACTCAAGATCATGAGTAGGGTAACGGTTCTCGTGTTCTTTCAACTATCGAGAAGCATAAGCTATCACTCTTCCACCTTGCATCAATACACAGCCAAGTCCTTGACGGGATGCATCACAATAGACCACGAAATCTTTGATGATATCAGGCAATGCTAGCATAGGAGTTGTGGTAAGCTTCTATTTCAATTCTTGGAAGCTTCACTCGCACTCGGGCGTCCATTCAAACTCCTTAGTCTTCTTCAGAAGGTTGATCATCGGACGGGCTATCTTAGAAAAGTTCTCGATGAATCGGCGATAATATCCAGCCAATCTCAAGAAACTTCTGACTTCTGTCACATTACGGGGTTGTTCCCATTCTTTCACAGCCTCAATCTTAGCTGAGTCAATTACAACACCTTCAGCTGATAGTACATGGCCTAGGAAGGCAACTTCCTGTAGCCAAAATTCACATTTGCTGAACTTTGCATAGAGCTGTTGTTGGGCTAGTTTCTCAAGTATAGTTCTCAGATGATGTTCGTGTTCTTCAGCGGTGGGTGAATAGACAAGGATGTCATCAATGAATACTACCACAAACTTATCCAGATCATCCATGAAAACCTTATTCATCATGTTCATGAAGTATGCGGGAGCATTCGTGAGTCCAAAGGATACCACAGTGAACTCAAACTGTCCATACCTAGTCACGAAAGTTGTCTTCGGGATGTCACTCTCTCGAATCTTCATCTGATGATAGCCAGATCTGAGATCAATCTTGGAGAAATACTTGGCACCTCGAAGCTGATCAAGTAAATCATCAATCCTTGGCAGGGGGTACTTGTTCTTGATGATGACTATGTTCAAGTTCTGGTAATCAATGCACATTCTCATCGAGCCATCCTTCTTCCTAACAAATAGAACAGGGGATCCCCAGGGTGAAGCACTGGGTCTGATATATCCCTTCGAGATGAGCTCATCAAGCTATTTCTTGAGCTCGGCCAGTTCATCAACTGACATGCGATAGGGTCTCTTGGCAATGGGTCCTGTTCCTGGCAAAAGATCAATGATGAACTCTACATCACGGTCTGCTGGCATACCTGGTAATTCTTCAGGGAATACATCGGGATAGTCTCTGACCACAGGCACATCATGAACTGTCTTTTCCTCTTTTTGTGATTCTGAACTTGCTTTAAGGGCACATAGGATAGAGGTGGAGTTTCCAGACTGGGGTTCACATCTAATGAGTTTGCCTGATGGGTGGGTCGCTTGGACGTATCTAGGTGAACATGATATGATACCTCGGTGAATGGTTAGCCAATCCATGCCTAAGATGACATCTAGGTTAGTGGAAGGTAACAGGGTTAGGTCGGCTTTAAAGGTAAGACCCTCAATGGTAAGACTCACTCCCTTACATATGTGGGTGCATTTTAGGTCTCCTAAAGGTGAGCTGGTGATGATAGGCTTTTCACGTGGGGTTACATGCAGGTCATGCTCTCGTGCAAACTTGGATGATATGTATGAACAAGTTACTCCAGAGTCAAATAGAACTGATGCAGTATTTCCATTAACTAAAAACATACCATACACAATGTCAGGAGCAGCCTGTGCTTCCTCGGCGTCTAGATGGTTGAGACGTCCACGGGTAGCAGATCCCTTGAACTGAGACTTCTGAGCAGCTGAGTTCTGAGGGCACTCAGTGGCTTTGTGATCCGGTTGGCCACAAGCGAAGCAGGTGAAAGGCGCACCGCCTGTAGGGGTTCGCGCGGGTGCCTTCCAGTTTCCAGTGCCTGGTGCGGAGCGGTTCTGTGCTGGGCATTCATTCATAGAGCGGGGACGGTTAAAACGATCCTGAGTGTTGCGGTCCTGAGCATAACGGTCCCAGGTGTAACGATCCTAAGTAGGGCAGGAGTATTTGGTGGTGTAGCCGCCACTACCCCTACTCGATCTAGGATTGTCATCCCTGTTGTGGCATGAGCGTTCCCTAGATGGTGCATCTCTACGGAATCTCTTGCGATCACGGCCACGGAAGGACTCAGGCTTACGCTTCCTCTCCCTGTACTCCTCTCCAGCTTCAGCACGGTCCTTCTCAATCTGGATGCAGCGATCCACCAGAGCACGCAATGTGTTACTCTCAATACCGCCAAACTTCAGCTTGATGTGCAGGTTAAGTCCCTTGCAGTAATAGTATAGCTTCTCCTTCTGAGAGTTCACAACATAGGAAGGTGCATAGCATAGAAGGTTGGTGAAACGAGTAGTGTACTCGGTCACCTTGTCCTTTCCCATCTTGATGTTGCGGAACTCCTCGGCTTTGGCCTCCATGATACCCTTGGGAATGTGATACTCAGTAAATGCTTCAGCAAACTCATCCCATGAGATGTTGGCAGGGTTCTCATGGGAATCACTGAAACTGTCCCACCAGGCACGTGCTGCACCTGTGAGCTAGTGTGTGGCAGCTCCAACACACTCATCGTCGGTGAAAGTGGCGAGGTCAAGCTTCTTCTCCATCTCCTTGAGCCAGTCATCAGCCACAAGCGGATCAGGGTCGGTGCCATCATAGGTAGGTGGCCTTAGCTTCAGGAATCCCTCCAACTTCCTTTGGAAGTCATTATGCTGACCTCCTTGGTGACGGTTTGCTCCGTCAACGAGGGCTGCAAGAAGCTGGGTCTGCTGCGCCATCACTTCTGCCAGGTTCGGTGGTGGTGGTGGCGGAATGTTCTCCTCAACAGGCGGCGGGGTATTCTCCAGGTTGAAGGGTATCCCTCCACGTCCATGGCCACGGCCACAGCCACGGTTGTTGCCACCACGGCCCCTGTTTGGTTCGGCTGGTTTAGGGATGGGCGCACATCCACGGTTCATTAGGTGAGCATATCGGCGGTTCAGCATCTGCAACATGGATCATAGGAATTTTAGTGCTTGTGCCATAAGTGCTTATGATTCAATATGATTACATGATTTTGATGATTTAAAGAAAAACATTTATACTATCCAACACTCATTACAAAGAAGTAATAAGATCCATAAGATGCAATAAGATCCAAAACATTCATTACATGGGTTTTATTACATAGCATCATCTCCAGTAGCTACACTTGAAGACGTGCGAGAATCGTACTATGCATAATGTCTCATAATACATCTCATAAGGGGTACATCATGGGGTACAACTTATGGAAGCCACTGACATGACTCATGACCACGCAGGGTCATCTACTCTAACTCGTACACCGCAGCTGGGATATGACTGTTCTCAATCTCGATCTCCTCGTCAGACTTGTGAAGTCGGGATACGTACTTCAAGGCCTCGGCGAGCTCCTCAGTAGGCTTGGCTCCAGGTAGGGTAGGGCAGGCGTCTAGGTTGAGGCGAGTCGGGGCTAACTCAAACTCCTCTATCCTCGGCTTTGTCTTGCTACAAATCTCCTTGGGTAGCTGATCCCACATATCCTTCATCTCCCTGAGGCGCTTCTTGTTAGACTTCTGCCAAGCCTGCCAAGTCCTCTCACACTTATCCTATAGGTACTCGTTCTGCCTGAGTGCCTCGATCAGGTGACCCTGGTTGCGAACGGCCTTCTTCCTGAACTCCTCTAGCTCTTGGGTCATGGTCTTGTTCTGAGATTGGATTTTCAGCATATCAATCCCCTTGGACCTCTCTCTGTCTCCTCTACGGTTGAACTCGGCCTTCTTGTCGTCCAACTCTCTCTGCAACTCCAAGACCTTGCTATCGAGGTAGCAGTTCCTGTTGCCTAGGTTGGCTGCTTTGTCCTGTAAGTCAGTGATCTCGGCTCTGTGGACTTCTTCACGACGGTTGAACTCGTCCTGTAGCTTGACAACTGTCTCAAGTAGACTCGCTCGCTCCTATGCTCCCTGCGAGTCTCGCTCCTGGTACTCCCACAGAAGGGCCCGATCCTGACATCTCTTCTACTCAAGCTAGGTCACGTACCTGTCCTGCTCTAGTAGGTGGATAGCTGAGACGTGAAGGCATCTGTCCTCCTCTGCAAATATAACTCTGCCGGCTGCAAAACTCTGCTCACTAGGGGTAAGGCTGAGGTCGAGGGCCTTGGGAAGTAGATGGAACTCTGTCGTCTTTAGGTGCTCATAGTGGTCCCTCATCACTCTGCGAAGTACCTTGTGTGAGACAGCTCGCAGTCCCTCCTCAACTGTGTCCTCTATAGTCAACTCGGTGCAAGCTGGGACAGAAGGTAAGGTAGTGCTAACTGGGAACTCGACAGAGGTGACAACCGGTCCTTCGATTCCTCCTTCCTGAGCTGACTTCCCGGTGCAGGTGACCTTGACAAGCTCGTCAGGGACTCCTAACATGACGAGAACTCGGCAGAGGGCCTGTGCAAAACCTCCGAGCTCACGTAGGTCGAAGGTAAGCTTGGCGTGGTCCAGAGGTAGCAGTCCTAGAGGCGGCCATTCGATGTTCGTTGCCATCTACAGGTTTCAAGGAATAGGTGTTAGCAGGTCAATAATAGACAAGCCTTGCATAGAAGTAAATGTAGGGTCGGTATATAACCAAAAGAAGGGTTGTTCATGTCCTATTCTATCGTCCATTTCTAAGGGTTTCGTCCTATGGTCAAGTATGGCTCTGATACCAGCTGAAGTGACCTGATTTCCGCAAAGGGAAATCCACAGAGTCGAAGTGTAATAAGACCGTTGTAGATCATATTACCCAAATTCCAGTCGAATATCACATCCATACTACGATAATATCATAGTACAAATAGTGCGGAATTACATAAATTATTACATCACCGCATTGGCAGAATCAAAAGCAGCATTCATTCAGAACAGCTTGAAGATAAGATCGCCAAACTCGAGCGTAGGAACGAACCCCTGAACCGTCAAACTCCTCAGAGCTATACTCCTCAGCAGAACCTGTGTGCCAAAATTTATCAGTACGATTTGTACTGGCCACTCCCAACCTATGAGCATTGCTTTGTGGAAATTTGATGCAAGTTGGATATAATCAAAAGGAACCTATAAGGCTGGGGTTTCCTATGTATTAGCTTATCAAGTACATAATAATAGTTGGTCAAGTTTTAACACCATTCCCACACACATTCCACCCCATTCCCATTCCAGAGCCAAGTTTCGATCCTGGCGATATACCACCATCTCCACACCATCACCATACCACACCCATACCATCGCTTAGTCGACAGGCCAACTCCCTCTCGACACTGTCTCAAGGCCCGTAGCCCCTGGCTACGTCCGAACACTCACTCCTAGGGGGAGAAGAGAAGGACTCATCTCACTATCTAGTTTAAGTGAAACCCAGGAAAGGTCCATAGCCGACAAGTCGGCATATGTATCGATCGATCAACCATACACTCTGCAGAGGTTTTACATAACCACAAGATCCGCCTTCCTCGCTGACCATCGTCAACTAGGCTAATTCCGGCCGCTTGCTAGCCTAGGATAATGCCACTCTACCATTCAACCCTGGTACACCCCAAGTCTAACCTAGGGTGGCTGAAACTGTGAGTCATGAGCCAGGTCCACAAGGTCTCCATGAAGTCTCGGAAGGGTGTGGGGGAAATCCTCCGTGCCCCGTACCTCCTTACACTATCCGCTATCAACCTAGCAGTAGTGGCAATATCCTACCAAGTAGTCTGGTCGTCCCGCACCATATAGGGCGAGTGGTACGTAAGGCTTCTCGGTGAATCTGAGTACTAGTAAGTCCTTAGGGATGACCAAGCCAAAATGTCTTCATCAGGGTTTCCATTTACCGTGCCACCACAGCACCTCCACCCTGGGCTCCTCCCATCATAGGTTCACACCCAGGGCCACCGCATATACCATTTACCCACCACAGGTATCCATTCCAGGGGTGCCTAGGTAGCACCCCACGGCAAGACTTGCCCTAGGCTTGTCGTATACTCCAACTTGGTCGACACAACCCTCACCCTCCATGCACCCAAGTCACACACGCAGCACTCTCCCCATAGTTCAGATAGCACCAGTTTCCACCACGCATCAATGTAGTACAAGCGTAGTAGAAGTAATAAGCAATGAAATATAGCAGCAAGCGTGTGACTAGCCTAATAGCAGGGTGAGCAGGGGTAAGGTTGCGTCAAGGTAAAGGCCATCAAGGAAACATACTACCATGCAAGTCCTATCATAGTGTGATCATAACAATAAAGTAAAGCAATATCAGTTCTATATTAGCCATGCGTAATAGGTGCTACGAGGTTGGGTGGGGTGTGGCACCTTCAGTGTAGTCATCTCCGTATTCCTCACGGTACTCACGATCCTCGTCCGTCCGGTTCTCCTCCAAGTCTGCAAACGATCGCATTATAGTCACGTTAGCGACGTCTATAGAATAGCACAAAGAAGCAATGAAAATTCAAAAGAGCCAAATGCACTCAAACATGGGTTCATTGCGTAGAGCTTGATTTTAGATGAATTTTGGTCCTGGTTTTGTATTTTTCTAAGGTCATATGAATTAGTTATGAATTTCCGAAGTTTAAATCATTTCTGAAAATGGAAAAGGCTGAATTAATCATGGGTTGACACGTGTCACGCTGTGACTGGTCCACGTCATGCTGACGTCAGCATCTCAGTTCCGAGCTGACAGGTGGGTCCAGCTAACGTCAGCAACGTCATCCATTCCGACAGGTGGGGCCAGAGGCTCTTGGGTCACTGATAGGTTGGTCCGGTCAAAGTCAACGTCAAGTCAACGGGCAACGGTTAGGGTCACTAACGTGTGGGGCCAGGGCTACTGACGTCAGCAGCCGATGTCATCGTGATGTCAGCATGACGTCACCCCAGCTGTGTTGGCTTTTGACGTGTGGGTCCCACGGGACGTTTGCATGACGTCACCATCTGACATGTGGGTCTAGAGTGTCTGTGCCACTAACACTTCGACGCTCCCCCTTCTTCTTCCTCTTCCCCCTCTTCTCTCTTGGCTCGGGTGTGCTGTGGACGGCCATAAAGTGGCGGCGGGGCGATGAGAGAGCTCAGGGGCTCCCGGGGCTGGGGCTTTTATAGCCGAAGCTCCATGCCACCAATGGATCTCGGCATCGTGCGGTGGAGGCACGTGCAATGCTTCCAACGGTGGCGCGAGGTTGCATGAGCGCAGTGCAAGGGGGAGCAAGGCCATGCCCCGGGCGTGACCCCCTGGCCCATTCCTGCCAACGTTGTCGGCCTCCGGTCGTGCTAGCGGTTGAGGTGTGGGCGCGAAGAAGATGACACTGTGGTGGTGTGTGGCTGACGCGTGGGGTCCGGTGGCAGTGACAGCAAGCGAGCGGGGAGGCGCGCGGGCATGAGTGATGCACCGGGCTGCTTGCTGGGCTGGCCGCGCGAGTTGGTGTGCTGGCGTGGTCAGGCCAGGCCTGCTTGCGGCTGCGCGTGGGCCAACAAAGCCGGGTGAGCGAGTTGGGCTGGCTGGGGAAAGAAGCAGGCTGGGCCGACCGGTCACTTGGGCTGCGAGGCTGGCTCCACTCTTTTCTCTTCTTTTTGTTTTTCTTTTCTTCTCCTTTGTTTGAATTCAAATTTGGTTTTAAAATTTGAATTCAAAATTGGTGTACCTTATTCATTGGAGTTTTAGATATGAGGCCCACAACATTCTTTTATATATATATTAGGAATTTATTTAGCTATTTTGTATAACAAAAATAAGTGTAGTTTTGTTATACAAAAATGGAAATAGTTTTCTCTTTATACATTTATTCTTTGGTTTGAGTAATAATTACTTTATGGTTTATTACTTTAATGGAGTTGTTAAGCATAACATAACTCAAATGGAAATCCAAATCACATTTTGAATTAACAATGTATGCAATACTTTATTTGTTAGAATTTAAATAAACACAATTAACTAATGACAAGCCATGCTTATGTGTTGACTTGGGTTGGGGTTAGACCTAATGCATCTCTTAGGTTGGGTTTCTATACATGACACTCATCAACACATGGGAGTTCTAAGAAAAAATTTGCAGTTGGTATTTTTGGTGTGTGGATTTTTGGGTTGTTACAAGGGGTCGAGGAGGAACCCCAGTGACCTTACTCCTACAGCTAGAGTGCTAGAGGCTATCATTAGGAGGACACTACTTCCCAAGCTGGGATATAGAGAGGGCTTGACTCGCCTTCAGCTTTGGCTCCTCAATGCCCTGATGTAGCAGATAGTGTTCGATATTTGGGATCTTCTTCTGTCTGAGACGGAGGACACGATAGCTGAGGGCTTCAAGGGTCGCAGGCAGCTTCCTTATGCACATTGGATCACATTCCTTATGCTCAAGGCTGTGCAAGTTAGGACACCAGAGATGGTTGCAGAGTACAGAGGTTCCACCACAGAGTTTCTAGCTTATAACATGGCATGGAGGATCAGGCATAGCACACCACAGGCACCCACTCAGCCTCGCCGTCATCCAGATGTACTAGAGTCCATAGCTCAGTAGGATGAGATTATTAGAGGCATAGCCGCTACTAAGGAGGAGCAGAGTTCTAGCTCAGCTCCACCTGCACCACAGATGGACCCTGCTTTGATTGCTATTCTTGAGCGGATGCAGCAGGATCATGCTAGACAGGCTCAGGAGACCGCTACCAACTTTGCTCAGTTTCAGGCTCGTTAGGATGAGTTTTAGCGACAACAGCAGGTCCTCCAGTAGCAGCAGCAGTAGATGCATCAGCAGCAGTTACTCATGCAGCAGCATCTTATGGGATTCATGCAGCATGTAGTGATAGCTCTTAGGGCCCCATAGCCACAGCCTTCGCCCCAGATTGCTCAGCCTGCCACCACTACGACGACTCCAGTAGTACAGCCTAGTGGGCTTCAGAGTCAGGGATAGCCTCTAGCTCAGTTTGCTTCTCCCCTAGTATAGGTGTCCCAGTGGTTATCCTCGCCAGTGCTAGCCCCGTAGTTCACACCACTTCAGACGGGCTTCACACCGGATCAGTCATCCTCGCTATTTGTGCCTGACACGTCAGTCTCCAGGAGTCTTGGAGCATCTTTTAGTGAGTTGAAAGGGATGCCTACACCACCACATATGCATGCCTTAGGTCCTTCTACAGCAGCTCCCATCTCCGTGACTACTCAGAGGCTTCCTTCTTCTATCGCATCTTCAGATCCTACGACAGACATACCAGCAGCATCACAGGTAGCACCTGCCCCAACTCAGACCCAGACCGCTTCAGCGATGCTCCCAGCCACAGAGGGTCAGTCAGCACAGAGCTCAGGGTCAGATGATGATGCCGCCCAGTTCCAGCTTGCTCCTCGCACTTCAGTGCCTGACTCGTCCGCTGCAGCCCCGCCGACCAGCCCTTAGGTTTTGGTGTTTGACGCCAAAGGGGAAGAGGGTTCGAGTATGTAGACTCAGGGGGAGCGTCTTTTAGGGGGAGCCTAGTTAGCTATTAGTCTTTTATATACATTTGGAGTTTTATTTGTGTGATACACTATTACTTTTATGCATTCGTGTGTTTACTTTCATGCATACTATTATATCTATGTGATAGTGATATCTACGTGATTGTGATATATGACATGTGTGCTCTCTACTTTGAATTCTTTAATATGTCATATCACTTGAGCTATGCTCATTTGCCTTTGCTTCTGCGTTTTTACTCTGATGCAAATGAGCCTTTCTTATTGTACTCATGCTTATTTCATATCATTTGAGTACATCATGATGGCTTGGGTTATATAAGCTTGACTAACTCTTTTGTTCTTATTGCTAAAAGCTTATATGATCCAAGCATGTTAAAAACCTCAACTCTTTCACATACTCGAGGTTGTATTGTCATCAATCACCAAAAAGGGGGAGATTGAAAGCATCTAGGCCCCTAATTGGGTTTCGGTGATTAATGACAATGTTAGATTATTGTGACTAATGTGTGTTTTGCAGAGGCAATTAAGTTAGGTCACGGTAATGGAGATCGATTGGGCAATCATGGTTGTCATGCCCCTACGATGGAAATCGTTTCGGTTTTCAAAGGATGGACGACAAGGTTAAGGATGACTAGTTCTAAGTGTCGATTAGAGTTGAAGAGACACTTAGAGTAGTTTAGAACTTTGTTTTTCCTTTGGCTGTACTATTAAGGGGGGTATGGATGGGTAGCTTGACCTAGATGAGTCTAGTGAGTTAGGTGTGGTGCACACTTATTAAAACTAGCGCTAGGTAGCTCCTACATATGCCTAAGATCCAATGGAGCAAACTTCATTCACGTATGATCGAGAGTTGGAAGTGAATGGAGGGTCAAATACTGACCGGACGCTGGTCGCAGGGTCCGGTCAGTTCATTTGACCAAGGAGATTGCATCTGGTGCGACCGGACGCTGAGTGGTCAAGTGACCGAACGCTGAGAGGCAGCGTCCGGTCGACTCCAGTAAGGTTCCAGAAGAGTGAATCTGCGACCGGACGCGTCCGATCAGTGCTGACTGAACCCTGAGGATCCAGCGTCCGGTTGAGTACAGTAAGCATCCAGTGAGGGAAAAATGGGACCGGACGCGTCCGGTTAGTGGTGACCGGACCCTGCCAGCGTCCGGTCAACACGTAAACACTGGTGTGCGGGTTGAACTGACCGGAGCGTCCGGTCAACATGACCAGAGCGTCCGGTCACCCCGCAGAGGCATATAACGGTTCATTTTTAGCCCATGTTATAAATAGAAGCTCCACTCGTGTGTGGAGTGACTTTTGCTCATTTCAACAGCTGAAACACACCTTAGAGAGTGCCAAGAAGAGTAAGGTCCTAGTGAGGTAATTAAGATTTGAGAATCCAAAGAGAGCCCTCATTAGTGAAGATCAAGAGTAGCAAAGTGTGCATCCACCCTTCTCCTTAGGCTTGTCGTGGTCAAGTGAGAGTTCGTGCTTGTTACTCTTGGTGATCGTCATCACCTAGATGGCTTGGTGGTAATTAGGAGCTTGGTGATCATCCGGAGAGCTTGTGGATGACTCAACTCAAGTTGTGAGCGGTTGTGGGTGATTCACCGCGATGGAGTGTCAAAGAATCAACCCGTAGAGAGCACTTGATCCTTGCGCGGATCAAGGGGGAGCTACACCCTTGCGCGGGTGCTCCAACGAGGACTAGTGGGGAGTGGCGACTCTCTGATACCTCGGCAAAACATCACCGCGTTTCCTCTTCTCTCTTTACTTTGAGCATTTACTTGGAGCATTTCAATTCTTGTCATTTACATTCCTAGAATTGACATGCTAGAGTAGGATTGGAACTAGGTTGCAAAACTTTTGTGCGTTAGATCAATAGAAACACTTCTCTAGGCAAAAGGGGTTAATTGGCTAACCATATGACTTGTTTATTGCGAAGAAATTTAGAATTAGCCCAATTCACCCCCTCTTAGGCATCTTGATCCTTTCAAAAGTCCCGCGGCCGCCCAATTCACCCCCCCTCATTAAGCATGTCACTTAGTATCTCAGCACACCACCCGGCCCGCCCGTCTTCTCCTCACCGCTGCGCCCCGTGGCCGTGCCCTCCGCACCAGAGATTTGGGTCGTGCGTCGGGAGGATGCTTATTTGCCTTCCTTCTCTCCTCCCACGTAAAATGGGTACTCTGATTGCCTACTCTGTTGTAAGTGGGTTTTTTACCACGCACCATGTATTTTGGGTTTGGATGACCTTGTGCATAGGTCGTTGGGGGACAGTCTTAGGAGTCCTATACCGGATTAGTGGTAGTTTTGACTTTTAAATATCTTGGCGAGATGATATATTAGTGCTGCTAGTGCTACGTCACCACTGCCATTCCTTTGACTGATCACTGATGTCGCCGGCCATCGGCTTCGGGCCAAGCTTCTTTGGGCATGTGCGTCAGCATTCAGCAAGGGCGGGTTAACAGTGAAAGTACCAGCACAGCACCAGGTTCTCGGTCTCTCGGAGAAAACAATGGGCACGAAGCTCGAGGCACCTGGTGGCAGTAGCAACCCCTACTGTTTTTTCTCTGTTCTTTTTTGCCATTGCGTGTAAACCACATGGAGGAGATGCTTTTGCTTTTCCTTTTGCGTGGGAGCCACCGCACATCCTCTTTTCCAAATTCGAAAAGCAGCTATCCACCTAGAACCAGGGCTTATATAACAATGGAAATGGCTTAGATAACTTTGGACTAACTGAAATCAAATTTCAAATATGTAGAAGAATTTTAGATATCCACGTGAACATAGGCAATCTAAACCCAATTGTACGTGGATCCAGAGCAGGTTGCGCTATCGACAAATCCAGTGAAGAGGACATCACTATTTCGTCGCATACAAGCCAAAGAGAGGAGGAGGTCTAGTATGGGCATCCATTTCATCCTTCTCATGGTGGAGGCCCAGTCAAACTGAAGCTGGAGCCCATCTCGGGTTTCAGGACCAGTCTATCATAAAACTGGTCATATGGGCGCGTCCGGGCTCCGTTTTCGACGATCCACATATGAATGGAAAGCTAATTAGATAAGGAAGCCAATGCAAGTGGTCTCACGTTAAAAGCCCTTCGGAATCGACGGGAATCGTCGAAACAAGTCAGCGTCCAGAATCTGTCCAGGTGCTGCGACACCGTCTTTTGGTCCGTTGGACCGTGTATCGTGTTTGGGCCCATTAGGAGGCACGTCTAGGGAGGTGACGCCCAAGACTCTATAATTAGCGGTCGTCGCTCTTCTTAGGGTTTGGGTTTTGTTTAGTTCTTGATTTCCTTGTGAAACAGACGTCGTTTTGCTGCAACTGTGCCGCCAAGGTCGCTTGCTGTGAACTAGGGCCCCATTCTTGATCTTGTTCGTCTGTGGCAATTAGTCCTTTCGAATAAAGACTTGAACCCCATTCTCGTTATCATAAGCCTCATATTTATTTGTAATTTCAGATTGCGTTTATCCCGTTCTTACTTGTGTTCTCGATTCGCTTGCAGGAAAGCCTTCTCGGCGAGGCCAATCGCGTTCGCGTGGTTGATAACCAACGGAGCAGTGTTGTAACGGTTGCGGGGTCCGAATCAGTCTTGGTTCGAAGTCTAGATCATGAACGTCGAGTCTCCATCAATCAACGCTATCGTACCTATCGAAAGATTAGGCTATTGTCTACATCACCTAGGGCCTGTTTAAAACGCATGAATTTCGTAGAAATCGCACAGAGATTTCACAGAAATCCGTTCAATTTCACATGAAAAACGCATGAACCGGAAATATTTCCCGCATTCAAACAGGCCCTTAAAGGCCATGATGATGTTTTAAAAAATCTAAAAATTTATAATGAATTTTATTGGTTGTTACTTGCTATCAACCTTGCTAATTACTACCGTTTGTAGCACTTAACTTTGTTATCGTGTGAGTTTTGTTTGTCTAGTTACATGTACCATTAATCAGAATGAACCAATGAACTTGAGTAATTTGTGTCTGTTGGCCCTGTTTGGAACCGCTTTTTCGTGGTGGCGGATGTGGGAATCGCACAATCTCCCAAAATTCCCGCATGGTGTGCTCGATTTTCTCTATCGCAGCAGACTCACTCACTGCCAGAAGGAGATTTTACATATCACGGGTCTGTTGCTGCAGCTCGTGTACTGCACCACGGTCCCAAACATGGCCATTGACGTTTTATGGCTTTTCTTCTGCTTCTATGACGTGCTCATTAGTAATTATGTACATAATCATATTATCAGAGCCTATTTAAGTCCACTTCTAGTTTGATTTCGCTCCGGCTTCGTACCATTTCATGTCCTATGCATAGATGGATTATCAGCACATAAAGTAAGGAAGGCATTATCCGCTCCGCTATCATCCACTTCCATCCCTAGGTTTATACCTAGCTAGTATCTAGCAAAAGCATGGAAACTTTAATTCCGTTCACAACTCTTGAGTGACAGGACTGCATTACCTGGATATAGCGATTCTTTCTCAAAACTGAGCACCTCGAATGGTCATCCTTCCCCAATCTAGGACGACTAGGTCTACATCACTCTACTGCCATCCTGTATTTTCAAATGTGCTATATCATTTTTCTTCTAGATTGGTGGACATAGAATAGAACAAGTGCCGCACCAAATTCGTTTTATGAATATTGCTAGTTAATGACATTTCAGTACTTACTTCGTACATAGGTAGGAACTTCTTTCCTTTTTTTCCCCTTATCTGAAGGAGAGAGGCTTTCCTTTGTTTCTTTTTTTTTTCCTTATCTGAAGGAGAGGAGGCGGAAGGGCTTGATGAGAGAGGGGAGATGGTATACAGCTTTAAGGGTACATATGATAGAATATGGTAGATCACATCACCTATTTTTGAGAGTTATTAGGATTGATTATGATATATTCACTACTACAGAAGTTAACTGTAGAGACGGCTCTAGAGCCTTTGTAGGGGCGGCTGCGCCAGCCGCCCTTCCTAGGGTGTTACTACAGAGGGTGCCTCTGTAGGGGCGGTTTCCTGACCGCCCTCAAGGTGCCCTCAGAGGGGCGGCTGGTGTGTTTTCACCGCCCCACTGATTGCCCTCTCCGAGGGGTGACTGTAATATCACCGCCTCAGTAGTGGACTTTCTGAAGGGCGGGCTGTATCACCACCGCCTCGCTGCTGTGTGCATTTATAAGAACGGTTCAATCAAGAACCGCCCCTACAGTGGATTTTTCAGCAAAAAAAATAAATAATTCAAATTCAAATCTGACCATATATATATATATATATATATATAAAATTCAAATTCGAATCTGACTGTCACAAATATACATATATACATCCACAAACACAAGACCATTATTTAGAACATCATTACAAGTCATAATTCACAAAAGTCTATCAAATAAAGTCAGGAGAAAACTTAATTTGCAATGCTTCATTCCTAACAGGTCAACATGAAGCTACTAGTTGGATCCTAACAAGTCCTTGGTCAATACAAGGACATGAAGCTACTGCTTCCTAACAGGTCCTAACAGACCCTTTGCACAACAAGCACATAGTATGCAATTCACTACAAACTCGTTCCAGGTTCGTGTTATCTTTTTTTTTGCTGCCACTGAGCGAACTAAAAGCATCATATCCAATATCCTACAAGGAATGTAGTTAGTGAGTCATGATGCAACTCAAGTTGGAAGGGCAATCTTTACTATGTTGGAGAAACCAAGATCAATTGAATTTCCAATTTTATATGGATGCAGATAGATTAAACAAGCCTAAGCATCAAGTTGGCGATGAAATGTATTAAAACAATCACAGAGCTGTACTCTTTTAAGTTCTCAGCTAGATGAACACCACCAGAAGATATCTAGCCCAAATGATTTATCTCATTATCTACAATATCTAGATAAATCCATTAATCCTGACATAGGTAGCACTAATGTCAAACGAACATTAGCTTTTTCAGAACATGCATATCAAGTTGATTTTTAAATTTGAAGGTCCCTCGGATGGAAGCAGCACTAGAACAAACTAAAGCAGCCCAAAAGCAATATTTCCCATACAGCAACAACATAAGGCATAGTTCATCTTACCATCAATAGCTTGCGCGGTGGCTGACAATAATCTTTCTATGTCACTTTCTTTTTCATTAAGCATGTCACTTAGTATCTCTTTGTTTTTTGTTAGCAGTGACATGCAAAAAAATAAGTACCAACATGATGGATAATTTTGGACCTTTAGGTAGTGTGAAATCTGTAGTTAGCTGCTCATTTAATTAGGAAAGTGCATGGATAAGTGCCACAAGTCCTTGCCGCAGAAAAAATGCATGTAGGACTAATGGCAACAGTATAATATGTATCTCTAAATTACAGTATAATATATTGTGTGTGCTTTATCAATTAATTCAAGACTGCCCTTGAGTATATTATTCCATTAGTGATGCAAGGACAGAAAATCTATATGAAACATAGAACAATCAAATCTTTTTTTGGATAACACAACAGTCAAATCTTGGTCCCTGTTTGCTACTTTAGAAAAGACTCTCAAGACGAAACAACATAAGCATCAGATCCTATACAGGTCAACTAAGAGCAAAAATAATGTGAGCCGGGTAATCTTACCATGTTACTTTCTTCTTCCTTAAGCATGTCAGGCGGTATCTCTATTTGTTTTTTTTTGTCAGCAATGACCTGCAAAAAATAAATACCAACATGGTGGATGTTTTTTTTGATGATTAATTACAGACAGATTAAATCTTAGAAATCGATCATCTCAAGTACTGTCCTTTGTGAGTGAATAGACAATAATTATACCGTCAATGGGAACCTGCAGAAATAGCTGGCATTAGTTTTTACTTTTAGATGGGATCACACTACTGCACAAGGCCTGGGTATTATTGCAGTGTCTAGTGTATGGATGATACCTGATTTCATAGCCACAACTTGCTCTGATTTCATGTATTGTTCTAATTGAAGCCTGAACCTATCTGTAATCTCTTAACTATCAAAAAATAGCAGAATCAAAAATAAAAAAAATTACAAGTCATGTCACATCAGAACCAATGAAGAAATATATGGCCTGAAGCAATAAGACTAATTTGCAATGGAATTCAGTATAATCGATCCACAAAATATAGCTAGAGTAGTTAAAATGCTAGAACAAGAAAGTGTAGTTGTCAAAATAGTTAAAAAGATGAGATTGGACAGTAAACTACCTTATGGCAAAGTAGCCCTTGTTTGCTAACAGCAACCAATCGGAGGCAGAGAAAAACTACAGGTTACTGCACGTTCTAGATTGCATCCAGGCATTGAATTTCGGCTGATGATTCATGAAAAGGATTCATCCTCCTACTCTCATGTTCACAAATAAATGACAATGGCTCAACTAGTACAAAAACATTTTAATTTTAATTTTGGATCGATTTTATCTTTTGGATAGTAAATGTTGAACTGTGAAAAGAAGAAAAGCCGGAATCACCCAGAGGGTTGCCCCACCCACTACAGAACATAAATTGAGTACATTACAAAGTGAAAGAAAATAGTCCACAGAAGAAAGAACGAGATGCATAGTAGATCTTGCCCTCAATCTTGCGGAAATATGAGACTGGCGTACGGCAAAGCCAAATGATGTACCTTGCAGCCACACAAATCGACAAGATTTCTACGGTATGATTTGGGGAAAATTGGGATTAGTTGATTGGAAGAGGAGAGGTTAGGTTTGCTGATACCTGCGATGGTGATGCAAGGACATACAGCAGCAACGGCGCACAGATGAGTCCAGGCGGCGGCGCTGCCTGTCAGTGGAGCATAGATCATCCAAAGCGGTGGAAGGGCCTAGGGTTACGGGCTTACAGCGTTTTTACGGCGGTGGTGGAACGACCTTGCCGTGAAGGGCCCTGGTGGCAGGGCTTAGGATCTCTGGTGGCGGCGACCTGCGAGGGAGTCAGCGGCGGTGACCTATGAGGGAAGGAGGGAGTCGATGGTGGTGGGGAGCCACGATTGGAATGCGAAGGAGAGGAAAGGTTGCGAGATTTGGGGGAAAAGGCATAGAAGATTGGAGTCACGGGCCGGGAGGCGCCCTCTATCCGCGCTTTTTTTTCGTGTCTCTCTGCCGTGTGGGCCTTGGGACTGCTTTTCAGTTTTGCGCCCGCGCCAGTGCGCCCGCTAGGCGCGAAAAAAAGTTTCCCCATCGGTACACGAGATTCTCGGTCGGTTGTTCTGACTCCGTCAGGCACGGTTAAGCTTTCCTGACCTAGGCAGCTCAGCTGCAGGGAGTACTGCACACCGACGGGAGAAAACTTGGCTGGGGTAGTGGATAGGAACGTACCAGTATTGCGGAAAGGGTTTAAAAGAAGAGGAGAATAGCATTTTGCGTGGATCCAGCTAGCCTTCCCTTGTGACGAGAATCGGGATTACCAATCCCTCTCTGTACTTTTAGCCACTCTTGGCAGCACTCGACGACTTCTTCGGAATTGTAACCCTCTTTCATGGAGCCCTCTGGGTGTGTTCGGTTATGCACGTATCGGCTTAGAACCAACATGAACCGCTCGTAGGACCACATTTCATGCAAGAAGCTAGGGCCTAGCGCCTCGATCTGATGAACCAGGTGAATCATGAGATGTACCATTATATCAAACAAAGCGCGAGGTAAACACATCTCTAGCTGGTTCTAGGTCTCCACCATGAATTCATGTAGGTCACTCAGCTCTTGCCTGCGAATCGTCTTCTGTGAGATCTTCGAAAAGAAGTAGCACATGTGGGTGATGGCCATCTTTAGGAACTCTGGCTTTATAGCCCTGATTGCAATTGGTAGGAACACTGTCAGCATCACATGACAATCGTGAGCCTTGCAGTATGTTAATGATAGGTCCTTCATCGACACTAGCTTCTTCGGGTTCACAGAAAACACAGTCGGCACTCTGACCCCCCTAAGGAAATTGCATATAGCTCTCCTCTCCTCTAGGGTTAGGTTGAAGCTAACCGCGGGAAAACTGTACTTGCCATTATCCTGCTGTACCGGCCAAAGCTCCCGCATCATGTTCAGCTGCACCATTGTAACACCCTCTGTGTTACATTGTAGTATTCCTGCTAAACAATTCATAAGCATCTGAATTATGTGCATATATGTTTGACATGAATTATAATTCGATGTTCGGCACTTGAAACATTCATACAAAACATGAGACAAGGTTACGTTTCATATAAAATTGTTTAGTATTCTAATGAATTATTGTCGAAATAAAAATGCTATAGGACGTTTGGCTAACGGCGATGAAATAGGTGCGGTCGTGGACAAGGATAGTTGGTTAGTACATCGAGTAGTCTGGATTTGGGGTTCGACGTGAAACCGTTCGAAACAACGCCCATTCGCGTAGGCTTGAAAGAAGGTCGACGAAGCTAACTTTGGCCAGTTTTGTTGAACGACCGGCTTAGGAAATAGCACAATGTCACGGCTTAGATTGATAGCTGGATGCACCCTCTTGCGCATCGAGCAAGTAGTTTGGCATTTGAAGCTTTGCAAACAAGTTTTCTACTTGCTTTAAAAAGCATGCACGTCACTTGAGAGTTGGCATCACCGCGCGTGCGTTGGTTCAGCATGCTTTGCGACCGCCGCTGGCCGCGTTCCACCGTCTTCTTGCCGGGCACGCATCGCAGACTGCTCGCGCTCACGCGCCAAGGCCACCTGCCACCGCGTTGTCCGCGACCACCGCCGCTACCCGGTTTGTCGTCGTTGCTGACCCGCCTTCTGCGCGCGCCGAGCCTGATCCTCGTCCTCTTGCCCGCCGTGATCTCGGCGCGCTACGACTTCTGCGTCTTTGCCTTGGCCGTTTGTTGCCTCCCGGCATGCGTCGCCACTCGCGGGTTGTTGCAGGCTGCGCGAAGGCCGCCGACCAACTGCGCGCGCCATGCCCGCGCTAGACCGCCTTGGCGAGAGCGCGCAAGGCCCGCGCTACACGCCGCGCGTCGCCACGCCGGTTCTACGCCATTGACATCGCTTTGGCTGCTCATGCACAGGGCGACAGCCTACCCCGCCGTCATGTCGACGTCACAATCATGCTGTGTCCCTTGTCGGACGCTGCCCGCTGCGTCGCCGTGCCGTTGCCTCATCGGCTTGTAGCCGCGCTGTGCTGGCTGGCGCCTAGAGCCACGTCCTGTTGCTCCCCCATAGTTGTGCATGATAGTAATTGCGGGACATCCACCGTAGGTCCGAGCCAAGCCGCGCTAGAGACCCGGTCCTCGCTGTAGCCATGACCGGTGGGACCTCTTTCCCCCAATTTGCCGCAACCGCAGTACCATAATCAAATTGATCACGTCCTCAGACCCGTTAGGTATTCGGCCGCCCAACCTATTCCACCGCGCTGCCGTTCTCGCCTCACTATGCCTTAATTTCAAATCGCCGCGCCACCAGGTCCATAAGACTGGACGGATGCCCCCCGATGGCAAGCCAGCCACTACGAGCATCTTGTAGCAATTCAGTGCACCCCTAGCCCGACCTTACCCTCCTAAGCACCCCACACAGCGTAGCCGTGACTTTACAGCAGGCCAGCCACTACCGCTGCAGCTGTGCCATCACCAGGCGTCGTCGCAGCGTCGGTGTGCATGTGGCCGGCTCTACTCAGACCACCTTTGTCTGAACCGTCAACGCGAAGGTATCTGTGAGCACTCCCTGGTGCTCGCTAGCTCATGTGTTGGCTTTGCCTTCGTTGTTGCTTACGGGAACGCGCCCGCCTTTGCAGGTCAAGGGCCACCGCCGGGGAAGGAGTTCGGGACGACGCCCCTATCCACCGTAGCACTTCTAGACACCGTGTTTTGTCTCTGAGGTAATCATCGGTCTCTTAGTTGAGTAGTGGGAGGTCGGGTGGCGCCGGCGTGGCCGTCCTATGCCCGCGCCGTCGCGCGGTGCGCGCCCGGGGGCCGGGGACTTCGCCGCGGTGAAGGAGAAAGAGGAGGGTACAACTGTAAAACATTAGACAAGTTGAATAGTCCCCGAGGGCTCACTGGGATTACATAGTGTTTTGGGGGTGCCCGTGCATAATTGCCTTCGCGCGCAGGCCTTCCCCCGTCGTGGGCAGTTGGCCGGCTGGGCCGCGCGGTGGTCTGCTGACGCGCGCGGGCGGGAAAGCAGGATGGGCCGAACCAGCGCGTGTTGGCCCGCGGGGCCAGATTTCGGTTTCCTCAATTCTAGTAAATTAGAATTGTTTATTTATTCTGGTAATGAACCGAACTTCGATAATTCGTAGTAAATTGCGTAGTTGTCCAAAAATAGTGAAACTAATTTTGATAGGTTCACAAAAATACCATCTATATGTTAGTGTAGTTAGTTCACAGTTTGCTGTTATGATCGTGGGTGCATAAATTATAATTAGGCAGCTTAGTATTAGGTAGATGGATATTTGTAGGAATTCTTGTGGCAAATCGGCAATAGTTTTAGCTTTGAAAATTTTACAGTAGGTTCAATAGGATGTTAGGTACATGCTGTAAATTTTATAGCCTTAGAACTGGTTGCTAAATAAAGTAGTTATTACACTTGCTTTACCGAATATATCGTAAGTCAGTATTAGGAGTAAGAATATCAGTAGTTGCTATAATAATAACGAATGTCGTATTTCAAACTTGTTATCAGATAGTTTAGCCTCATGGCCGGTAGCACTAGCTTTGTAGTTAAATCGATGTACTGTTATTTTAAGCATTGTTGTTCTATTCCTAAGCATGGCATCATCATTTCATGTAGATCACGAACTGGTAGACTTCGTGCCCATCGGCGAGCCGGAATACGACGAGGTTATCGAGGAATATGAGGAGGAGATCTTCGCACAGGAGGAAGCCCAGGAGCCTGTTGGTACTGACCTTGCTGACCCGACTCCTGCCCAAGGCAAGCTCTGGTGCATAACCCCTATTTTCAAATGATCACTGAATATATATACGATGTGCATTTACGTTACAGGCATTTTATGGAAACTATATGCATAAATATATCTACCCATGAGTCCTACTAGTATAGGTCGAGTAGCTGCTATGCTCAGGATAACGATAGCGTGAGTAACCTGCCGTTACTCGCAAATAGGTGATAAAATATGAACATTTATGATAAAATGATGGAAAGGTAAATGGTGACCGGGCAGGGATATGGTTTGGGTCTTGGTGGGTGTAAAGGGTTGTGTCCTGCGGCCAACAGGGCATAGCTCGGTTACACTTTTTCCCTGCCTGTGTCGATTAAGGACCGATCGTTGCATATGACTCTAGGCAAGTCATAGATTATTGTCCCGAGCGCATACTTGGGTATGGGCGCAGGGAAGGCATGTTGCTCTCTTGTCGTGGATCTGGCTCTTTTCGGACCGACCGATGGGAAGAGGAGGTGGTGGAGGTCCTTGCACCGCACTGAGTCCGGGACTCAGGATGTGGGGGCTTGGAGTCCAAGTTTGGATGGGGACCTAGACACCCGGGACAGTTGGGTGATGGGTTAGTCCTGCTTGTGCCTTGGGTACAAGTGGGGCATGTGTTTTCGGGGGCACCCAGCTGGACACATTGATTCGCAAATCGCCGGGGGATCCGGTACGGCTTGTCTACGGTTTAGCACCGTAGTAAGAACTGAAAGTGGAGAAAGAAGAAGAAATATAACTGATTGTTCAACCCTTGCTTGAAAGTAGACAGGTGCTTATATAGACTGGCTAGATGATAACTTAATACGGCTGATAATAATAATACATAAATAAGGACTCACCATTAGTATTGCTTTCTGCTTAAGAAAACTAGCAAACCATAAAGCCTATCATATCCCTTGGAGTCGGGAAATTATTCCCACTAGTCGGGTAAGTCTTGCGAGTACATTGTGTACTCAGGGTTTATTTACCCCTGTTGTAGGTGATACTTGAGGAGTACCTTGTGTAGAGGATCCTTCTGGCGAGCTTAGACGGAATCCTCGCTACCTTATCGTTAGATGTTATCTTTTTAATATTCCACAGTTTATCATTCCGCACTCTGTATTTGGTATTGTAATAATGTACTTTTTAAGAAACTCTAATGTATGAAATGGACTTGTGTTGTAACTCATTCTCATTATTGGATCCTTGGGAAAAATGTGGATCTTTCGGGTTCTCCCCCGGGGTGTGCCCGACGGACACCGCTCGCTGTAGTTGCTTTCGAGGTGCTTAGTGTGTGGTGGAAGACGAGCGCCTCCATAAGTACGCTATTTCGGGTGGTTCTGCCACAGTTGGTACCAGAGCCAATAATGGTTACGAGTTCATCACTCTTTTCAAAACTTTAAAACTTGGACCAACAAAAGGTTTTGTGAAAAGGTAGGATGCGATTATATTAGGTATATAAGTATAAGCCCTAGCAATATGGTATATCTAGGATAGCGGCACTGGTTTTATCTAATCAGTTTTCTGTAGGTACACTGACTTACGTTGCGTAAGAAATCGCTTAGTATACGGAAAGTGAGTGTGCGATGTGCCGAAAATTCTACGAATGCCGCTATATTTCGGCTTGAGTGAACGTATAGGTCGAAGCAGGCATCCTAATAATAGCATCTTACTTGAACTAAAAATCCCCCTTCACGTATAATGGAATTAGTAAACTGGTAGGACTAACTAAATGAAATGCTTTAATAATTGTGTTGTCATCTCTTTAATCCCTTGGTTCTATTCGAAAGGGTGTTTTGATGGATGGTTCATGTCTCTTACAGATGAACCTAAGATCTGGAAGTGGGAGCACCAGTTTGGGGGCGGCTAACAAGGGCCAGGGTGATAGTGGCCGGGCCGTTGAGCACGGCAGCGGGGGAGGTCAGGGGGTCCCACCTCTGGTTCCTCATCCTTTTCCACCGCCGCCACCGCCTCCGCCGATGACCCCCGTAGAGATAATGGCAGAGCTATTGGCTACTCACCGAGAGTCAGCTGCTGCTTGCCAGGAGACAGCTCATGCCATGGAGATTATGGCACAGGCCGTCGCGGGCCTTGCCCATGGAGGTCCCAGGGGCAACGGTGGGAATGGGGGTGGTGCCTACCGTCCTGAGGGACAATCCTCTTATTAGGACTTCCTCAAGACTCATCCACCCACGTTCACACCGTCTAAAGAGCCCCTAGAGGCGGAGCACTAGCTTCACACTATGGAGCAGAAGTTTCAACTGCTCGGAGTGACCGATGAGCAGAAGGTGTACTTTGCGGCCCAGCAGCTCTTGGGGTCCACAGGTGCATGGTGGGAAACTTTCCAGGCCACAGAGCTGCCAGATCATCCGGCAACATGGTAGGAGTTCTCCACCACCTTCAGAGAGTTCTTCATCCCTGCTGGTGTTATCAACCAGAAGGTGACTGAGTTTCTGGAGCTGCGCCAGGGGAACAAGGCTGTGATGGAATATGTGAACAAGTTCAACCACTTGGCTCAGTATGCTGGCAGTCAGGTGGATACAGATGACAAGAAGAGGGACCGCTTCTTTCGTGGTCTCACTCTCGCTCTTCTGGAGAAACTGTATCTAGGGAACTATCAGACCTTTGGGGCTCTGATGAACGCCGCCATTGTTGTTGAAGGTTTTCAGCGGGCGTCTCAAGCTGATTGGAAGAGGAAGCGAGGGGACACAGGGTCTTCTAGCCACCCCTACATTCAGAAGATTCAGATTGTCCGGTGGGGGCCCTATCAACCATCCGATGGGCCTTCGTTCTGGCAACCTCAGCAGACGTCGCAGACTTCCTCCACTCAGTACCGTGCACCTCCGCAGCAGTCTCAGGGACATCAGGTCCCACCTTGTCAGGGGTTTGGGAACATGCCAGGAGCTTGTTTCAAATGTGGCAAGGATGGCCACTATGCTCGGGTCTGTCCCTAGAACCAGCCCGCTCAGTCAGCCCAACCGTTCGTGAATTCTAGGCTTATCAAGAGGACCATCATTAAGAAGAAAGTGCCCAGCAGGTCTGGCCAGGTGAACTTCACAAATGCTCAGCAGGTTGTGCAACAGGAGACAGTTATGGCTAGTATGTTTACCATCGACTCCCATCTAGCTTTGGTGTTGTTCGATTCTGGTGCATCACATTCTTTCATGAGCATGGGGTTTGTAAAGTGGCATAACTTATCACTTATGGCTATATCATATGCCTATAAGATCCATATGGCGGGTTCACAAATGTTCATCAATACCCGCATGGATACATTAAGTTTGGTATTAGCCACCCACACTTACCGCCTACAGTTCATGATAATGCCGGGGCAAGGCATTGATGCTATTCTTGGAATGAACTGGTTGCGGGTGTATGGGGTAGTATTGGATATGAAGAGAAGTGTGGAGTTACGGCTTCCTTCTTCTGAGGATAGGATGTCCCTCATTATACCCTTAGAACCAGTCTTACCTATTGCTGCCTATGCTGAGGCCATTCCTGATCTTACCTCCATTCCGGTAGTATGTGAGTTCCCGGATGTTTTCCCTAAAGATCTTCCTGGATTGTCGCCGGACCGTGAGGTAGAATTCTCCATTAAGCTTGAGCCTGGTACTGCTCCCATCTCCCGATGCTCGTATCGTATGGCTCCAAGAGAACTAGCAGAAATGAAGAAGCAGCTGGAAGAATTGATGGCCAAAGGTTTCATCCGCTTGAGTTCTTCACCATGGGGTTGTCCGGCTATTTTTGTGAAGAAGAAGGATGGTACCTTGTGGATGTGTGTGGATTACCGCCCTCTTAATACGGTAACAGTTAAGAACAAGTATCCCTTACCCTACATAGATACTTTGTTCGATCAATTAGCTGGTGCCAAGGTGTTCTCGAAGATTGATCACAGATCGGGCTATCATCAAATCAAGATCAGGCCATAGGATATACCAAAGATAGCTTTCTCTACTAGGTATGGGCTATATGAGTACCTGATAATGTCATTTGGTCTTACCAATGCTCCTGCCTTCTTCATGTACCTGATGAATTCAGTCTTCATGCCGGAGCTGGATAAGTTTGTGGTGGTTTTCATTGATGACATCCTGATCTATTCCAAGAATGATGAAGAGCATGCCCGACACCTCTGGATAGTACTAACTCGACTAAGGGAGCACAAGTTGTATGCTAAATTCAGCAAGTGCGAGTTTTGGTTAGATCGAGTGCAGTTTTTGGGGCATGTGTTGACACCTGAAGGCGTTTCTGTAGATCCCAGCAAGGTGCGAGATGTATTGGATTGGAAGTCTCCCAAGTTTGTACACCAGATCTGTCAGTTCCTTGGTCTAGCTGGATACTATCGGTGTTTCATCCCTGATTTCTCCAAGATAGCCCAGCCCATGACAAAGTTGCTCCAGAAAGAAGCTAAGTTTGATTGGAGTCCAGTTTGTGAAGAAGCTTTTCAATCTCTGAAGACTTTTCTGACCACTGCTCCTGTGCTAGACCAACCAGATATTGATAGACCCTTTGATGTATAATGTGATGCCTCGAAGACGGGGTTAGGGTGTGTGCTTATGCAAGATGGGCGTGTGATAGCTTACGCTTCACGTCAACTAAAGAAGCACGAGGTGAACTACCCCACTCATGACTTAGAGCTGGCTGTTGTGGTCCACGCTCTGAAGATTTGGAGGCATTATCTGTTGGGCAACAAAGTGCATATCTTCACAGACCACAAGAGCCTCAAGTATATTTTCACTCAGTCTGAGCTGAACATGAGGCTAAGAAGGTGGTTAGAGTTGATAAAGGATTATAATTTGGAAGTTCATTATCATCCAGGAAAAGTCAATGTGGTAGCTAATGCTTTGAGTCATAAGTCACATTAGGTTGAGGAGATACCCTTGTCTCTCCACCACACAGAGGTGTTAGCTCATATTGCATTAACCTCAGAGTTGCTGGAGTAGATTATTCAGGAACAGAAGGAAGACTCCGAAGAGATTCCTCACATCAGGAAGTTGATGGCTGAAGGGCGTGGCCCTCATTTTAGCATTGATGAGTAGGGTGTCGTGAGATACAAGAATAGACTGGTGGTTCCATCTAATAAAGAGCTAAAAAGAAAGTTTTTGCATGAAACCCATCATTCCAAGGTATCTATCCATCCTGGCAGCAACAAGATGTACCATGATCTGCGCCAACTGTACTGGTGGTCCTACATGAAGCAAGATATTACCCAGTTTGTTGCAGAGTGTGATACTTGCAGAAGAGTCAAGACAGATCATATGCGTCCTCCTGGATATCTACAACCCTTGCCCATTCCTGTTTGGAAATGGGAGGATATTTCCCTGGATTTCATTGTGAGTTTACCCCGTACCTCCATGGGTTTTAATTCTATCTGGGTCATTGTGGACCGTCTCACCAAGTCTACCCACTTCCTTCCGGTGGATACTAGGTACACTACCAGAAAGTATGCGGAGATATACTTTGATCAAATTTTGAACCCTACATGGAGTTCCTCTTACTATCATCTCTGATAGAGGGTCAGTTTTTATCTCTCGTTTCTAGGAGAAACTCCAGGAATGTCTGGGTACTCATCTCCTCAGAAGCTCGGCATACCACCCACAAATTGATGGTCAGACTAAAAGGGTAAACTAGGTGCTCGAAGATATGTTGAGAGCTTGTACCATTTCTTTTCCTGAGAAATGGGATAAGTGTTTGAAGTTGGCTGAGTTTTCATATAATAATAGCTACCAAGAGAGTATCCGAATGGCATCGTTTGAAGCTTTATACGGGCAGAAATGTAGAACGCCACTGAACTGGGTTGAAGTAGGAGACCGTGGGTACTTCAGGCCTGATTTCATAAAAGAGGCTCAAGAGAAAGTCAGTATTATTCGCGACCACTTGAAGGCAGCTCAGAGCCGACAAAAGGCTTACGCAGACAAGCGAAGAAGGCCTTTGGAGTTTGCAGTTGCGGATTTTGTGTATCTCAAAGTATCTCCTATGAGAGGGGTTCATCGGTTTGGTGTCCATGGCAAGTTAGCCCCTCGGTATGTGGGTCCATACAAGGTGTTGCAGCAATGTGGCCCCGTGTCTTATCGCCTCTAGCTTCCTGAAATTCTCTTAGTAGTTCATAATGTGTTTCACGTCTCACAATTGAAGAAATGCCTACGGGTTCCTAAAGAAGTAGTGGAAATTGAAGGACTTTCGCTCCAACCTGATCTGTCTTATGTGGAGCAATCTATAAAAATCTTGGATGAGAAGGAGAGAGTGACCAGGAACAGGGTGATAAAATTCTACAAGGTGCAGTGGCAAAATCATTCAGAGGGCGAAGCCACCTGGGAGCAAGAGAGCTACATATTAAAGCATTGCCCCCACCTTCTCTCTAGTTCGGGTAGTTAGTGATGTGTCAAAAATGTATTCCCCTATCTCTTTCTCACACTAGGCACATGAAATCTTGGGTCGAGATTTTGTTTTAGGGGGGTAGATTTGTAACACCCTCTGTGTTACATTGTATTATTCCTGCTAAACATTTCATAAGCATCTGAATTATATGCATATGTGTATGACATGAATTATAATTTGGAGCCACATGTTCCCCATAGTTGTGCACGCTAGTAATGTGTGTGACATCCACATGGTCCGAGCCAAGTTACGTTTCATAGCCCGGTCCTTGTTTAGTATGGTGGCGGGAATTTTCCCCAATTCACCAAAATGCTATAGGACCTTAATCAAATTGATCGCGTAGGTGACCCGTTAGGTATCCGACCGCCCAACCTATTCCACCACACTGTCGTTCTCTCCTCACTGTGCCTTAATTTCAAATCATCGTGCCACCGGGTCCATAAGACCAGACGGACGCTTGAAACGGCAAGCCGACCCCACTGAGCATCTTGTAGCAATTGATTGCACCCCTAGCCCGACCTTACCCTCCCCGAGCACCCAGCACCGTAGCCATGACTTTAGATTGATAGCCGGCCACCACCACCATAGTCGTGCCATCACCGAGCAAGTAGTTTGGTGTGTTCGTGCTTTGCAAACAAGCTTAGACCACCTCCTTTAAAAGCCGTCAACGTGAAGGTATCCATGAGCACTCCACGGTGCTCGTCAGCTCATGTCTTTGGCTTTGCCTTCGTTGTTGCCTCACGAGCGCGCGCGCTTCCTTTTGCGGTGTTAAGGGCCATCGCCGGGGAGGGAGTTCGGGACAACACCCCTGTCCACCGTAGCACTTCCAGCCACCATGTTTTGTCTCTGAGGTAATCATCGGTCTCTTAGTTGAGTAGTAGGAGGTCGGGTGGCATGGCGTGGCCGATCTGTGCCCTTTGCCTTGCACGCCGTGATCTTGGCGCCGGGGCGTGGACTTCGCCAGTGGTGAAGGAGAAAGAGGAGGTATATAGTTGTAAAATGTTAGACACTGGTTGAATAGTGCCCCAGGGCTCATTTGGGATTACGTAGTGTTTCTAGGGGTGCCGTGCATAATTGTTTCGTGCTTGAGCATTCCCCGTCATGGACCGTTGGTTCACGCCACGCCGCCACATGGGCTTTGTGGTGGTCGTAACGATGCGCTGTGAGCGGGAAAGCGGGATGGGCGAACGGTCGCGTGTGTGGGGCTTGGGGGCGATTTGACGTTTCCTCAATTCCGATGAAATTAGAATTGTTTATTTATTACGGTAATGAACTGAATTTCGATAATTCGTAGTAAATTGCGTAGTTGTCCAAAAATAGTGAAACTAATTTTGATAGGTTCGCAAAAATACCATCTATTTGTTAGTGTAGTTAGTTCACAGTTTGTTGTTATGATTGTGGGTGCATAAATTATAATTAGGCAGCTTAGTATTAGGTAGATGGATATTTGTAGGAATTCTTATGGCAAATCGGCAATAGTTTTAGCTTTGAAAATTTTACAGTAGGTTCAATGGGATGTTAGGTACTTGATGTAAATTTTATAGCCTTAGAAGCTGGTTGCTAAATAAAGTAGTTATTACACTTGCTTTTACCGGGTCCATATATCGTGAAGTCAATATTAGGAGTAAGAATATCGGTAGTTGCTATAATAATCTTGTAATGTCGTATTTCAAACTTGTTATCGGATAGTTTAGCCTCATGGCGATTAGCACTAGCTTAGTAGTTAAATCGATGTACTGTTATTTTAAGCATTGTTGTTCTATTTCTAAGCATGGCATCATCATTTCATATAGATCACTTAACTGGTAGATTTTTGTGCATGTGGTCGGTGGCCGAATATGACGAGGTTATCAAGGAATACGAGGAGGAGATCTGAGCACTCCACGGAGGAAGTCTAGGAGCCTATTGGTATCGGCTTTTTTGATTCCTAAGCACCTATCCAAGGCAAGCCCCGGTGCATAACCCCTATTTTCAAATGATCACTGAATATATATATGATGTGCATTTACGTTACAGGCATTTGATGGAAACTACATACATAAATATATCTACCCATGAGTCCTACTAGTATAGGTCGAGTAGCTGCTATGCTCAGGATATCAGTAGCGTGAGTAACCTGCCGTTACTCGCAAATAGGTGATAAAATATGAACATTTATGATAAAATGATGGAAAGGTAAATGGTGACCGGGCAGGGATATGGTTTGGGTCTTGGTGGGTGTAAAGGGTTGTGTCCTGTGGCCAACAGGGCATAGCTCGGTTACACTTTTTTCCTATCTGTGTCGATTAAGGACTGGTCATTGCATATGACTCTAGGCAAGTCATAGATTATTGTTCTGAGCGCATACATGGGTATTGGCGCAGGGAAGGCCTGTTGCTCTCTTGTCGTGGATCCGGCTCTTTCTGGACCGACTGATGGGAAGAGGAGGTGGTGGAGGTCCTTGCACCACACTGAGTCCGGAACTCAGGATGTGGGGGCTTGGAGTCCAAGTTTGGACAGGGACCTAAACACCTGGGACAGGAGGGTGATGGGTTAGTCCTGCTTGTGCCTTGGGTACAAGCGGGACGTGTGTTTTCGGGCACCCAGCTAGGCACATTGATTCGCGAATCGCCGGGGGATCCGGTACGGCTTGTCTGCTGTTTAGTACCGTAGTAAGAACTGAAAGTGGAGAAAGAAGAAGAAATATAACTGATTGCTCAACCCTTGCTTGAAAGTAGACAGATGCTTATATAGACTGGCTAGATGATAACTTAATACAACTGATAATAATACATAAATAAGGACTCACTATTAGTATTGCTTTCTGCTTAAGAAAACCAGCAAACCATAAAGCCTATCATATCCCTTAGAATCGGAAAATTATTCCCATTAGTCGGGTAAGTCTTGCGAGTACATTGTGTACTCAGGGTTTATTTACCCCTATTGCAGGTGATGCTTGAGGAGTACCTTGTGTGGAGGATCCTTCTGGTGGGCTCAGACGGAATCCTCGCTACCTTATCGCTAGATGTTATCTTTTTAATATTCCGCTGTTTATCATTCCGCACTCTGTATTTGGTATTGTAATAATATACTTTTTAAGAAACTCTAATGTATGAAATGGACTTGTGTGTAACTCGTTCTCATTACTGGATCCTTGGAAAAAATGTGGATCTTTCGGGTTCTCCCTCGGGGTGTGCCCGACGGACACTGCTCGCTGTAGTTGCTTTTGGGGTGCTTAGTGTCTGGAGAAAGACGAGCGCCTCCGTAAGTACGCTATTTCGGGTGGTTCTGCCACAACCATGTCTTTCCATGATCTGAGACTATCCTTTGACTTGCCCGTGTCCATCAAGGTAGCCATGAGACTCTCAAAGACATTCTTCTGCACGTGCATCGCATCAATGGCATGGGGGACCTCCAAGTCTGGCCAATAAGGCAAGTACTGAAAGAAGATCGATTGCTTCTTGAATGGTACGCCTTTGATGGGAGGTGTGCTTCTATCTCTGATCGTTCGATCCGGATTCTTCTTTCCATAGACGACGTGTATGTTTTGGACCATTCTGAACACATGTTCTCCATTACAACGTCTCTCTGGAGGGGGTTCATCCTCCAGGATGTTGCCATAATATCTTAGGTATAATTTGTCGCGGTACTTGTGACCTATCTTTAAGAAGCGTCGATTCCTTATGTAAACTATCTTCCTGGATCCATCTAGAAACAACCATTTAGTACCATCCAAACAGACTAAGCATCCGGTCTTGCCTTTGAACTGTCCAGACAGGGCAAACAATGCGGGGTAATCATTGGTAGTAACAAATATTATTGCTTTGCATATGAAGTCCTCCCGCCGAAATGCATCGTACATCGGCTCCCCATACCTCCATAGCCTCTCCATTTCTTGCATAGAGGCTCCAAGAACATGTCTATATCAATGCCTGATTGTTTAGGGCCGGAGATAAGAATGGTGAGGAGAAGGTACTTCCTCTTCTGACACAAATACGTTGGGAGGTTGTATATGGTCAAGATGACTGGCCATGTGCTGTGGTCGGTCATCCTCTCATTGAAGGGATTCATTCCATCGGTGCTCAAGCCGAACCGTACATTCCGTGGGTCATCACTGAATTCTGCTTTGTACTTGGCATCGAACGCTTGCCACTGGCTACAATCGGTCGGGTATGCGATCGTATCATCATCCACCTTGTGCTCATGATCCCATCATGTCATCAGTGTGGCTTCCTTAGGGTTTAGGAATATACGTCTCAAGCGGTCGGTCACTGGCAAGTACCACATAACCAAGGCAGGAATTCTTCTCTTATTTGCATCGTTGCCTAATGGAGTTTCCTCTGGGGGCTGAGATTCTTGCACCACCTTCTTCCCACCCTTCTTCCTCTTTCCTATGGAGGCTTCCACCCCACTTTGAAGGTCATTATTCTTGTACCGACTAGCCCCACACCTAGGACATGTATCTAAAGTCTCGAACAATGTGCCATGCTGAAAAAGGATACAGTGGTTGGGGCATGCATGGATTTTTTCAACCCTCAATATGAGTGGACTTATAACCTTCTTCGCTTGGTATGTGTTGGCGGGAACTGTGTTCGGCCGTGGGAGCAACCGTGACATGAGGCACAACAGATCATCGAAACTGTAGTCCGACCAGCCGTACTTAGCCTTTAGGATGAGTAGCTCAAGCACAAAACGTAGCAGTGTGAAGTATGTCGGACAGCCCTTCTCAGCATCATACACAATCTTCTTCGATGCTTTTGTCACTCTCTCAAGATTTTCTAGACCTCTCTTGCTCTTTTCTAATATTTCTGGTCCAAAGGCTCCAAGCATTTCGTCCAAGTTGTCAGCGTCATCTGCATCCCCCTCACGTGCCTCGCTATCATTGATGGCACCACCAGCATCATCACCACCTTGTTCATTGCCAAAGCCACCACCTTGTTGATTGCCAAAGCCACCATCTTGTTGATTGTCATAGTCATGATTCATTAGTTGCTCAAGATCGTCTATGAATTGGGACAAGTATGCTTGGGTTTCAGCTTCATCAGCTAGATCATCGTCGCTGTCATCAACAACCACTATTTCACTATGATGAATCCACACTGTGTAGTCCGAAATAAATCCTCTCATAATCAGTTGTTCTTTGATGGTACTCACATCTCGAAATGCAATAAGGTTCTTGCAATCTTTGCAGGGACAAATAATCGTGTCACTATTCTCTTTCAATGTCGTTGCATGCTTCTCTGCGGCTTTGATAAATTTATCCACCTCATCACGAAAAAGAGCGTCGTGTCTTAACAAACCATACATCCAAGAGTTCCTGTAGTCCATCTTATATAAACAAAACAACCAAATAAAGAATATTACTCGAGAATAATTGTATATACCTGAGACACGCACCATGGTAGTAGAGGATAGTTAATTAATTGACTATTAATGCATAAATATTTTAAAATATAAATTAATTGGTTCAAATAAACAATTTCAAAGAAAACAATTAGCAACATTTAATATTTCATCCACTACCTTTCATGCAAACTACATTTTAATTTCATGGTAGAGGATAATTAATTAATGACATATTTATCCATAACTAATTAAAAACACACATTATAGAAAGGAATCAAAATAAATATTAAATGATAATTAGTAGCCATGGTAGAGGATATTTTACACATTAGCAACAATTAAAATCTTACACATTCACCTACATGCAAACCCTAGTCACATAAAGAAAAATTTGAAAAAGAAAAAAAAACAAAATCCAAGATCTAGATCTAGATATAGGGTTTCATGACATATGCACCAAACTTCACTAATACTACACTAAAATCAACAAAGATGTACTAACAAAGGGTGCAATCTTTCTTCCCTACCTAATTTACCCTAGTATAGTAAAAATTAGGGTCCAATTTCACTCATAACTAGCTCAAGCTCCATGGAAGAAAGAGAAAACCAAAAATTAAATTACTCACTAACCAACAAATTAAACTTCAAATAAAGAGTTGGAGAAGCATTTTCTTACATTTTATAGTCTCTCCGCCAAAGGATTTGAGATCAAAAACTCCCCCTTAGTAGAGTAATTTTTAGGAGGAGCATAAGGCCTCTCAACCTTTTTTTAGAAGAGTGTATCCTAAGGTGGAAGAAGGGGTGGCTGCTATTTATTCGTACGCCATCAGTAGCGGCGGCTAGTGATTCAACCGCCCCTACAGTAGAATAGCAGGAGCGGCTGGTGGCAGCCGTTCCTATAAATGGGCACTGCAGGAGCGGCTGGTGATTGAGCCGCCCCTACAGATCAGCCCCAACTGTAGAGGAGGCTCAGGTTACCAGCCGCCCCTACAGGCTGCTGGGGCCCAATAACACCCTCTACAGTAAAAATGTTCATGTCCCTAGTGTGAGAACTTGGCGTAGTGATTGAAAGATTTGTAAAAGCATAATCGATAAGATCGTAAATCCTAAATCACGCGGGAATTCTCGTGCTTCGGTTGGTGCACCTCACAGGATCATAGGACTAGCTAAAATAGTTTCTAATATTGAACGGATAGAATCGAGATTCTTACGGCACCAGAAGCCAGGTGTCTTAGATTTCGTAGTGTCTTGATTTCGTAGTGAAATATGCTGGAAACTAAGGCCCCGTTTACGTCAAATTTTTTTTGGATTTTGGTTCACTATAGCATTTTATTTGTATTTGATAATTAGTGTTTAATTATAGACTAATTAGGTTCAAAAGTTTCGTCTCGCGATTTCTCACCTAACTATGTAATTAGGTTTTTTTTTCGTTTACATTTAGTACTCCATACATGTACCGTAAGATTCGATGTGACAGATACTGCGAATTTTTTTTTGAAATCTAAACAGGCCCTAAGATCACCGGTGCTGCAGAATCGACGTCCATGTTGTCACGCTCTGATCGACTCTTGGTACACCAAGATCGGTACACACGCTACGCGGTTCAGCCGCTCACGCAAGACGGCAAGAGACATCGGCCACACCAGTGAAGTTGTACACACCACACCTCCCGTCCTGCTGGCGCACCGATTTTTTTTTTCAGCCCTTTTTTTCAAAGATTTTTACAAATAGGCTCCTAATAGTATCCTTTAAAAAAATAGACCATGTTTTCGACACCGTGACAATTGGTGCCGAGCTTATACGTCTCAGCGCCAAAACAATTGGCGCCGTGGATCTTGACGTCGAGCTCGGCGCCGTAGATCTTGGCACGCCGAGCTCGGTGCTAATAGATACGGCTCGGCGTCGAGAAAATTGACAAATTTTAATTTTTACCATGACTTGGATATTGATTAATGTGGCTACTTACTATTTGATCACTTAAAATAATCTAGAAATACTTAAGATAAAAAATTTGCTCGACCAAATGAAACTACAGCATGTCCGGGCGACACTGTACAGAGCTCGGCTCCTACAGTATGGCGGGGCGATGTAGGGCTCGACTCTATGCGTCTATTGCATTGCTAATCGGATATGCATCGGTGCATTCAACGAATCGTACGTGCATGTATAGGCATATAAGCATGGACGCAACACACCTCACTTGTAAGCACGTCATGACCTGTAAGCATGTGAAAATATGGCTAAGTCTAGAATTTATGATCGTGGCTAAGTCTGATTTTTTACCGTGGCTAAATCCAAATTTGACGAGACTTGTTTTGTTGTCATCTCCTAAGAGAGTATTAAAACTCGTAGTATGGTATTAAATTGAATTGTTATACAAATTTAGAAGATAAAATATCACAAACATATCAATTCACTACCGTGATAAAGGAATTAAAAAGATTTAGAGAGGCTAAAACAACGTCATAATTCAAACAGTGTTAAAGACTGATTTAGGTTTAGATCCAAAAGCAAAGTTTACTATACTCAACTCAAACTACAATTTCTATTAAAGGTCAAACTTTATATCTAGAAAAAGAAACTGTTTTACCATGTTCAAAATAGCATCATGAAAAAAGGAGTTAACTATTGATCTAACACTTAGAAGCTTTTTAGGCTAGTTCAAAAACATAAACCCTAGATTATTTTTTATCTTAAGTATTTCTAAACTATTTTAAATGATCAAACAATAAGTCACTGTGTAAAAAAATCTAGAGTTAGCCATATTTTTCAATATTCAAGTCATGGTAAAATTAAAATTTGTCAATTTTCATATCTCGGCGTCGTGGATCTCGGCGCCGAGCTCATGCCACGTCCGCGTCATGCAAGCAGCCACGTCAACGACATGCAGAAAATGACCCTGAACCTCGGCGTCAATTACTTTGGCGCCAAGACATGTAAGCTCGACGCCAATTATCACAACGGCGAGAGGTGAGGATCTATTTTTTAAAAAATACTATAAGGAACGTATCTGTGAAAATCTAAAAAAAAAGACTAAAGGCGTGTTTAGTTGGGGAGAAAGTTGGAATTTGACAACTGTAGCACTTTCGTTTTTATTTAACAATTAGTGTTCAATCATGGATTAATTAGGCTCAAAACGTTCGTCTCGCGATTTCTAACCAAACTGTGTAATTAGTTTTTTTCATCTATATTTAATGTTTTATGTATGTATCATAAGATTCGATGGGATGACTACTGTAACAGTTTTTAGAATTTTTTTTTAACTAAACACGCGCTAAAAAACAAAAAAAAATCGGGCTGGTGCACCCGCTCCCCACGTGCCCCACCCGAAACGTCCCAAGAAAAAGAGGAGAAAACCCACCGAAAAGTCCACCCACCTCCCCCTGCTCGCTCACGCCCCCCAACACGCAACGCAACGACTCCCCCTCACAAAAACAGGGGGCGCCAAAAAGAAAAAAAAATAAAGGAAAAGAACGCCGACGGGGAATGGGCAAGCAGCAGCAGGCGCCACCAGCGCGGCGGTCCCCGGCGATGTCGGCGCCTCCGCCGCCGAAGCGCCGCAAGAAGAAGGGCCGTCCATCCCTCCTCGACCTCCAGAAGCGGAGCCTCCGCCTGGAGCAGCAGCTCCAGGAGCAGCAGCAGCAGCCCCAGGGGCGACGCGCCAACCGCCGGAGCGCCGGCTCCGCGGACGAGGACGACGACGGGCCCGCCTCCGGCTCCGGCCGCCGCGAGAAGAAGCTGCGCCTCGTCATGGGCCTCCACGACGGATCAGCCAAGGTGGGCGCCCCTCTCCCCCCTCCCCTCCCTCGATCTGAGCCGAATCCGACCCAATTCTGTCGATCCCGCGCGGAATTTGCCTAATTGGGGGCCCAGGCCTCGGGCCGCGTACGGATCTGCGCAGCCGCACGCCGCCCGAGGAATTTTCTTTGCTATTTTTGGCATGAAAAGGCAGCATTTATTTATTTATCTCCGTAGCGATGGGCACAGTGACGCAGTGGTCAACTCCGCTCCGCTCAGACCACCCTGAAAGGCGAGAGTTCTCCCAAGGATTTGGAATAATCCTAAACCCTCGCATAGTCTCGTCGTGGCAATAATTGGCGCAATTTTTTAAACGCCCCAGCTCCGAGCTTTTAAAGGCGTGCGCTTTTCGGGTTTGGTTTTTGTCAGCTTCTCGCTCGCCAAATTCCACTGCATTTAGCGCTCTCGTTAGATCTCTGTACTTGGTAAATGGCCCTGGTAAACGAAAGCTTACCCCACCTTTTATGCTGCTTTTTTTTTCCTATTCCGGGGAGGTTTTCGATGCTCGTAAAGATTTTAATTTCGTATGTTCTGTTTTTAAATTTCTTTTTATCTTAACCGCTGCTGCCGCAGGGAGAAAAGACGAGGAAAGCGACGGATGGGCGTGAAGGTTGGTGCTCCTTGCTCCGTGGCATTTACTCTCAGATTTCCGCAGGCAAAAAAAAATATACCTGGACAAATGTGCACAAAGATGCCATTTTTAATTCTGTTACTGTTGGAGGCAATCCAATTTTCTCGTCTTTAATTAATGCTCGTGCCTCTGTTGGCCCTGTGCTCATGGCTTGGATTTGTTCATTCGACAGAGCCGTCAGATTCCGGGCCCACAACACCTTTGCCGAACAAAAAGTTGTTGCTCTTCATCCTTGACAGGCTACAGAAGTGAGTTGCTGTGCTCGTTGCTTGTTCTTCTTTCAGCTCCCCATTCTCAGCTCCAGGACCTCTCATCTTTGTGTATCCTGGTTTCTTGCAGGAAGGATACCTATGGTGTATTTTCAGAGCCTGTTGATCCCGAAGAGGTTTGTTTGCTTTAGAAGTGACGATACTATATGTTTGTTTTCTTTGTTTCGATTTTCGAAACTGCTGATTTACCTGTTCATGTCCAATTATGGCCAGCTACCTGACTATCATGACATTATAAAGCATCCAATGGATTTTTTGACAATACGGAAGAAGCTCGATAAGGGGGCCTATTCCAACTTGGAGCAATTTGAGGTGGGTTACAGGATTTGTTTAGATTGATGTTTTTTTTTATTGGATTTTCCTTCAATCAGCCAGCAAACTGTGGCTGTTTGCTTTGTAATAGCTAGTAATAAGCTGTTATCCTTTATTCAAAGCTTGGTCAGTTGCCACTGGGACCTCTTGCTCTACGCCTCTTCCCTGGTTGCATGTTTTAGGAGCTGATGTTTAGTCTCATGGACATCTGGCTTTTCCTGTTAGGTATTGTCTCTGATGGAGTTCCATGTGTACTGAATCCCATAACTCCAGACCTGATTTTTCTTGGCAATATAATCACGTTCTAGATTGGTACAACATATATATTTTATCTTTGTAAATTCTCTTATCAATTAATTAAGGAATGTAAATTTTAAATCAAGTTTACTCTGGTAATGTTCTTGTTTGAGTGAAGCACTTACGCCTAGGTTCTATTTTATTGGTTCCATAAGAGCAGTTTTACTAGCAAAAAGTTTGTCCAACGCTATGTTTGCATTCAGTGACCTATCCAACCCAGTAGCTTGAAGGGAAGACCTGTTTCTTGTTCGAGATTTTGCGGTGTATCCTTTACTTATTTTTCAGCAGTTTAAGCATTGAAATTAACATCTGATATAGACTGAGACAGAGCTGTACTAAGTTAGCAGACAACCTATTACCTTCCTTTTTTTTTGTGATTGTGTTATGGGCCCTAACTTTTCTCAGGCATGATTTCTCTGGTTTCTGCTTTTCCAACTATCTGGCTGAGTTTAATTATATATATATATATATATATATATATATATATAGTTACATTTATTCTGCTGATGTGCCTAGAAGAAACTCTCAAATACTCTGAGGTATCCTATGTTAATTTTTGTTTGATGCAATGTAGGATTGCGAACTTAACAGCATGGTCAATAACAGAAGATTTTACACATTAGAAACTTGCTAAGAGAACACTGCTATATGTCATTTGACCACCTATTGTACTTGCACGAGATCATCTAAGGCAGCTGGGATATCAATGTTCTCTTGCAAGTTTACACACTAGAAACTTGCTAAGAGAACACTAATATATGGTTCCAGACATATAACTAGGCAGGAAAGTGCAGTATTCTGTTCGAAAATATATGAGCACAAGAAGTGCACATTATACAATGTAATCTTGTAAATGCAGTTGGGTTTTTTATTATGGTAAAGATGGTTAACACGCTGTTAGAAAAGATGAAATGTCCTTATCTCTTTAGAAGAGATGCCTTGATGCATTTTTAGAAGTACATGACAAGACGGGGATGGACTCGTACACCATATAATGTGTTAAGTTCAAATATCACCTAGGGGTTTAAAGTTCTAGTAGATGTGTAAAAAGTTACACAAGCACCGTGCTTGGTGCTGCCTATGTTACTTTTGATAGGATGCTTTCAATTGAGAAAGCTCGTTATTTGAATAAAGGAACACTCTAAATAACATACGTCCTTCCCTTTTGCAAGTCATTCATGCTGTACTTTGGAAGGTGGTATATTAGATAATTATAGATGTTTGCTCTACATAGGAAGCTGTACCTCAGTTGCTATTTCATTAGTTATTATTAAGTATGTTGGACCTAAGTTGGAATAATGTGTTGTTTGAAAGATGAGGCAGGCATTTGGTAAAATGATATGAATACCTTTGTAATGCCTGAACAGGACACTATTCTTTAGGTCACCATTTTGCAGCTTTTGGCTAATGAATTTACTTCTAATGCTGACTTGCTACTTGATAAGTATCTGATGTGTAAATACTGCTATAACATCATGGATTTGCCAACATGCATTTTCGCCACCCATTCGACTGTGTTGCATTGCATGGAACATCATTAATGCAAGCCATTTTTATCCCATAATCTTCTGTGTTCAAACATCTTTGTCTTAAGAATGAATTTGCTAGTCAGCGCACATTTGAGTACTGGTGTGCTACTGCTTGACCAAAACTGCACTGTACCATGTGTATTCTCAGTGCTTGTTGAAAGCAATTACGCCTTTCGTGCAGTCATGCTAGAGAATGTCACATTTTTTCTGGAACGAATTTGAATATTCGGTATTGCTTTTATTATTCCTGCAGTTCTGCTGCAAAGTACTATTTCTTTCCTGGCCTCAGAATGCTACTGACGTTTTATCAAGCTCATTCAACTTGACTGAAATTTCGATTTACAGGATGACGTGTTCCTGATAAGCTCCAACGCAATGTGCTACAATTCACCAGATACAATATACTATCGACAGGTCAAACATTAAGCCTACATGTTATGATCTTTGAATATAATTATGAATTATGGTGTATTTAACATCCATATGCATGTGTAACAGGCACGAGGTATTCAAGAGATTGCTAAAAAGGATTTTGAGAATCTTAGGCAAGATAGTGATGCCAGTGAACCAGAACCGGAACCAGAACCCGAGCCGGAGCCAGAACCGGAAGAACCAAAGCCACAGCCTCGCAGGGGCAGGCCTCCAAACAAGAACAATGCCAAACAGAAAGTTGGGAAGCCACCAGCAGAACGTGCTACTGCAGACTTTTCTGGTGCAGCACTTGCTACTGTGGCAAATATTGGACGCCATGCACAGGCAGATGTTGATCTGTCACGAAGAGTAATGGATAAAGCCATTGCAGATGTTCTGAGAGCTTCTTTTGCCAATCGAAGGAATGAGCACAACTGGTCTGGCGAGCGGAAATTTGAAAGAATTGAAGATTACTCAGGTTTTAACTTATCCCTTTTTTCCCTTGTTCCTTCAAAAAATGTATTTTGAAGGGTAAACATTTGATGAGTACTAACTGAACAAAGGACTAGGCATCCAATATGGCCAATTCAATTTTCTTTTAACCTTCGTCGTGGTCGCTCTTTTCTTCCAGGTTATGGGGGTACATGGTCCACAAAAATGGGAAAGAGGCCAATTCTGATGGAAGATAGTCGCCGAAGCACATATTATGAGACTCAACCATCCAGTTCAATATATGAGCTGCCGGTATCGTCCTCCTACAATGGGACTAAGAAGCTGCTAGTACCAGTTGAGTGTCCAATCCAAATTCTGTCCTATAAGTAACTGATGATATACTAATATAATTTCAGCCTCCTATTAACATTAGAGAACAGCAAGACACAATCGTCCACACTTTAACACAATGTTTTTTTTATCAGGTTGGGGTTCAGTTACAGCAGTCCTATTCCCGCAGCCTGGCACGTTTTGCTGCACAACTTGGTCCTGTGGGCTGGGAAATTGCATCAAGACGAATCGAACGGAGCCTTCCTCCTGGAACAAAGTTTGGTCGTGGCTGGGTAGGAGATGGTGAAACACCAAACTCATTTCAGCCACCTGTACTAGCTGAATTTTCAGAAACAATGACACCACCAAGCAGTATAGCAGCATCAGGTGAGCAGCCATCTATGAATGGCCCCCCTGCCACAGAGGCCTGTGCAGGCAACGTAAGCCATCCGGCGGGATCTCAACCACATGCTATGCCATATGCTTCTACCAGTACCAGCACAGCGCGGAGGATGAATTCTGAAGCATTAGCAAGCCAGCAATGTGGATCAGTACCACAGATATCGATAAACCGAGGTGAACGTGCTGTTGAGATGAAGGGCAACCCTAGTAATCTTCACGGACACCCGGCCATGCAGCAAACTGTGAATGGTTTCAATGCCGTTCCAGGTGCTGAACCAGACTATTAACTACACTCGTATGCTTAATGTTCCATTAATCTCATGCCCATTTTAGTTCGATGTTCATGACCCTTCAAAGCTTTCTGCCTTTTTTTAGGACCGATGATGTTCCCACCTGCGGCTCAACTGGTGGTGAATCAGATGCAGACACATACGGCTGATTGAGTAACAAGTAGACATTGAATCTACATTGTCAACATGACATTTGGATTGTGCCCGGTTCCAGTTCGTCCCGGGCACCAAGCGACAATGGCCTTGAGCCACACCCTGCCAGTGGCTTGGCACCCACCAACCTCAACATTGTGGGGTCTGGTCGCCGTTGATCCGTTGCGCCGCAACCCGATGCTGCAACTGTGAGCCTGTTGTGTAATTGCGTAATTAGTAATTAGGATGATAACGTGCATAGATGTGTCAGGGTGGATGTTGTAACAGAGTTGAGTTGCGGTTTGAAGATTTAGCGATTCTGAATGTGTAGTAGAAAAACCACAGGGGAAACGAAACATCTGTATAGATTATTCAGGATTATTTTTTAGCGTTTTGGTGGGTCGCGGATGCGACCGAGCATGAAATCGTGCGAATCAGATTGTCTGTTGTTTGTATACATCAATCTGACGGTGTCCCCGGATTGCAGGTACCACAATGTAGATAAGAAGTAGAATCACGCGGCAGCAACACGAAGATCTTGCCATTGATGGATAAGTCTTTGTGGGGCTTGTCTTTGTGGGGCTGCTGTATGGTGGTTATTAAGAACAACATCCTTGACTGAAGGACAGTATCTAGGACAGTATCTAGGGCTAGTATCTTAGACTCTAGGACAGCATCTTAGGACAGCATCTTAGAGGACAGTATATTAGTATCTTAGACTAGCATCTTAGACTAGCATCTTGCCATATGCTTGGCTGACTAGCAGCCTATAAATATGTATCCCCAATTCCTCAGGTTGGCATGGCATTTGTGTGAGTTTGTGTGAGAAATAGATAAGAAAATTGTCTCAACTCCTAGTGTCATTCTCTCTCGATGAGAGTAAGAATTCTCCTACTACCAAGAGTGAGAATTCAGCGACTAACAACTAGTATCGGAGCCGTATTATCCTCAGAGCTCTGAGCATCTCTGCTCATCTCCTCCCGACCATTCTATTTCACCCCAGTGCGGCAAGACCAGTGTCGCTCTGCTCACTCCCCATTGAGACGAAAGCGGCTTCGTCTGGCAGCCCTCTCCCACGCAGTTAGTCCCAGTAGCGCGTCATGTCCATGAGGCGATCTCGGCCTTCAGTCGCCTCGAGCACTGTGGCGTCGGCGAGAGGCGAACTTGCCGCTTGCCAGCAGAGGAACGCGAGCGCAGCGGCGGCAGAGACCGGCTGGCGGCAACAAACCGAGGTCAGTAGCGGCGGAGTCGGGCGGCAGGCAGAGCGGAGGCGAAGCAGCATGGCGGTGATGGCGAATCGGCAGCGTCTGGCGGCGGCGGAGGTCGAGGCTTCTGCAGCTGGCAAAGATCGGCAGCTCCATTTCGGCGGCGACACACCGCCGACGCGGACCTCGAAGCTGCTAGAGAGAGGAAGCGGCAGCGCTGGCGGCGTGATGGGCGACCGCGACGCCACAGCGTGGCGGCAGCCCGAACGGTAGCGGACGCTGGCGGGCGCTCTGGAGGAGGCGCGCACGGCGGTGGCGCTCCTGGGGCAGCGCTTGACGCCCACGGCGGCGGCAGCCGAGACAGCGGCGGCGCGCGGCGGTGGCGCTCTGAAGGAGGCGCGCCGCGGCGGCGGCGCTCTTGGAGAGGAAGCGCGCCGCGGCAGCGGTGGCGGACGGGTCGATGGAGAGCGCGGTCTTCACGAGCGGCGTGGCTCTCTCTCCCGGATCGGTACCGGCGGGTCGGGAGCGTGGCCTTCACAGGCAGCGTGGCTCTCTCTCCCCGGATCGGTACCGTGGTTACCACGGGCTCCAGGCTGTTGTCAGGGACGTCGGTCCCGGCGGTGGGTGGCCTACCCTCACCAAGACCAACTACGTCGAGTGGGCTGCGGTGATGAGGGTAAAGCTCCAGGTGCGGCACATGTGGGAGGCAGTCCGGTACGGCGACGGCGACTACGACCTAGATCGACGGGCGCTGGATGCTCTCATCGCTGAAGTCCCGCCTGAGATGCAGTTCTCGCTTACCAGCAAGCGGACTGCCAAGGAGGCTTGGGACGCCATCGCTGCGGCACGCATCGGCAGCGACCGCGCCCGCAAGTCCACACTGCATGCACTTCGCAAGGAGTGGGAGAACCTGGCCTTCAAGCCAGGTGAGGACGTTGATGACTTTGCTCTCCGTCTCAATACTCTGTTGTAGAAGATGGTGCAGTTCAGCGACGACACCTACGGCGAGGAGAGAGCTGTCGAAAAGCTCTTCCGCTACGTCCCCGAGAAGTACAAGCAGATGGCTCGCTCGATCGAGTCTCTACTGGATCTCTCCACGATGTCGATCGAGGAGGCGATATGTCGCCTCAAGGTTGTCGACAGCGATGAGCCACAGTCCCTCTCGGGGCCCATCACCACTGGCGGGAAGCTCCTTCTCACTCGGGAGCAGTGGCTTGCCAGCCAAGGTGACCGGAGGAAGGGGGAGCCTTCTTCCGCGATAGGCGGCCGCAAGCGTGGCAAGCCACGTAAGGCGCGCAGAGACGCCCAGGCCGAGGCACGAGGACGTGCCGAGGGTGATGCCCGTGGAGACGCCCAGGGCGGCGCCGCCGGTAGGCACTAGCCGGCACGAGACGATGCCTGCCGCAACTACGGCCAGCTTGGCCATTGGTCCAAGGACTGTCGACAGCCACGACGCGGCCAGGCCCACGTCGCACAGGCGGAGGAGGAGGAGTCGGCTCTGTTCATGGCACATGCCAGCATCGAGCTACCTCCAGCGGCACCGGCCGCAGCGGCTCTCCTCCATCTTGATGAGCCAAAAGCACACGCCCTCCTCGGCGACAGCTCCGGCAACGATAAGACTGATGGGTGGTGCCTCGACATCGGTGCCACCCATCACATGACCGATCGACGGGAGTTCTTCACCGAGCTTGACTCTAGCGTCTGAGGCTCCATCAAGTTTGGGGATGCCTCCAGCGTGGAGATCAAGGGCATCGGCTCTGTCATCTTCACCACCGTGTCTGGTGAGCACAGGCTGCTCACCGGAGTCTACTACATCCCCGCGTTGAGGAACTCCATCATCAGCTTGGGACAGCTGGATGAGACGGTTCGAGCGTGGTGGTTGAGGACGGAGTCATGAGGATTTGGGATCGTCATCGTCGCCTTCTTGCCAAGGTATCTAGAAGCGCAAATCGACTCTACGTCCTTAACGTGCAGGTGGCACAACCCCTTTGTCTCGCTGCTCGTCGGGACGACGAGGCGTGGCAGTGGCACGAGCGTTTCAGGCACCTTCTCTTTGAGGCCCTGAAGCGGCTCAGTGCCATGGAGATGGTGCGAGGCCTGCCGTGCCTCGACCATGTGGAGTAGCTCTGCGACGTCTGTGTGTTGATGAAGCAGAGGCGACTCCCCTTTCCACAGCGGGCTAGCTTTCGAGCCAAGGAGAGGCTCGAGCTTGTGCACAGGGACTTGTGTGGCCCGGTGACACCGGCCACACCAGGAGGATGACGCTACTTCCTGCTGCTTGTCGATGACCTCTCCCGCTACATGTGGGTGATGGTCCTCGGCAGCAAGGGAGAGGCTGCGGACGCCATCAGGCGCGCGCAGGCTGCTGTGGAGGCGGAGTGCGGCCGCAAGCTGCGCGTGCTGCGCACCGACAATGGCGGCGAATTCACGGCGGCTGAATTCGCGTCGTACTACGCTGACGAGGGCATTCAGCGCCACTACTCCGCGCCGTACAGCCCGCAGCAGAACGGCGTCATCGAGCGGCGCAACCAGATGGTTGTGGGGATGGCTCGGCCCTCCTCAAGCAGAGGGGGATGCCGGCTGTCTTCTGGGGAGAGGCGGTGGTGACGGCCGTCTACATCCTCAACCGCTCACCCACCAAGGCGCTCGATGGTAGGACGCCGTACAAGGCTTGGCATGGGCACAAGCCGGCGGTCTCCCACCTGCGGGTCTTTGGCTGCCTCGTGTTCGCCAAGGAGCTTGGCCACATCAGCAAGCTCGACGACAGGAGCACTCCGGGAGTGTTCATCGGCTACGCGGAGGGCTCGAAGACCTACCGCATCCTCAACCCGAAGACACAACGTGTGGGCACGGCGCGCGATGTTGTGTTCGACGAAGGGCGAGGATGGGCGTGGGACAAGGCAGTGGACGACGGCTCGGCTCCGACGTACGACGACTTCACTGTCGAGTACGTCCACTTTGAGGGAGCTAGGGGAGTAGGCAGCTCCTCTTCAGCGAGCACGTCTACCCCAGTCCCCGAGCCTCCACTGACCCTGGCGCCTGCTACTCCGACAGCACCACGCTCTCCAGCCAGGACCTCGGCTGCGATGAGTTCTTCGCCGGCTCCACCACAACCGGCAACGCCACGCACTCCAGCACCGACAGGCACCACTCCGGGCACGTCTACTCCACCACCAGCTCGTGTCGAGCACGGCTCGGTTGAGCTCGCTACTCCGCTCTCTCACGACGAGGAGCGCGTCGACGCGTACCACGATGGCGAGCCGTTGCGGTACCGCACGATGGAGAACCTTCTCGGCGACCAGCCGGTGCTGGGACCGGTGCCTCACGACCTGCAGGTGCAGTTGCACCTTGCGTGTGACGACGGCGAGCCTCGGTCGTTTGCAGAGGCCGAGAGACACGCGGCATGGCGCGCTGCGATGCAGTTGGAGATGGATGCGGTTGAGAAGAACCGCACCTGGGAGTTTGCTGACCTTCCTCGTGGTCACCGCGCGATCACCCTTAAGTGGGTGTACAAGCTAAAGAGGGATGAAGCCGGTGCCATCGTCAAGCACAAGGCTCGCTTGGTGGCATGAGGTTTCGTGCAGCAGGAGGGGGTTGACTTCGACGACGCCTTTGCTCCCGTGGCACGGATGGAGTCCATGCGACTCCTCCTTGCGCTAGCTGCCCAGGAGGGCTGGCGTGTTCATCACATGGACGTCAAGTCGGCGTTCCTTAACGGCGACTTGAAGGAGGAGGTCTACGTGCACCAGCCGCCGGGATTTGCGATCCCCGGCAAGGAGGGCAAGGTGCTCCGCCTGCGCAAGGCCCTCTATGGCTTGCGGCAGGCACCGAGGGCGTGGAATGCCAAGCTGAAGGGGATGGGCTTCGAGCAAAGCCCGCACGAGGCGGCCATCTACCGGCGGGGCAGTGGAGGAAATGCTCTGCTGGTGGGTGTCTACGTCGATGACTTGGTGATCACCGGCACCAAGGATGCAAAGGTGGCGGCATTCAAGGAAGAGATGAAGGCCACCTTCCAGATGAGTGACTTGGGGCCTCTCTCCTTCTACCTGGGAATCAAGGTGCACCAGGATGACTCCGGGATCACGCTTCGACAGACCACCTACGCCAAGCGCGTCGTTGAGCTAATTTGGGCTCACCGATCGCAACCTTGACTCTCACTCCGATGGAGGAGAAGCGAAGCTGAGCAGCGACAAAGACACGACGGAGGAGGTGGGCCTACGATCTGCGGCGTCTTGTGGGGAGCCTTCGCTACCTCGCCCACACTGCGGCTAGACTTGGCATTCTCCGTCGGCTCGTTAGTCGGTTCATGCACGGCTGACCAAGCGGATGAGCACCAGCGAGCTATGAAGAGGATCATCCGCTATGTTGCGGGGACTCTCGACCACGGCCTCTACTACCCGAGGTGCCACAGGCGGCACACTTCGTCGGAATGCAATGACAACGACCACCATTGGCGACATCGACACTAGCAAGAGCACGAAGCGGGATCCTCTTCTTCCTCGGCAAGTGCCTTGTTAGGCTGGCGATCGATCAGCGGCCGGTGGTGGCCTGTCCAAATTGTGAGGTGAGTACATAGCGGCCTCCACCGCTTTGACTTCGAGCGCTCTGGCTCGCCTGGACCGCTTGGTGATCTCCTCGGTAGAGACACTAGGGCGGTGGAGCTCAGGGTGGACAGCAAGTCCGCTCTGGCCCTAGCAAAGAACCCCGTCTTCCATGAACGCAGCAAGCACATCCGGGTGAGGTACCACTTCATCCGAGGCTGTTTGGAGGAAGGGAGCATCGAGAATGAGCTATATCAACACCAAGGACCCGACTTGCGGACTGCTCACCAAGCCCCTTGGGAAGATCAAGTTCCTTGAGCTCGCTTTCGAGAAGCAGGATGGTTCAACTCTCCCACAAGGCAGCGCACAAGACTTAGGGGAGAATGATGGATAAGTCTTTGTGGGGCTGGTCTTTGTGGGGCTGCTTTGCATGGTGGTTATCAAGGACGGCATCCTTGGTGAAGGGACGACATCTAGGACAGCATCTAGGACTAGCATCTTAGACTCTAGGACAGCATCTTAGGACAACATCTTAGAGGACAGCATATTAGCATCTTAGACTAGCATCTTAGACTAGCATCTTGGCATATGCTTGGCTGGCTAGCAGCCTATAAATATGTATCCCCAATCCCTCAGGTTGGCATGGCATTTGTGTGAGTTTGTGTGAGAAATAGACAAGAAAATTGCCCCAACTCCTAGTGTCATCCTCTCTCGATGAGAGTAAGAATTCTCCTACTACCAAGAGTGAGAATTCAGCGACTAACAGCCATGACAAACACATGCATGGATTCAGTCAATTCTCTAGAATAAAGCGATGGATCTAGTCGATGGTCGGTCGGGGCAGCTAACGGTGTGTTTGGTTGCCCGCATAAGGGCAAACCAGGCTCTCGGGATGCAGCCTGCTCATGTTTGGTTCTCTGGCCAACCTCCCAAGCTAGGCTCCGCTCGTGCAAAAGCCCCCTCCTGGCCTGGCTCGCGAGGAACGTCCAAATCGGCCGTTTTTCTTCAGCCTGGCTCGCTCTGTGCTCCCGCGAGCTCGCGCGCCTGGCGATTCCGTGCGCGGGGAGATGGCGTGAAGATCCTAGGGTTACCTCCCCCGTTCCCGCTATTCACCGCCTCTATATCTTCCCTCCCACCGCCTCCCTCTCTTCTTCTTGTCGCTCCCCGTCTGCGCCGCCGGTAAGCTCCACCTCCTCTTCCTCCTCCCCCCGGTGTTCTTGATGGATTCGTGGCCTCCTAATGCCTACCCTCTCTCTCAATTTATTGCAGGTGCCGTGGATTTGCGTCCTCTCGAAGCAAGTGAGTTTTTCCCCTTCTCTTTCTCCATTTTTTCTGTGCGATTTGAAACCCTAGGTCACCATTGTTTGTTGATCTCGTTGCAGGCACACCAGATCTGATTTCTTGGCTGTTATTGCGGTATGGATCCTTGTTCTTAGGTCTCATTTTTTTTCTTGATTTTTTCAAGTAAAATCCTATTTTGTGTATGCTAATCCTCTTTTCTTTGCTTGTGTGCTTGCATATCTGAGCTCCCTCACCTGCTGGGTTGGGCTTTTGCTGGTGCTGGTGCTTGTTGACGTGCGTATTTTGTATATCTACTCCCCCTCTCGCCTCCCCCCTAATATGTTGTAACACCCTAGGTGTTTGCCACCAGTTAAGCAATGGGTTTGAGCTCAAACATGGCATATTAAGTGATGATGAAAATGTTAAGGTCAAACCTATGGAAATGAGCCCCAACCTAAACGTGGATATTGCACCATTGCTTTACATATAGGCCCTTTTCAAGATATATGCTTGGCTGGTGTTATTGGAATATCTTCATGTGTCTCACATCAATACCCATCTATATTGATCCATGGAAAAGTTTCGTGAAGTTTGGAATCAAGAAGTCACATGAAATGACGAGTTATGTCCTTGCTTGAATTATTTTATAAAGTGAATGGAATTCTCGATCGTCAACCAAACCTTGCAACCTTGCCAAAATGACTCTAGATGAACTCTACAACAAAAGTCATGAAAGGTTCATGTTGGGCAAATGCCAAGAAAATGCTCCAATGGATCAAAAATGATGATTTAAGCTTCATCGTAATCCTACTTTGGTCAAAGTAGAACAGCAGGTTCTATACTAGTTTTGAGGTTGGACCTTAAATGAAAGTTGTAGCCCATATCATGTAGAACAAACTTTGTTTTTGGACTAAGAGCTAGATCATCTTGGAAGTCAGTCAAATCGAGGTCACAAGATTGAATTTGCTGCTGATTTCAGCACTTAGAAATATTCTAAGTCTAGAAATTCATGGACATCGGCATTGGCGTCTCGCGTTCTCCAAATTTTGTTAAGCAACTCAATTTGGTCCAAAGATAAAAGTTGGAGTGTACATGATGGCGAAGAGCATGTATAAGGATGGCACTCAGTTGACTTCATTTTGGCTATCAATTTTTGGAAATGGTTAATCGTCGTTAATGCAGTGACAATGCTATCTTGGAGTGTCATTAACCACTAATATGCTGCCCCAATGGCTATGGCCCTTGAATCAAGTTTGTGGAGCATCAGAAGGAGAATAATTTTGCTTCAAGGCCCATAGCCCAGTTCGGAGCAGAGATGGCCCAAAAACGGACCCCAAGTCGGGCACAGAGACGCACGCCACGTGTTCGTTGTTTTGTCTCCGTGGCAGCCATGCAGCAGAGCGCGCACTTCATTGCCGCCGCGCGTCCGACCTCTGCGCCACGCGCCGCCCTGCTCCCTGAGCCTCCAAATGCGAACGCCCGAGCTGCCCGAGCACTCACTCGTCTCCCCACTCTCCCTCCCTCGCTCTCTGGTGCTGCGCGCGCTCTAGAACGCGGCTGCCATGGTTGCCGCCGCGAGCTCGAGATTTGGCCGCCGTTGTTTCTTCGTCTCCGGCCTCCCTCCACCCAAATTGACCGCACCACCACCTCCCTCACCTCGCGCCGCAACTCCCGCACCCCTCGCCTGAAGCCACTCGTCGCTGGCGCGCCCTCACCACGGTGCCGCTCGGCCTAGGCCGCCAGCGCACGTGGCTGGGGCTCCACGCTCCACCTCGGGCTGAGCCGAGGCCACCGGCGAGTGCGCGCAGCCCTGCTCGTGCTCTGCCGCCATTCCTACGCCGCTGACGAGCCTCCTCCGGCCGGAAACAACGAGCTCCGGCGCATCCTCTGCTCCAAATTCCGTCAAGGGCTTCGCGCTCGAATTCGAGAAAAGGGAAGGTTCTTTCTGCGAAGTTGTGACACATGTGAATAGTGCTCAGGAGGACCTCTTCGCTGACGTTTGATTTATATTTTCCGTAGGGACCCCGATGCAAGATTTCCATTCCTTTTCTCTGGTTTTTACAGATTTGAATGCTCCACTTTGAAAATTCATAGTAATTCATACAAAAATCGTAAAATCGAAAATGAGGACTTTTTGGAATCCTTGTGAAATTGTCTATGCATTAGATCTATAATGTGGCATGTCTTAGTTTAAATATTTTGCTGTAAAAATAGATCTATGCAGCTAGATTCCTGTTACTTGCCATGTCTTGTGTTTTTCATAACTGCAGTTTTTATGCTCAAATAAATGTGAAAATTTTGTGAAGTGCTACTAAGGTGATTGTTGTTGTCTGGTAAAAATTTTAGGAGTTTAGGATTTATAGTTTAAGAGTTATAAAAATAACAATTGCCCTGTATTGCTTTGCTTCTACTCTAAACAGTTCTGCATGTTTGAATTAATTGGCTCTGTTAAGTTATGAATCATGACTTGGTGAAAATACATGAGTTGTGGTACTTTTCTTAAGCTTTCAAAAAATTTAAATATCATGATTTTTGGCTAAGTAGATCTTGAGTTATACTTGCTTAAATCTCTGTGGCTGTTTCTGCCCAAAACCAGAGAGGGTTTCCTTGTTCTTACTGTGGGGCCTTATTAATAGTATAATTAGCTTTAGGTGTTTACAACAAAGTTGTTTAGAATTTGCTAAGATTTCTAAAAAGTCTAGAACCACATTTATTGGACATGTATAACTCCATTTATAGCTATTTAAAGTGGCATGTCAGTTTCTGTCTATGTATTGGACAGAGATGCAATTATTGCATTAGTTGACCCTTCTAACTGTAAATCATCTTAATATGAGAATAACAAAGTTGTAGATAATTTATGTGTCTAGCTTCTGTTAAAATTTGGTGGTATTTGACCTTGTGGTTTGTGAGTTATGCCTGTTTGAAGTTGGGTTTCAGAAATGGCTGCTTTCTGTCAATTGTGGACCAGTTTCTGTAAATAGGTATAATTAACTTAGTTAACTTGAGAATCATGCTAAGAGGATTAAAGATGAATTGTAGAAAATTCCATAAGCTTTCCAGATTGTCTTGTTGCATGTCTTTTGGATTAGTACAACTCCTGTTATGAGTAAAATTAGCTGCTGCTGTTGCAGCCTTGACTATATGATTGTCGTGAATAACTGGTTTGTCTTGAATGCTTATGTGATGCATCTTGTATTACCATTCATCACATTCATACACATGCATCTAGCGCTAGAAACTGAATTTTCTGTTAAAACATCTAACAGTTTTTATGCTCAAATAAATGCTCCAACATCATGTTCTTCACGTGGTTCATACACATGCATCTAACTGCATCTTGTGTTACCATTCATCACATTCATACACATGCTCAAATAGATCTATGCAGCTAGATTCCTGTTACTTGCCATGTCTAGCGCTAGATGAACCACGTGAAGAACATGATGTTGGAGCCGAACCCGAAGACGATGTATGGAGGATCTATCCCGAAGATGGAAGGACTAAGCAAGTGATAGGACCTAAGACGTCACCAGGACGGTGCAAGCTAACTGAACTAACTTGTGTCGGATCCCAGGCAAGCCCCGGAGTATTATAAGTCTCCTAATTTATAAAAGCAATTCTTTCTATATATATGAGTTTATATATTATTGCATTAAGTTGTAGGAGTTGATTGAAACCGTTGATGCATTTATTACTATCCTTGCCTACCTTATTACCTTATTACCCTGTTAGGTCGGGATCGAATAACTGCTTAGCCTTGCTTAGACCGGTAGCAATCGGTGATATCCGTTCACCTACATTATAGGTGGTTACTGGAAGAATTTAGCTATGGAAAGAATGATATCCTGGAAGTAACCATGTGTGATGGATAATTGGAGACCGGACAGAAAAGTTGGAGGCAATCAGACAGGGTTCTGGGGTGCTGTTAGTTTCCGTCTGTGTCGATTAAGGACCAACGTTGTTGGCCCTCGAGTCATGTTGAACGCATGCCTTACATTTAGCTGGTCGGATAAAGTACCTTCCGACCGTGAAGCTGAGAGATTATTCGGGCCGAGTAGATTGCCCGCAGCGCACTATGCCGGAGCAGGTGTGGTAGGATACGGGGGCGAGATGATAAGACCAAAGTGCAGTCGGTCGGCCCCCGGGTACATGTGGTTCCTGGCAAACTCGAGACTCCTGGATAGTTGACTCGGTGATCAATACCTCACTTTAGCGGGTGAGTGAGGTTTGTGTAAGGAATAAATCACCAGCTGGTTAGGAATCGATTCGAATCGCCATCGCTCCTGGATAGTGAGCACTTGACTCGAGTCACGGCATCGTAGTAATTATTATGGAACAATGATGGTTATCTGGATGGTATGAGATATGCTAAATCTAAATTGGTAACTGGATGTTATTGGTTAATCAAGTGATTGCTATAGTACAGGTGTTTACCTAGATGGATAGGTTATAATAAAGATGATGCAAAGTACTTAAAATGGTTTCTTCATGATAGCTTATGCTTTTCGCAAACGAGTCAGCTAGCCCACTAAAGAAAGCCTTGCATAATCCTTGGTGTCATTTTATTTCTGGTTTACGACGGGTAAGTCTGGCTGAGTACATTCGAGTACTCCCCACCTTGTTGCAGGTGAAGTTCTCGACCTGTTGATGATGGTGGCTAACCACCGGTGGGCTCGGTGACTCTATATTTACTTCTCACCTATATGCTTTTGTCTGAGGATGTCACTTATGTTAGCAATGTATTTGGAACTTATATTAATGTAATCATTTGAAAGCTATATTATTTTCAATAATCGGTATTGAAACCCAAACTTGTACTATTATTTGTGAACCCATTTGTAACATTATTTCTGCTGCAACTCTGTGTATGTGATGTGTATTTGCTTAATCACGCGATCTTGGTTGTGATGTTGATTTACCGAGGTCTTTCGGGACACTCGGCGGACTACCGGGTTTATATAAGTGAAAGTATGTGTGTGTCAACGTGTTAGCGGGGACAGCCGTACTTGATCTTGTATAAATTGGGCGGTTCTGTCACATATGTACCGTGCGATAGTGAGTCCTGCGTTCTTGGATTCGGATGCATGTCCTACTTGTATTGAATTCCGGTCTATATGATAGCGTCAATGTTGTCTACATGACAGCCAACCCTGTTCATCACCGCCGGACAAGCACATCGAGATCGACATCCACTTTATCCGCGAGAAGGTCGCGCTTGGTTAAGTTTGTGTCCTACATGTGCCGTCCTCGCATCAATTTGTGGACATCATGACTAAGGGCCTGCTTGTACAGTTATTCACTGATTTTCGATCCGGTCTATGCATTCGTGAACCTCCCGCTACGACTGCCGAGGGTGCTAGATGTATATATATCTAGGGGTCTAATTGTAATTGTACTGAGCTCCTTGCGACTATATATATGAAAGTCACCTCTCCCTAATGGAGTGGTGTGTTCTCCCCATTCCTTTCTACAGACGCCATCAAGAAGAAGCAACACTGAGTGGTAAACAGTGTAAAACAGTAGAAGTTCACCAAGTGAATCCAGCTTTAAAATGTGAATGAGCCTTAGTATAACCCTTAAAATTCCTCTGATATTGAATTCTCCAAAACAGAACAACAAAGGGATACCTAGTAGAGATATAAAGGTCAAACAAATTAGTGAACAGAACATCTTAGGCACAGAAGCTAGTGAAGTCGCAGCATCCGACACACACGAACCAGAGTTATCTACAGGAGGGTGCACAATGTAATCTGGGAAATGAGCTCTTGTTGGATTTGATGTACTTGCCCCAGAATCAATTTCCATTGCTGGCCTTGAAGGATATGTGCTTACAGTAGAATCAATCAAATAGGACGAACTGAGAGTACCTATGAACACAAAAGAGGTCAAACAAATTGGTGAACTGAAAACATATTAAGCACAGAAAAAATGAAGTAGCAGCATGCAACAAACACGAACAAGAATTTACAGGTGGCCTAGGGCTATCAACTAGGTAATGAGATCCAACAAACTCTGGTCCGTGTAATGTTTGATGGAGTTATCTCTAGGATCATACCTTTTGCATTTCCAAAGTCAACTTGTCAGTATAATGTTTGATGGAGTTGAATTTGCATCTGCAAACAACTATGAACATTTCAAATTAAAAGATGCATAAAAATAAGCATGGTCTTCTATTTCTATTGAAAGAAGATGACGAGTCAGAATATATAGCTCTGAAAACTAACCAGCATTGGTCCTCTGGCAGTCCATATGAGGCTACAGCAGTGAGCAACTTATCCAGGCATGGGTACTTGCCCTGCGAAGAGATTATTATGAATTAAAATTTAAAACCAGTACCCCCAACCCAGTACACACATTGGCACACCCAAAATGTCACAAGTGAACTTATGTTTGAATCAGTGATTTTGGAAAAATAGAGAACACACCTGGCATATTGAGATAATGTGTAACTTGGGATCCTTGTACTTTGGTTGGACACCATTGCGAAATTGGTCATAATTGTTGTATGGAATCATCAGAATTAAAGGAATGTCGGTACCAAATTTCTCATTGAGTGAATTGATCTCATGTACAATCTTATCCAGAGCAAAAGAATCAAGATACCTGCAAGACGCAAGCAACTAAAAGTCACACAGAAGCAATAAATGCACATACTCCCTCCATGAGAAACAACATACCGAATGTAAGATCATACTCCCTCCGTTCCAATATGTAAGTTGTTTTAACTTATATCTAGGTGCATAAAAAACATGCGACGCAACTTGCGCCCGGACGTCCGGCGCGAGCACGCGTCCGAACGCCCCACAGGACCACCTATCCGATGCGAACAGAACGAGCCCCACGGGACCACCTATCCAATGCGAATAGAATGAGCGCGCCCCACGTCTGAAAAAGAGCATGCCCCCGCGTGCGGCCCGTCTCCCGCTACGCCGCCGTGCCTCGTCGCGTCGCCATCCGGACGCTACACAAAGAAATATTACTTGTTGCAACATCAGAATAAGGCTACTGCGATGCGAGATGCAACATCAGAAACAAAAAAAGACTAATGCAACAAAGAAATATTACTTGTTGCAACAGCAAAACAAGGCTACTACAACAGAGCTCGCCGGAACCCTAGCCACCGCCGCGTCCCTCAGATCCAGAGGAGGAGGAGGAGGATGGCTCAGATCCAAAGGAGGAGTAGGAGGAAGAGCGCTCAGATCCAGAGGAGGAGGTGGAGGAGGAGGAGGAGGGCTCAGATTCAGAGAAGAACCTACCTACCTCGTCGGAGCCGTCGTCGTCGTCCTCGTCTCTGGTGGGAGGAGCGGGATTCGTGTCGCTGGGGGCGTGGGGTACCAATGGAGTCGTGGGAGGGGGGAGGGATGGAGGGAGCACCGGCGGGAGGGCGGGGCGGCAGCGATTGGGCGCGGCGTCCGTCCCGACGGGCGGGGCGGCGGTAGAATGGAGAGGAACGGCTGCGGGAGTGAGCGAGGAGAGGATAAGGATGAGTGCGGGAGACAACGTCTGGGAGACGGCATGCGGCAGGGGCGGGTCGGTTTGGCGTGGCTTTGGGTGCGTCCGTTTCCCATCCGGACGATCGTCATATATCATTATCGAAAAACATGTGCCTGGAAAAGCCAAAATGGTTTACAATTTGAATTTGGAACAGTGAGAGTAACATTTACTTAGCCACAAATACCCACAAGGCCTCATTTGAATTCGTGGTTGCTAAACCCCCCAAAACTAGAAGCAATCCCCCTATCCACACATAGACCACAGTACCACATCGAGTCACACATCAAGTCACAGACAATAAGAGTTGATGGAATTGTATTCACTCAGTACCCATGAAAGATGTGGTCCTAAGAAGCTTGACTACAGCAATCTTGTTCATCAAATTCTGGCCATCTTCCTTACCTGTGCACCAATGTAAAACCATCCAGATCTATCGATCACGCGCACCCAAAGATCCAGAAACGGTAAGTTTTTCATAGGAAACCACAGCGGGCGGAACGCACTCTCCTTCCCCGTAATGTACCTTCTAGCGAGACTCTGGAAGGATTGACACTGCGCGTTGTTGCACCAAAGAACAGCAACAATTTAAATAAATTGAGGCAGAAATGAGAAATTAAGTGTGGTGCGGAAACCGTGCTTGCCTCATCCCTTCAACTCCAGCCACGGCGTTCTCAAACCGCGCGATCATCTGGGTAGGCAGCGATGGCGGCGGCGGTGCCTTCGTAGGCGGTGGTGGCGGCGGTGCATTCTCGAAATCCGCCGCCGGTGACGGTGGCGACGGTGGAGATGGCGGCGACGGTGGCGGCGACATCGGCGTGGATTAGAACTTGCGAGAGGCGGAGTCGACGTGGATTGCGAGAGGCTAAACCCTATATAACAGGAGAAAAAGACAAAAAGTTTGGAGTTCAGGAGAACAGCGGAGAACACTGCCTGCGTTTATTAAAACTGGACGCGGGTGGCACCGAAATGCTTTTCGTTGCGGCTGCCGCTGCCGGCGTGCCGCTGCTGATGGGCCCTTCTAAAACTTGTGTGTACAAATGTGTTTTTCAGTGGGTCCCTTTGGTAGCCACATGACACGTCGGGCGTAACATGCCGCCAGCCCGACGCGACATCTCGACGTTGATCTTGATTTCTTTTTTCTAAGATAACCGTTGTTTTTTTTTGAAACTTATACTGGAGATAAAGATTAAAGACCAGCCGGAGGTCACGAACTCACGACGGACTGCCGGCTGCCGTCAGCGCCGCGGGCCAAGACTCCAAGACGCCAACCGTCAATTGGCAACCGGCCATCACGAGTTCACGACGATCTGCGGTCTTGTACCATCCTCGACATCAGTCTAGTCTAGTATTATCGCGGCACCGAATTGCTTCAAACATGTAAACCCAGAAAAAAAAAAAGGCCCGCTACTTGATGATCAGACAAACATACTTCAAAATACACATTTCTGAAGAACGGCTCTCTCGCAAGTCACAAGTTTCAGAGAATTCGATCAAAATCTCTTCCAGGATTCCAGATGATTTGGCCATACGGCAAGCCACAGTTTTTTTTGTGTGCCAATACTACTAGAGTCGAAGGCATGACTGTGACGTAACGTAACGTATCGTAACACAAGGTAATCTGAACTGAAATATTTCAGCATGTCTCCACTCCAAGGCGTCCGCAACTCTTGCAGTACTGCTACGGTACAGTCTAGAATAGCCTGGAAGGTTCCAGAAGAGCAACTGAGCAAAGCAAAGGCCCTGCCGGAGGAGGATCGGAGGAGAGCAAACGGAGAGGCCAGTGCAAGAAGGCAAGTTACAACAGGGATTCACAGCGCCCATTCCCTTGCGCTGTAACGCCGCGACGGTTGCCTGGGCCGTGCCGTCCGCCTGGGCGTCGGAGTCGGAGGCGGCGGCTTCTGGTTTCTGGCAGCAGCAGGTGGGTCGTTGGTAACAAGCGCCTCCTGCTCAATCTTCATGGACCGCAACGTCTCCATGAGCAAGGGTCTCCGGCCATGGGCCAGCAGGAGGACGACTGGACGAGGAGAAGGCTCCTGGTGCTGGGCAGCCGGTCGCTCGCGGTCGCGGGCCGTGGCTCCAGCAGGTGGAGGTGGGTTCGCGGCATCAATGGTCTCCTTCTGCCGCTCATCATTGATCTTGCGGCGCCCTGCGGACACGTACCAGCAGCAGAAGAAGACGGCGCAGCACAGGGCGACCAGGCACGTCATGCCCAGCAGCAGGCTTCGTCGCGAACTCGCGACGCTAAGCTTGGTCTTGGACGACGACACGCAGGGCTGGCGATGCGACTGCGAGGCCGCCTCGTCTTCCTCCATATATATAGGCCGCCTCTTTCCCTTGGGCGCTGGACTTCTGGCTACGATTACGAGCTGAATTTGGTTCGTCGTCTGTTTGACGTATATACAACCCGGGCGCGGGAAGTGTCCGCGCCGATCGTCCTCGGCTCCGACTCGGACTCGTGTTGCGTTGCGTATCCCGTACCGTGTCGACTTTTCATTGTTGATTTGGATTTTAACAATTGATGGCTCCTGTTGCAGGAGCGGGTCTCGCCGGAGGGGCAACCTCCCCGGAACGGGAAGGAGAAAGAAGAAGAAAATGGAACGGACGTGACTTGGGCCGAGACTGAGGACGAGTAATAAGATACTCAATCCACCCCAAATTGTAACACGTTTGACTTTTTTGACACCAAATTTGACCACTTGTCTTATTCAAAAATTTATATAAAATATCGCTTCTTTTGTCGTGACTTGGTTTATTAATAAAAGTTCTTCAAAAATGACTTAAATTTGACTATGTTTGCACAGTTTTTTTAATAAGATAAGTGGTCAAATTTAGACTAAAAAAGTCAAACGTCTTATAATTTGAGACGGAGGGAGTACTACGCAGGCAGAGCACGTTGCACTCTGCAAGAACGCACCGGTAGCTAGCTTTTTCTTTTTTTTTCAGTGGCATGAGTTTTCTTTTACTTGAAAATAATTTGTTTGTGTCTTTGTTTGCTTGCTTGCTTTTGTTGGTCCTTTCTCCATGCGTTCCATTTGTGTCCATGGCGCAAACTCCATGCAGTGACAGTGCCAATCAATTTTTTGGTTTAAGCCCATTGTCGTCTCTCTCCTCTCTTCATATATTTTCCCAACTTCTATCCCACGTGGATATACAATTTCTGGCGAGATCAAACCTTGATAGGCATCGATTTTGTTTTGGTGAGCTCCATTCCTCGCTAAACCTAGTGTCCGATTGTTTTTATAAATTGTTCAATTCATTGGTTGTTACAATCTGGTCTTTATCATAGCGCCCGAAAGTTCGGACATGGCTAGCGCCCGGACACCCAGCTGTTACGCCTGCTTCATGTAGGCCCCGCACTGCTCAGTATCACCATGGCGCCCTCTCCAGTCTCCACACCCACACGCATGCAGGCGGCCCTAGCAGCTGCAGCAGGTGGCTGCTGCAAATGGGTCCCACTGCAACATATGCAACACCAAGATCTATTTTGCAACATCTAGATAAAACACTTGCAACATATGTCCGAAATAATTAAAACACTTGCAATATACGTCTGAAACACCAATAAACACGCTTGTAGACATTGCAAAACATATGCAACATTCAGATAAAACAATTGCAACATACGTATAAAACACCTGAAATACTTAAAACATACGCTTGCAACATGCATGTATATGTAACATCTCGGGTCTACTTTTGCAACATCCAGATGAAACACTTACAACATACGTCTGAAACGGATAAAACATTTATGACATACACTTGAAAACACTATTGCAACATGTGCAACATCTCGATCTACTTTTGCAATATCGATATAAAATACTTACAACATACCTCTGAAACATTAGAAACACTTGAAATAGACGCTTACAACATGAAGTTTCAGTGCAAACATCTCCTTGCTACTTGGGAGATTGGATCCTCGTCAACGTATGGAGTTCTATCCCGGACGTCGCGGGTTGCGTGGCCGGAAGTTCCGCCCCGCCACGGCCGAATCGCTAACATGGGGGGGGCGCTTGATAATGTGCGTGGGCGGGCTCTGCTCTGGTGAGGCGGAGTGACGCTGCTGACGACGAGCTCCACACCCCGCCGCAGCGAGCTGGGCAAGCGTCCGGCCCCCGTGGTGGAGGCGGCAGTGGTCTCCCTCACCACGGGCGGGCAGCGCAGCGTGGCCGGTGGAGCTCGTGCGTACGCGGCTAGCGGCGGCGCTCGTCGCTCGTGCATATGCGAACAGCGGCGGCGCTCGTCGCTCGTGCATATGCGAACAGCGGCACGCGAGCGATCAAGGCGATGCGAATGAAAAAGATAAGATGTCACTCTTTTTATTATTTTTTGAGAAACCGTGTATACCAATAAAAAGTATGCTAATAAAAAGAGCATGCCCGTGGACCGGTCCCCAACCCAGCCTCGTCCGAACTGACCGATGCGGTCGTGTTGGAGCATTAACCTAAAAGAAAAGGCAACCTAATGGGCTCTCCGCTCACCTATTTGATAGCTAGCGTCGTCAAGTCGGGTCAGCTGGCCGACGACAGGGAGCCTCGCCTCCGGCGCCGCCACGGCCCGCGGCGATCACCCGATTCCACCCCACTGCCTCCTCCTACGTCCCCCACTACCACTCTGTTCCCGCCACCACCCGCTTGCGCCCACGCGCTCGCTCGTTGAGCCGTCGCTCACGTCAACGGCCGCGCCCCTAGTCGTTCGACGAAACGCCACCGAGCCACTGACGCGTCCGCTGCACGCGTAGTAGCGCTTCCTTCCTCCGCCTCGCCGCAGTTCCTAGCCGGAGGGAGGCCACCGGTCCATGTCCGTCGCCAAGCGCTACGTGCTGCGCCTCTTCATCTCGCTCAAGTACGTCACGGCGAACGTGGTGGACCGGCAGAGCGGCCGCATCGTGACGACCGCCTCGACCGCGGAGCGGCCCCTGCGAGACGGGCTGGAGTGCGGCCGCGCCTGCAACGCCAAGGCGGCTGCTGCCGTCGGCGAGGTGCTCGCCATGCGCCTCAAGGTGGACGGCCTCGCGCGGGAGCCCATATACGCCAACGCGGAGAAAGAGGTCGCGAAGAAAGGGTTCAAGAACCAGACCAAGGTCTGGGCCATCCTCAATGCGCTGCGCAGTCACGGGGTCAACCTCCACATCGACGACGATGGCGACCACAGGCCGCACGTCTGAAACAACCATCAGCTCACCAGTTGGTTCCTCGAACTCACAAAAGTAATAAATTTGAGCATGTTGATTGTTACTGTACGTGCTGTTATATGTTGCTTCAGTAGCATTGCCATTGAAACTCTCAGTTAACTGAACACTATTATAGCTTTCTGTGTGTAGCAATATCACTGCTGAAACTTCTGTGTAATCTGCTACTTTGATATCATCTAACTCTCAGACCACTTACAAATATCAGAAAAAGGAGGAAATGATCCAGTAATTCACCAAAAGGTCATGCAGGATAAGTTCCCTATTGGGAAGGAAATTGACACCCAATGGTGTTTTGGTAGTCAAAAAGGGTGCACAGGTTTGATAGATACAAAAGACCCAATAACTGATAACTTTTACTTAGTAGCAAACCACAGTTAAATTACAGAGCACCTTCACAAAACATGGTGCTGCGGCAGCAACTATAGCAAGACCCTCACAGGCCCTAGAATTGCTGGCATAACTTTACTGACTAAGTGCCTCTAGGTTCTTGTATGCTTTGAGCTGATTCAAAGCACTATCCAGCAAAACCTTCTTACTCCCATTGATCACTCTCATTGACTGTTTGAGTTCACTCTTGGCTACAATCAGCTCGTTTTGCAGTTTCTTGATCTTCAGCTCATCCCTGATCTTCTCGAGGCCCCTGATCTTCTCCTCAATGAAATGTAGGCTCTCATGGTCTGGTTGAACTCCTGATGGTACCAAAGCCCAGGGCATGTCATCTCGTAAAGGTGGAGCAGAGGGTGTAGGGTGCCCACCTTGTGAACTGCTTCCTAGAACCAATATCATTTTCTGCAAACAAGTACAGGTGTTAGTTTCAGTTTTGGAAATCATGGTGAAGGAGGAACCATGGACTGTTAGACATAGTTAACCAGTATCTATGTCAGCCGCACAGCTTTGTCAGATTTTGACATGGTTTTGTAGTCTAACGCCATTTAAACTTCTGATAATATGCTTTGATCTGTGTCAAAGCACTTTCCTTCTATTTGGCATAATGTACACATTATAGTCCAGTGGATATTAAAGTATTCAAATTGAAATATATTCATCTAGAAAATTGACACCATGTTGCCATTCATTCTACTCTATTATCATACAGCAAGTACCTGTTTGTGATCCTCAATTGGAGTATCAGGGTACACAACTTTGACATTTTTCTTCGTCTTCCTCTTCAGCCAGTGGCAAATCTCTGTTGGGTTCACCTTTCCAACCACCGTGATAATCCCACTGTTAACACCCCCCACAGAAGTTTCAATTCCTGTGTCACAAAAGAAAAATCTTTGTTCTGATTTGCAGAATCTATATAGAGTGAGAGGAGATGAACAGCTAGAAAGGATGTACCACTGAAACTCCCAATGGACGCCATGGCCTTCTCCACCTTCCTGACGCATCCAATGCAGCGGCAGTGCATCTCAACCTGGAACCTGAATCGCCTGGACGCCTCCTATGAATGGAAGAACCAAATCCATCTGTAACTCCTGGTGATGGTGGGAAAAGGATCAGCAGAGGAATAAGAAGGTGAAGCCCCTCACTGTCGCCATGGTAGAGTCTTGAGCTTCTTCTGTGACGCTGTTCGCCGGCGGCAGCGATCAGAGTCTAGAGGCTGGATGTGGCAAGGGTCTCTCGCTTAAATAGGCCTGACTGGTGAGCGTGCGGCACTAGTTGCTTTGTTTCTTGGTCAGCTACCAGTTAATGGGAGGGAGCGGAGTTCCATGCAGTTTTGTGAATTAGAGGAGCCACCGGTTTGCATGCTTGACTGACCTGGCCGTTCGTTCACAGTTTCACACTAGCTGCTGTTTCATTCAGTCTTTCCTGTTACTTTTTTTTTTGCCCCGACGAGCACGGCTACACGTCGAAACCCAATGGTTAAAATCACTCCAGGTTCATTTATGTGACCAAGTGTTCCTATCATACCTAATCGTTATGAATGTGTAGTTATTTGGGGAAGGGGAAAAGATGTCGACAACTCACTCTTCTTCCGTGTCATGAGTGATGACATCATAGCGATTAGCGATGTGCTTGGTATCTTAAATCATATCCAAAATGAACTTTTTTAAAGGTTAGTCCCAGTTGATAGTTTTATGGCGTTGTTTTCAAGACCATGAAACTTAGATGAAACATTTACTCTTAATGTCAAGTTCCATTCTATAGTTTTATACGTATTTAATTTCATGACTCATAAATAGTTGATAATCGTGACAAGAGAGCTTCATGTCATTTCTTCTCTTTCTTCTTAAATACACTGTCATGTGAGTGGGCATACCATGGAGGCGAAAGACACTATCAAGGAAGACTTGTGCAACCTTTTGAGCAGAGTAAGGATGTAGCAAAGGGATGAAATGTGCAAACTTACTGAATTTATCCACCACAATCATGATACAGTCAGCGTGCCCAGAACGAGGAAGGCCATCAATAAACAACCTGTTCGCTTGGTCGTAAACGATCGTAAATTTCCAACCAAAACAATATTTTTCTCTCACACCAAATTAGCCAGCAGTAAATAATCCACGATCGTTTACGGCCCGCCGAACATGCTGAAAGTCCATCGAAATAACTTGCCAGGCTTCAGATGGAACAGGGAGAGGAGACAGCAGCCCTGGGTATTTTGAGCGGTCCGGTTTTGCTTGGATGCAAGTGGTACAGCCAGCAACAAATAACTTGATGTTATTCTTCATACCGCGCCATGCGAAAAGTTTCTTGATCTCAGTGGATAGTTTTATGGCGTTGTTTTCAGACAATGAAATTTAGACGAAACATCTACTTTTAATGCTAAGTTCCATTCTATAGTTTCATACGCATTTAATTTTATGACTCATAAATAGTTGATAATCATGACAAGAGAGTTTTATGTCATTTTTTCTCTTTCTTCTTAAATACACTACCATGTTATAAAAAATACCTATGTGACAACCTAATTAATGCAAATGAAACTCACATCAACTCTCGCTGATTTCCATCTGGCAAGCAGAATCTGGGCCTCGTTTAGATTGCAAATTTTTGCAATCTGGACACTGTAGCACGTTTCATTTGTATTTGATAAACTTTGTCCGATCATGGACTAACTAGGCTCAAAAGACCCGTCTCGTGATTTACATCCAAACTATATAATTAGTTATTTTTTTTTACCTACATTTAATGTTCCATTCATACGTTAAAAAAATTAATGTGATGGAGAGACAGTGAAAAAACTTGGAATTAGGAGGCAATTGGGTCACCCGAGAAAGGGAAAGAGAGAACACAGAGGGCGAACAGAGAAGACCACGAAGCGGAAGCGCCGCCGCAGCCACAGCCACGACATGTCTCGCCGGCGGCGCGGAGGCTCCGACTCCGACGGCGAGGACGACAGCTTCCTCTACCGCTACCCGCTCCCCTCCGCCGCCGCCTCAGCAAGCGCCTCCGCGGGAGGCGGCGGCAAGCCAAGGGGCGGGGGCGGGGGCTCGGGCGGTCTGGCGCCGTCCAAATCCACCGTCTACGTGTCCAACCTGGACTTCGCGCTCACCAACTCCGACCTCCACCTCCTCTTCTCCCGATTCGGCCGCGTCGCGCGCGTCACCGTCCTCAAGGACCGTGAATCCCGCCGCAGCCGCGGCGTCGCCTTCGTCCTCTTCGTCAACCGGGAGGACGCCGCGGCCGCGGCCGCCGAGATGCACGGCAAGGTGCTCAACGGGCGCACGCTCTCCGCCTCCATCGCCGCCGACAACGGCCGCGCTGCGGAGTTCATCCGCCGCCGCGTGTATCGGGACAAGTCGCGGTGCTACGAGTGCGGCGAGGAGGGCCACCTATCCTACGAGTGCCCCCGCAACCAGCTCGGGCCCCGCGAGAGGCCCGCACCGTCTAAGAAGTCGCGCCGCGGTGGTGGTGGTGGTGGTGGTGGTGGGGGCAGTGGCGGGCGTGGGCGCGGTCGCGGGGGCGAGGCTGATTGGCATTCGGATGACGATGAGGATGCTGCTGCCGCCGCGGCGTTCGAGGACGACAGGTGGGCGTCGGTAGTGGATACCAGGGGAGAGGAGGAGAAGGCGGCTGGGAAGGAAGAGGGAAAGGGAAAGGGAAAGGGAAAGGCGGCAAGGAAGGAGAAGAAGAAAGGCTACTTCAGCGACGAGAGTGACGAGGACGACGACTAAGCTTCAGTGTATCTTGCTAACTAAGCTTCAGTGTATCCGGCTAAGGTTGTTGTGTTTTGACAATAGATCTAACGTGAGTTACTGATCAACAGCTTTGTGTTTGAATCCTAGATTTTCAAATTTCAGAAGTTAATTGATGGCTGGTTACTTGTTACAGACTTCGTCTTGTCACTGTATTGTTTCCCTGATTATTAAGCTTATTATTCATCTAAACAGCATCCCTGGTTTGGCTACTATGACTTGTTGATAAAATGGCCATCCAGAAAAGAAATATTTAATCATTTCTCAGTTTAGGTCTAATATAATCAAATGCTTTTCAGAACTGCTGGTCATCATGCTTAGATTGTCTGTGCTCTTAATTCGACATTTTGTTAAGGACGCCATTTTTGCTTTTAGTAGCTTGTTGCCAGCTATAAGATGGTTGCTAGCTGTGTATGCTTACTGCTTGGTTCTCAATTACTTCTTGTATATCAGTAGATTTTTATTTCTTTTCTCTCTTCTGATTAAATCTTCATATACCATTAAGGTATGCTTATTGCAATGAATCACTGTGCCTACTGCCTAGACTGAGAAGGGACACATAAAGGCAGCATATTGTACCCAGGTTTTGCTTAACTTATGCACAACAACAACAACAAAGCCTTTAAGTCTCAATTTCCCAAACAAGTTGGGGTAGGCTAGAGTTGAAACCCAGCAGAAGCAATCAAGGTTTAGGCACGTGAATAGCTGTTCCCAAGCACTCATATCTAAGGCTAAGTCTTTGGGTATATTCCATCCTTTCAAGTCTCCTTTTATTGCCTCTACCCAAGTCAACTTCGGTCTTCCTCTGCCTCTCTTCACGTTACTATCCTGGCTTAGGATTCCACTACGCACCGGTGCCTCTGGAGGTCTCTGTTGGACATGTCCAAACCATCTCAACCGGTGTTGGACAAGCTTTTCTTCAATTGGTGCTACCCCTAATCTATCACGTATATCATTGTTCCGAACTCGATCCCTTCTTGTATGACCGCAAATCCAACGCAACATACGCATTTCCGCGACACTTATCTGTTGAACATGTCGTCTTTTTGTAGGCCAACATTCTGCACCATACAACATAGCAGGTCTAATCGCCGTCCTATAAAACCATGTGCTTCTGTTAGTTCATTTAACAAACGGACAATATTCATTTAGAGTTCCTACTTTTCAACGTGTGATGAAAATATTATGTTCTGATACCCTGTGCTTCTGTTGCAAGTTCTTGCTTTTTTCTAGTGGATCACAGGACTGTTTTCACTTTCTTGATACAACTACAAGTGCATATAGGTACTTAAATTGGTCCCTAAAAAAAGAGATGAAAACATCTCCATCTTGAAAGTTGAAACCATTGTTAAATCTTGTAACATTCAGACTATAAGATCTGCAGTATGCAGCTAAACAAAGTTGAGCATGTCATTTCTCTTGTGGTCTTGTTAGTTGGTTACTAAATCATCTTGTTTATGGGTAAGTGCACTGTTGTTTAGGACAATGACCACAAACATTGTTGCAGTAAAAAAAATGAGCATATCTACAGGTACTTTTCAGGAAGGTTTTAGAGCCAACCAAGCTGAGATTGGTTGGAATATACAATGTTGAATCCTTTGCCTTAAACTTGACCAGCAACTCTGTCCTGTCAGGAATGTCTAGGTGCTGAATGTTTTGTAGGTATTCTGCTTTGTAAGAAAACTGCAAATCTTGAGTTGTAAGGATGGACTCCTGATGTCAGCACTCTTGAGTGATTAGGTTAGGACCAGTAATATTACTTCTTGTGCAATACTTTTGACTTTCGGTAATGTGAGAGATCATTTGAGGGCATGAGTGACCAATCATGATAACCACACAACTGGCCAGTATTGTCATCCAGGGCATGAGAATAAGGCAAGGAGAAAAAGGCAAATACACTAGAGAAATCTGTTTCTTTTTTTTATTGTTGCTACATATGTAGTATATTAGTTTCCTCCATCATTCTGCCATCTTTGGGTATTGACGTCTCAATTCTAGAAGCAAATTATTACTCCCTTCAAATGAGATTTGCATGATGTGGTTGGCATGGTGTTCCTTCTGCTATTGGACTGCTGGTTCATAATGTAGAGGCATATTTCTGATGTGAACCTGTCAGTGAAAGGGTCTATATACTTTGTATTCTGGCTACATATTGTATTCTAAGCTACACATATTTTACCCATGTACATTTCATTTAGTGAGCCAGCTATATTGTATTCTCTATTCTTGCTGTGGTGTAACTTGTATCATTAGCAAGGGAAATATGAAAATAAATGATTGCCGATTAACTTTAATTAAATATGTTGACACCAGTCACATCTGTGCTTCCGTATGCTGGTTATTAGAATAGTGGCATAATCTAATCTCTATATTGGTAATTGGCAATTGACATACCAAACGGTTCACAAATGGAAGCTTCTTAAAAGGAAAACAATCTGTAATGTCTACAGCAGCAGACGTTCTTTCAAAGAGGCCCATAATGTAGTGTACCATACAATGTTTTTTTAATTTTTGCAAAGGACAAACAAATTGAACAAACTAAGTATCCTATCATCCTATTTCTAGATCTAATCCTTGCTGCAGAAAATTGCAATTTCAGAAGCAGAGTTTCATGTCCATTGAACAGAGCATGCTGGTCACTCAGGCGATGAAGGAATGCTGTGATCTTAAGGGACCATTGTAGCTGATCAATTATCAGAAAGAAGCCATTAAGGATTGTCTTAAGGGACCATTGTAGCTGATCAATTATCAGAAAGAAGCCATCAAGGATTGTTGCACATCAGTATTCCAAGAACCAAAACATACTTGGAGTTGGAGCAAATCTGATTTGTAGATATGCTTCACCCTATCACCCTATTAATTCAATCAATTGCATTGTCATTCAGAGATTCAGGTTCATCAGTGAGTATTTACAAGCAATGCATGCTTACTTCGGTTTATCCTAATTCCTAGAATTGAATTTCCCGTGGTCAAGTACTCTTGTTTGATCATCAGTTCCTAACCTGAGCAACAGATCGAAGACTAATCGATCTAACAGCAGAACTGGGACGTGGTGACACATAGTGCATTGAACAGGCTATCAACCCTGGACTCCTGGAATCTTGGTTTCCCCTGCATAAAACCAAGTGATCCAGGTTGAATTCTGATTAAACCTCACAAAATGGTGAGGCTCATACTGTTGTCATGACAAACCAGTGTGACCAGTTGTGACCCTTGTAGCTGGACTAATAGCTAAATGAACTGAAATTTTGATTGTTTGGATATCTGCTAGTTTGTATACATGAAAGCACTCCTGTAGATCTGCATCGCATGTCATCAAGACCCATTCTGAATCATCATCCAAGTACTTTAAAACCAAGTGGTTTGTGTCTACTATACTCAAACGTTTTGCTATTTCATGCTTCAGTTCTTGAAAATTGCACTCTGGATTCAGTCTGAATCTTACCTTTTCTGAGCCAAATGTTGCCTTTACTCTCATATTTGCATCTGTGTTCTGCTTAGGGTTGGGGGACGATGGGCTTCGAGAAGAATGATGTCCACCATTAGCCTTTTCAGTAACATCCTGTAGAAGATCAATTGGAGCCTCATGAACTGAGAAATGCTCACATAATGAAGGGTTTTCTGTTTGCAGAGTCTGAATAGAGCTGTCTTTCACAGGATTTTCTGACTTCATCAGATCAATTATACCCTGTTGTGCATGTTTTGTTGCACCACCGCTACATGAGGGGCTTGACTTAGAACTGTGGCTGCAAGAAGAGTGTGAGTGTGAAGTTGATGGCACATTGCTACTTGACTTGTGGGGTTGGTGCTTGTTGAAGTCGGTGAGATTGCTCTGGTTAGTTGGAGGAACCGTGACACTTCCTGACAAATTGTTGTCAGATGAGATTGAGGTGTTTGTGAGATCCTTGTACAGGGTGTTTAGCTGGAAAGCTGTCTCTGCTCCATGAACCGAATCAATGATCTGTTGAAGCTTTCTTAGAGAGTGGTCTACCTTCTTGATCTTTCGGGATGGCCAGCAGGTTATACCATGCTGCCTGCATATTCTTTTGAGGGTCGTAGGGCACACTGTGGGAGATAAAAAAAAGTTAGCATATTTGCAACCAGATCAAACACATATATAAGCATGCTCTAATAAAAGATGCTATCACAATCTGGAGATGCAATGCACACATGATAAGGATGCAGTCTGCCCCTTGTCTAGAAGAAATAATTTTACCTATGTTGACTCACGAAGCCCTAAATCCATCTATTCTAATTGTGGAAAACATCATATCATGTCACTCTGATAAGTTAGTTTATGGGCATATTTTGGAATGTATGTCTTCCTACGTGTATGCCATAATTGCCATCATGATAAGTTAGCTTGTGAGCGTAAGGGTGAGATCATCATATTGATCATTTCATAATGTCTATGCAGAGTGTTTTGTTTAGTAAGCAATGAAACAGACTGCATGAGACTGATCATTCAATTCTAGGCTATGTGCACTGTTTGCTCAATTAGCTAGAAACCATAAGGTTGATCTGCCCGCTGATTTTTTTATATTAGTATTTGTTATGTCAGTTCTTGAAAGTTGACTTTCTGCTGTGCTGTACTTGCATTATGTCTCTTCATGTTCATGTGCTTTCTATATATGGGGCCTAGTGGACTAGTGGTATACTATTCATGGAAAGGAAACACAGATCGCGATAAGGGTGATAAGAATGTTCATCTTCTGACTATGGGATGCATGTGATGGTTGACCCTCTGATGGGAAGTAACACTATATTATTGCTTAATCAGATTAGCATGCTGGCTGCATTAGTTGTACCGCTATAATTAAATGACTGATGGTATCTATGGAAGCAGTAAACTATCTTTTGCTGAATCTTGCATTTATCTGATGATTCACTCACCTCCAAGGCTCCTTGCTGCATCTTTCAGGCTACCAGCGAAGTACTGCCGAAGAACCTGCAAACTAACGGTCTTCTCGGCCTTTGTACGCCTTTTTGCCTTGCTGCCTTCAGCAGTTGCGTGAACACCAGATAGAGATGGACCCTGCCCCCCAGGTGAGAACATTCCATGCATCCGCAATGCAGCTAACTCAGATTCTTGCTGTGAAGTTCTTGCCAGACTTGTCCAAGAGGCCTCTCCTCTACGATCTGCTGAATTGCCTCCAAAGGACAACAACTCAACTTTGTCCTTCCCCTGAGGAGTAAATGAGTTCAGCTCGTTCATTTCCAGCACTGCTTCGTCTTCCATCTCTCTATCAGTGACCACACGTATAGTCTGGCAAACACTTTGCACGGTGCCTGACAAGGAGTCCAGCACTGTCTTCTGCTCCTCCAGTGCTTCACAATCTGTTGGCAGAAAGAATTCCAGCACGAAGTCTGCTGTCCTAGTGCGTGTGCACCGCAGTCGGATCGCCACTGCACCTTTTAACTTGAAGATCTTGGCATGGTGAGACAAGGGGTATTCCAATTTAGTTGAGGATCCAATGTCCGGCAAGAAGCATGGCTGGTTTGTTGTGAAGGCCTTCCCTGCCACCCCCTCCCCACGCAGCAGGTGGTGCTCGGAGCAGGCCTCATGGAAGCCCCGCATCTCAGCTTCATTCACAAAGCATGCTTCGTCAATGGTGGAAATGCAGTACCTGTAGTTCTCGTCGGAATGTCGGCTGCCTCTTTTCCCTTGTTGAGCACATGTGACCCATGTCTGAGCTAATGGCAGCTTGTGGGTCAGGCAGGCTGCTCTCAGGACCTCCAGTATCTCTGGTAAAGCATCTTTGTAGGAAGCAGTGCTGAACTGATGGATAATCAATAAGAGTGGCCATGAAGTCATGAGTGAGAAGATGTAAGCATCGCTGTTTCATGTCTCAATAATATCTTATACACTTGCTTTATATTTGTGCTGGGGTAGGTAAATAGAAACGTGCAAAGTTTTTTTCTTCACCAGCATGCAATTTAAGTAGATTTCCATATCAGCCTACACTAAGTTGGAATATAGAGGTCCTGAGATTCTTATTTTCGTAAAAATGAGGTATTTGCCAAAATTCAAAGCCGCAACACAATGAGTGTATAATTTCTTTTCTGCTAACCTTTATGCGTGGAATGCTCGAAACTTCTGTACTTCTGAGATTAACTGCCTGCAAAGACCCTTGTCATCATTAGGAAACCCCAGACCTGGAAACGCTATTGATTTTCTACATTAATAATTGTCATGCAGGTACTTCAAGGTGACATCAGTGGCCAAACTGCTGTTTTCTTTTCCTGCACTACGCTGGTGATTTTTTCAACTAACCTAACACACTTGCTGTATACTACTCTGAACTTTCAGGGGCAGTGAGATTGAGGTCTCATACCTGGAGAGCACTGCAGATGGTGTTGAGCTCAGAGGTGAAGTTGAGCTTCTGCCTTGTCATGATCAGCTCGATGACGCCCAGGCAATTGTAGCTTCCTTTCTCGAACACTGGCAGCCCCATGGTGCCGTGGACATCGAGGTACTGTGCATCCCTTACCCTGGGATACTCGTAGCTGGTGAAGTACCTGATGTCCGGCGACCACTCAGGGAGCCTGCCGATGAAGACCCTCCCTGGCAGCCCCGGCGTGTCCCCTGAATTAACGTCGGCCGAGAACTGGTACTTGGTGGACACCTCCCTGAAGCGGATGAGGCTGTCGGAGCGGTGGTCGAGCGTGAACGGCTGACCGCTGGTGGTCAGCACCAGCTTCCCGTCATCGCGGTTGACCGGCACCCAGAGCTGCACGAGGACGTCGCCGTCGCTCTGCGTGTCCCGGATGAAGGACAGGGCCTGGCTGAACCGCTCCCGCAAGGAGGAGGGGCTCGCGCCACCCGTCTGAATCCACCAGCTGGCGTTCGCGGCCGGCGCCGCCGTCGTCGTCGTCACTGTGGTAGCTGTCGCGTCAGCCGAGACGAAGGCCGAGGGTGGAGAAAACGCTACCGAGTTGGGCGAGCGTGAGACCACGTCGAGCCAGCCGTTGTCGCCGGACAGTAGCTGCTCAAGGAGATCCAAGTCGACGGCCCCCGCGCCTTCAGACGTGGTGCGTGGCACGGAGATGCTCGGAAGCTGCGGGTCTCCTCCCTCTTCCATGCAGATGCAGGTAACTCTCCCTTCAGAACCTGCTTACACAGTTCATCACGAACGCACTGCATCAGTGGTAGCTATGATCTTGGTAACGATAACAACAACACTTGGGCATGCAAAGCCAGAGTGCTTCACTTCTGTTCTGCTGGAGATCAATAAACAAGGCTCTCCATGCACATCTTGGGCTAGGAAACCATGGGGACATGGGAATCCTTGGGAAATTTTTGTGCTAGGCATGCGTGCCTTCGGATTGCAGGGTGTGCGTGGTAGGGAAGAACACATCATTTTCAATGGAAAGCAAGCAGCGAAAGAGATTGGTAGAGAGGTAGCGAGCAGCTCACTGTTACACACGCCTGACGCCTCCCTTCTTGTCATAAAAAAGGGCTCCCGTTCTCCTCTCTTCCTCCTGGTCCTGGATTAGCAAGGTGCTAACCTCCACCAGGTAGCTCTAAGCTGCTCAGCTCAACTTACCGCCGGAAAAGTCTCGGTGCTCCACCCGAGCATCTAGTGGATCCTGCTGCTGCTGTGAGACGGAAAGGAGAACAAGAAATTTGCTTGGCCTGGCCTGGCTTGGTTTTGCCGCCCTTCTTTTTTCTGGTGTTGTCGTAACAATAACAACAAAGGCTGTGGGGCCACCACCATGGCAATTTTGTTTTTCTTTATTTGTTAGAATTTTTCCCTCTCACTGAGGGCCCAGCTGCACCACGCAGGAATCCAACCATACGTCCATACCCGCTTCCATATATAATAAAGTCAACTTGCAAGGGTGATTATGCAGCTTCAGAAGGATTCCTTGGTAAGAAATCCTCTCTTTCACAATACCACGGGTGGTTTTTGAGATTTTAAAAAAATGGTGGTTTTGCAAACAGAAGGAACTGGGGACGGCTGTTTTACACGTATAAACAATTACTTGTTGGTCTGAGTCCCAAACTGTCTATTCATGCTGTGGTAGATTTTGGGAATTTTGTAGAAAAAAGTAGCTTGTAACTATAACTATTGTTGAATAGCTCACACATTCATTTGTGAATTCTGATTCCGGGTCCAGTGGTCCACAAGCATGACGACTGAAATGCAGGCAACAGGCCTAACCTCAGTGGTGACAACATAGAGGGGGATCAGAAGTGGTGTATTGATTGGAGATTCTAGCATATATTGGTGTAGGGCCAACCAAAATTTGTCCTCTCTACTCAAAGAAAGGCAAACCGCAGATTCCAGGATAACTGTTTCAGAAAAGTTTGGAGTTTTAGTATGTAAAATGTCCCCACTACCTTGCCATAAAATACATGGTTCTGTCTAACAGAAAAATTCATAGCAGAAAAAGGTTTTCTGATTGTCTCAACTTATATGGTATCATTCTCTTCTCTATTAACGATTACATTTTCCTTTACTTTGATTGAAACAAATGAATGGATACATTGTTGTCATCTCGTTTGTTTCTAATCACGTCCAGTATAAAAGGAACCACTTTCCCAAATGCTTATGTAAAAATGTTTAGACATTTCTGGTAAAACGAAGAGGCAAAATGATACCACTTCATACTGGATCACGGTACAACTGTAAGCTGTGGGGCTATCTGGCACCAAATTTATTTTAATGGTATACGCTTTATGAGCTCAACAATATTCCTAGAAATCATAGAAGCACTTGCTTGTTAAATATGATTTGTGCATGCTCCTAGGATTGCATCTCGTAAAGCTACATGTGTACGGTCAGACACTTGTCTATTTGGGATTGGCTAGTCTTTTAATTTAATCGCCTTTGATCTTTACTTCCATTCATTTTCTGCAGTTCTTTACTTGGAGAGGTGAAAAAGTACGAGTTATTCCATGGCTCTTGTGATCAAAGATCAATAAACTAGCAACATAATTGTGGTTTGGGTGGAGATACATGTGATCTGGGTACCAAAGTCCAATTTGAAAGGATAATCATATGATGGAGCAATAGATTTTTATTCCCAAGGCTGTTCCAGTTTAGGAACTGTTTTAAATATTTTCAAGACGTTACTTACTATTTGTACTAACCGTATTTTGCTTGATTCCTCCCGTGTGAACGTGTTTCTGCGCCCTGACCAGGGAGGAACGCGATGAAATAGTGTTTTGATTCATTATTCCGTGACATGTACAGGAATCTTGATGCCTCTTTGTGATGCAACAAGCCTGCCTTTTTTATATTAACTTTTTATTTCCTTCTAGTACTCTAACGCTGTTTTCAGGAAAATGGTATGGGTAAATTACACATCAAGGTTAGTACTTGACAGGCTACAGATTAGTTTGTACCTGCTGCTGTCATTCTGGTTTAATCTAGCATGGAAGCAAGGCCTTTTACGGTTTTACCTTTAATTTGGTGTTCCTTCTGAGCTAGTCAGTTTTCTAGTGACAGGACATCATGCAGTTCACTTGTTTGCGCTGCATGCGTAGAGAGAGGGAGAGAGGTGCACATTGCTTGGCTCGATTGGATGAAGAGTAGAAGACACTAGTTGGAGAGTGACATCAATGATAAAGTTCAAGGCACCAAGAATGCTCATCTGTGAGGGGTACATACCTTGACATCATCCAGAAAATAGAACAAATGGAGTAGCCGCTTTTCCCTGCTCGCTTTCCCTTTTCTTATATTGGTTGGGTCACTGCCACAGAGCCCATTGCAAATACATATATTTGCTACTTGCTAATTGTTTGACCAAAAGCTTGTGTGTTGTTTAGTGGCACCCCAATATGCCATCAGCACCCCTCTCCACCAGCTGGGGTCTGGGCCTCTGGGGAGGCCTTGTTAATTCCTGCCAATTAGATACCGTTTTGGTTGTTAAATTCTCTTGTGAGTGGGTCCCAGCTCGAGGGCCACCTACTTTTTTTTTAATTAAGAAAGGGCCACCTAATTTTTGGGACCCATGAGGAGTCATCACCACCATGGGATCCAGTTCGGCATGGGAACATGTAATAAACCTACATCAAGAGTGTTGTTTTCTCCTAGCAGTGAGCACTAGCGTGAAATGTTTGCTCTATGTGCATCTTTTACATGCTGATGTATGATTTGTCAAGAGGGCAACATCACTCTCCTTGATATCCGGTAGTAGTATTTCCTATATGTCAGTCTGATAACCAGGAAGGTGGAGCCCGGGTAGGCAATTTTGACAGGGAACTTGGCAAAGAAGTGGCCGATCTGTCTGAGGGGCTCACATTAATTATTGAGACATGCAACAGTGTAGCACGTAACCATGGATACTCGGAATCTGACAATTAATCTGAAATCGAAATCTCGAGGTTGTACTGAACTGCATCGAACCATGGGGACTTGAATATTCCAAGTCAAGGAAGATGGATTCATCATTCATAGACGAGTATAACTCCATCTTTGCTACGTGCACCAGGAGCAGCATCCACGGTAGGTAAGGTAACCCATCAGGCACGAGCACGAATGCATGATGATGCTCTGAAAGCAACGGCCTCTGAAAGTTGGCAGTATGTATCCCTGACGCTCGCCGGGCGAATGGAGTGCTTGGACCTTGGAGGCTCGGTTTGGTCTCCTTAATCGTTTGTCAATTACTGATGTCGTTGCTAAGTGTTTTTTCCTCTCTCTCTCTCTGAAAAATGACTGTTGTTGTGAAGTACTACTATAAGGAAGCTGTATAGACTAACTGAAGTATCTATAGCCCAAATATATGCCGAGGAACTGCTGCGCTCTCAACAGCAAGTGGGAGAGGAGAGAATCGTCAGAATTGCTCAAAAGTCTACTGATCTCCCACAGAGCGCGTCATGCAAACTATTTCTTCGACAAACAATATATTTTTCAACGGGTCATGCAACTGTAGTGTATTAGCTCATGGTTCTCGTGTCGTCCTTTTTTTCTGCTATAGTGTAATCTACAGTCCTAACTTCTTTTTTTTGGCTTTATTACATGAATGCTACTCTCGACTGTTACATACAGAAAACTCACACATGATTCAGTTAGCTTGTTTTTTTACTAACTACTCCCTAGCGAGTAACGACTTATAATTTGGAACGGAGGTCTAGAATGACGGATCTGACTTGTGCCTAGCTGCATCATTTGTACCCTAATTGCATCAATATCACCGGTCAAGTTGTTCATCTAAAACAAGTGGTACTTGTGGAAGATACAAAAAAAGTAAATAACTTTGTTTCACAGATCTATACCATGTTGGTGCCCCTATTTTTTGCCTTGCAAATCTCAACTGGTACAAGTATATATAGTCTGCTGCTTAGCAGGGAGCCAGAATTCATTTTGGTGATAGCCTTTGTAAATTATGTCGTAAGCATCAATAATGAAGCGTCTCGGCTGAAATGGTCAAATTGCCACTGATCTCATTCTCATTTGGTACTTGATGCCCCCGTGAAATTAAACAAGATGCAGTATCCACAATAATATAATGGTACTGTCTGTATCAATGCGACACGTCAACTTGCAGAGCAACAGTTCTTAATTTCAAGCAGTTGCATAAACATTTCCGGCAGTGTTTGTTGGTCCAACACACTTTTCTTTCCTCCTTTGGTTAGACTTTTGAGCTCACAATTGCACGGATTATGAATAATATGGTGGAGGCAGAAGGAACGGCGCTAAGCAGTCATATTAGAGTTCATTGTGACATCAAGATTTCCCCCAGCAGCGCCACAAACAGCACAGAAGAAGCACCATTCATGACAAGGCTTACACCATAAGAGCATGTCAGCACTCAGCCGATCTAGTGCGAGTCATCCAGGTAGATGCATATATATATAGAGCAAGGCATGTTCTTGCGGGCAACACACCAACAATCATCAGCATGTCCCAACATACAATAACACCTATTCTTCCACCTCTTTTCACCAGCGGGCTTGGAAAGGCAGAAGCCTAACAGAAGGATCCTGAGTTGGAGATCATGGAGGATCACTGGGTGAAAGCTTGCCCAGTACATTCAGAACTTGCATATATATTCTGCGGCTCCTATCCTATGCTGATGCTCATAATAAGAGAAGCTGTCAAGCCAAAAGCTCATGCCTTCATAAAGAGATCCGGACATTCAAGAACATTGATAGGTGAATCTATAGCAAAACTGGAGTAATTATGGAATAGAACTTCAAAGCTGACAAAATCAGATTGAAGATTACTTTCCTCGATCAATAAGTCGGCTGCCTGCTTCTCCAGCTTAATGACAGGCCTGGTTTGGCCAATAGATGGCAATTGCAAAATATAAGATGACAATTGCAATAAGCCTTTCTTTGTTATTCGTGAATCAAAACCGTAGTATAAAATCAAAAGAGACAGCATGTTATTTCACTATTTCTCAAGAATGCCGGCAGACGAAGATACAAGAAGATACAGCCACAGCCAGTGAGATCCAGTCTGATTGCATTGAAAACAAAGGTAGAAGAGTAGCAGTACTTGACACTGCGAGGTGGTGTCGTGGTGATCTAGCACTAGCATTCAAAAATTGCATACTTCACTTGCTTCGATCTTATAGAATCGACATTTTCGGCAGAATTCCGAAGATGCAGCATCCATAAAAATATACCGGTACTGTCTACATCAATGCAGCACATCAACTATCTGAACAGAGAATGGTTCGCCATTCCTTAACTTATAGCAGTTCTATAAATATTCCCGGTACAATAGGGACTGCTGCGGTTGGTCCGACATACAGCCTTCTGACTTCTGAGCCTGCCTTGGTTAGACTTTGGGTTCACAATCGCACAAGTAGCATGATGGCCAATTGGCCAGAGAAGGAGCTGCACAAACCTTACAGTTCAGTGTTGCATCAGGTTTCCGACAACGACACTAGAAATAGGCAGAACGATGCACCATAATAATGCTTACAACATGATATCATGTCAGTCAACTCTACTCTCACTCATCCGGATGGATATATAGGCATGTTCTCACAGATAACACAACACTGAAGACTGTGCCACTGCATTCTGGTCAATCAGGCTGCAACAGTTCACAACGTCACCTAACACCTGTTATGGAGCATTGTAACCAAATCTTCCACTCTTTTCATCGATGGGCTGTGAACGGCAGATGCATGACAGAAGGGGGCTGGTTTGGAAGTGATGGGGTGACAAGTTTGCCCAGTACATTCAGAACTTTCATCTTCTGCAATTCCTTCCCTGAAGCGCAAGGAAGTAATTGTCAGGCACAATTGCCAATACTAGAGCAAGGTAATAGTACTGAAATAAAACTTTAGAGATGCAAAAAGTCATGCTAAAAGTATTACCTTCCTCGATCAATAGATTGGCTGCCCGTTTCTCCAGCTCAAAGGCATGCCTACTTCGTCCAACAGGTGACAACGACCGAAGCTCTACAGTTCAGCCAAAGGAAACAATTTTTATATAAGATTAATATAGCAGTTGTGTAAAGTACAATTCAGAGAACACAAAAGATTCGTGTGCCCTGATTGCAGTAAATTGCATTGGACTAAGATGCAATAGTTGCTTACTGTGTAAGTATTCTTCCTGGTCTGATTGCTCATTATGTCTCAAGAACGCCTGCAGACAAAGAAATCTTTCACTCCGATCTTGATTGCTTCTTGATGGTGGAGCCTGATTAGGTGCTAAAGTAGTAGCAGATATAGCGTCACTAGATGCAGCATTGGTACCCGGAGCACAAGATGCTGTATTAGCAGCCGAAACACTGCTAGGTGCTAAGTTAGCAGCTACAGAGCTTTGAAGCACTGCAGAAGAGGACACCACATTGCTAGGTGACAAACTAGTGGTCACATCATTAGCTGGCTGGGCAGCAACCTTTCCTGGAGATTGCTTCCCAAAAGGATGGTGAGCAGGCAAAACTGCAGATTGCAAAGCAGGGGAGGGTGTAGCTGCAGCTGCAGCTGGAGATGCAGATCGGGGAGCAGACTGGGTGTGAGATGTATTGTTTTGATGCTTCAGAATCAGTTCCTGTGACTGCAAGCTGCCTGTAACAGCTTTCTTCAAGCTTGTAGAACTGGCACTTTCCCCACGGGCAGAAGTACCCCCTTTGCTTTGATCAGTTTCAACCCTCCTTCGCACATACACAAGATGGCCATTTGCCCCTGGATTGCCCAGCGTGTGATGGTTGGTCGGACTCAAGGGGCCATAAGGTTGTGGTCGCTTTATGCCAACTGTAGCAGCAACTTTGTCTTTAGGAAAAGGAGAAGTTGTGGGTTGCTCATTAACAACATTGTTGGGCTGTTTTGGAGACTCCCTCAATGCTGCCTTTTTCTCACCCTGTTCGCTCGTTGGTTTCAGCCAAGGCTTATCAGCCATGGTACAGTATTTTCCTCTCACAACAAACCAGCACCAGCCGGGCTTATCAGCCCAGAAACCAACCAGCGAACAGGCTGATTGAGTGCGGGTTGTCACCAGCAGGCATGGTGCCTCTGCCACAAAGCAGCCTGGAATCTGGATCGAATTATATAGTCATCAGTAGCATTTAGTCATAAGGGTATTAGTTTTTTTCCACACGAGGAACCTTCCCCCATTTCCATCAGATCAACGGAAATACAAATGTTCACCATTACAGATAAGATAGACATCAGAAGATAAAAAACTGAAATTGAAACAACCTTCGAGGACTGAGAAACCGATGACTAAACCAGCCTAACCAAATACTAGAAAGCAACTAACTGACTACAGAGCAGCACCGTGCTCGACAGCGTTTAACCTACTAACAGAGTTTCCAGAAAAGAACAGTAGCATCCAAACGCATCGAAATCAACATCGTTTAGCATGAAGAGTCTGAAGGCGAGTCAACTTGCTAAGTCAATTGTAACATTTAGGTTTTTCATTTTTTCTGTTATGGTTGTTGTGGAGGTTCCATCCACAATCTGATGCAGCATTACATACTTGCAGAATAGAGCTGTGCGACTTTGCTCATGTTGTTTTCTTGAACAATTTTTATCACAGAGTAGAGAGGATAAAGCCCCCAAGCAGTAAGATATGAATAAACAAGAACACAACATGACAACATTACACTGGAGACGCAAAATGACGGCTCCTTTGAGACTAGGAATTTCATATCTATCAAACAAACATGAAGCAGGGGAGGATCCAGTATAGTAAACGGGTGTAGAATGTACATACGTACCCTCAATTTATTTTCTTTTTTGCAAAAGAATTTTGAATTCAGTGTGTATAAACATGTAAGTGGGTCAGGTGATGGGACCAACTGAAATCAGATCCGGATACAGATAACTTACATTAGGGTTTGGGACTTTGGGATACTCGGTTTCGCACAGCGGAAAGGGAGGAGAAGGGCGTACCAGGTGGATGCTCGTCGGCGGGGAAGAGACCGACGAGGAGGGCGGCGCCGCCACGAAGAAGCCACGAGCCCACGAGAGGGGGAGAGAGTGAGAAACCGAGAGTGAGGAAGGGGACTTTGTTTTTTTTTAAGCACCGGAGAGCAGACGAGGGAAAATCAATGTGTGCCCGTGCTCGATGAACGTGGGCTGCAAACATGTCAGCGAGATTAGTTCTCTTCGGAGCGGAGTCCGCCAGCCTGTCCTCCTAGTGTGCGTGGGCTGCAAGCTTCGTAATGGGCCGTAAGAGCGTCCGCAATGTTTGTGTCAAAGCCGCTTCTATGCATTTAATGCACGTTACACTGCGGGGTTGATTCGATGGACACATAGTCCGCAATGTTTGGCTAAGATCAAGTGGTGTAGTATCTGTTCTTATCAGTTTAATATCTGATATGTGGGCTATGTGTCCACTTCAATATTAAATTTTTTTTTATGGGAAGGGGCCGCTACAGTGCTTGCCACTGGGTCCCTTGAGCGTCGCCTGGCCGTTGCACTGCTGGCAGGGCCTGGCGCGCCCCAACCAAATCTAAACTATAAGTTTTACCTATCACATTGGGCCAGTATGATTGTGTCCAGCAATGTGCCTTCGTTTTCTTTGGGCCTGAGATGTATCGGGGAAATGCCGACCAGGATATCAGCCAGCCCAACGTGGAAGCAATGGGCTAGGTCTACGTTTTCTTTGGGCCCGAGAATTAACGTGGAAATTTGCCCACCAGCCCATATAGGCCCAGCGGGGAAGCAATGGGCCTACGTTTTGTTTGGGCCTGTTTGTTCCCCAGCGGGGAAGCAATGGTCTCACGTTTCTTTGGATTGTTTGTTTCCCTATACGGCTATACACAAGGGTGTTTGCCTGTTTGTTTTCCTGCACAGGGGTGACTCGTATGGATGACCAGCAGGTTGGATTGGTGCAACAACGCCCGGTGATTGGGAGGACCTAAACGGTCTAAGGGATCAGTGGCATCATGGGAGATCTGCCACTCGGAAGATGGAAAATGGATATAGTGAAGCTTGAGCTTTGGTGACTCAAGACAACTCGCTTCAACATGGATTATGAGGGTGTCCATGCACCTCGATACCGTGGAGAAAAATCCAGTTGACTCTTCTTGTCCACTCTAATTCTTGCATTGCATTCTTGTTATGGTTACTTGCTTTTGTGCTTGTGTGCTTGAATTACTTGGTGGCAAACAACTACGATTTAATATTTTTGCTAGTTTGCCCCTTTATTTTCTAGGTTTTATATTTCCAATCCTTAAGGACGATATTGTTAGTATAATCTTGCTAAGGACTCGGTTTAGTTTGTTAGCCCTAAGGATGAGACTTAGTAAGTGATGGTGAAATAGTGTTTCATATGCAGTTCATTCCTTGAGCCATTCGATTATTTAGGTTAGAGGCAGCGGTGCGACCTGGTGTGTGGTGCCCAATAGAACTAGCACCGTTCCAAGACTGAACCACATGTTTAAACATCTATGCTCTCGAACCATGGACAAATGAATCGAAGTCTGCCCGACGAACAGCCAACGCGTAGCAGCTGCAAGTGCGACTTCGGGCCAGTTTAGTTCCCCAATTTTTTTGCCAAATACATGAAAGCCAAAATGGGGTAGCAGCACACCAAAATGCTGACACCAAATTTTTTTGTATTTTGCTGTTTAGTTGCCAAGAATTTTGCATCGATATTAGCATTGAATAGTAGATTTCGGTTGCATTAATTGTGTTCCATGCAAACTGCATAACCACTCCTCATCCAACATTTATTCACAGCATTCACATTCAACAAAACTGTCATCCCTATTACATCACAGACTGTGCTCAAGCATTTACAGAAGCCGTAACACATTATACTATAGAAACATGTACTGAACCACACAAAATTGTCAATTACGATCCATCAGAGCATTAGCAAGCGAATCACGGATGGCATTCATGCATGACCACTCCTCATCCTCCACTACCTCGGGTTCAGGTTGATTTTGATAAGCTTATCTCAGCACAAAGTTCTCATTTCGGTCACACCTACTGAAATGCTTATCTGGTAAGCCACTAGTCCTCACAAAATTATGAAGAGCCATACATGCACAAATGATTTGGGCTTGCTTCTCAGGTGAATAAGGAGAGATCTTTTGCAAGATCCGCCACTTTATTTTCAGTACCCCGAATGACCTCTCAATAACATTCCTAAGAGAAGAGTGTGTGTAATTAAAGAGCTCTTCTTTACGTTGTGGCTCGGGCCCGTCGCGGAAGTCCTGGAGATGGTACTTGGTTCCCTTGTATGGAGCAAGATAACCCAGCCGGTTAGGATACCCGGGGTCCACTAGATAGTATTTGCCTACAGCAGCAAATAAATTATGAGCAACAGGTACATAACCAACAAGGAACAATTGCACTCATGTGTACCTACGTACCATTTGGTGGATGTGGAAAGACTGCGGAGTATGTTGTTGTTGAATCATTGAACACTCTCATGTCATGAACAGATCCAGGCCAGCCAGCATTAACAAATGTAAATCTTATGTCGAAGTCACAATAGGCCATTACATTTTGTGTAGTGATGCTCTTGCGGCACAAGTGCTGAATAAACAAATGGTTTGGCACGACACAAGGGATATGAGTCCCATCTATAGCCCCTATGCAGTTCTTGAAGTAGGGATAAAATATACTATTTCTTAGTCTAGGATGTATTGTTCTGAACTGTGGATCTACTGGCTTAATATTGTCTGCAGCAAGCCTAACCAGACACCTCAAAACTTTGGTAAACATTATTGAAACAGTGCCCAATGACCTCTCAAACTTGTCCTCTGCTTGCCTAACAGGCTGTGGTGCTCCTACCATCTAAAGAAACATCCCTAAAGCCTCTACAGATGTGGACTTAGTGGTAGACTTGAGCCCATATTTATCCACTAACAAGTTATGAAGGCTATGGAACATTGTTGGGGTCATTCTAAACATGTTGTAACAAGAATTAATGTTGTCAAGCTTATCATGCACCCACTGGAAACCACTAACTCTTGGAGTCCTATACTGAGCCCTATTCATATACTTGTCAATGTGCACAGCAAACTGGTACATACCATGGAGAAACTCATCATCCTCGTCATCAATCATTAGCTCTTCCATCAACTCATCATCATCATCATCATCCAATATCATCTGCATCAACTGTTGTCTTCTTACATCTTGATCATCATCACCAACCTGTCATGGACAGAGACAAGAGCAAGTCAGTCATTTGATCAAACAGCCCATGAATCCCATGCATCACTCCCTGTCATCCCACATGATCAAGTTTCAAAACAGCACATATATCCATTCCACAGGTTAATATAGGAAAATAGCAAATAAACCCATCATACTGCATAACAAGTTCAAATTTAACTGACACAACACAACAGGACACAACAAGTTCATACGCCCTGCACCAAATGCCCTACATGCAAATAAGGCTAAGTTTTCTAGTTGTCCACCGGGCCAGTCTGCGGGATATTCAGCTCAATGACGTGCATCTTCCCTTCCTTAGTGTCCTGGGCAAGGAAGAAGTCCATTTCAGTTTCTGATTGCACTAGCTTGTGCAACCCAGAAAACAAAGTCTTCGTTGTAGTACTGATGCCCAGCTCTTGTAGAGCTATCCTGGTGCACTCTGTTATCTTCCAGGACTTGTCCTTAACTAATCTCTGCAGCACTTCCTCCCTTCTGCTCTCTCTCTCCTTGAAGAACTGTAGCCTCTCTCTGCTTAAGTCATTGTGTGTGGTCATTTGGATGGTCATTGCCCTCACTGTTGGGCTCTTTGACCTCTTGCTGGGGCTGGATGCACTTGTGCTTGTATTGTTGGTCCTCTTGTTTCCAACACTCATAGGGGTCAGTTCATCCTCCTGCTCTTGTCCTGCTTCTTCATCAGAATCATCATCATTCAAGTCAATGGTCTCTCTTGCAGCAGGAACAAAGGAGGTTGTCCCATCAACTGTGTTTCCTTTGAACAAGCCATGCAGCTGGTCCAAGTATGCAGGCACACCATCCCTTCTAATCTTCAGCAAATCATTGTCACCCTGTACAATATAGACCGATGTAGTTGTCAAGCAATTAGGGAATTAACATTTGTTAATAACAGAGCAACCTATAGAACAAATTACCTGAGCATTGTCATTCCACCATTGGTCAGAAGCATGAATCTTTCCCTCTGCATCTATACCTAAGCCAGTGTAGTTTTGTGCTTTGTCACACAATGTCCATATTTTCCTGAGTGTCCTCAGCTTGCCTTGAAGCTGTTCTCTGTCATGCATCAAGCCTGATGCTAAATAGTACCTCCGAGCGACGTTCTTCCACCCAAATTTATTCATCTGTCCTCCTGAACAGTTCCCAGCATGTATCTCGGCAAGGTAGGAGTCACAGAACTTCTCTATGTTGTCTGGTAACCAATTTGCTTTATGCTTCTGAACCTAAACGGTGAAGAGGGACAGCAATATTGAACAATAAACACTGACAAGCTTTAACAATAGACATGCAGCTAACACTAACAAGCATACAAGAACAATTCATAAACTGAGCTTCTAACAGATCAACATCCATGAACATACTTGAACAATACACATGCAGCTAACACTAACAAGCATACAAGAACAATTCAAAAACTGAGCTTCTAACACATCAGCATACATGAACAATATACATGCATCTAACTGAGCTTGTAACACATCAACATACATCATCGTACTTGAACAATAGACATGCATCAGAGAATGTGCTTGCCGGGTTAGGGACAACATAGGAGCCGTCGAAATTGTCGCCGTGGATGGCTGGCCCCGGCCCCCGTGCACGCGGGCGGCCGGCCCCGCCGACGGATTGAACCGCTTCCTGGACGCGGCAGAGGAGAGACGAAGCCACCTCTGACGGATGCGGATGGACCGTCGAAGGCAGCACCTTCTGCAGCTCCACCTACTCCGACGTGGCTAGGCGGTCGGAAACTGAGGCTCCGAGACACGCCGCCCCTCGGAACACGAACGGGAGGCAAGACGTCCTGGGCTCCTTGAATGTGGTCCGCGCACTGCTGGTAAACGCCGGAGAGGCCGCCGTTTAGGTCAAGCCGTCCCATCGCCGTTGGAGTTCGGTGGCCGCTGGACCCGGCGGCGTGTAACTTCTTTGGAACCGGGCGTCGTTGTGAGGCGAGGCTCGCTCCGACATTACCCAAGAAATCTGTGGTAAAGCCGAGCGCCGGCGTCCCCGTATGCGGCGGGCTTCGCCATTGAAGTCGTCGCCATGTCACGCCATCGAATCGCGCAAAGGAACTTGTCGATCCGGACGACGGCGGGGTAGATCTGGTGGGGCGGTGGATCCGAATGCCGCATGCGGTGGAATGGAGCGCAGTCTTGGCGCTGGCCGGGATAGTGAGGACGAGCGGCGGCATTGCGATGGAGACGTAGCGAGAGAGAAGCGCGGATAGGGTTGGGCGAGCAAAGCTGAATGGATAGGGTTCGGCGTCAATACGTAGGGATCCATGAACCGGGAGGACGGAGGGATAGGGTTGGGCACGCAGGCCAAGGCCATAGCAGGCCGAATTCGCAAAATTTATTGGCCCAAAATTTTTCGGGCCCTGTTTAGTTCCCAAATGCCAAAACGTCAAATTTTTTGCTTTTTGCCAAAAAAAAATTTGTGAACTAAACTGGGCCTTCGACTGCGAGGCTGTTGAAAAGGCCTGTTATTCTTGCTATCCACGAAATGCAATTGCTGTGGAATTATATGCGCGCAGTGCGTCGGTCGGTCGGATGATATAAGGTTGGGAACTGAACTGTTTCTGGTCTACTGACTACCTCCTTTGAACCAAGGCTGCCGTGTGATTCAACGGACACACCTATGCGATGACACACAACCTGTTTGCTTGGTCGTAAACGATTGTGGATTATAAGTCAGAACAGTATTTTTTTCTCGCATCAAACTAGCAAGCAGTAATAATCTACTTAGCCAACCCGCTAAGCCGCCTCCATGTTTTTTTTTGTGCAAATCCAGAAAGTAGTCAGTGACTAAATGTTGAATCGCACGTACTCCAACCCACACCGGCATTGAAAAATGCGGCACATGGCTCGCGCCAATATTTTTTTAAATACAAAAATGCCCGTCGTCGAGATTGCACACACTACACGGTTCCAGCGGATAGCGGTGGGCGGTGGCACCAATGGATCACAAGGCGGCGAAGCGGGTGGCCATCGTCGGCGTCGGCACGAGCAGGCTCGCCGCGTGCAAGCACCTTCTGGCGAGGGGCTTCCGCCCGGTGGTCTTCGAGGCGGGCGCCACCGTGGGCGGCCTGTGGACGCGCACGCTCGCGTCCACCCGGCTGCAGTCGCCCACCGCCGGGTACCGCTTCTCCGACTTCCCGTGGCCGGAGGGCGCCGACACGTACCCGCGCCAAGGCCAGGTCGTCGAGTACCTCGCCGCCTACGCGCGCCGCTTCGGCGTCTCACGAATGCGTCAGGTTCCGAAGCCAGGTCGAGGCCGCGGAGTACGTCGGCGAGGACGATGCGGGCGTGGCTGAGCAGTGGGCGGGCAACGGCGAGGCGTTCGGCGGCGACGGCGCGGGCGTGTGGCGCCTCACCGTGCGGCACGGCGATTCCGACACCACGCAGGTATACGAGTTTGATTTCCTGATCCTGTGCATCGGGAGGTTCAGCGGCGTGCCCAACATCCCGGCGTTCCCGCCCGGCGGTGGCCCCGACGCGTTCCACGGGCGGGTGCTCCACTCCATGTACTTCTCCGACATGGACGACGCGGACGCTGCCGCGCTGGTCAAGGGCAAACGCGTCGCCGTCGTCGGCTCCGGCAAGTTCGGCAAGGGCGAGAAGAATCGTGTCATCAAGACGTGGCTCGTCCCGTCGTCGATGTACGTACCTGTCGGAGTCGGACTGCCTGCCTCTGGCTGATGCTCACGACCTCGCGTGCAGCAGCGCTGGTTGCATCGTAGAAGGAAGGGAATTTCGTTTTGGTCTATACATGTAAGTTAAAAAAAAGAGGCCATACAAAGGAGAGGCATTTTTTCCAGGACTATACATTCTAAAAAGCTCAAAAAGAAAACTTAGCACTAATCCAACCAGAACGTTTCATCCTAAAAACTTGTAAAAAAGAAAAGAGAAACAATCCTATCAGCATTTGCATCTTCACATCATCCATTAATAAGCATGTTGACTTAGTTTTCATGGTGTGTCGGCTGCTCACAAACCAATAGGTCTACGTGGCGCACACGTGGCAGCCGACACTAGCCAAAATAGCTTGTCGGCACTGACAGGTCCTATCGGCATCTGGATGTCCGACAGGACTAGTCGGCACGTGGAAAGCCGACAGGTTAGGAAGTCATCTGCCCAGTTGCCGATACCACTATCGGGCCTCACACGACTGACAATTCTATTTCATGTTGTATTTCTTCTTTTCAAAACAGCCATCACCCGATGTGATACTTTTTAACGAACACAACCATCTCCGACTAGAATACTCGATGCAAAGGGTAAACAATATCCTTTTACATTTTAATTGTCATTTGCCACGATGCAGGCGAGGGACTGTATTGGAGCGTTGCCTCCGTTGCAAAAGTGCGCACATTAGTTCATTAGTTCGCATCACAAAATCCAAGTGTACATTAGTTCGCATGCATACATCCATGCTAGCATACAACTATATAGTCCTACACGCTTAACCTACACGACGACCATGCTTAGGTGCCAGCACACCTCGGTGACGAACCTGGGCCATAGGGTAAGTCCACTGGTCTGGAGGGCGTCGCTGTCATGCAGGTGGGGTCGACCCCATATGCTCAGTACCCTGAGTCGGTAGAGGTGCACCAGAAAGCTGGGAGGGCCCTACCTCCTCGAGGAACCAATGTGAAGTGTTGTCTGTGTGAAAGGTCTCAAAGCTGATAGTATCCTCCGTGTAGTCACTGCAAGAAGCACGTGTACCTATAAAAAAGGCTAGGTTTGATAGAGCATGTTACATACGTAGTACATGAGAAATCAGGAAAGTAATCGTTGAATTACCTAGGACTTAGAACCTTCTGCTGCGGCTCGTGTTGGGCTGGACGAGAATGTCCTCCCAATCCGTCAAAGAAAAATTATTAACTAAACTAACTAACCCTAAAAGTTAACCTAACCATAAACTAAAAGTACTCCTAAAACTAAATCTAGCTAATAAACTAAACTAACAAAATCTAACTAAACTAAAAACACTAAACTACCAAATAATAACTAAACTAACTAAAAAAGAAAAGAAAAAACGCACCTGAGAACTCTAGGGGCCGGTGGCGGTGTGGGGGGTGGTGGCTCTCTGTGGGCAGGGGGGTGGTGTGGCAAGCCCTCCTCCCGGATCGGCGTGGCGAGCAAAGTCTCTCCATGAGCCAGCCGTGCCCGGACAGCAAGTGAGGAGAGAGAGAGAGAAAAAAGAGCGAGAGGGAGAGCGCGAGGGAGAAGATGACCGGTTAGATATTTTAGGGCCTGTCGGCTCTTCAAAGGCCGACAGGGACCCATCGGCTAATTAACTGGGTGGCGACATGCCTGTGGGGCCGATATGGGTCCACTGGGCTGTCCTGTTTGGCTTGGTTAGGTGCCTAGTCGGCTGCTGGGGCGCCGAGAGGGACCTGTCGGCCCACCAGTTGCCGATAGGGTCCCTATCGGCTAGCTACAAGCCGACAGTACACTATATTTACAATTCTTACTATCAAAATGCTAGATTTGCAATTAATCATTAAAAATATTATTAAAAAAATTCTTGCTTCTTACGGTATTCCCTTGGCTTGATCTTGATGGTGCCTCTCCCTCCATTCTCCACAGTTCAGGTCACGCGGAGCAACAGAACGGTGGTCACGCCGTTGTAGGTTAGTGGCCGAGAAAATGGAGGAATTGCCTCTCGATCGCATCCATCATCGTAGACACCACTGGTAGAGGGATAGAAAATGGCTAGTAGCTAGTAGAATCAACAGACAGACAGTGCCGATTGGCAATTGCCATGCTGATGGATGGCTACTCTTGTGCTACTGTTGTTAACCTTTTCCTGTGTCACGTGTACTTCCATCCTAGTGGGGGTCCAAATCGATATCCAATGACCAAGTTAGTACTACTAGAAGTTAATAACAATGTCGAGGCTAGCATAGCAGCTGGTCAGTTCAAACTTGGTGGAGCAGTCAAGCAAAGCGAAGCGATCCACCCGTAGCTTGTGCCTTTTCTTCGCTCGCTTTCGTCAGTTTTCTTTTCCTGTTGGCCTGGCTCAGCTTCAGGCCCGCCTTCAGCTCAACCAACTGCTGGTGGACTTCACTTGAGCACTCCACTAGCTACGTACGACAGAAACAAAACAAAAAAAATACTCTGATGACGTCTCGGTAGTCGTAGATTGACAAGTGCCTCAGCTTCTAGGATATCACAATCACAATACACAGTGCAACAAAAATGAAAACGATGGCTTAGGGTGTGTTTAGTTCGCGAAATAAAAATACTTATGTCACATCAGATGTTTCGGGGATGTCGGAAGAGGTTTTCGGATACTAATAAAAAAACTAATTAGGTTTTCGGATACTAATAAAAAAACTAATTACATAGCTCGCCTGGAAACAGCGAGACGAATTTATTAAGCCTAATTAATCCATTATTAGCGCATGTTGGTTACTGTAGCCTAATTTATTAAGCCTATTTTTTCTAAGATATATTAATCATATCAAAAAAAAAATTGCAGAATTAAATGAAGATAATTTTTATATGAAAATTATAGATCTCGACGAGATCTACAACTTTCTAGTTTTGAGTTTTTTTATTTGAAGTCGTTAAGATATTAAAAAAATTAATGGCATATTTAGACTTAAGGGTATTTTCGACTTTTCACACCTGCAGTTTGACGGCGTTAGAGCCCAGACTGACGGCAGTGGCATGAAGGGCACAAAAAAGTTGGAGCAGTGACGCTGAAGACCGCTGAACTTTTTCAGGGACTCACAGGGCATTGCGATCTTTTTTAATGGCACACAAGGAATTCTCCCAAAGATTCCCCCAAAGATAGTAGCAGGATCACCTGATACTGCAGCTCCTCTACAGGTACACCTTGTCTGCATATTTGAAGTACCAATCAACACTGATATCATAGCTGAAACAGACAAGGGAGAACATCAACTTCACAAAACTAGTGTACTACTTAGGCACTCACCAGTTAACAAGTTTGACACAAAATTTGAATGAAAGAATTAACAAATAATAGTTCAATGATAAAGTAGGAAGCCAGATCACAGAGGACCTTTTTGAAGACCAGATATAACATATAGTTCAGTGCACAAACAAATACTTAGTGCACCATTGCACGATTTCCATGACAACGATCTATTCACAGTGATTTAAGAAACACTTCTTTTTCTATCTTAATTGAAAGGCAGAGCTCCTGTCACTTCTTTCAAGAAAAATAATTAAGAAACATACATCCTTTGGCCATGATTTATACTAGTAATAGTTTTGAATAGTCTTGTCTTTTTTTGGAGTGCCTCTAGGCTCTAGAGACTAGGCCATAACAGTAGGCATGTTTAACTTTGGCTGGACTGTAGATGATACAATATTAATAAACTTGAGATATGAAGTCGAAAATATTTTTTCAATGTTTACAGTTTACTTGTTAAAGTCAATAGTATGTTGGTTTCAGTAATCTCATTTTATCTAATTGACTACAATACAGAGAATGCATCCATCCCCGGATTTCTCAGTTGGCTATTGTTGGTTACTCTGAGAGCCTTACAAACATATATGCCTCAGAGAGGATGAGCAATTGGGTAGCCCATTTTCTGGCCGGTGGCTTCCAATTGCCAAGCATAAGATGTATGGAGAAGAGTGTAGCAGAATGGGCAGAGTACAAGAATCTATACAATGGGAAGTATTTTCGCAGGTATGGGATGCAACCCTAAAAGGAAGAACGGATTCCTGGCTGAATGGTTCCAGCCATATGGACCTGCAGATTACGCAGATCTTTGCTGAAGATAGTTGCATATTTGTCAGTGCATACTCATAGGAAGAGATGCCAGAGTTGCTGCTTCCATGGCTGTAAAAACCAGGCAGGAGAAAAACAAATATGTTTATTGCTACTATCACTACGAGAAAGCAATACTACAATGTTCCACATACAGTAATAACTTCAGGCAGGAGGAGCGACAATGAACTATCATCAGCTATGTGAAACCTACAAGCAAAATCTGTCTGATGTTTGAACTGTAAGGTTTGAACCTATCAGACCTATGTAAACAATTCTGCAACATTCTATCTACAGTTCTGAATTCAAGCATGGAGAAGATAGAGATAGTGAACAGTCCTCTCCCATGCGACACCTACAAAGAACTTCGTCAGATGCACCTTTACTCTTGAATTTTAAGTTCCAAAACCACCTAACGGTTGAAACATACACAGGAGTAAATAAAATACCAAGTAAATATGTCTGGACATTGCAGTGCAACTTTCATAATTTCTCTTCTCCATCCTAATCTGCCCATTTTTTTTAATCAGCTCCAGGGATCAACATTTGTAAAAACTCATTTGTAAGCCAAGAGGCAATTCAACCAACCCAAGCTTTACATAAAAGGACAATCCAGAAACAGCCATTTGGTATCATTAGTGCAGAACTTCAAACTCACCATTGGGAAAGATATAAAGATTGATCATATTTGGGGAAAGCATAGTGAATTGAGAAATAGTTATGATATTTTTGGAATAGTAAATCAATTGTATCTAAAAAAGCCAAAACTCCTTATAATTTGGAATGGATGGAGTAGATAATCAGATTTGCAAATGGGCAGAAACAGCCAATGCATCCTAAAGTAATGACACTGCCAGCCAAACTAGCAGACATGTTCAATGAGCAGCCATAGCTAACTAGTATGCCTGGCCGAGCACCCATTGGCCATTACAGTCCAAGAGTCATTGTTATCAAGACTAGAAGGGTTATCCGGTCTCCCTAACAGCATGCCACCTATAGGAGTTTGGAAAGAGCCCATGCTTGTATACAAGAATAGGAAGATGCCCACGTTAAACGAGAACAGGCGCAGCGGAGCCTCGTCAAAGAGCGCTGGCACAAGTGCCTCACCTTAGTATATCTGGATACTCACCCGTGCATTCTTATTAAAAAAAAAACACTTCACCAAAGGATTTCTGGCATGCTGCAAGATGTGCAACGAGTAAAAACACTTCGAGAACTATTGGAGCAACTTTCCATTCAAAGACCACAAAGGCATGCAGGCAGTGAAAAGAAATGACAGCTTAGGCAGGATCGCAATATAGATTATGTCAATATCCTGGTTGCCTAAAAAAAACACTAGCAATAAGCAAAACAGAAATGGTAAGGATCGCACATTTGTCACAGGCTACCTTAGATATTCCATAACATTCACGACAAAATACCCAGAATACACCCATGCTTGATAAAGTTTGAAATGGGTTCACAGGAAACATATTACTAATTCTGGCTTTGACAACACTCATCGAATTGCTGATCCAACTCAGAACCAAAAACTGTAACATGCCATCCACCGAACGAGACTAAGTCATGGATGCCTTCTTCAGCTTGGCAAGCTCTTGCCTGATAGCACCACCCCTCTGTTTACATATAGAAAAAAAAAGTGAGCAAGCAATATACAGTGCCAACAGGAACTAGACATTTGACAGAGAGGTTCCTGACCTTGATCTTTGCCAGCATGACCTTGAACCTGTCAAAGTCATTGAGCGCTGCCCTCCTCTTCTGGACAATCAGCTTCTTGCCCCATGAGCTGTTCTCCCACTTGGTCTTCACATCTGAAAAAGAATAACAAGAGATCAATTAAGTGTCACTATTCTCTTCAGGACAATAATCTAGAATCTAGAAGATGAATAAATCACAACGATGCTGAAGAGGTCCACAGCATATGCTTCATCATTACCAGCTTCCTCCATCGCCTTGATCAGGGTTGTCTTCTTGGGGACACGTTTGATGTCAATCTTGATGTCGGTAAGTGAGAGGCGCTTGAAGTTCATCTGGCATCTGACCATATCAGGGGCGTCCACAAGTGCCTGGTCCACAGAATGCATCAAGGCTATGAGGGGTTGAATGCTTGACCAAATCAATTATATATAGTTATAAATAGTGTACATTTGTTGCGTCTTAAAAGGAATCTAAACAAGGGAATTGGTCCTTGGTTCATTCAGGGAACAAGTTTGCCAAGCAACCCTTAGCCTCCTGGCAATGCCAAATGCTAAGGCACTAACTCCTCCATTTGTCTTAAGAGTAGGTATGGTTAACCGCTAGATGAGGACATGAGGCCACCCTACTTGGCCAATTCAAATAAATTGCATCAGGTGCTACCAAATACAGCCATATATGTTTTCATATTTCCCACGAAGATCAGCAGATATAAACCAATTACTATCAGTGGTACAAAAGCACACTCCCCTAAAGCTCTAGATCGACATCACAACAGCGAACGGAAGGACAAGCATTTAGGAGAGAGCTCAGTCCTTACCCTGTTCTGGTCGACCACATCGACGATGACGACGAGGCGGCCATAGTCCTTGCCGTAGTTCACCAGGGCCACGCGCCCGATCTCCACGAACCTCTTGAACGGCTGCACACATAGCACAAGCACACAAAACCCCAGGTCAAACCCCGAACAACTCATAACCCCTACCAGAACTACACCACTAAGCGCGATCGACGTACCATCCTCGCGGCGGTCGGAGAGGCGAGCGGCGGCGGCGCTGTGAAGCGGCTGGAGCGAGAGGGCGAAGCGCGGCGGAAGTCCAAACAGAAACTAGGGGTTCGGCGGTGGGAGTGGCCTATAAAGCGTCGCGCGAGTTCGGTAGCGCCGTTGGATCAGGAGAAGCGACACCCTGGCCGTCCGATCCAGGTCAGCGAACTAAGAAGTCTGCTGGGCCTTTGGGCCTTGTTTGGAAGCCCAAATTCCCGTGAATGTCCCGGCCTTCCCCCCTAGCAGAAGCCCACGTGGAACTCGGCCGCGGACCAGATTTCCCCTGCATCTGGAAGCCCATGCGGGGGTAGCTCGACCTGTGAGTCCTGTCTTTTCCCATAGGCGGCTCGGGACCGGAATATTTAAATATTTGCCATTATTATTGCATCAAAAAAATATTTCCCATTATTGGGCGACGACTCTTCAAATGTTAATTAATTTTAAAATACTGTAACTCGAGAGAAGTATATTCTTACCATTTTTATGCTGTGAGCATTCGAAATGACACTTTTGCCCCTCCTCCCTTTTTATATGCACAACCGACGGGCTGTAAGCAAAAATATATTATGCCAAAAAAAAAAGAATAGAGATCAGAAGTTGTATGTTTAGACTTTAGAGCTTGTTTGGACGAGTGAATCTTTTCTGTTTCTCGTGGGAATGACAAGAACGGTGCCAAACACACATAGAGCCAAACGATTTATCTTTGAAACTGTTCTCCTTTTCTTCCGTGGCGCTCGAAATGGTTTCGCACCGATTCTCGTATTGGAAGTATTTTACTACTTCACCACAAACATCTGGTTAAATGATCTGCTGTGATCTGCTGTGCCAAGACATGGGATGCAACCCTAGAAGGAAGACAGGATTCCTGGCTGAATGGCTGAATGGTTCCAGCCATATGAACCTGCGGATTATGCATGTCTTTGCTGAAGATAGTTGCATATCTGTCGGTCCATGCCTCCATGGGCATGGCTATACAAACAAGGCAGGAGGAAACGATACTACAATGTTCCGCGTACAGTAATAACTTCAGGAAGGAGGAGAGATAATGAACTATCATTCGCTATGTAAAGACTGCAAGCAAAATCTATCTGATGTTTGAACTGTAAAGTTTGAACCCATCAGATCTGTCTAAATAATTCTGCAATATTCTATCTACAGTTTGAACTCAAGCACTGAGAGAATAGAGATAGTGAACAATCATCGCCTATGTGACACCTACAAGTGGAATTTGTCTGATGTACCTTTACTCTCAAATTCTGAGTTCTAAAACCACCTAATGGCTGAACACATACACAGGAGTCAACATAAAAGTAAATATGTTTCGACATTGTAGTGTGCCTTTCATAATAACTTCTATTCTCCATCCTAATCTCGCCATTTGGTTAATCAGCTCCAGAGATCAACATTTTCTTCATTGCAGCCTGCATACAACAGTTGAGCACCTTATATGTTAGCAACCATGCGGCCATCTAGTAGGCCCAACATGAGGGTATTACAACAAATTGACTATCATTAATTACATGAGTCAACGATAAGCATTAAAAAATGCTGCATTTTTCACTAACTTGTATTTGGGTTCTTTTTTGTGCAAAAACCACCAAGGCCCTGCTCTCCATCCCAATCTGTAAAGGAGGACACATGTCACAATTGAATAATGCAAATTTTGTAGCAAAGCATCTGATAGTTTGATCACTGGTTATGATCAACTGGGCCCAATATCTATTGCATCAATGCAGGACGCACAGAAGATGGTCAATCTACGAAAAATAGTATTCTTAGGATGATCTGAATTTCATGTTTGTAGCTGTTTAAACGGTTCATGGGGACCTTCTGTACATGAAAGATGTCCCCACCCCCCACCCCACCCCACCCCCCACCAAGCTATTGAGACATATATTTAAATACCTATAAAAAATTCAATAGCATACCTAAAAAAATATTATTTCACTCTTTTTTGTTGATAAATATTGTGAGTACTAAATACATATGTAATAACGTTGAAAAGCTATTGAGACATATATTTGTTGTACATATTTATCATGTTTACAAGGTGTCCTCGTATTGTCCGGCTCCCCTCGATCAAAAGTTCTGGTTCCGCCACCGAAGAGGGTATCTTCTACTGAGGACATTCAAAACATGTATCAAAAAGTCAATGGGACAAATGTTACCTCATAGATCCAGCAGTCACACGCAAACTCATGAAAAGAGCCAGGCCAGCCCAAACACCAGGAAGCCCGAAAAATTGTGGAGCATACAGCAAAAACAAAGAGGATATTGCCCCAACTACCATCTGAGGATCCAAGGGATATTAATAAATCACTGCAGAAAGGAAAGGAAACACTGCAAAAAGAAAATGCAGTAGTAGTTGCATGATCAGAATAGCATAAGTTACTTTATGCGCATACCATGAAGGAAGCTGAGTACGAGAAGTCTGAGACACCAAAATGGAGTCCATCAAAGATAAAAGCGAGGGCATTGATAGGCTGGCTAGCACTAACAAACTTCAAAAACACAAAAGTTAGCAATGAGCAAAGATAGTGTTGACAGGGACCAGATAGTATCATAAAAAAGGTACATACCAAAACACCACCCCTCACAATTTGTATAACCATGGGATCTTTGGAGAATATTTCTGCAAGTCTACCAAAAGAGGCAAACAGAAGAAGTGCTAAGCGATACCAACGAACACTCCTGCCTACCAAATAAAACACGTTTGAAAGCTGCTTCATGACATGCTACATGATGAATGTTATTTATACTAGTCTCATATACAAATTAGCAGTAAAATAACTTAGTTAAGGCTGCAACCTTTAATACATAGAACGTGACCTCCTCCACTTTTTCGTAGTCAAGTTTAGCAAATGAACTTGCAATCAGTGCCTGAAATCAAGTACACAACAAATAAATTCAGAGCACTCGGTCCCTGTTCAAGAGGTACATATATCGTACATAAGCTCAAGAAATAATGAGCAGACAAGGAGGCAATTCGGCCATCACAAGCTGTTACCATTGGGAAAGATAGATTGCTCAAGTCCAGGGAAAACATAGTGAATTGAGAAATAATTGCGATATTTTTGGAAATAGGCAGTGTTAACAAAATATATAAATAATAAGAGATTCACCTGGGCAGAAACAGCCAATGCATCCGAAAGTAATGATACTGCCAGCCAAACTTGCAGACATATTTGATGAGCGGCCATAGCTACTGTGCCTTGCCGAGCAGCCATTGCAGTCCCAAGAGTCATTGTTATCAGAACTGAAAGGGTTCTTCCTAACAGCATGCCACCTATAGAGTTTGAAAAGAGCTCATGCTTGTATTCAAGGGGAAACTATATTAGTAGAGTAAGCTATTCAGGTAACCCACAACACTAGAGCTGCAAATAAATGTTCACGATTTTGAAGGCATTTCAGTGAATGTACGAATGAGCCTAAGAAGCTGTTAACTACTCTGCACATCTAAGTAGTAAGTACGAATGAACAAGATGCTCAAGAACTGTGGTATATATGTGAATGAAAGGAATGACTTGAAAGTGTGATAACTTGGATAACATAGTGCAAGCAATAATTTACAACTCACCAGATTTTATGTACCCAACAAACTCTAGGTCTTTGATTTTCGGTGGTAACAGAACTGCTCTCTTGCTTAAAGACCAAAGAAGTAGAAACATACCAACATATCTGAATAATTCAAGTTAAGAGCATTACTAAGAGTATTATAAATGATAAGTCAGACATACTATGAAATCTAGTTCATGTGATTTGTGTGAATGTCAATTGAATGCAATACCAGACATACTGTGAAGCAATAGTTGCAAGTGCAGCTCCAGTCAATCCAAGTTTCAGGGAATACACGAAAAAAGGAAGCAGAACCACAGCTGAGATGTTGCCCAAACCTGAAGACGAATTTCAAATTCAGCAACTATGCACAATACGCTGACAAATCAAAGGACAAGAAGACAAACAGCACTCTGTCAGCATTCCACAGAATTTTGAGATTGTGTAAGCTTTCATTGAAGCAACTCAGGCCATTTCTGAATCAAGTAAAGCATAGATTGTACGTGGCTCTCGAAAATGAAATGCATTGCTTATGATTCAGGGCATCGTTGCCATCTAGGATCCATGCCAGTGAAGTGACAATGAAACCAACCTAGAAGATACGAGGTGTCATGACTTACCACTGTAAAGTAGAGGTGTTTTTGTATCTTTCAGTCCACGAAACACACCTTGGATAGCCAATGAAACAACAACAGCAGGAGCACCAAGTGCTCTTACAGAAAGAAATAGCCTTGCTGGATTGTGCATAGCTGATGCCTGCCAAAGAAAACGAAGGCTGCATCAAGGCTCTAGTGACATGAAGTGTGGTATTTGATGCAATGAATTTTCTTACCAAATATACTAGTTTTTGCAGCCACAGGGAAATGAGTGATATCAGAGGTGTTAAAGACAATGATTTCTGGTCCTACTTGTCATTAGGTTGAAAAGTTATTAAAATCAATAATAAAATCTGAAACATATCCAAGTATTAATCATTTTATCATTGCACAGCTGGTGCCAAGGGTTTGACGTCCCTGGAAAGTAGAGGCTAGATATTCATAGGCAGTGGCAGTGGTTGTTTTTACTTTGACCACTAGCATGAATGTAAAAGCGAAAACCTAACAGTTTGTAACACGCATCCCTCTTCTTAATGCAATGACATACAGTTATCTTGCATGTTTGGGAAAAAAAGATTAATCATTTCCGAACATAAGGATTTATACTTATATTCTTTTACTATAAAAAATGTTTCCTGATAAGTGATAACACAGGGACAAAGGGTGTCAAACTTAATTATTCCTTCTTCTGAATGCCCATTTTTGTAGCATACTAGCATTAATACAAAGATATGAGATTTGAACATACATGTGAGACACCCATAATATTGAGGAGTATTCCAGACCCCAAAATCAAAGCCAAGGCTTCAATGACACCAATTGCAGCTGCCAAGACTAAAGCAGAAGAAATTGAAGGAAGCCTCTTCCTTTCTCCAATCTTGCCAGATATGTTTCCTTGTGCGTATCAGCACAGAAAGTTAGCTTGCGAATTCTAAAATGAGGCATGTTTCGTAAGCACAAAAGAATCAGTAATCATCTGTACCCGAAGCAGACTGTGAAGAGTCATGTTTTGACACATCTTCAGCCACAAATGATGTCGTGATACTTAGGAGGGGTATGTTGAAGAGCTTTGATATAATGTTGAATACTGACATACCAACGGCAGCTGAAGCCAGCTCCACAGGACCTGCCAGATTTATAGAGGTCAGAGTGTCAGACTTCAGACAAACCACAACAAAAGTAGAAAATTTCAGCGCTACTTTTCAGCGAACGAACAGTTTTTTTTTTCTCACAATATTTCAGCATGAGCATCAGCATAAGCCAAATTTCAGCGAAACGAACAGGGCATCTTCATGATATACTAATCAGAGTAATCACTAAATTGAAGCATCGTATTATGAAGTGAATGAATGACCCAACTGAAGAGAATCAATACACTTGTGTCCAACTGATGCCGAACAGCGGAAGGGAAATTTACCTAAGCGGCCAACATATGCGGTTTCCAGTAACTGCGCCACAGGATCGATTGCTTGCCCAACTATGGCCGGTACAGCCAGGTTCATGAGCTCCTTCCTAATTCCTCCAGAGTGATCCCGAACTGAATAGCTGAGGACGCAATCAACACGCACAAAAAAAAGCAGGTGTGTCACTCCAAGAGTCACCGCGCTAGAGGCGAAACACAAATTAACAGCCCTGCTGTAGAATCGACAAGGTCAAGGACTCACCGCGCAGGAGTCGCGCCCTTCGCGCCATCCAACGATGAGGCGCGCGCAGCGGGTGATCGATCACCCTCGGCGTCCTCGCCGCGGAAACCCACACGGCCGCCGCCGTCGCCGGTTGAGCGAACGACGACGCGCCCGTGAAGCAGGTGGCCTCCTCCCGCCGCGGAGACCGACCGTCTCGTGGCGGCGGGAGCCAGCGAGAGCCCCGGCGCGGTCGCGCGGTGGGCCCAACCGATGCCGGTCGCTCCGCCGCCCACCCTAACCCAGCGGTTGCGGCCGGGGACGGGGCCGGCGGGTAGCTGGCGCAGGCGCAAGCGCTGTGCCACCCCAGCGCCGGCGTCGAACTCCATCGGGGCTCTGTCTCAAGTGACCGCGGCGTCGGATAAGCTCGCAGAGCGATCGAACGAGCGAGGGGGTGGCGGGGTGGTGTTGCGAAGAGGAAGAGACAGCGCGCGCGTCGCTGCCGTTTTGGCTCCTACGATGCCGAGGCGGGGGGAACACGGGAAAGGTGGAGGCGGAGAGGCGGCGGTTTTTTGGTGGAGGCCCGCCCGCGCGCCCGGGGGTTTTGACCGTGCGCGACGCACGCGCTGGGCTGGCTGCCTCGGCCTGAGCGCGCGCATAGCACCAGTGAGGCCGGAGCAAGCAGGGGCGGGTCAGGGGGCACGCGGCCGCGGCGTGTGCTTCTTTTTTTCCCCTCGCGTTTTGGTTTCAGTTCAGCCTGCTTCCAGGCTTCCAGCCGGAGCCGAGCCTGCGTTGCGCGCCGCTCGTGTGCGGTCACGCCCGGCGGCTGATTGCTCCAAACGAAACGAGCTGCAACACCGACTGCTGCGTTGTGAAAATTGCTGCTCATCATCTTCTTCTGTATTTTTTATACCATTGATCAGCAGTTGTGTCTCGTTATCGTCAGAATGATATATGCATGTGTATTAAAGCTGTATATCACTTCATTATATTGACATTCAAATCATATTAAGATGATCAACAAAGAGTCAATGGTAAAAAAAAAATCGAGAACCAGATGAGTGTAACTCAGCTAGTTTAGTTTCTTGCGGTGAAACCTATTCAGTCGTTTTAAGTACTCGAATTTATATATGCAGTTCCGTATTTCTCTAGATTTATTTTAAAATTTAATGATATTATTATTTTCGTTGTAAAGAATATGCTTGTTGAAAGCGAGACGTCTACGATGATTTCATTAATTTTTAAGTTTGCTGACTTGGGTGTCAAATACGGATTTGAAACATCAAGTGAGCATTTCTATGTAGGTCTCGGGGGCCTAGGGCCTTGCCCGAGCTCCGGCCGTTCAAACCAGTGGACCATGATCGCGACACCGTGTTGCCAATGGCACATAGGTCCACCACCAGCGTCGTGCTACGGTTTAGTCTTTCGAGACTCGGTTCAGGGTCTCTTTGATTTCAGGGCTAAAAATTAGCTCATCTTGTGAAAATGGATTAAACACAAGCTAATTATAGGCTAATCAAGGTGTCGGTGTTTCAAACAAACACCGACTAATAAATTTATAATTGTTGCGCGTTAGGCTCGGATGTTGTACTAAAGGACACAAGGTTTATACTAGTTCGGACAGAATGTTCATACGTCCAGTTTGCTGCTGCTCGTGTTATTAGTACCGAAAAAGGTTCATAGTAGGGGACACAAACGGTTAAAATAGGGATGGGTACCAAGTCTCTGATGCAAAGGTCGAAAGGACGCCAAGAGCTCGATTGCTGCTTGGCTGTGTCTTGTGTGTCAAGAATGATCGGTCCCCTTAGTGGGGTGCCCTGCCCTCCCTTTTATAGACCAAGGGGGAGCAGGGGTTACAGGCGGGAGAAAGAGGAAAAAACCAAAGGTAGAGAAGGTCCTTTGAGAGAGCCGGGTCTTTCTTTTCCCCTATGCCTACCCTGCTAATATGGCAGACCGTGTCAGGAATGGCGTGTTCGTTGATCCTCATAGGGCCGTGCCCTGGCCTCTTTCAGCAAGTGGGTGCGTCCCATCCTACACCGGCGGACGGTGCGGCGTGCCAGAGAGCCGAGCTATGACCCTTCGGGGAGTAGGCGGGGAAGTGACCATACGTCTGTCACTGTGGATGATATGAGCTCTGTCTTGGATCGTAGTGGTTGTCGTATGCTCGTGTTAGTATCCGCGTCCGAGGGTTGATGGCGACGCCTACAACACTGTGGGACAAAGATCGGCGCCTACAACACTGCTCGGGCTCTGTCAGGTTGGAAAGGGCCTAAAGCGCCCGTCCCATCGTATCCTAACAGTACCTTCCTGCAGGCATACAGGGCATGGTCCTCGGTACTGTGGTTGACTCGAACGTCTTGTCGTACCATGTGCTCGTATTTATGAAGGAACAAGGTGTAGCCGTTGGGCGAGGCGGAGCCTGCCCTCAGACGTCGGGCGAGACGAAGCCTGTCCTCAGCCGTCGGGCGAGGCAGAGCCTGCCCTCAGACATCAGGCGAGGCGGAGCCAGCCCTCAGCCGTCGGGCGAGGCGGAGCTAGCCCTCAGACGTCGGGTGAGGCGGAGCTAGCCCTCACACGTCGGGCGAGGCAGAGCCAGCCCTCAGGCGTTGGGCGAGACAAAGCCTGTCCTTAGCCGTTGGACGAGGCGGGGCCTGCCCTTAGCCGTTGGGCGAGGCGGAGCCAGCCCTCAGCCGTCGGACGAAGCACCACAGTCCTTGGACGCCCCGGCGGAGGCACCACAGTCGCCGACGTGGTGCTCGACGTTGCAGATGACGGCGCCCTCGAGGATCCCGCGAAGCGGTAGGACGTTGCCGATGGAGAGCGTGGCGCGACGACCGTAGTAGTACTCATAGTAGAACTGGTCAAAAGCTATAATCGAATAAGTTTGTGGGGGAGCCCCCGAGTGAACAGTTTTTGTATTTATGAATACATCAGTACTTTTCGTGATGAAATTACTTTGTAAGCGATGAATTTGTGCGAAAAATGAATAAGTTTTCAACTTTCGTTACGGCAAACAGCTTTTTGGCTTTTCTCCCTCTTTTTGTAAAAGAGGTTTGGTGCCTTCCGACCCTTCTCATAGTTAAGGTAGCAAAAAAACTCAGGGTGCGGGAGAGCCAACTCTGATCACGCTGGTGAGCAAGGAGGTCGTAGCCGCTGGGGCGTGGGTTTCCCGTAGTCCTACCAGTTGTACTCAGATTTTGTTCCTGAAATTCTAGCCTTTAGGACGTACCATGAGAAAAGAGGAAAAACACAGAGAATGTTTGTAAGATAACAAAGAGAGTGTTTGTAAGGTAAACGTACTTATATCAGCCCCCGAGTGAGGTCCGGCCCTTCGCACTTTGCAGGGGTCGGATGTCACTAAAGATTGGGGATTTTTTAAGACAAAAACTGATAAGAAAATGTATGCGTTTATTTAAGAATAAAAATGACGTAGCTGCTCAATGTTTCAGGTGTTGGTGAAGACCTTTCCGTCGATGGTTTTTAACTTGTAGGCGCCTGGTCGGAGTACCTCCGCGATGACGTATGGTCCCTCCCACGACGGGGAGAGCTTGTGACGGTCCTTGTTGCTCTGCACGAGGTGGAGAACCAAGTCCCCGACGTTGAAGGCTCGGTCCCGCACCCGTCGGCTATGGTACCGACGCAACGTCTGCTCGTACATGGCCGAACGGAGGAGGGCGATGTCACGAGCTTCGTCTAGCTGGTCCATGGCGTCTTCGTGGGATGCCTCAGCTCCCTATTCGTCGTATGCTCTGATTCTTGGCGCTCCATAGTCGAGGTCCTTTGGGAGGATAGCCTCAGAACCGTAGACCATGAAGAAAGCGCGTGTAGCCGGTGGCCCGGCTGGGAGTCGTCCTTAGGCTCCAGAGCACCGCAGGGAGCTCGACGACCCAGCGCACGCTGAACTTGTTCAGCCGGTTGAAGATCCTAGGTTTGAGGCCCTATAGGAGCATGCCGTTTGCGCGCTCGACCTGCCCGTTCGTCCGGGGGTGCGCGACGACGGCCCAATCGACCCGGATGTGTTGTTCATCGCAGAATCGAATGAATTTCTTACCGGTGAACTGTGTGCCGTTGTCCGTGATGATGGAGTTTGGTACTCCAAAACGATGGATGATGTTGAGAAAGAACAACATGGCTTACTCAGACTTGATTACGGGGATCGGCCGAGGTTCGACCCATTTTTGTGAACTTGTCTATGGTGACAAGCAAATGGGTGTAGCCCCGGGCACCTTCTTGAGAGGCCCAACCAGATCAAGCCCCCAGACCACGAAGGGCCACGTGATGGGGATCATCTGGAGTGCCTGGGCCGGGAGGTGAGTTTGCCGAGCATAGTACTAGCACCCTTCGTAGGTGCGTACGATCTACTCGGCGTCAGCTACTGCAGTGGGCCAGTAGAAGCCCTGTAGGAATGCGTTTCCGATCAAGGTTCTAGGCGCGGTGTGGTGACCACAGACCCCATCATGGATATCGCTCAGCAGAAGCTTCCCCTGCTCGACGGGGATACAGAGCTGCAGGATCCCGGTGTGGCTCCATTTGTAGAGTTCGTCTTCTACAAGAATGAAGGACTTAGCGTGACGTGCGAGCCGTCGAGCTTCCGTCTTGTCCGTCGACAGTGTGTCACGAATGAGGTAGTCGAGGTAGAGTGTTCTCCAATCGTCCAGAGGGTCGGGCCCTATCGCTGGTTCCTCTTCAAGATCCATGACCTCGGGGCCAGAGGGAGCCGTCGGTTGGTTAGCCCTCGGGGCTAGATCAGACGGGCCATCGTTGGCCCGTTCCGACCCTTCGTAGCATACCGAGGGCTTATGTTGGTCGCTGGCCAAGACCGCCGTTGGCACCGGCTCTCGACCGGACGCCACTTTTGCAAGTGCGTCGGCCGCCTCGTTGAGGCGCCTTGGTGGACTGATGCATCCCTGGCGGGACGCACCGAGGGTGTACGCTGGCTGGTGTCGAGCTCGCGTCGTCGGGACAACGAGCTTTCCGGCTACTGTGCCGCCGCACGCTCGAGCAGCGTGCGTATTTCGCGGTGGGCCGACGATCCTCGGGCGTTGTGGCCTCTGGAAGGCCATGAAGCAAGGCCGTTGCGGCTGTGATGTTCTGGCTTGCCCGAACGAAGTGAGGAAGGGTCTTATCATCGGCGATGATCCTTCGGTTTACGTCACGGGCCACGACGCGTGCGCGCCCACCGTTTCTACGGCGTTCGATCTCCTGATTGACCTCCGCGTACTCCCGAACAAGCTGTTGTCCGGCTTCATCTATCTCCCGCTTTTGGGCTCTCAGCTGCTCCACCCCTACGTGAGGTGGGGCCGCTGTCCCCCCTTCGGTTCCGCCGCCAAGGTTGCCTGTCGGAGTAGTCTCCTCCGTGGAGACGCTTTCGATGTGTCCCTCGGCGGTTTCCACCATGAAACATTCCTAAGAGGGGTGATAGCTCCCCCTGCTGGAGTCAGAGCCAGAGTCGACCCCGGCCCCTCCGTGAGGAGGCCATGGAGGGATTCCGCAACACTTTCCATCATCCCCACGAACTCGATGTTCGCGGGAGACGGGATCGCGCGCTGTGCCACAAGGTGGCTTATGGTCACCGCGGCGTTACGGAGACCGAACGGAAGCGCCATCGAGACGCTCCATGCGGAGTGTTTTGGAGAGAGGGTGAGGCGACGTGGGTCCTCCCTGGACAGCTAGGGTCTGAGGGAGACGCCGGGCTAGCGCTCAAGCCTCCCGTAGCTGAAGTCGATGGAGGGGAGAGGTTGGATGGCGACGTGGGCCAACGCCAACTCTCCTCCCACCGTGATGATGAAGTCCAGATCACCGAACGCACGCGTGTGCGCCTAGGACCCAGCCCGATTGCGTGGCTAGCCATCCAAGGCCCGATTTGGAACACATAAAGGCTCCTACAGGCATGGCTAACTGCCGGTGTTTCGAACAAACATCGGCTAGTAAATTTATAATTGTTTGCGTTAGGCTCGGATGGTGTACTAAATGACACAAGGTTTTATCTTGGTTGAGATGAGAATGTCCCTACGCCGATTCTTCTTTGCTCGTGTTATTAGTACCGAAAAAGGTTCGTAGTAGGGGGTACAAACGGTCGAGAGAGGGACGGGTCCCAAGTCTCTGATGGAAAGGTCAAAAGGACGCCAAGAGTTCGGTTGCTGCTTGGATGTGTCTTGTGTGTCAAGAACGATTGGTTCCCTTAGTGGGGTGCCCTGCCCTCCCTTTTATAGACCAAGGAGGGAGCAGGGGTTACAGGCGTGAGAAAGAGGAAAAAACCAAAGGTAGAGAAGGTCCTTTGAGGGAGCCGGGTCTTCCTTTTCCCCGTGCTGCCACTGCGCTAACATGGCGTTATATAGTGGCGTGTGATGGGAATGGCGTGTTCGTTGATCCTCATAGGGCCGTGCCCTGGCCTCTTTCAGCAAGTGGGTGCGTCCCATCCTACATCAGCGGATGGTGCGGCGTGCCAGAGAGCCGAGCTATGACCCTTCGGGGAGTAGGCGGGGAAGTGACCATACGTCCGTCACTGTGGATGATGTGAGCTCTATCTTGGATCATAGTGGTTGCCGTATGCTCGTGTTAGTATCCACGTTCGAGGGCTGATGGCGGCGCCTACAACACTATTCGGGCTCTGTCAGGTCGAAAAGGGCCTAAAGCGCCCGTCCCATCGTATCCTGACATTACCTTTCTGCGAGCATGCACGGGGCATGGTCCTCCGTCTTTGCGGTTGACTCGAAGCGTCTTGTCGTACCTGTGCTCGTATTTATAAAGGAACAGGGGTGTAGCCGTCGAGAAGCAGAGGCGAGCGAACCTCGGCCGTCGGGCGGAGCCGGAGCCTAGATCCTTAGGCGTTAGGCGAGACAAAGCACGCCCTCGGCCGTCGTCGCGAGGCGTCGTGATGAGCACGCCAACAAGTTGCGCCCGTAGCCTCGTCGCGACATGATGAAGTTGAGGCGGCGGAGCCAGACCCTCGGCGTCGGCGGAGCGAGCTAGCCCTCGAGGCGCCTCGTCGAGGCGGAGAGTCTTAGCCATCGAGTCTCGGGACCAAGTCTCCTTATATACTTCAAGAGACAAGGTTACGGCGGAACCAATCTTCCGTTGTTCGGGCAAGAAGTGTAGTAGCGTTCTTGTCTGACCGGAAGCGTCAATGTCCGATGGTTATTAATTCCACCTCATTGGGTACCCCAGTATTAGGTCCCGACACAAGGCTAATGGACTCTAAACATAAATTGGCCCTCATTAGCTCTTTTTAGTCCAGAATTAGCCCATATTTAGGTGTTCTAAGTGGTATAAAAACATGGGCTAATTATTAGCTACGGATCCAAACACCCCTTTAGAAATATCAATCGTCGATCAATATTGAAGATTTTGAATTTTATAAAAATAACTTGAAACTAAATTAATTTAGGTGCGGGAATGGACTACAACTGGTGTATGGGCCCATGTACGATATTGAAGATTTTGATTTAAAAATACATTGTGAAACTAAAATTAATTTAGGCCTTTCCCCTATGGTTTCCACCGGGGTACAGAGGCAGCCGCGCGGGGACTGGCGTATGGGCCTCGTATCACCTTCGTTGGACCATGGATGGGCCTAATTTGAACGACTAGTGTTTTAGCGAGAGCTAAAAAAATTAGGTAGCTAAAAATTAACTAAGAGGATCAATGCAGTGCAAGCATTCATGGTGTAGGTTTCGGGAGGTACGGGCCAATCGTACTAGAAATCAAGACCTGACGAAAAGCTTCATAAGAGCGGAGTTTGTTCATAAAGGCAGACACTTCATGCTTATTGTTTAGCTAGAACTTCTGTAAACTTTTTGGTAGGAAGATATGTTTGGCTTGTTGCTTCTCCTGATGGAGTTTGTACTAGTTATCCTGATGAATAAAGATGGGTGACACTTTGCTCAAAAAAATTTAACTAAGAGGACAACCTCAAGAAATTATTTAAAATCACTTGGAAAATAAATGAATATGCCAAGTTAACAAAATGAAATAGTCTATTTTTGTCTTTTTTCCAACAGCTTTCTATGGTTAGCATCTAAAACTCGAAAACCAGAAAGGGCAGAAAATATCTGGAGGACAGAAAGCCCACGCAATATGGAGGTGTGAAATGCACCTAATTTGAACGACTAGTGTTTTAACGAGAGCTAAAAAATTAGGTAGTCTAAAAATTAACTAAGAGGATCACTGCAGTGCAAGCATCCATGGTGTGGGTTTCGGGAGGTACAGGCCAATAGTACTAGAAATCAAGACCCAGACGAAAAGCTTCACAAGAGTGGAGTTTGTTCATGAAGGCAGACGCTCCAATATTGATGCTCATTGTTTAGCCAGGAGTTCTGTAAACTTTTCGGTAGGAAGACATGTTTGGTTTGTTACTCCTCCCGATGAAATTTGTACAGTTGTCCTGATGAATAAAGAGGGATGACACTTTGCTCAAAAAAATTAACTAAGAGGATAACCTCAAGAAATTATTTAAAATCACTTGGAAAATAAATGAATATGCCAAGTTAACAAAATGAAATAGTCTATTTTTGTCTTTTTCCAACAGCTTTCTATGGTTAGCATCTAAAACTCGAAAACCAGAAAAGGACAGAAAATATCTGGAGGAGGACGGAAAGCCCACGCAATATGGAAGTGCGAAATGCACACACATATTTGTGAGTTATCAAAACAAGATTAATAATAGAGCCAAGTATTTGTCTATAAGTCAAGTTGTAAGAGCAAAGCTATACAATAGTTAGCCTTCCATTTGTCTACAAAATTTCTTTATTATTATATGTTTCCATTTTCTTTCATATTCCTCCTCTTATACATCTTTATTGGGATCCACTACTCTTTTATGCTTCCGTATCAAGCTTGTTGCTTGCATGAGAGCTAAACTCTCTTCTCTCTCCTTCATTCTCTCTTCCACATCAGTAAAAATATTGACTAGCCTGGCTATAAGCCAATTGTTGCACTTGCTCTTAGGGAAAGATTTACAAAGTGATTATTTATTAGAGAATTAAGATACAAAACTGTTGAATGATTGTTTTTCCTCTCTTAAAAAAAACAATGAGGGAGTTGTTTCAGAGAGCTTTTGGAGACGTGTATAATCTCGAGCAATAAAGTATTATCCCTTGTTAGCTGGTTGTGCTAACTAGCCAAGGGCTTACTCACTCTTATCCCACATATTATCCCTTCTGTATTAACCATCTAAGATCCTGTTTGGATCCTTGAAATTGAATTTATTTTAATAATTATAATTTGGACATATGTTAATTAAGCTAATATGGATTATTGTTGGCTATAAGAGAGATAGTTATTTGTCATATTTCTACCGTAGGGGAGCAAGTTGAAAAACGTATTATAAGTTGCAAAGTAGAAACATAGAATGATGATCTAAAGAATCAATTTCTATCTTCCACCCTATGAATTTAAGATAGACTTATATGTGGACTTTGAAAAGTGGTGGAATGTCAAATTTCAAACAATAGCCTAATCTATTAAGTAGATTTCAATTCCTCCAAATGAAATAATCCAAACGGCCCGTAAGGTTAGTTTTTAGCAACTAATAATTAGCCCCTGATATCTGCTCTATATCTTTTTTCTTTTTTGAACAAAGATATCTGCTCTATTTCCATGTACAGTATGCTGTTCTTTCAGGACGTTTTAGCTGAGATAACAGGCAATGATGCTGAATCCATACATTGGAATGTCTCGAGCCGAACAATACTCCAGATTGTAGAACACGAAAAAGGCTACGGTCATAACAGAAGAAAGTATCTTTGCAAAAGTTTGACGAAGTACAAATGTTTCCTGATCTACCTTCTAACACAGAAGTGTTACCCTAGGGTCTGCACTTACAAATCCAACCAGCTACAGATCAAAGTCGCGCAAACACTGCAGATATTACTCACAACATCAAACTAGGAATCGGAGGGCCAGAATCTAACGACATACGCATGGCAACAACGTTCAGTCTTGCCGCAGATAGCCTAGACAAAGCAAGACGACGTGAAGAGAGACAACCAGCTCCGTCCATCTCAACCACGCCCGCTCCAACCGAAACGCCGAGGAGTGGGCCGGCTGCGCCATTGGAGACATCCCAGCTGCCAGTGACAAAAACAACGAAGGGGTCAACGGCAACTTAGAAAAAGCACTGCCAATTGCCAAAGGCACACAACATGACAGACAAACAGAACCGGGGCCCTACTCACCGCTGCACACGTTGCTGGTGGTGACATTGGCGAGGATGGCGAACGATGTGCTGTTGGTGTACCCAGCGTAGGAGCATGTCGTGCTCTCGCAGGATGAGGTGGAGGATGTGTTGCCGAGGAACATGTCTCCGCACTTGGCGGCAGGACAGAACGATGAGCTCAATCCCTGTGTTGGCTGGCAGTCCAGCCTGAAGCCCATGGAGCATTACATATGAGGCTAGAATTGAATTATAAAGGCTGATTCAGAATTTACGAGTTTCAATAGAGCGAGCACTCACTGCCAGGTGCTAGAGCTGCAGCCACACATGACACAGTTGTTGGCGGTGAGGATGTAGCTTCCATTTGGCACAAGAAGGTTACGATCAATGGCTGTACTGCTAATGGCAGAACCACAAGCTGCATATATAAACATTAAACCATTAGCTCCAAAATGGAACTCTGAGTAAATGGCTAAATGTCATAGACTGAATGAGCATGCTATCTTATGTACATGATATATGAGGCATTACACTTTCTGAATGCTCATTACAGGCTATCTTGATCTTGATACCAATTCAGTTTAGATAAATGAACAGGATGTAAGGCTGAAGTGCATTTTAACTGCACAATACTAGCATTAGCAATAGCAATAGCAAGACTAAGACAATGGCAAACAAACAAGGTGAGTGACATGAACGAACTTCCAATGATGTAAAGTTATACAAAGAATAATAGCCCATTTAGGCCTATTCGATGGCTCCACTAGCTTCCTTTCACGACATTGAATACAAAGCACACCCACTCGACGGCCGGCTGCTTCATTTCACGAAGGGCCTGTTCGGCAGGACTGAAAAATACTGTTTCGGCTGATTGTTGTGAGAGAAAAATACTGTTCTGGCAGGACGTGAATAGTGATTCTATGAGGTGGCTGGCCAGCCGGCAATCAGCCAGCCAGCCAGCCGAACACAGCCGAAGTTGAATAGGAAGCGTCACCCACTAGACGACTGGCCGTATGGTCTGTGAGATTGTGACTGTTCATCTTCTCTTTTGGCAAGTGGACTGAGGACAGCTCGATGAGACACCACGGCAGCCAAATGGACACCGTTCCTGTGCACTTCAGTTCAGCAGGTAAATCCCTGACCCTAATCATCTACTCTACTTGTTTCCATGCCCCCACCCCCTATAGTCAATTTCTGGCTCCCCCCCTGGGTTTAACATCCTGTTGGAATATAGCCTATGAGATATGACAAATGTCAATGCCCAGAACGTCAGATCCAAATGTTACGTTCAGAAAGCCAGACACGGAGTACATATCAATTACCTTATCCTGAACTGGGACTAACAGAAAATATTTTGTTGAACCAAACAACTCCAGTACTTCTGTTGGAGATACTAAGGGCGTCTTTGGTTCTGGGCCATGCCAGCGCCACGCCTACGTTGAAGCGAGTTGTGGCGGCGCCTACATTCTTGGCGTAGAAATCCCCGCCACACTCCGTGGCGGCTTTTTGAGTCTGGGGGCTTCGGTGGCTGCCTTCACCTAAGCAGGAACCAAAGTTGGGGGCTTAGGTTCTGGGCCATGCAGCGTTTTGGAGTGCGGCGCGCCACAACTGTGGCGAGGCGAGCTGCGGCCATAAACCAAACACCCTCTAATTCATTTGCACAGATAGCAACCTACACGTCTGTCATCAAGAATAAAAACCCTCTGTTTACAAGCTAATGTTCAAGACATGCTCTGTGCAGCTGCTTGCAAACTACTAGCAGAAGTTCGGAGCGGAGAGCAGAAATGCTGAAACAACTAGCAGTGTCAGTTTTTTTTAATCATCCTTTTTGTCTATTCAAAAAAGCACAAGCTTTTTAGGCAAACAATCTGAAAAGAACTCCTGAACATTTTTAGGCGTACAATGGGGGAGCAAAAAGAGAGAGGCTTTGCATTCGCCTAACGGCAAAGCATGTCTATGTTTAATCACAGCTTTTACCAGCAATAAAGATACAAATACAAAGAGGTTCAGAACTTTTCAGGGTCCATGTGTAAGCAGCAACAGTAACAACACGAGCTGCTCAAAATCATTGAAAGTGGATCTACTTTCTTTTGAGCTCAAGGAATCTACCTAAACAAGTCGAATAGATCAAGAACACACGAGCTGCTAAAAAAAAGTAAAGGGAGGGCTACCTCGGAGTGGCACGTCAAGAACCTGGCCGGCGATAAGGGCCTTGGCGTCGGGCATCTTGTTGACCGCGAGAATCGTCTCCTCCGTGGTGCTGAACTCCTGCGCGATGCTGGCCACGGAGCTCCCCGTGGGCACGACGTAGGTGAAGTGCACGACGGGCTGGCCGGCCACGGGGTCGCAGCTGCAGGGCACGGGGATCCAGAGCTGCTGTCCGACGGCGACCCTGTTAGGGTCGGAGACGTTGTTGGCGGCGGCGATGTCCTGGTAGGTGACGAGGCCCGCGAAGACGCCCCGCGCGACGGCGTCGAGCGTGTCCCCGGCGCGGACCCGGTACGTGGGCCGCTGGAACGTGGCCCCGGCGCCGCCCGAGCAGAGGCAGGGCAGGCGGACCCGCAGCGGCGCGGGGGCCGGCGCCGTGGGCGGCGTGGAGAGCGGGAGGCCGTTGGCGGCCAGCAGCCCGCGGTGGGAGCGGAGCTGGAAGAGCGCGCGCACGGCTGCGAGCGTGGGCGTGGCCGTCCCGTTGGGCGGCGCGTAGGAGATGAGCGCCTGGCACGTGGACGCTCGTGGCGCCGTGGCGTTGCAGGCGAACCGCGCCGCGCGCGCCGCGGGGCACGGCGCGGCGAGGAGGCAGAGGAAGAGCAGGAGGGAGGCGGCGGGGAGCGGCGCCATTGCTGCCACAGCGAGGTTTAGCTTAAGCTAGTGTGCCCGTGTTACTGTTGTGGGGTTGGGGTTTTGGGCTGGTTTGGCCGTTTAAATGTTGGGGAGACGCATTGGCGCGGAGGTAGAGGACGGTGGGGCAGTGTACAGCAGCGAGCTGGGCGGTGGGCATGGTTTGTGGTCTCTCTCTCTCCATTGCCCCGCGGTCAAAGCTGAGGTGGACGAGGGATCCATGCCGTCCACCGCTCCCTGTACGGCTCGGATCGCGCGTAAAAGGCACCGGGCGAGATGGACAGATTGGGTGCTAGCTCAAACATATAACTCTTTTGCTAGAAAGGGGGTGCATCGGTGCTGGAAATCATGGTGGCCGTCGATCTTGACAGCTTGTTCCTACTACCTCTATCACAGCAGGCTTTCCAAGAGCTCGAAACTCTACAAGCTCGGTTGCAAGATATAGCGTATGATGAAGATGCAGTGGATTGATGGATTTATGTTTAGGGCAACACATATACCTCACGACTTTTCTATTCTCAGTAATTAAGAATATGGATGCACTTATGATCTTCAAGATCATTTGGAAGTCTAGATGCACCTCACGTGTCAAATTCTTTGCTTGGCTGGTTCTGGTAGATCGCCTCAACATCAAGACTATGCTGCGTAGAAGACATGTCGACGTCCAGAGCACTGATATATACGTCATATGTGACAGCGGAGAAGAGGAGACTATCGACCATCTGTTCTTTGAATGCACGTTTGCAAAAGAATACTGGGCGACTATACATATCAACTGGGACACATCACTACCTCTGCTGGACAGGTACACCCAAGCTCGAGACACCCACAACATACCTTTCTTCACAAAAAGCAACTCTGAAAGTAGCTTGAGAGCTATAAAAAGTACGCAATGACAAGATCTTCCAGAGAAGAGACCCAACCCCTAGTATTTGGTTATCGAATTTCAAGAACCAATATAAACTTCAGTCTATTCGTTTTAAGGATGATCTTAGGTCAACCTTCTATGTTTGGCTTGATGCTTTTAAGGCCTTGTTTAGTTCCAAAAACTTTTCCCCAAAAGTGCTACAGTAGTCATCACATCGAATCTTGCGATACGTGTATGAAGCATTAAATGTAGACGAAAAAAACTAATTGCACAGTTTGGTTGGAAATTGCGAGACGAACGTTTTGAGCCTAAGTAGTCCATGATTAAATACTAATTATCAAATAAAAACGAAAGTGCTACAGTAGCCTAATTTCTAAAATTTAGGGCATGTTTGGTTCTAAATAAGTCGCCTACTTATAAGTTAAAAAGTAAAATAAGTGACTTATTTTGCTAAACACCACCAACTTATAAGTCATCCCTGCTTATAAGTTTTAAGTTAGTTCACCCATTCTTAAAACTTATAAGTCACCCTTTTCCACGTGGGGTTCACACCTTTAATGAGCTTATAAGTCATCTACAACCAAACAGGCATGACTTATAAGTCACTGATTTTCAGTCACCTGACTTAATAACTCACCTTGACTTATAAAAACCATACAGGCCCTTAGCCATCTAAACAAGGCCTAAGTTAGATTTGTATATAAGATCCTCTCTTCTATTTTAAATTAATTAAATTAAAAAGTTGGTCATTGTGGGGCCCCACCGTCTTTTCGGTAAAAAAAAGGGCACCGGGGGAGATGACAGCGTCAGCCTAGTGGTGTGTGCACAGTGAGTGGGTGGGGTGGGGTTGAGGGAGAGGACAGAACAAGCGTGGGCGCTGGCAGCTGGTTCACTCGCCTGCAGGCTGCAGCAGCTTGTGGGGATTCTCTGTGCGCGGTGGCATCGTAGCTTGACATGACGTGCAGACGGTTGAAGCTTGCTGGCTCGGCGTGAGCGTGTCTGCGTGCGCTGCTGCCTGCTAGGAAATGGGAATCGCTTCGACCGCGCGGAGGATCTGGTGGCCGTTTGGCCATCCCTGATCGTTCACCACGCTGGTGCAGGGGTGGGCGGTGGGGGGTGGTAAAAATCTGCGTGCTCGCCGTGCTGGTGCGTGGTTTGTCGGAGTGCCCGAGTCCGAGTGGGGCGGCAGCGTCAAGCCGGTAATGCGACACGCGGTTCGCATCTTCGTTCCTCGGCGGTGAAAGCCTGCCGCCCAGTAGCAAAGGGACGGCGATCCCATCTGTCCTCTGGCCGGCGCGCCCGGCCGGTCGCCGGAAGTGGGCGCGGTGCCCTTTTGTCCGACGTCCGTGCGCCTGCTCCCGTCCCACAGAACAGAGAGGGTGCCATGCTCACGGCATCGGCAGCGTGATTGTGCGCTGTCATGCCAGTTGCCAGTTGCCAGAGGACGCCGCGCCGGTCTTGTTGGTTTGTGAGTTCACGAGATCGCGGTGTTGGCGTTCGTTTGTTCCTGGAGTTTCTGCCTCTAGTTTCATCAGTTATCCTACTGTTTTCTGCACGAACTTTGTCCGCTGCGGACCGAGGTTTTGCGGAGCCCGAGCTCCAGCTCCAGTGCCGTGAAACATGTCCAGTTCCTGACAGAATCCAGTGCGGCCGTCCATGGCTCCTGAACCCTGGAACCGTTGGGGTCGGGGGTCAACAGCGCTGCGTCAGTTTTCAAAGCTGCAGCGGATCATCAGGACAGGACACACGGCCTGAAAACAAGCGAACTCCCACACTCGACAGGTGAGCTCCAACACGTCCTCCCAGGAACTGGATTGAAGCTGCTTGTCGGGCAAACATTCCGGGCCATATCATATGGGCCGTCCAATGCTCAAGGTGGTGAATGGCATCGGAGAAGCAACTCTCTTGTTTTTTTTTTAAAAAAAAATTATATATACTACCTGTTACAGTTACAGAGGAAAACGTTACTAACTCTCGTCTGTTTCACATTGCAATTACCCCATCATCGTTTCGAACAAATACGTACTCCTACCCTTTTTCAGAAACCACAAAACAAACTCGAAAATCGGATTACTCCTGGACGCATTTTGCACTGCACCTGCCGGCTACCAGTTAGGCAGTTACCACCTCTTATCTTCCCAGAATCCCAGTGACAGTAACCGCTTGGAAGAAGGAGAATGTGCACGTGACGGGCGGCGACGAGGCATCAGGAATTCAGGATCAGGATCCAATCTAGGATTCCCCGAGTCCGAGGGGACTGGATTTGGATCGAGCCCTGCTTGCCAGGCCTGGTCCTGGACGGTGGACGTGGTGGAAGTGTCTACGCAAATGCTTCAGCCTTCAGGTGACCAGGCCTGGCCTAAACTGGACAGTCCGTTCATGGATCGGACGACACATACAAAAGTTGACAAGCATACAATACCACACGCAAATTGAAACTAGCTTAACTTGTTGGATTCCTTGTGATGAGACTTGCCAGCTCAAATTTAATTCCTTGACTTAACATAGGTGCTTCCTCAGACATGTCGGAGAAGCTCATAGACTTAGCTTATATGCATGTGTTGTGAGCGCGTGTGCACATATGTAATCTTCTGTGTTTGTTCTGTGATTCGAAAAAAAAACATGCATTTATCACATTATTCATGCATCACGCCAACTTCCCAACATTGCAGAAAGACCGAAACATTGTCTCTGCTATTCAAGCAGAATGCGATCAATAAAACCCTGATGTCAGTGAAAAATACTTTCTTCTGACAAAGATTAGACAATGTTAGATTGAGATGTGTCAACAAGGTCCAGCACAAAACAACAGCAACTGTAAAAAACGATGCCAAGAAATCTGGCTTACAAAAAAAAAAGGTTAAGAAAATTATTCAGGACATACACATTTCCATGAGGGATGAGCAATGGCGAGATCAGGGATGTTACTGAAAGGAGGGAAAATCTGGCTTGCCGAGATGACAAACACGATCATGCCCTCATTCAGCTAGGTGAAAGAGGATGGACAGCTGCACACCACAAAATCTATGTACACCAGCGGCTGCAGATCTAAGCTAGTTCGGAGATGTCCAAACCATAAAATTGCCACCACATACAACACATGCATATGCAAAGTCAGATTTGCATAGCTTAACCAGAGGAAATAGCCGCACAGCTGAACTAATCTGACAGGATCTCCTCAAGCTCAGGATCCTCCTGTCTGACCACAGAATCATCGTCAGGTTCAGTGTCAATCATCTCTCCTCTCCCGCTGCTATCTGGATCTTCTTCTGTATCAGAACCATCTGCCTCTTCGTCAGTATAAACAGGATATGGTGGCCTACCAATGCCAATGGCCTTCCTTATTCCGGAGTCAGTTACAGGTTCCTGGCTACTTCCAGAAATGGACTTGACTACTACTGAGTTTCTGCCAGTCTTTTCACATATACAGGCCGCAGGGTTGGCAAGAAATTCACCCCTTCCTGGTGTGATTTCCATGGGCTCTCCCATATATCCTTTCTGGACTGTTCGCACCTGTGAGGCAAATGCATCCCATGACATATTTCCCCTCTTCATGAATAATGGATAGAGCTGTTTAGCATTTGGCCGGATTGTTCTCTTGTGGCCAAAATATCTCCTGCAGAGAGCACAGGTACAGATGATCAGGAACAAGAATGGATTACAATAAGTAAAAAAAGGGGGGGGGGGGGGGGGGGGGAGGGGGTGTGGAGTTAACAGCAGATAAACATAAGAGCAGTTTCAAAAGATGCATTACCTTTGGCCAGCCAAAATTTTGGCCATGTTACCAATGTTGTTAGCTACAAAAGCATCACTTTCATCACAGACAATGAAATCGATTGCAGCCATGCGAGATGAGAACTTCAGGAATGGAGCAAGCTCCTCTTGGCTTGACAGTGTTTCTTTTGTATGGAAATTAGGAAACAGTGCTTTGAGGGATGCTAAAGTATCTTCGCCTCCATATATCTCACCAGAAGCAACATAAATGTGCACATCACTTCTGTAGCCTAATGCCCTCAACATCAACCCTACCTCCTCAGGAGTTAGTGGACACCTACCTTGCCTTCTTCCTTTCTCCGGGTCACGTATCTGGAATATGAAAACGTAACAAGATTAGCAAAAGGTAATTCTATCTCAGTAAGTGAGTAACGACTACACATCACACAACTCGTACATGCAAGGTTCTCCATCGTTTGCGAATTGCAGCTAATTCTCTCCTCTCCTTTTCTCCACCACCATAATAGCACCCAGAAAAAGCGAGCATGTCAGGTTCAAATCTGCCATCAGAATAACAATCATGTTTTGGTCAAGAAAACAAAACGAGCTAATGTTGTACGGAACAGTAATGGGGAAGTAATAAGATATATTTCCTCTTTTTATATATTTTACCAACCATCTTTCATTAATTCATTTTCTTATAGTACACAAACAGAACAGAAGGAAATATTCTGGAGATGGTGAAACAAAGAAGCTCTAAGAGAAAAGTTTGAGACAATTCAATGGCCAAAGAAGTGAAAAATCATCGTCATTATTCAGACTACAGCTTTGGTTAATCATTATTAATAGTATAAGGTTTTCTGCCGAGGAACATATGCACCACCCACTATTGATAGATCAGAGGTCCAAAGTAGTCTACATTCATGTACTTGCTACTGAGTGAGCTGAAACAGGTAAAATTTGAACAAAATGATAAATGAAGTCTGACAAAAGGTTCAATTAATGTTACAGGATGAAGCAACCTTAGGTGAAGAGCAATAAAATATCTGCTCTTTTCTCGCATTCGTTGTATTAGCTTTTCAGCCAATTCTTGTATCGGGTCAGTAAATCTCAGAGCATGGTAATTGACTCTGCAACGTAGTTTTTGGAGGTCAGTGTCCAACTTATTTGAGAGCCTATAATCATATTTAGTCATTCGAATAACCTGCACCACCAGGAATTAAAATGAGCTATGTGACTGGATTGTTATGAAATCAAATATCTCCCATAATCTCAGCCACAAAAATTAGTAGAAGAGGACTAGGAGGCATTATAAATAAGAAAAGAAATGGCCACCCAAATTCAAGTCGAAGAGGACTCAAACTTGGGTGGTGGGGGTGTGCATCCACACCTCCTACCAACTGAGCTGAGGCCCAGTTCCTAAATCAAAACTACACATAGAGGCATAAAAGAAAAATCAAATTTCATTATTTTATGCTTCTATGTTTTTTAAATAAAACTACACATAGAAGCACAAAATAACGAAGTGTGCAAATAAGTTACATAAAAACACAAGAAGCAAATCATTATTGAAAAATCGCCCTCAAAAGGACTAAGATTAACTGGTCAGTAAATTTATTTAGTGATATATGAAAAAGCATAATAAAATCTAGTATAGTCATTGAGAGCGAATAGGTCTCGAGAAAACTGTTGATAGATTGATGAGAGTACAGGGAGTACAATATATAGGCAAGGATCATGAAGGGTTTATAGACTATACCCAATCAACGGAGATCCTTGCCTATTCCAGTGATCATCTACCATACAATCCCTAGAGGCAGCCCAGCCAACAGGCATGGGTGCCGAGGCCCATATGGCCAGCCCATAGGCGCTATTCTAACACGCCCCCGCAATCGGATTGTCAGCCACTCTGCACGTTCAGACTGGACCTAAACTCCGTGAACACTGAGGAGGGAAGGCCCTTAGTGAAGATGTCTGCATATTGTGAAGAGGTCGGAACATGCAGAACACGAAGGTCACCAATGGCAACTCGCTCCCGGACAAAGTGAAGATCGATCTCAATGTGCTTGGTTCGTTGATGCTGAATTGGGTTGGAGGTCATGTAGACGGCACTGATGTTGTCGCAGTACACCAGTGTGGCGCGACGGAGAGGAGCATGCAGCTCCAGAAGAAGCTGGCGCAGCCAGGTGGCCTCAGCAACTCCATTGGCCACCGCGCGATACTCGGCTCTAGTGCTGGATCTTGACACCGTGTTCTGGAGGACCAAGAGATGAGATTGTCGCCAAGAAACACAGCATAGCCCGAGGTGGACTTGCGTGTGTCCGGACAACCAGCCCAATCAGCGTCAGTGTAGATAACAAGATCAGTCGAAGTAGACGGTCGCAGCAGGAGACCAAGGTGGAGAGTGCCTCGAACATAGCGAAGAATCCGCTTCAGAGCAGCAAGGTGAGGCTCACGGGGGTCGTGCATATGAAGACAGACCTGCTGAACGGCATATGCAATATCCGGCCGGGTGAACGTCAAGTACTGTAGGGCTCCAGCGAGACTGCGAAAATCTGTAGCATCAAACATAGGGGCGCCATCGGCTGCAGCAACCTTCGGATTAGTGTCAACCGGAGTGGAGCACGGCTTGCACTTTGCCATCCCGGCGCAATCAAGAATGTCCAGCATATACTGCCGCTGAGAAAGAAGTCCATCACCACTTCGCTGAACATGCATTCCGAGGAAGTGATGCAATTCACCAAGGTCTTTCATGGCGAACTCCTTCTGAAGAGCTAATATGATCCTCCGGAGGAGACCAGGTGAGGAAGCTGTGAGGACAATGTCATCAACATAGAGCAACAGGTAGGTTGTGTCTGATCCGCGCCGGTAAACAAAAAGTGAGGTGTCTGACTTGGCTTCAACAAACCCAAGAGACAGCAAGTATGTAGCCATCCGACTGTACCAAGCACGAGGGGCCTGCTTGAGGCCATATAGTGACTTCTTCAGGTGATAGACAAAATCCGGATGAGCTGGATCTTCGAACCCAGACGGCTGCTGACAATACACTGTCTCTGTCAGGTTGCCATGAAGAAAGGCATTCTTCACATCGAGCTGGTGGATGGGCCAGCGGCGAGAGAGAGCCAGGGAAAGCACCGTGCGAACGGTAGCAGGCTTCACGACGGGACTGAACGTCACATCAAAGTCCACACCAGGCCGTTGGGTAAAGCCGCGGACCTCTCGAGGGAGCCATCAGATTGAAACTTGTGCTTGAAGATCCACTTGCCAGTGACGACGTTGGCCCGAGGGGGGCGAGGCACGAGATCCCAAGTGTGGTTCTTCAACAGGGCACTGTGTTCCTCTTCCATAGCCGCTCGCCAATTGGGGTCCGCAAGAGCGCTACGGAAGGTCTTCGGCACCGGTGAAAGAGGCGCAGCATGGAACACAGCAGGCATCCGGTAGCCGCTCTTCGAACGTGTGCCCATGGCGGGCTGGTTGGTCACAAGAAGGACAACAACAACACCCTTGGGCAGTGGAAGCGGCGCGGCTGGTGCAGGCACAGCCGGAGCGGCTGGGGCAGGCGAATTCGGAGTAGGCGATGGTCGAGGCCGGTGTGTGTAGTGGTAGGTGAAGTCGCGTTCTGGACGAAGAGGCGGGAACCCAGGTGGGGGCCCGCGGGGCGCCTAAGGAGGCGACACCGGCGCTGGGGAGCCCGCGGTCGGTGCTGGAGACGTCGAGGCCGCGCGAAGCGCAGGCGGGACGTACAGCTGACGAGGTAGGGCGCCTCCAGGTGTGTTGGGCGCGTCCTGAGCCGCGCGAGGCGCGAGAGAGGCGGTGCTGGTGACCGCGCGTGGCGCGGTAGGGGTCCCCAACGTGCGCAGCGCAGGCGGGATGTAGAGCGCGGGTGCCGGGGGATCATCAGCAGGCGCTGGAGTCGTCAGGGGCGCCCCAGGCACAGCCTCAGAGGGACCGGCAGGGGCGCTGGTGGCACCGGAGGTGCTGGGTGGTGCTCCTGCAGACAAAAACTTGTGCGACGGTCCAATAGGAGCGGGCACAACATCAGTAGCACCAAGAAACTCAAAGTCCGCCGGAATACTAGGACCATTGCGGTCAGCAAAGGGGAAGGTCGTTTCATCGAAGATGACGTGCCGGGAGATGATGACTCTATTGGAGAAGAGGTCAAGGCAGCATTATCCTTTGTGGTGAGCGGAATAGCTTAGGAAGACACACAAGACAGATCTAGGAGCGAGCTTATGTGGAGCCGTGGCGGACATGTTTGGATAACACTTGTTGCCGAAGACTCGTAGGTGATCATACGCCGGCGGCGTGCCGAACAGGGCAAGGTGGGGCATGGAGAACTATAGAGTCTTGGTGGGCAATATGTTAAGCAGGAAAGTCGCCGTGGAGAGGGCCTCCACCCAGTAGGAGGGAGGCATAGACGCCTAAAAGAGCAGTGAGCGAACGACATTATTGATGGAGCGAATAATGCGTTCAGCTTTACCGTTTTGAGGCGAGGTGTAGGGGCAAGACATACGAAGATGGATGCCCTGGGTGAGGAAGAAGTGACGGGTCCTAGAGTTGTCAAACTCTTTCCCGTTATCGCACTGGACAGCCTTGACGCGGGCGCCAAATTGGGTGGAGGCGTGGGCGATGAAGTGAGCAAGCGTGCTGAAAGTGTCAGATTTAAGTCGCAAAGGAAAAGTCCACAAGTAGTGAGTGCAATCATCAAGTATAACCAAATAATATTTGTAACCGGAAACACTAACTGGAGAGGTCCACAAGTCACAATGAATAAGATCAAACTTGCTAGACGCACGAGAGGTGGACGCATGAAAGGGCAGACGAACATGACGCCCTAACTGACAAGCATGACATAAATCTGAACAATCCTGAATTTGACATGAAACACTAGACGCAAGCTTCGACAACGCCTCATGACCGGGGTGGCCGAGACGCCGATGCCACAGCGGGGAGGGAGCCTAGGCGACAAGGGAGTGTGCTGGAGGTAGGCGCAGTGAATATAGCGGCCCGGAGCTATTGCACCTGACGATCTCGGTCCGAGATGGAAGAACCTTCAAAGAACAACTAGCGGGGTCAAACTCAATAGAACAATTATTGTCGATAGTAAATTGACGAACAGAGATGAGATTCTTAATAATTTATGGGGACACAAGGACATTATTAAGACGTAAAGTAGGAGACAACTCTGTGGAGCCAGTGGCAGTAACAGGAAGAATAGAAACATTACCGACAATAATAGATGAAGGAGTAGGATACCGCGAGAAGAGAACATGTGAAAGACAGGACTGAGATGTCATATGTGAAGTAGCACCTGAGTCGAAGTACCACTCGTTGGACGAAGGAGGGGTCAGCGACGTCGTGCTGAAGGCGGAGGCGAGGGTCGTCGGGTCCCAAGAAGGGAGGCCGGCCACAGGGTTGTAGTACCCAGGCGACCCTTGTCCGAGCCATCGAGGAGCGCGACGACAAAATGAGCTTCTCTTGGTGGGCGACAAAGTGCTCTTCTTCTTTGGGCGAAGAGGACTCTTCTTTGCGCTGCTCTGCGCTTCTTGCCGAGGGAGGCACCGGGATGGGTGCCGGCGGAGGGCGGGGACCCTCTGGCCACATCTGAATGGAGCCCATCCAGGGGTTGTAGACGGTGGGCCAGGGCCGACCGCCGGCGACAGGCTGATGGGCACCGGTAGGCTGCTGCTGCTACGTGCCGGTGGGAGGGCGCTGGGCCTGGCCTCCAGTACTGCCACCACCAGAACCCCCCTTGCCACCGCCGCCGCGCTTGCTGCGGCGATTGTTGTTGGAGGACTTGGAGCCGCCAGCGCCCCCGGAGCCCGTACTGGACGTCGGTGAGGCGGCGCTAGGAGAGCTCGATGCGGTGGAGGCAGCGAGCGCAGTGGCAGGAGGCTACTTCTTGTTTTCCAAGGTGAGTTCCTCGAGGATGAGGTCATCACGAGCCTCCAGGAAGGTGGGGAAGGGCCGGCTGCGGCGAAGAAGGGCCCCGACGTGGCTGAAGCGCTTGTTGAGGCTGCGGATCACGTTGAGGATGAGGGTGCGGTCGGTGATCACCTTGCCAACGGCAGTGAGATCATCGGTCATCTTGAGGCGCCGGCAGTAGTCGGTGACTGAGAGGTCACCTTGAACGAAGTTGCGAAACTTTGTCTCCAGGTGGATGGCACGTGCCTCCCAATTGCCGAGGAACTGGGATTCGACGGCGAGCCAGGCATCACGGGCGGTGGAACCCTGGGCGGAGCTGATCTCGGCAAGGTCATCGGTGAGAGTCCCGACGATCCAGGACTTGACCACGCAGTCCATCCGAGCCCAGTCGGGGGAGACGGGATCAAGAGGGGCAAGGCAGACGTGATCCTGGAGAGAAAATTTGCCGAAGATGAGCAGGAACTGGTCGCGCCAGCGACTAAAGTTGCCGGAGTCGACGTCGAGGACGATGGGGACGAGGGTCCGGATGTTGTTGACGGCGACGGCCTGGGCGTGCAGGTTCAGCAGCGCGAGGGCCTCGTGAAGGAGCATGGCCGAGGCGAGGTCGGGAGGGGGCACCGAAGAGGCGCTGAAAGAGGCGCCACCAGGTGTAGCAGGGGCCGCGGCGGCCGCGCGCTCCTTGGTGGAGCGGAACCAGGGCTTCTCTGGCGCGGGCAGCAGCCGCGTCGTGGTCCTTGGCGGCGGCCGCGGCCTCCTCCTCGGCCTGGAGAGCGCGTGCCAGCACGGCCTGGCGCTCCTTCTCGAGGAGTTGGGCGGCGGCGGTGGCGTGCTGTTGGCCTTCTCCTTGGCGAATCGGCCGCGACCTCGTCGGTGGCGTGCTCCCTAGACTTGGGGGAGGGCGGCGGGGTGGGAGACATGGTGCGCAGCACGGCAGGGGAGGCCGGCGCGCGGGCGCAGCATGGCAGGGGTCGGCGCGTGGTGAGTGGGCAGCGGAAGAAAAAGACCTAAACCTAGGTGGCTAATACCATGAGAGCGAATAGGTCTCGGGAAAACTGTTGATAGATTGATGAGAGTACAGGGAGTACAATACATAGGCAAGGATCATGGAGGGTTTATAGACTACACCCAAGTGAGCAACGGAAGAAAAAGACCTAAACCTAGGCGGCTGATACCATGAGAGCGAATAGGTCTCGGGAAAACTGTTGATAGATTGATGAGAGTACAGGGAGTACAATATATAGGCAAGGATCATGAAGGGTTTATAGACTACACCCAATCAACGGAGATCCTTGCCTATTCCAGTGATCATCTACCATACAATCCCTAGAGGCAGCCCAGCCAATAGGCGTGGGCGCCGAGGCCCATATGGCCAGCCCATAGGCGCTATTCTAACAATCATGATAACGTAGAAAAGGACTAAGATTAACTTCATATAAATAAATGTCGGCCAGCTAAGCCGTAGGTAGCATAACTTACATGTTTCTTCAGAAGTGCTGGTAAGACGCGGTTCAAGTAACACCGTGGAGTACATTTTCGGGGGACACGCATTTTATAAGGTTTCATTGTTTTACCTCCTTTTTCTGGAGGCTCTTTGATAATTCTGACATCCTTTTCAAGAAATGAGATGAACCAGTCCATATCAAAGATTTCTGAAAAATTACTGCAGCATTGGATACAAAAGAAGTGGAATAAATTAAATCTGAACACCTATAAATGGTAAAAGATCATTGGCTGTAATTTGAGAAGTGCTCACTGGTCACTATTGCATACCTTGAATCTTTCCAGAAAGATGTTTGATCCAGTCTGGGAACAACAAGTGTAGCGTTCAAAATACGTGCAGCAACTACAGCATCAACTATCTAGAAAGAAGCAGGGGTCATGATACGTCTATAGAGAAAACTAGCTTAGTTTTATACACCACATGTATTATACATCAATTGGCGAGGCTGACAAATTTAGATACCCCAGGTTGTTTGAACAGGTCCTGACAACATATGTTATACACCACGTGTAGCTTAGTTTGGAGTAATAAGATAAAAAAGATTGTGCAACATGTGGAGAAAAGAATTCATGTTTACTTCAGGTGTTTTAATTATATCAATCCATTTACAAGAAGACAGTAACTATCTAGAAAGAAGCAGGGGTCATGATACGTCTACAGAGAAAACTAGCTTAGTTTTATACACCACATGTATTATACATCAACTGGCGAGGCTGACAAATTTAGATACCCCAGGTTGTTTGAACAGGTCCTGACAACATATGTTATACACCACGTGTAGCTTAGTTTGGAGTAATAAGATAAAAAAGATTGTGCAACATGTGGAGAAAAGAATTCATGTTTACTTCAGGTGTTTTAATTATATCAATCCATTTACAAGAAGACAGTCAGAGAAACATCTCACCCCTGTTCTCTGCTGATTGAGACCTCCACTTGTAACAACAATCAAGTATCGATCTGGTTGTGTGGTAATACCAGAATCTGCCAAAACAAATAAAAAAAAGGAAAGACCTTTAGGTAGATATAGTTGTTAAACATCAGCCATCATAATGCTAATGAAAAATGATGCACATAGTCATTCATCATTGACACATACAACACAGGTCAGAGTACACAGCATCCAACAGTTATGACAAGAAAGTATAGATTATAAGCAGTAATTCACAGCAGAGTTACTACTCACCAAGAAATTTACTGCTAGAGTTGCTGCATCCGTGGAAGTTGCTAGCAAGCTTCGAACGCCAAAGATCATCTTGCCCAGTCCATCCATGTGTCTACATTTTGAGCGAAATATAACCGGCTGATCAGCTATTATTAATACATGAAACTATGAAAGGTCCAACCTAACATTTCCTATGCTTTAGAACAGACAGAATATGCTATATGGTCTGATGCGACACGGAGCTCAAGCCCACAAGGACAAATAAGTACAAACATCTATCCAAATTCGACTCATTTATGCACAAACCGAACCATAAACAACAAGTTATGAATTCCCATCTAACCGGAACACTGAGCGCGTCGCCGCTCTCGGAGACCTCCAGTTCGCCGCCGGAGCCGTTTGTCTGCAGGATCATACAGAGCAATGGACAGAGAAACAATCAGATCAGGAAGCACGGACAAGGCTGCCAAGGCGAGGAGCTAGGGTCCGTCCATACCGGATGGCGGCGGAGGAACCGCCGGGATGATGAGGAGGAGGAGGTGCCGAGGCCCGGGCGCGGGTCGGCGAGTGGCGGCACGGAGAGGAGTGAGACGGAGAGGAGCGAGACGGCGAGGAAGAGCAGGCCCAGCCCGGCCGCCGGCAAAGCAATGCGGCGCGGGCACAGGTGGTGGCGGCCGTGCCCGGGCTAGCGCTCAAGCCTCCCGTAGCTGAAGGCGATGGAGGGGAGAGGTTGGATGGCGACGTGGGCCAACGCCAACTCTCCTCCCACCGTGATGATGAAGTCCAGATCACCGAAACGCACGTGTGCGCCTAGGACCCAACTGATTGCGTGGCTAGCCATCCAAGGCCCGATTTGGAACACGCAAAGGCTCCTACCTGGCGCGCCAACTGTCGGTGTTTCGAACAAACATCGGCTAGTAAATTTATAATTGTTGCGCGTTAGGCTCGGATGGTGTACTAAATGACACAAGGTTTATACTGGTTCGGACAGAATGTCCCTACGTCCAGTTTGCTGCTGCTCGTGTTATTAGTACCGAAAAAGGTTCGTAGTAGGGGGTACAAACGGTCGAGAGAGGGACGGGTCCCAAGTCTCTGATGGAAAGGTCAAAAGGACGCCAAGAGTTCGGTTGCTGCTTGGATGTGTCTTGTGTGTCAAGAACGATTGGTTCCCTTAGTGGGGTGCCCTGCCCTCCCTTTTATAGACCAAGGAGGGAGCAGGGGTTACAGGCGTGAGAAAGAGGAAAAAACCAAAGGTAGAGAAGGTCCTTTGAGGGAGCCGGGTCTTCCTTTTCCCCTGTGCCTGCCCTGCTAACATGGCAGACTGTGCCAGGAATGGCGTGTTCGTTGATCCTCATAGGGCCGTGCCCTGGCCTCTTTCAGCAAGTGGGTGCGTCCCATCCTACATCAGCGGATGGTGCGGCGTGCCAGAGAGCCGAGCTATGACCCTTCGGGGAGTAGGCGGGGAAGTGACCATACGTCCGTCACTGTGGATGATGTGAGCTCTATCTTGGATCATAGTGGTTGCCGTATGCTCGTGTTAGTATCCACGTTCGAGGGCTGATGGCGGCGCCTACAACACTATTCGGGCTCTGTCAGGTCGAAAAGGGCCTAAAGCGCCCGTCCCATCGTATCCTGACATTACCTTTCTGCAGGCATGCAGGGCATGGTCCTCCGTACTGCGGTTGACTCGAACGTCTTGTCGTACCCTGTGCTCGTATTTATAAAGGAACAGGGTGTAGCCGTCGGGCGAGGCGAAGCTGTGCCTCTCGGCAGGCGAGCGAAGCCGATATAAGCGTTAGCGTTAGGCGAGACAAAGCACGCCCTCACCGTCGTCGAGGCGAGCCCGCCTCGAAGTTAGGCGAGGCGTGAGCCGAGCCCTCAAAGGCCGAGCGGAAGTGAGCTAGCCTCAAAGGCGTCGGCGAGGCGGAGTCTTAGCCATCAGAGGCCGGGCGAGGCGGAACCAATCTTCCGTTGTTCGGGCAAGAAGTGTAGTAGCGTTCTTGTCTGACCGGAAGCGTCAATGTCCGATGGTTATTAATTCCACCTCATTGGGTACCCCAGTATTAGGTCCCGACACAAGGCTAATGGACTCTAAACATAAATTGGCCCTCATTAGCTCTTTTTAGTCCGAAATTAGCCCATATTTAGGTGTTCTAAGTGGTATAAAAACATGGGCTAATTATTAGCTACGGATCCAAACACCCCTTTAGAAATATCAATAAATCGATCAATATTGAAGATTTTGAATTTTATAAAAATAACTTGAAACTAAATTAATTTAGGTGCGGGAATGGACTACAACTGGTGTATGGGCCCATATACGATATTGAAGATTTTGATTTAAAAATACATTGTGAAACTAAAATTAATTTAGGCCTTTCCCTATGGTTTCCACCGAGGGTACAGAGGCAGCTGCATGGGACTGGCGTATGGGCCTCGTATCACCTTCGTTGGACCATGGATGGGCCTAATTTGAACGACTAGTGTTTTAGCGAGAGCTAAAAAATTAGGTAGCTAAAAATTAACTAAGAGGATCAATGCAGTGCAAGCATTCATGGTGTAGGTTTCGGGAGAATGCAGGCCAATCGTACTAGAAATCAAGACTGACGAAAAGCTTCATAAGAGCGGAGTTTGTTCATAAAGGCAGACACTTCATGCTTATTGTTTAGCTAGAACTTCTGTAAACTTTTGGTAGGAAGATATGTTTGGCTTGTTGCTTCTCCGATGGAGTTTGTACTAGTTATCTGATGAATAAAGATGGGTGACACTTTGCTCAAAAAAAATTTAACTAAGAGGACAACCTCAAGAAATTATTTAAAATCACTTGGAAAATAAATGAATATGCCAAGTTAACAAAATGAAATAGTCTATTTTTGTCTTTTTTCCAACAGCTTTCTATGGTTAGCATCTAAAACTCGAAAACCAGAAAGGGCAGAAAATATCTGGAGGACAGAAAGCCCACGCAATATGGAGGTGTGAAATGCACCTAATTTGAACGACTAGTGTTTTAACGAGAGCTAAAAATTAGGTAGTCTAAAAATTAACTAAGAGGATCACTGCAGTGCAAGCATCCATGGTGTGGGTTTGGGGAGGTACAGGCCAATAGTACTAGAAATCAAGACCAGACGAAAAGCTTCACAAGAGTGGAGTTTGTTCATGAAGGCAGACGCTCCAATATTGATGCTCATTGTTTAGCCAGGAGTTCTGTAAACTTTTCGGTAGGAAGACATGTTTGGTTTGTTACTCCTCCCGATGAAATTTGTACAGTTGTCCTGATGAATAAAGAGGGATGACACTTTGCTCAAAAAAATTAACTAAGAGGATAACCTCAAGAAATTATTTAAAATCACTTGGAAAATAAATGAATATGCCAAGTTAACAAAATGAAATAGTCTATTTTTGTCTTTTTCCAACAGCTTTCTATGGTTAGCATCTAAAACTCGAAAACCAGAAAAGGACGAGAAAATATATCGGAGGAGGGACGGAAAGCCCACATAATATGGAAGTGCGAAATGCACACACATATTTGTGAGTTATCAAAACAAGATTAATAATAGAGCCAAGTATTTGTCTATAAGTCAAGTTGTAAGAGCAAAGCTATACAATAGTTAGCCTTCCATTTGTCTACAAAATTTCTTTATTATTATATGTTTCCATTTTCTTTCATATTCCTCCTCTTATACATCTTTATTGGGATCCACTACTCTTTTATGCTTCCGTATCAAGCTTGTTGCTTGCATGAGAGCTAAACTCTCTTCTCTCTCCTTCATTCTCTCTTCCACATCAGTAAAAATATTGACTAGCCTGGCTATAAGCCAATTGTTGCACTTGCTCTTAGGGAAAGATTTACAAAGTGATTATTTATTAGAGAATTAAGATACAAAACTGTTGAATGATTGTTTTCCTCTCTAAAAAAAAAAAAAACAATGAGGGAGTTGTTTCAGAGAGCTTTTGGAGACGTGTATAATCTCGAGCAATAAAGTATTATCCCTTGTTAGCTGGTTGTGCTAACTAGCCAAAGGGCTTACTCACTCTTATCCCACATATTATCCCTTCTGTATTAACCATCTAAGATCCTGTTTGGATCCTTGAAATTGAATTTATTTTAATAATTATAATTTGGACATATGTTAATTAAGCTAATATGGATTATTGTTGGCTATAAGAGAGATAGTTATTTGTCATATTTCTACCGTAGGGGAGCAAGTTGAAAAAACGTATTATAAGTTGCAAAGTAGAAACATAGAATGATGATCTAAAGAATCAATTTCTATCTTCCACCCTATGAATTTAAGATAGACTTATATGTGGACTTTGAAAAGTGGTGGAATGTCAAATTTCAAACAATAGCCTAATCTATTAAGTAGATTTCAATTCCTCCAAATGAAATAATCCAAACGGCCCGTAAGGTTAGTTTTAGCAACTAATAATTAGCCCCTGATATCTGCTCTATATCTTTTTTCTTTTTGAACAAAGATATCTGCTCTATTCCATGTACAGTATGCTGTTCTTTCAGGACGTTTTAGCTGAGATAACAGGCAATGATGCTGAATCCATACATTGGAATGTCTCGAGCCGAACAATACTCCAGATTGTAGAACACGAAAAAGGCTACGGTCATAACAGAAGAAAGTATCTTTGCAAAAGTTTGACGAAGTACAAATGTTTCCTGATCTACCTTCTAACACAGAAGTGTTACCCTAGGGTCTGCACTTACAAATCCAACCAGCTACAGATCAAAGTCGCGCAAACACTGCAGATATTACTCACAACATCAAACTAGGAATCGGAGGGCCAGAATCTAACGACATACGCATGGCAACAACGTTCAGTCTTGCCGCAGATAGCCTAGACAAAGCAAGACGACGTGAAGAGAGACAACCAGCTCCGTCCATCTCAACCACGCCCGCTCCAACCGAAACGCCGAGGAGTGGGCCGGCTGCGCCATTGGAGACATCCCAGCTGCCAGTGACAAAAAAACAACGAAGGGGTCAACGGCAACTTAGAAAAAGCACTGCCAATTGCCAAAGGCACACAACATGACAGACAAACAGAACTGGGGCCCTACTCACCGCTGCACACGTTGCTGGTGGTGACATTGGCGAGGATGGCGAACGATGTGCTGTTGGTGTACCCAGCGTAGGAGCATGTCGTGCTCTCGCAGGATGAGGTGGAGGATGTGTTGCCGAGGAACATGTCTCCGCACTTGGCGGCAGGACAGAACGATGAGCTCAATCCCTGTGTTGGCTGGCAGTCCAGCCTGAAGCCCATGGAGCATTACATATGAGGCTAGAATTGAATTATAAAGGCTGATTCAGAATTTACGAGTTTCAATAGAGCGAGCACTCACTGCCAGGTGCTAGAGCTGCAGCCACACATGACACAGTTGTTGGCGGTGAGGATGTAGCTTCCATTTGGCACAAGAAGGTTACGATCAATGGCTGTACTGCTAATGGCAGAACCACAAGCTGCATATATAAACATTAAACCATTAGCTCCAAAATGGAACTCTGAGTAAATGGCTAAATGTCATAGACTGAATGAGCATGCTATCTTATGTACATGATATATGAGGCATTACACTTTCTGAATGCTCATTACAGGCTATCTTGATCTTGATACCAATTCAGTTTAGATAAATGAACAGGATGTAAGGCTGAAGTGCATTTTAACTGCACAATACTAGCATTAGCAATAGCAATAGCAAGACTAAGACAATGGCAAACAAACAAGGTGAGTGACATGAACGAACTTCCAATGATGTAAAGTTATACAAAGAATAATAGCCCATTTAGGCCTATTCGATGGCTCCACTAGCTTCCTTTCACGACATTGAATACAAGCACACACCCACTCGACGGACGGCTGCTTCATTTCACGAAGGGCCTGTTGGCCGGGGGACTGAAAAATACTGTTTTGGCTGATTGTTGTGAGAGAAAAATACTCATTACGGCGGGGCGTGAATAGTGATTCTATGAGGTGGCTGGCCAGCCGGCAATCAGCCAGCCAGCCAGCCGAACACAGCCGAAGTTGAATAGGAAGCGTCACCCACTAGACGACTGGCCGTATGGTCTGTGAGATTGTGACTGTTCATCTTCTCTTTTGGCAAGTGGACTGAGGACAGCTCGATGAGACACCACGGCAGCCAAATGGACACCGTTCCTGTGCACTTCAGTTCAGCAGGTAAATCCCTGACCCTAATCATCTACTCTACTTGTTTCCATGCCCCCACCCCCTATAGTCAATTTCTGGCTCCCCCCCTGGGTTTAACATCCTGTTGGAATATAGCCTATGAGATATGACAAATGTCAATGCCCAGAACGTCAGATCCAAATGTTACGTTCAGAAAGCCAGACACGGAGTACATATCAATTACCTTATCCTGAACTGGGACTAACAGAAAATATTTTGTTGAACCAAACAACTCCAGTACTTCTGTTGGAGATACTAAGGGCGTCTTTGGTTCTGGGCCATGCCGCGCCACGCCTACGTTGAAGCGAGTTGTGGCGGCGCCTACATTGCGGCGTAGAAATCCCCCGCCACACTCCGTGGCGGCTTTTGAGTCTGGGGGCTTCGGTGGCTGCCTTCACCTAAGCAGGAACCAAAGTTGGGGGCTTAGGTTCTGGGCCATGCAGCGTTTTGGAGTGCGGCGCGCCACAACTGTGGCGAGGCGAGCTGCGGCCATAAACCAAACACCCTCTAATTCATTTGCACAGATAGCAACCTACACGTCTGTCATCAAGAATAAAAACCCTCTGTTTACAAGCTAATGTTCAAGACATGCTCTGTGCAGCTGCTTGCAAACTACTAGCAGAAGTTCGGAGCGGAGAGCAGAAATGCTGAAACAACTAGCAGTGTCAGTTTTTTTTAATCATCCTTTTTGTCTATTCAAAAAAGCACAAGCTTTTTAGGCAAACAATCTGAAAAGAACTCCTGAACATTTTTAGGCGTACAATGGGGGAGCAAAAAGAGAGAGGCTTTGCATTCGCCTAACGGCAAAGCATGTCTATGTTTAATCACAGCTTTTACCAGCAATAAAGATACAAATACAAAGAGGTTCAGAACTTTTCAGGGTCCATGTGTAAGCAGCAACAGTAACAACACGAGCTGCTCAAAATCATTGAAAGTGGATCTACTTTCTTTTGAGCTCAAGGAATCTACCTAAACAAGTCGAATAGATCAAGAACACACGAGCTGCTAAAAAAAAAGTAAAGGAGGGCTACCTCGGGTGGCACGTCAAGAACCTGGCCGGCGATAAGGGCCTTGGCGTCGGGCATCTTGTTGACCGCGAGAATCGTCTCCTCCGTGGTGCTGAACTCCTGCGCGATGCTGGCCACGGAGCTCCCCGTGGGCACGACGTAGGTGAAGTGCACGACGGGCTGGCCGGCCACGGGGTCGCAGCTGCAGGGCACGGGGATCCAGAGCTGCTGTCCGACGGCGACCCTGTTAGGGTCGGAGACGTTGTTGGCGGCGGCGATGTCCTGGTAGGTGACGAGGCCCGCGAAGACGCCCCGCGCGACGGCGTCGAGCGTGTCCCCGGCGCGGACCCGGTACGTGGGCCGCTGGAACGTGGCCCCGGCGCCGCCCGAGCAGAGGCAGGGCAGGCGGACCCGCAGCGGCGCGGGGGCCGGCGCCGTGGGCGGCGTGGAGAGCGGGAGGCCGTTGGCGGCCAGCAGCCCGCGGTGGGAGCGGAGCTGGAAGAGCGCGCGCACGGCTGCGAGCGTGGGCGTGGCCGTCCCGTTGGGCGGCGCGTAGGAGATGAGCGCCTGGCACGTGGACGCTCGTGGCGCCGTGGCGTTGCAGGCGAACCGCGCCGCGCGCGCCGCGGGGCACGGCGCGGCGAGGAGGCAGAGGAAGAGCAGGAGGGAGGCGGCGGGGAGCGGCGCCATTGCTGCCACAGCGAGGTTTAGCTTAAGCTAGTGTGCCCGTGTTACTGTTGTGGGGTTGGGGTTTTGGGCTGGTTTGGCCGTTTAAATGTTGGGGAGACGCATTGGCGCGGAGGTAGAGGACGGTGGGGCAGTGTACAGCAGCGAGCTGGGCGGTGGGCATGGTTTGTGGTCTCTCTCTCTCTCCATTGCCCCGCGGTCAAAGCTGAGGTGGACGAGGGATCCATGCCGTCCACCGCTCCCTGTACGGCTCGGATCGCGCGTAAAAGGCACCGGGCGAGATGGACAGATTGGGTGCTAGCTCAAACATATAACTCTTTTGCTAGAAAGGGGGTGCATCGGTGCTGGAAATCATGGTGGCCGTCGATCTTGACAGCTTGTTCCTACTACCTCTATCACAGCAGGCTTTCCAAGAGCTCGAAACTCTACAAGCTCGGTTGCAAGATATAGCGTATGATGAAGATGCAGTGGATTGATGGATTTATGTTTAGGGCAACACATATACCTCACGACTTTTCTATTCTCAGTAATTAAGAATATGGATGCACTTATGATCTTCAAGATCATTTGGAAGTCTAGATGCACCTCACGTGTCAAATTCTTTGCTTGGCTGGTTCTGGTAGATCGCCTCAACATCAAGACTATGCTGCGTAGAAGACATGTCGACGTCCAGAGCACTGATATATACGTCATATGTGACAGCGGAGAAGAGGAGACTATCGACCATCTGTTCTTTGAATGCACGTTTGCAAAAGAATACTGGGCGACTATACATATCAACTGGGACACATCACTACCTCTGCTGGACAGGTACACCCAAGCTCGAGACACCCACAACATACCTTTCTTCACAAAAAGCAACTCTGAAAGCAGCTTGAGAGCTATAAAAAGTACGCAATGACAAGATCTTCCAGAGAAGAGACCCAACCCCTAGTATTTGGTTATCGAATTTCAAGAACCAATATAAACTTCAGTCTATTCGTTTTAAGGATGATCTTAGGTCAACCTTCTATGTTTGGCTTGATGCTTTTAAGGCCTTGTTTAGTTCCAAAAACTTTTCCCCAAAAGTGCTACAGTAGTCATCACATCGAATCTTGCGATACGTGTATGAAGCATTAAATGTAGACGAAAAAAACTAATTGCACAGTTTGGTTGGAAATTGCGAGACGAACGTTTTGAGCCTAAGTAGTCCATGATTAAATACTAATTATCAAATAAAAACGAAAGTGCTACAGTAGCCTAATTTCTAAAATTTAGGGCATGTTTGGTTCTAAATAAGTCGCCTACTTATAAGTTAAAAAGTAAAATAAGTGACTTATTTTGCTAAACACCACCAACTTATAAGTCATCCCTGCTTATAAGTTTTAAGTTAGTTCACCCATTCTTAAAACTTATAAGTCACCCTTTTCCACGTGGGGTTCACACCTTTAATGAGCTTATAAGTCATCTACAACCAAACAGGCATGACTTATAAGTCACTGATTTTCAGTCACCTGACTTAATAACTCACCTGACTTATAAAAACCATACAGGCCCTTAGCCATCTAAACAAGGCCTAAGTTAGATTTGTATATAAGATCCTCTCTTCTATTTTAAATTAATTAAATTAAAAAGTTGGTCATTGTGGGGCCCCACCGTCTTTTCGGTAAAAAAAAGGGCACCGGGGGAGATGACAGCGTCAGCCTAGTGGTGTGTGCACAGTGAGTGGGTGGGGTGGGGTTGAGGGAGAGGACAGAACAAGCGTGGGCGCTGGCAGCTGGTTCACTCGCCTGCAGGCTGCAGCAGCTTGTGGGGATTCTCTGTGCGCGGTGGCATCGTAGCTTGACATGACGTGCAGACGGTTGAAGCTTGCTGGCTCGGCGTGAGCGTGTCTGCGTGCGCTGCTGCCTGCTAGGAAATGGGAATCGCTTCGACCGCGCGGAGGATCTGGTGGCCGTTTGGCCATCCCTGATCGTTCACCACGCTGGTGCAGGGGTGGGCGGTGGGGGTGGTAAAATCTGCGTGCTCGCCGTGCTGGTGCGTGGTTTGTCGGGTGCCCGAGTCCGAGTGGGGCGGCAGCGTCAAGCCGGTAATGCGACACGCGGTTCGCATCTTCGTTCCTCGGCGGTGAAAGCCTGCCGCCCAGTAGCAAAGGGACGGCGATCCCATCTGTCCTCTGGCCGGCGCGCCCGGCCGGTCGCCGGAAGTGGGCGCGGTGCCCCTTTGTCCGACGTCCGTGCGCCTGCTCCCGTCCCACAGAACAGAGAGGGTGCCATGCTCACGGCATCGGCAGCGTGATTGTGCGCTGTCATGCCAGTTGCCAGTTGCCAGAGGACGCCGCGCCGGTCTTGTTGGTTTGTGAGTTCACGAGATCGCGGTGTTGGCGTTCGTTTGTTCCTGGAGTTTCTGCCTCTAGTTTCATCAGTTATCCTACTGTTTTCTGCACGAACTTTGTCCGCTGCGGACCGAGGTTTTGCGGAGCCCGAGCTCCAGCTCCAGTGCCGTGAAACATGTCCAGTTCCTGACAGAATCCAGTGCGGCCGTCCATGGCTCCTGAACCCTGGAACCGTTGGGGTCGGGGTCAACAGCGCTGCGTCAGTTTTCAAAGCTGCAGCGGATCATCAGGACAGGACACACGGCCTGAAAACAAGCGAACTCCCACACTCGACAGGTGAGCTCCAACACGTCCTCCCAGGAACTGGATTGAAGCTGCTTGTCGGGCAAACATTCCGGGCCATATCATATGGGCCGTCCAATGCTCAAGGTGGTGAATGGCATCGGAGAAGCAACTCTCTTGTTTTTTTTTAAAAAAATTATATATACTACCTGTTACAGTTACAGAGGAAAACGTTACTAACTCTCGTCTGTTTCACATTGCAATTACCCCATCATCGTTTCGAACAAATACGTACTCCTACCCTTTTCAGAAACCACAAAACAAACTCGAAAATCGGATTACTCCTGGACGCATTTTGCACTGCACCTGCCGGCTACCAGTTAGGCAGTTACCACCTCTTATCTTCCCAGAATCCCAGTGACAGTAACCGCTTGGAAGAAGGAGAATGTGCACGTGACGGGCGGCGACGAGGCATCAGGAATTCAGGATCAGGATCCAATCTAGGATTCCCCGAGTCCGAGGGGACTGGATTTGGATCGAGCCCTGCTTGCCAGGCCTGGTCCTGGACGGTGGACGTGGTGGAAGTGTCTACGCAAATGCTTCAGCCTTCAGGTGACCAGGCCTGGCCTAAACTGGACAGTCCGTTCATGGATCGGACGACACATACAAAAGTTGACAAGCATACAATACCACACGCAAATTGAAACTAAGCAACTTGTTGGATTCCTTGTGATGAGACTTGCCAGCTCAAATTTAATTCCTTGACTTAACATAGGTGCTTCCTCAGACATGTCGGAGAAGCTCATAGACTTAGCTTATATGCATGTGTTGTGAGCGCGTGTGCACATATGTAATCTTCTGTGTTTGTTCTGTGATTCGAAAAAAAAACATGCATTTATCACATTATTCATGCATCACGCCAACTTCCCAACATTGCAGAAAGACCGAAACATTGTCTCTGCTATTAGCAAGCAGAATGCGATCAATAAAACCCTGATGTCAGTGAAAATACTTTCTTCTGACAAAGATTAGACAATGTTAGATTGAGATGTGTCAACAAGGTCCAGCACAAAACAACAGCAACTGTAAAAAACGATGCCAAGAAATCTGGCTTACAAAAAAAAAAGGTTAAGAAAATTATTCAGGACATACACATTTCCATGAGGGATGAGCAATGGCGAGATCAGGGATGTTACTGAAAGGAGGAAAATCTGGCTTGCCGAGATGACAAACACGATCATGCCCTCATTCAGCTAGGTGAAAGAGGATGGACAGCTGCACACCACAAAATCTATGTACACCAGCGGCTGCAGATCTAAGCTAGTTCGGAGATGTCCAAACCATAAAATTGCCACCACATACAACACATGCATATGCAAAGTCAGATTTGCATAAGCAACCAGAGGAAATAGCCGCACAGCTGAACTAATCTGACAGGATCTCCTCAAGCTCAGGATCCTCCTGTCTGACCACAGAATCATCGTCAGGTTCAGTGTCAATCATCTCTCCTCTCCCGCTGCTATCTGGATCTTCTTCTGTATCAGAACCATCTGCCTCTTCGTCAGTATAAACAGGATATGGTGGCCTACCAATGCCAATGGCCTTCCTTATTCCCGGAGTCAGTTACAGGTTCCTGGCTACTTCCAGAAATGGACTTGACTACTACTGAGTTTCTGCCAGTCTTTTCACATATACAGGCCGCAGGGTTGGCAAGAAATTCACCCCTTCCTGGTGTGATTTCCATGGGCTCTCCCATATATCCTTTCTGGACTGTTCGCACCTGTGAGGCAAATGCATCCCATGACATATTTCCCCTCTTCATGAATAATGGATAGAGCTGTTTAGCATTTGGCCGGATTGTTCTCTTGTGGCCAAAATATCTCCTGCAGAGAGCACAGGTACAGATGATCAGGAACAAGAATGGATTACAATAAGTAAAAAAAGGGGGGGCCGGGGTGGGGGGGGTGGGGGAGGGGTGTGGAGTTAACAGCAGATAAACATAAGAGCAGTTTCAAAAGATGCATTACCTTTGGCCAGCCAAAATTTTGGCCATGTTACCAATGTTGTTAGCCACAAAAGCATCACTTTCATCACAGACAATGAAATCGATTGCAGCCATGCGAGATGAGAACTTCAGGAATGGAGCAAGCTCCTCTTGGCTTGACAGTGTTTCTTTTGTATGGAAATTAGGAAACAGTGCTTTGAGGGATGCTAAAGTATCTTCGCCTCCATATATCTCACCAGAAGCAACATAAATGTGCACATCACTTCTGTAGCCTAATGCCCTCAACATCAACCCTACCTCCTCAGGAGTTAGTGGACACCTACCTTGCCTTCTTCCTTTCTCCGGGTCACGTATCTGGAATATGAAAACGTAACAAGATTAGCAAAAGGTAATTCTATCTCAGTAAGTGAGTAACGACTACACATCACACAACTCGTACATGCAAGGTTCTCCATCGTTTGCGAATTGCAGCTAATTCTCTCCTCTCCTTTTCTCCACCACCATAATAGCACCCAGAAAAAGCGAGCATGTCAGGTTCAAATCTGCCATCAGAATAACAATCATGTTTTGGTCAAGAAAACAAAACGAGCTAATGTTGTACGGAACAGTAATGGGGAAGTAATAAGATATATTTCCTCTTTTATATATTTTACCAACCATCTTTCATTAATTCATTTTCTTATAGTACACAAACAGAACAGAAGGAAATATTCTGGAGATGGTGAAACAAAGAAGCTCTAAGAGAAAAGTTTGAGACAATTCAATGGCCAAAGAAGTGAAAAATCATCGTCATTATTCAGACTACAGCTTTGGTTAATCATTATTAATAGTATAAGGTTTTCTGCCGAGGAACATATGCACCACCCACTATTGATAGATCAGAGGTCCAAAGTAGTCTACATTCATGTACTTGCTACTGAGTGAGCTGAAACAGGTAAAATTTGAACAAAATGATAAATGAAGTCTGACAAAAGGTTCAATTAATGTTACAGGATGAAGCAACCTTAGGTGAAGAGCAATAAAATATCTGCTCTTTTTCTCGCATTCGTTGTATTAGCTTTTCAGCCAATTCTTGTATCGGGTCAGTAAATCTCAGAGCATGGTAATTGACTCTGCAACGTAGTTTTTGGAGGTCAGTGTCCAACTTATTTGAGAGCCTATAATCATATTTAGTCATTCGAATAACCTGCACCACCAGGAATTAAAATGAGCTATGTGACTGGATTGTTATGAAATCAAATATCTCCCATAATCTCAGCCACAAAAATTAGTAGAAGAGGACTAGGAGGCATTATAAATAAGAAAAGAAATGGCCACCCAAATTCAAGTCGAAGAGGACTCAAACTTGGGTGGTGGGGGTGTGCATCCACACCTCCTACCAACTGAGCTGAGGCCCAGTTCCTAAATCAAAACTACACATAGAGGCATAAAAGAAAAATCAAATTTCATTATTTTATGCTTCTATGTTTTTTAAATAAAACTACACATAGAAGCACAAAATAACGAAGTGTGCAAATAAGTTACATAAAAACACAAGAAGCAAATCATTATTGAAAAATCGCCCTCAAAAGGACTAAGATTAACTGGTCAGTAAATTTATTTAGTGATATATGAAAAAGCATAATAAAATCTAGTATAGTCATTGAGAGCGAATAGGTCTCGAGAAAACTGTTGATAGATTGATGAGAGTATGAGGAGTACAATATATAGGCAAGGATCATGAAGGGTTTATAGACTATACCCAATCAACGGAGATCCTTGCCTATTCCAAGTGATCATCTACCATACAATCCCTAGAGGCAGCCCAGCCAGCAGGCATGGGTGCCGAGGCCCATATGGCCAGCCCATAGGCGCTATTCTAACACGCCCCATAATCGGATTGTCGGCCCACTGCTGCGTTCAGATGGACCTAAACTCCGTGAACACTGAGGAGGGAAGGCCCTTAGTGAAGATGTCTGCATATTGTGAAGAGGTCGGAACATGCAGAACACGAAGGTCACCAATGGCAACTCGCTCCCGGACAAAGTGAAGATCGATCTCAATGTGCTTGGTTCGTTGATGCTGAATTGGGTTGGAGGTCATGTAGACTGACCTTGATGTTGTCGCATGATACACACCGGTGTGGTATGACGGAGAGGAGCATGCAGCTCCAGAAGAAGCTGGCGCAGCCAGGTGGCCTCAGCAACTCCATTGGCCACCGCGCGATACTCGGCTCTAGTGCTGGATCTTGACACCGTGTTCTGGAGGACCAAGAGATGAGATTGTCGCCAAGAAACACAGCATAGCCCGAGGTGGACTTGCGTGTGTCCGGACAACCAGCCCAATCAGCGTCAGTGTAGATAACAAGATCAGTCGAAGTAGACGGTCGCAGCAGGAGACCAAGGTGGAGAGTGCCTCGAACATAGCGAAGAATCCGCGGGAGCAGCAAGAAGGTGAGGCTCACGGGGTCGTGCATATGAAAAGAGAGACTGCTTTGAGCGGCATATGCAATATCCGGCCGGGTGAACGTCAAGTACTGTAGGGCTCCAGCGAGACTGCGAAAATCTGTAGCATCAAACATAGGGGCGCCATCGGCTGCAGCAACCTTCGGATTAGTGTCAACCGGAGTGGAGCACGGCTTGCACTTTGCCATCCCGGCGCAATCAAGAATGTCCAAAGATATATCTCGCGAGAAAGAAGTCCATCACCACTTATTTGAACATGCATTCCGAGGAAGTGATGCAATTCACCAAGGTCTTTCATGGCGAACTCCTTACGAAGAGCTAATATGATCCTCCGGAGAGACCAGTGAGGAAAGCTGTGAGGACAATGTCATCAACATAGAAAACAGCAGTAGGTTGTGTCCGATCCAGGCCGGTAAACAAAAAGTGAGGTGTCTGACTTGGCTTCAACAAACCCAAGAGACAGCAAGTATGTAGCCATCCGACTGTACCAAGCACGAGGGGCCTGCTTGAGGCCATATAGTGACTTCTTCAGGTGATAGACAAAATCCGGATGAGCTGGATCTTCGAACCCAGACGGCTGCTGACAATACACTGTCTCTGTCAGGTTGCCATGAAGAAAGGCATTCTTCACATCGAGCTGGTGGATGGGCCAGCGGCGAGAGAGAGCCAGGGAAAGCACCGTGCGAACGGTAGCAGGCTTCACGACGGGACTGAACGTCACATCAAAGTCCACACCAGGCCGTTGGGTAAAGCCGCGGACCTCTCGAGGGAGCCATCAGATTGAAACTTGTGCTTGAAGATCCACTTGCCAGTGACGACGTTGGCCCGAGGGGGGCGAGGCACGAGATCCCAAGTGTGGTTCTTCAACAGGGCACTGTGTTCCTCTTCCATAGCCGCTCGCCAATTGGGGTCCGCAAGAGCGCTACGGAAGGTCTTCGGCACCGGTGAAAGAGGCGCAGCATGGAACACAGCAGGCATCCGGTAGCCGCTCTTCGAACGTGTGCCCATGGCGGGCTGGTTGGTCACAAGAAGGACAACAACAACACCCTTGGGCAGTGGAAGCGGCCTTGGTGGTGGTGCTTGAAACCGCACCGGGCGGTAAAAGCGGCGGTCGGAGTAGGCGATGGTCGAGGCCGGTGTGTGTAGTGGTAGGTGAAGTCGCGTTACACGAGAGGCGGGAACCAGTGGGGGCCCATGGGCGCCTAAGGAGGCGACACCGTGACTGGGAGCCTTGAGTCAGTCTTGGAGCCGGCGTCGCCTTGGAAGCCTTGGCAGAACGTCTGTTGACGAGTGAAGGCGCCTCCAGGTGTGTTGGGCGCGTCCTGAGCCGCGCGAGGCGCGAGAGAGGTCTTTGGTGCAGCGTGGCGTGGATGATAGGGGTCTAACGTCTTGCTTGTGCATGATGGGATGTAAGCCTTGGGTGCCGGGGATCATCAGTATTTGGAGTCGTCGTCGGCGCCCTGAGCCTGACCTCGGAGGGACCGGCGAGAAGGCTGGTGGCACCGGAGGTGCTGGGTGGTGCTCCTGCAGACAAAAACTTGTGCGACGGTCCAATAGGAGCGGGCACAACATCAGTAGCACCAAGAAACTCAAAGTCCGCCGGAATACTAGGACCATTGCGGTCAGCAAAGGGGAAGGTCGTTTCATCGAAGATGACGTGCCGGGAGATGATGACTCTATTGGAGAAGAGGTCAAGGCAGCATTATCCTTTGTGGTGAGCGGAATAGCTTAGGAAGACACACAAGACAGATCTAGGAGCGAGCTTATGTGGAGCCGTGGCGGACATGTTTGGATAACACTTGTTGCCGAAGACTCGTAGGTGATCATACGCCGGCGGCGTGCCGAACAGGGCAAGGTGGGGCATGGAGAACTATAGAGTCTTGGTGGGCAATATGTTAAGCAGGAAAGTCGCCGTGGAGAGGGCCTCCACCCAGTAGGAGGGAGGCATAGACGCCTAAAAGAGCAGTGAGCGAACGACATTATTGATGGAGCGAATAATGCGTTCAGCTTTACCGTTTTGAGGCGAGGTGTAGGGGCAAGACATACGAAGATGGATGCCCTGGGTGAGGAAGAAGTGACGGGTCCTAGAGTTGTCAAACTCTTTCCCGTTATCGCACTGGACAGCCTTGACGCGGGCGCCAAATTGGGTGGAGGCGTGGGCGATGAAGTGAGCAAGCGTGCTGAAAGTGTCAGATTTAAGTCGCAAAGGAAAAGTCCACAAGTAGTGAGTGCAATCATCAAGTATAACCAAATAATATTTGTAACCGGAAACACTAACTGGAGAGGTCCACAAGTCACAATGAATAAGATCAAACTTGCTAGACGCACGAGAGGTGGACGCATGAAAGGGCAGACGAACATGACGCCCTAACTGACAAGCATGACATAAATCTGAACAATCCTGAATTTGACATGAAACACTAGACGCAAGCTTCGACAACGCCTCATGACCGGGGTGGCCGAGACGCCGATGCCACAGCGGGGAGGGAGCCTAGGCGACAAGGGAGTGTGCTGGAGGTAGGCGCAGTGAATATAGCGGCCCGGAGCTATTGCACCTGACGATCTCGGTCCGAGATGGAAGAACCTTCAAAGAACAACTAGCGGGGTCAAACTCAATAGAACAATTATTGTCGATAGTAAATTGATGAACAGAGATGAGATTCTTAATAATTTATGGGGACACAAGGACATTATTAAGGCGTAAAGTAGGAGACAACTCTGTGGAGCGATTGGCGATGTGAGGAAGAATAGAAACATTACCGACAATAATAGATGAAGGAGTAGGATACCGCGAGAAGAGAACATGTGAAAGACAGGACTGAGATGTCATATGTGAAGTAGCACCTGAGTCGAAGTACCACTCGTTGGACGAAGGAGAATTCGTGACGTCGTCTTTGAAAAGCGGAGGCGAGGGTCGTCGGGTCCCAAGAAGGAGGCCGCCACGGGGTTGTAGTACCAGGCGACCCTTGTCCGGAGCCATCAGAGAGGCGGCGACGAATGACAATGTCTTTGGTGGGCGACAAGTGCTCTTCTTCTTTGGGCGAAGAGGGCTCTTCTTCTCTGCGCTGCCGCTCTGCGCTTGCTGCTGAGGAGGCACCGGGATGGGTGCCGGCGGAGGGCGGGGACCCTCTGGCCACATCTGAATGGAGCCCATCCAGGGGTTGTAGACGGTGGGCGGGGGGCCGACCGCGGCGTGACAGTGATGGGCACCGGTGAGGTGCTGCTTGCTACACGTCTTGCCGGTGGGAGGGCTGGGCACGGCCTCCGATCTGCCACCACCGAACCCCCTTGCCACCGCCGCCGCGCTTGCTGCGGCGATTGTTGTTGGAGGACTTGGAGCCGCCAGCGCCCCCGGAGCCCGTACTGGACGTCGGTGAGGCGGCGCTAGGAGAGCTCGATGCGGTGGAAGCGTGGCTTGATGTGTGGAGGCTACTTCTTGTTTTCAAGGTGAGTTCCTCGAGGATGAGGTCATCACGAGCCTCCGGGAAGGTGGGGAAGGGCGGTTGCGGCGAAGAAGGGCCCGGCGTGGGTCAAGCGCTTGTTGAGGCTGCGGATCACGTTGAGGATGAGGGTGCGGTCGGTGATCACCTTGCCAGCGGCAGTGAGATCATCGGTCATCTTGAGGCGCCGGCGATGAGTCGGTGGATCGAGAGGTCACCTTGAACGAAGTTGCGAAACTTTGTCTCCAGGTGGATGGCACGTGCCTCCCAATTGCCGAGGAACTGGGATTCGACGGCGAGCCAGGCATCACGGGCGGTGGAACCCTGGGCGGAGCTGATCTCGGCAAGGTCATCGGTGAGAGTCCCGACGATCCAGGACTTGACCACGCAGTCCATCCGAGCCCAGTCGGGGGAGACGGGATCAAGAGGGGCAAGGCAGACGTGATCCTGGAGAGAAAATTTGCCGAAGATGAGCAGGAACTGGTCGCGCCAGCGACTAAAGTTGCCGGAGTCGACGTCGAGGACGATGGGGACGAGGGTCCGGATGTTGTTTGGCGGCGACACAGGCGTGCTGAGTTCAGCAGCGCGAGGGCCTCGTGAAGGAGCATGGCCGAGGCGAGGTCGGGAGGGGGCACCGAAGAGGCGCTGAAAGAGGCGCCACCAGGTGTAGCAGGGGCCGCGGCGGCCGCGCGCTCCTTGGTGGAGCGGAACCAGGGCTTCTCTGGCGCGGGCAGCAGCCGCGTCGTGGTCCTTGGCGGCGGCCGCGGCCTCCTCCTCGGCCTGGAGAGCGCGTGCCAGCACGGCCTGGCGCTCCTTCTCGAGGAGTTGGGCGGCGGCGGCGGTGGCGTCGTTGGCCTTCTCCTTGGCGAATCGGGCCGCGACCTCGTCGGTGGCGTGCTCCCTAGACTTGGGGGAGGGCGGCGGGGTGGGAGACATGGTGCGCAGCACGGCAGGGGAGGCCGGCGCGCGGGCGCAGCATGGCAGGGGTCGGCGCGTGGTGAGTGGGCAGCGGAAGAAAAAGACCTAAACCTAGGTGGCTAATACCATGAGAGCGAATAGGTCTCGGGAAAACTGTTGATAGATTGATGAGAGTACAGGGAGTACAATACATAGGCAAGGATCATGGAGGGTTTATAGACTACACCCAAGTGAGCAACGGAAGAAAAAGACCTAAACCTAGGCGGCTGATACCATGAGAGCGAATAGGTCTCGGGAAAACTGTTGATAGATTGATGAGAGTACAGGGAGTACAATATATAGGCAAGGATCATGAAGGGTTTATAGACTACACCCAATCAACGGAGATCCTTGCCTATTCCAGTGATCATCTACCATACAATCCCTAGAGGCAGCCCAGCCAATAGGCGTGGGCGCCGAGGCCCATATGGCCAGCCCATAGGCGCTATTCTAACAATCATGATAACGTAGAAAAGGACTAAGATTAACTTCATATAAATAAATGTCGGCCAGCTAAGCCGTAGGTAGCATAACTTACATGTTTCTTGAAGTCTTTGGTAAAGCAGCGGTTCAAGTAACACCGTGGAGTACATTTTCGGGGACACGCATTTTATAAGGTTTCATTGTTTTACCTCCTTTTTCTGGAGGCTCTTTGATAATTCTGACATCCTTTTCAAGAAATGAGATGAACCAGTCCATATCAAAGATTTCTGAAAAATTACTGCAGCATTGGATACAAAAGAAGTGGAATAAATTAAATCTGAACACCTATAAATGGTAAAAGATCATTGGCTGTAATTTGAGAAGTGCTCACTGGTCACTATTGCATACCTTGAATCTTTCCAGAAAGATGTTTGATCCAGTCTGGGAACAACAAGTGTAGCGTTCAAAATCGTGCAGCAACTACAGCATCAACTATCTAGAAAGAAGCAGGGGTCATGATCGTCTATAGAGAAAACTAGCTTAGTTTTATACACCACATGTATTATACATCAATTGGCGAGGCTGACAAATTTAGATACCCCAGGTTGTTTGAACAGGTCCTGACAACATATGTTATACACCACGTGTAGCTTAGTTTGGAGTAATAAGATAAAAAAGATTGTGCAACATGTGGAGAAAAGAATTCATGTTTACTTCAGGTGTTTTAATTATATCAATCCATTTACAAGAAGACAGTAACTATCTAGAAAGAAGCAGGGGTCATGATACGTCTACAGAGAAAACTAGCTTAGTTTTATACACCACATGTATTATACATCAACTGGCGAGGCTGACAAATTTAGATACCCCAGGTTGTTTGAACAGGTCCTGACAACATATGTTATACACCACGTGTAGCTTAGTTTGGAGTAATAAGATAAAAAAGATTGTGCAACATGTGGAGAAAAGAATTCATGTTTACTTCAGGTGTTTTAATTATATCAATCCATTTACAAGAAGACAGTCAGAGAAACATCTCACCCCTGTTCTCTGCTGATTGAGACCTCCACTTGTAACAACAATCAAGTATCGATCTGGTTGTGTGGTAATACCAGAATCTGCCAAAACAAATAAAAAAAAGGAAAGACCTTTAGGTAGATATAGTTGTTAAACATCAGCCATCATAATGCTAATGAAAAATGATGCACATAGTCATTCATCATTGACACATACAACACAGGTCAGAGTACACAGCATCCAACAGTTATGACAAGAAAGTATAGATTATAAGCAGTAATTCACAGCAGAGTTACTACTCACCAAGAAATTTACTGCTAGAGTTGCTGCATCCGTGGAAGTTGCTAGCAAGCTTCGAACGCCAAAGATCATCTTGCCCAGTCCATCCATGTGTCTACATTTTGAGCGAAATATAACCGGCTGATCAGCTATTATTAATACATGAAACTATGAAAGGTCCAACCTAACATTTCCTATGCTTTAGAACAGACAGAATATGCTATATGGTCTGATGCGACACGGAGCTCAAGCCCACAAGGACAAATAAGTACAAACATCTATCCAAATTCGACTCATTTATGCACAAACCGAACCATAAACAACAAGTTATGAATTCCCATCTAACCGGAACACTGAGCGCGTCGCCGCTCTCGGAGACCTCCAGTTCGCCGCCGGAGCCGTTTGTCTGCAGGATCATACAGAGCAATGGACAGAGAAACAATCAGATCAGGAAGCACGGACAAGGCTGCCAAGGCGAGGAGCTAGGGTCCGTCCATACCGGATGGCGGCGGAGGAACCGCCGGGATGATGAGGAGGAGGAGGTGCCGAGGCCCGGGCGCGGGTCGGCGAGTGGCGGCACGGAGAGGAGTGAGACGGAGAGGAGCGAGACGGCGAGGAAGAGCAGGCCCAGCCCGGCCGCCGGCAAAGCAATGCGGCGCGGGCACAGGTGGTGGCGGCCGTGCCCGTGCGGGTAGCCGCGCCGCCGCGGCTGGCCCATCTCCGGCGGCGGCCGGCGGGGCCGAGTGGGGACGGGAGGGTGGCGACGGTGGTGGGTGGGCCCCGGCGGCCCAGCGGCTTTGAGTATTTTAGCGGGGGCATGGGACGGGCCCAAAGGTGGTGGCACCGTGGCAGCCCTGGTCGGCGGTTCGTTGACCGAGGTCGTTATTCGGTTGGCCTGGACGACCCCTGTAATAGTTTCAGAGCTTTTTTTAGCTGCCCTGTTGAATGCCTCGTTTACCATGTTTTAGCGAAAATGTTTGGCGTGTCACAGTTCCTGCGGAGTTCAAAATTGCATGGGTGTGTAGGGATGCTAACTCGGTGGCCCACCGCTGCGCGAGTATGGTGTCGGCCACGGAACGCGTCCTTTTTTTTTTGCTAGACTATATCTCGGAATGGCTGTTGGGTATAGCTGTCGCTGATTGTACTCCTGTCGTTGATTATTGAAGCTCTGTATTGCTAAAAAAAAGCTTTGATAAATTTGGCAATAATAGGCTGTTTATTATGCGTATGAGGATCGGAGGAACAGAACGCTAGTGATAAAGCAATCCTTAAAAAGGTGGACGCCAATTATCATCAGACACTTTGTCAAAATACTACTACTCCTGAAATAAACACGGTAATCACAAACTAACACAGTTAAGAAGGCAAACTCTGCTTCTGATAAGGTTCCTAAACAGGCGCTCTAATCCGTCCTCAAGGCCTTCGATGCAGCCCTCCAGCGACTGCAAATGGCTCCGAGCATTCGACGGCTCGTTGCCACCAGCAACGTCCTTGATGGCGCCGAAAGAGCCAAACACGAGTAGCGCCTTCCCGAGCTTCCCCGGACCCGAACGACCTGCTCCTGTTGTGCGCCTGACGACGACCTGCCTCAGCAGAGCTTCCATGGACGACTGCAGGACGCAGACGATGAGCTCCCTGACCTCCGCCAGCATCGCCAACGCCCTCGGCGGCGCGCCGCCGCAAGAGAGATCGTCCCTGGTGGTGTCAAGGGCAGCACCAGCACGCCTACCGGACTCCCGCCTGATCGCCCTGGCCACCTTCTTCAGCGGCCCGGCACACTTCTCCGCCGCCCTGGCGCTGACACTGACAGCGGCGGCGTCACCGCCTCGGCGTGGTGCTTCGTGGCTGTTCGCCGCGCGGTGTCTGCGGAGGAGCGAGCGCAGGTCCCGGACCCGCTCCTTGGCGTCGGCCAGGCCGTCCCGCGCCGCGCCGCACAGGTCCAGCAGCGTCACCAACCCTTCCAGCTCGCCCTCCACGAGCCGCCGGTGCCGGGGAAGGCGGAGCGCGTCCCAGTTGCTGGGCAGGCGGACGACCTCCTCGACGTACTCGTGCAGGTCGCTGAGGTCCTGGAGCAGAGCGCGCAGGGCGTGCGCTGGTGGCGGGGGCGTGGACACGCAGCAGCAGGACCTGAGGCGCTGCAGCTCCTGCTCGGCTTTGAGGACCAGGGAGTGCGGCCTTGTGGGCAAGCTGATAGATCGCAGATGGGCAGCCATGGATCGGATTGTTGCAAGAGGAAGCGATGGGTGTGATGCGAGAAGAGAGATGGATCGATGAAGCAGTGAAGAGCTATAGGTTCCTGAAATGTCTGTGTGGCTTGCTGCCCTTTTATATGTCACGTACTCCTGTTTAACATCTCGGCTTTGTTTCTCCATTCATCGTGAACTAACATGCGCTGGCTGCAACGCGAGCGACAGAGACCGTGTGGACACCGTGGATATATCAGGCACTGTCTCGTGCAACTTGTAGCCTGTCTTTTGCACCTGGTATAACTAACCTTTGTTACAATCATCCACTGTGACAATCATATATGCCCAAATAATTCGGTTCATCATGCGCTAGATGTGCAACAACCGCCTATCGATGATCGATCTATCATATAGCTAGAGCGGATACATACCTGTATTTAAGAACACCATGTGGCTGGCTGGCTAGATTACCGGCCGGTTGATCTAGAACTAATCAAATATTATTGCCGCAAACTACCTGCTGCTGCATGCTGGTTAATCAACTTTGTTTTGAGATGGTTGTTTAATCAACTAAGCACGAGGATGAACAAACTCCAATGTGTTTCTCTGGAGACACATTGGGCCGTGGGGAGCTGCTGCCTGATGAAAAACGCGCAAATCCAGAAAATTGTTCCAAAGTGGTTCCAAGTTTAGGTTTTTTTTTACTTGTTCTATCTGAGATGTGCTGTCTGAAAGAGCGTTGACCCAATAGATACAAGATCCGGCCTATGCTCAGAAAATAAAAATGGTCTTCACAAGAGTCATTCCTGACACTGACCCAAAATCTATTCACAATTCGAGACGTCTTTTACAAGGTAAGCACATTGAGCAGAGCAACTCTGGCCTGAACAGATGCTCCAGCCCACTCTCCACGGCCTCGACGCCGTCCTCTAGTTCCTGCAGCGTCTCTTGCGCGCTCATCGCCCCCTCATGGCCTTCCAAGTCTTTACATACTCCAAGACCAAGTGACCACTCACTACCTAACAGTTTGGACACGACGCACCACCTGCTCTTCCTCCTCGTGTCCACAACTCGCATGGACAGCGAGGACAGCACGCACTGCAGCACCGCCACGGTGACCGCCACCGCCTCCGACAGCGTCTTCACCGCCGCCGGCGTCCCGTCGGCGTTCGCCGGCGCACCGCGCTTGCTCAGGAGCTTCCCCGCCTTCGCCAGGCACCGGACGTACCCGCGCACGGCCGCCCTGGCGAGCACGGCGTCGCCTCTCTGGACCGCGTGCCGCGCCGCGCGCACGTGCTGCTTCGCGGACGCCACGGCGTCCCTGACGCGCTGGCACAGGTCCAGCAGCGCCACCGACGCGTCCAGCTCCGCCTCCACGGCGCTCCTCCAGCGCGCGCTTGACAGCGCGTCGCGGCCGCCGTGGAGCCACACGAGCTCCTCGATGCGGCCGTACGCGTCGCCGAGCCGCCCCGCGAGCGACGGTGCCGACGCCGACGCGCCGGACCGGATCCGCTGCAGCTCGTCCTCGACCTCTTGCACCAGGGCGTGCGGCCTCACGGGCAGGCTGGTCGATCGCAGATGCTGGCACGCCATGATCTTCGCTGTTTCTTAACGCGGCAACGTACGAGTTCGACGACCCGTGCTGCGTGCCGCACTTGCACTGTTGCGATGCGCCTGCAGGGGCCTTGGCGTCCTTGTCCGAGGTTTCGACGAGCCTTCGGCCTTCGCGGCGGCTTATATCCGTGGTCCAGACTCCAGTGGGCAGGCATGGCGGGCGGGCGGCAGCGTGTCGTGGGGTTGGGGAGGCCGGTGCGTCGTGCTCGGCGAGCGGTGTCGGATCGGTCGGGCGGCAAGATGCGGGCCGCGGGACACGGGAGGCCGTCAGGTGGGTGGGCCGGCGGGGGCCTTGTCCGCTTGTTTCCCGGCCTCGTGGCCTCGTGGAGGCGTGGGCGCCAACAGGTTTTGCGTGTGCTGTTGGAGCTGTCTCCGTGCAGTGGAGGCATCGTCAAATTAGCTAGGCGGAGCTCTCGACGAGTGAAAATGGCTCCGACTGCTTTGAAGGAGCAGCTGTCGTCAATTGAATTGGTTAAAAGTTGAGCTTGATAAAAAGATTCAATTCTCAGCTGAGATTACTGGAGTCGTAGCTGAAGCTGTCCTAAAATTTTCTCTTGCACGTTTTTGAGCTGCTTCGTTCGCAGTGAGCCATGGCTGAGCAAGCTTGCCTTGCTAGTACTCTAGTAGGGCGAGCAAATTTCGCTCTCCACAATGGCAAGCTAAAGTCTTGTTCATATAAACTACGAGATAAGCTCGTTCAGGATCAAGCACACGTTCGCTCTGATTTCTCGCTGATAAAGGCAATATAGTGACTAGCAAAGGTTCCAAAGCAGCTCTACTGTAGTCACACTACATGTCCCTTGCGCTTCAAGTCTTCAACTCACTTTTGTAGCGGCCCCTATGTCCCATTCTATATAGTGTAAAATCCATCTAACATACAATAACTATCCAAGTGATAGTTAATGACAGGGTATATAGCGCACAACTCATCCACTAATTGGCTCGATTTCAGTCCTAGGATCAGGGCGAGACCTTAGCAGCCATGTTCCCACAAGAAAACGGGAACATGGGACGAGGAACGGAAACTTGAGGTGTTATTTTATAACGTGGGAACGTAAATATTCTTGAATCGGGGACGTGGACGTCTCCGAAACGTCGTTTTTGGAACGAGGAACGTGGCCATGTTTCACGTTTCCGGCTGTTAAGGGCTAGACACGACTTGCAACACACCCCGTCACCTAGATCTAGGTTGTTTCCCTACCAAAACATCGTGTGCGCTCTGCTGCTGAATTCCAACACCACCACGTCTCTCTGATGACAGGCACCCACGTTGCCAATGGTGTTGGCCAGCTCGCCTTTGGAGCAATGCCAATGGCCACCAAGGAACCAGCCATTTGAAGGCTAGCATGTGACCTACGTCCGCTAGACCCTTGTTGTGTATAGTGCCTCTCCTCACTCATGTCATATGGAAGCAACATTATATTAGGTGGAATAAAGGAAAACAAAACACGTAGAAATAGAAAAAACGCATGAATGGAATAGAGTAAAAAGTGAAAACTAGGATTCTAAAATCATGAATGAAAATTTTGGGGTGTTATTCGGACCACGGTCCACACAGCACTGAGCAAATTAACCACTATCTATCCTCGAATGAGTTGGTTTCAATTGGATTCCATAACAACTATCAGTACTCTAGAGAAAAGACATTTGAACTATGCTAGCCTTTTTCTAATACGAAATTCATAAGGCTAGTTGAATCATAAACAGTACATCCATAATTTGTAGATAAGCAATTTCCTTGATGCTACAATATACTCCATCTCTTCCTCTTTTGTTTTCTTCTTCGGAATTGCTAGCGCACAGACATCCGGATGCAAATAAAATATTGGACACTCTGTCGACCCACCACCATGATTAAAAAGCGGAATTGCTAGAACCCGGTTCTCTGCCCACACTCTTAGCACGCCGCGCACCCTACAACCTCATGCTTCACCACCCAAATATGGCAGATGAGAGAAGGGGGAGAGAGAGATGGCTTCAACATTAAAACACAGTTGTTGCAACATCTTGAATCATCTTATGAAACAACTAGAGAAAAACTGCTGCAACATTAAAACATAGTTGTTCCAATCATCTTATGAAACTAGAGAAAACCCACAGTGGCACGATAGAGAATGTTTGAAAAAAACTAGGTCGCTTGTTGCACCATCGAAAAACATGCAACTAGAACATAGGAAAACACTTCTTTACTCCATCTCGATCTCGACCAAACAAACCAGCAACAGGCAGAGGAAAGTCATTGCAACAAGACCAACTATTGTCGGGACATCTAGTTATAATAATTGCTGAAATATAAACAATCATATGTCGCAATAATGAAGCATCTGCTAAAACAGATCTTGGCGAGGAGCTCCAGCCCTGGCCGCACGCCTATTGCCCTCCGCTCATGAGCGCACCACTGCTTTGCCTCTTGCTCCTTGCCCACATATGTGCCATAGCCTCATACTCCTCCGACGTAGCAACAGAGATACATCCAAGAGGGGGAGAGAGGGGCGGGCTAGTCTCAAAGTTAGAGCCAGTGGCACGGAGATCGGCATGTGTGTTGGAGCTCGCTGGCATCGGCGCTGCCCCATCCCTGTGTCACAACGCTCACCTCTAGGCTTGACCACGAGGAATCGCTTCGTCTTGAGATGGCAAGCATGGCCGAGCTCGTTGTGCCGCGCGCTTGGCTTGGTGTGAGAGGAGCGCGTGGAAGATGTGAAGCGAGAGTGGTGTTCTGTGTGTAGATAGTAAAGACTGAAAGTAGAAAATTGTAATGATCCTTTACTACTGAGTAGCAAATACAAGGGTTTTGGATACAAATTTGGAAGAATTGGAGGGAATCTAGACTGGGAATAGCAGGGATTAGAGGGAGACAGCAAGAACAGCAGGGGGGTTCCTGGAACTAGACGAAGGTAGACGACGAGTTCAGAGTTCAGGTTCTTGTTCGATGCCTCTCGATGACCGGCCGCTCTGGTCTTTATTCTCATCTCCCGTCCCGGCAACTGTTACTTGGAAGCCCATCTCGCGGCCAGCTTGGAAGCCCACCTGGTGGCCCAGTCCCTGACAAAGATAAAATGGGAAATGTGAGGCTAAGCCTTCAACGAGTGGAAAAGAATGAATGGTTGGGTGAGTAGGGTGAGGAGCGTGAGGAGCATGAGGTAGAGGTAGGTGTCCGATCTTTTATTCAGGTCCAGACGTGAGACCTCGTTTGGCAGGGCTTCACTTCATTAGTGAAGCCATTTTTTTTATTTTAGCTCCACGAACAGTTCCACCGGTTGAGCTGAAGCGGTTTTGGTAAATCGTTTGGCAAAATGGCTTCCCTGTGAGAGCATGTTTTTAGGGGCCTGGAGGAGAAGCCACTTTTTTTTGGCTCCATCCCACCCCAAATCATTGTGAGAGCATGTTTTTAGGGGCTTCACCAGTAAAGCTATTTCACTTTACCCCGTTTGGCAGAAAACGGCTCCAAACGTCTCCTGAAGCTGGTAAAGAAGCCCTGCCAAACGGGGCCTAAATTGGAGCAGTTTCGTTGCTAAATATATAATCGTGGGTGTAACTAGGCATCATATCTACGAACTTACCAAGTTGTTGCACCAAATTAAGCATTTACAAGTTGTTGGATTACTCATTCGTAAAAACTATGAGCACGTCCGATTACACTTCTGTGTATATACTTGTATTATAAGCTTAAATGATTATTAAACGCTAACTCGTGAGTTATACTGTGAAAGGGCATTAGGGCTACGACCATTAGCACCCCTAAATATACCTCTTGTCGACTGAACCGGAGGTCCGGAACGGCGTGTTCCCCTGCCTCTGCATCCGCGCGCGACGTGTCGCGCTGGTGTTGCGGCCATGTGACCGAAGAAGAGTCATCCAGGGGCTGGCTGCCTGGCTCTGCCTGCGGTGCGCGCGTCGATCTCGGCCTCGGAGCTGTTGCGTCATGCCGACATGCGTGCGGTGCAACATGCTCGCGGAGTCACGGACTGACGACGCCTGACGGGGCCATATGCAACTGCGCGAGTCGGCTGGCTGTTCGCTTCCGAAACGTTATTAGAAGACCTGGGGATGCAATGCACGCAAAATACAGACATCAGAGGTAATAGTTTTGCTTGGGTAAAAACAAATGTTGATCAAATCTTCAAGATCAACAAAATACTGAAAACCAGCTGCTTGAAGAGTTCGCAAAACTTCTAAAAGCACATGCATGTTTAATTTACAGAACATATAGATGCTCCACATGTTTGATAGCTTGATGCACCACTTGCTGCTCCATCGACAGAATATTATTCTAAGAAGACAGTCTTTTTATTGCTTTCTTTATAGGCAAGATGCCTTGGATCTCTAAATCTTAATGGATCACAAGCTTCGAGATAGCATTGCTGAAGAGATGACTGGGCCAGTACCCAGTAATAAACATGGACACCGTAATTGGGCTCCTTGTATACTCTTTTTATTGAGCTGGGCTGGCTGAAAAGCTATATTGACCGCACTAAGTTTGTTTAGATAAAAACAAAACTTTTGAATAAAAACAAAACTTTTGAATAAGGAGGACCAGATAATACGATGACACCTCATATAAACATGATAAATATGTATAACAAATGTATGTCTCAATGTTCTCCTAAAAAATAGCTTTTCAATGTTTTTGCACGTATATTTAGTACTCATAACAAAAAAAAGGACAATATTCATCATCAAATTAGAGTGAAATAATATTTTTTTAGCTATGCAATTGAATTTTCTATAGGTATTTAGGTATTTTTTTAAAAAAAAATCATTGTGCTTTTTTTTGGGGGGGCGCATGGCCCTGCAAGGTATATCTTCAAATTATACATAAAAACTTGGAATAAAAAATAACATTCTATCAGTCAGTCATTCTATCGTCTGCTTTGATCAATATAGCGGGTGTTGTACATTAGTACATGAACAAAGTACATTGAACATCGAAATCAAAGTACAGTCTTTATAACGAACCAGCCAACCAACCTTAAACTTGGTGCAAGATTCAAAGTTATGGAACCAGACCGAATTACAACTGAACGATAAAAGGACATCCATAGTCCATAGTCGAGTCGGCGGGTACAACACAGGTTGCATATTTAGTACCTCTAACTCTTGACCCATCAAGTTGACGTATGATTTTCATTTTATGGTCATCGACGATAAGGCCGATGACCAGGAGTTAGTATCCTCACTGAAAGCGCCCATAAGCACCCTTGCTTTTGCAAAAACTAATAAAAAATTGGCCTACTACCGATGAAATTGATTTCCTCAACGGTGATCTCGTGCCTATTGTTCAAGTCATTGCACGTAACAAGTTTTCGGTTGAACATCAATGATGATTTTACTGTTAGGTTTATTTAGAGCAAACCTAAAGAACGGCTTAACTGTAGATGAGGCTCGAGTCCCCACCCTCTTTGCAACGGATAGCCTCGCTGGAGAGGGAGGAGGGGCTCCCTAGATGACGGCTACAAGGTGCCCTAGATGCCTAGATGACAGCACTAGTGGCTTGGAACCTACAAGTGGTGTACTAAAAGTTCATATTGAAGTTCTCATGTTAATCGGAAAAAGAAAAGTACATATAGCTTTAGATTTTATGATGATTTAACAATCTAGCTAGACTAATTGAAAAAAGAATATACACCTTTGGTTTTAATAATAATATAACGCGCTATAGATTTAACCAAGAGTAGTTCAGTCCCAAAAACTTATTAATTTAAAGTTAGTCCCATCAGAATCTAAAAATGAACTGTACTGTCGGTATTTCGAACCACCGTCTACTAAATTTGTATCTGCGCGTCTGGCCCGGATGATGTGCTCGGAGAACACAAGAATTTATACTGGTTCAGACGGAATGTCCCTACGTCCAGTCTATTGCTGCTCGTGTTACCGGCACTAGTTTGTAGTAGGGGTTACAAACGGGCGAGAGAGGGAGAAGGTCCCAAGTCTCTGGTGAAAAGATCGAACGGAGTTGAGCCTTGTTGAGCTCGTTTAGCCGTGTGCTCGTGCCTCTCCTCTTCATGGGGCGTCCTGCTTCCCCTTTTATAGGTGAAGGTGAAGAGGAAGGCGCAGGTTAGAGAGAGAGAGAGAGAGAGAGAGAGAGAGGAGAAAAGCAAGAGAGAAGAAGGCCTCTAGGGTCGCGGCGTCCTTCACCTTTATGCGGGTCCCGTCGGTCCTGTAGATGATGACGGGGATGGCTCAACGTCGTGGCCCTGTTTCATCATCTGGGCTATCTGTACGCAGCGCGGTCACCGGTCGTCGATGGCGTCCCATCCGCCCCGTGGACGGCGTGGTCAATAGGTACTCTGTCAAGTCGTTCGGGGATTTAGCGGCCTGATGGCAAGCACGCGCTTGACTCTTGTTGGCTACGTGAGCCCCAGATAAGGCTAGACAAAAAACTCGAAGCACGTTAGCTCGCTCGGCTTGTGGCTGGCTCGACTCGGCTCGGCTCGGCTCGTTATGATAACGAGCCGAGCCGAGCCAAGATTTTAGCTCGTTAGCTATAACGAGCCAACTCGAGCCAGCTCGTGAGCCGCTCGCGAGCTAAACGAGCCAAGCTTCCAGGGAAAAAGTATCAAAACTTATATTAGTTTTTGTATTACTTCATGTATTGCACTTTACAATTGACTGGTAACTGATCTAGACCCTATAAATTGACTGGTAACTGGTCTAGATGCATTTCTTTTATATTATTATTATTCTTAAACTTTAGATAAATGCAAATATTATATTTTGTGTATTCTTTATACTTGGCTCGCGAGCTTAACGAGCCAGCTCGAGCTTTTAACGAGCCGAGCCGAGCTGGATTTCTGGCTCGTTAGGATAACGAGCCGAGCCGAGCTAGCTCGTTATCTTAACGAGCCAGAACGAGCCAAGTCGTAACGAGCCGAGCCAGCTCGTTATCCTGCCTTACCCCCAGGTATGGTCCATCGTGGCCACGGGTCACGTCGAGACGTGCCCACTTCTCTCCCGGTGTCAGAAGTTTGACTCTGGGGTCGTACTCTTAGACCCGTACTGGTTGGAGGCGGTATGGATCCCCGTCGGGCAAGACGGAACCTGTACCCGAGGGTTCTGGCGAGACGGAGCTTGTGCCCTCGGGGTCAGGTGAGATGGAGCCCGCGCCCGAGGGGTCTGGCGAAATGGAGCCCGCGCCCTTGGTGTCGGGCGAGACGGAGCCCGCGCCCGAGGGGTCTGACGAGACCGAGCCCGCGCCCTCGGGGTCAGGGGAGACGGAGCCCACGCCCTCGGGGTCGGGTGAGACGGAGCCCACGTCCTTAGGGTCGGGAGAGACCTTAAAAACGTCTTGAAACATCCGGGCAAATTAACGTTCATGGCCGTTAACTTTCTTCCTCTAGGTATCCCTAATATCGATACCCGACAGTAGCCCCCGAGCCTACGGAGTAGTAGAATACTCCTTTGGAGGCTTTTTTTAGGCGGGAGGACTCTGAGGGCCTCGGTCTCCCTTTGTAGCCCGTGGGGTGTCTTGGTATGGTTGCGATTCCCTTCTGTCGTGATCGGACTCCTTGGGAACATGTAGCTACGGGATTCGGGGGGCCAGAAAAGATTTGTCTTGATTCCGATCCCTCCCTAGGATCTGATCGATCCACCATCGTCATGCGACCGTGTATTCGGTCTCCTTATGAGTCCAACTTCCCTCGAGCCCCCGCGCGTAGCAGGGGTCCGGTCAAGGGGTAATCTCGTCTTGTGATCGTCCTCCCTCATGCATTTTTTTGATAAAACAGAGGGGCTAAGCCATGCCATGTTTTCCTCGATGGACGAATCATGGTGGTCGGCGAGCTGTTAACGGGGTAGTCCGAGTGGGGCCCTGGCTTCCTGTTCATGGGGGTCCGGCATGGGTCAGCTGGTGACCGACTCCAGATTCTTGGTGGCCAATCCATATAGTTCTTGGGTCTATTCGACCGGTCCCAAGAGCTCGCTGCCTTTCTTCGAGGAAAAACCATGGACTGTGAACCGACCAAGACACGAACCCGAGCCGGGATGCCTGCGGCGTTTGTGCGCCCGGGTATTGGCGGCTAGCGGGATCATCCCTTTCCACCCCTCACTCTAAAGGTGCCCCGGAGCGGTTGTGAACCCATCGGTGGGCCAACCTTCGAACTCCAAGGCCTAAATGGGCCGTGGGAGCGTTTTCAGCTCCGTATCCCTCCTTACCTGTGGCTATTCTCGGCCCATCGAATGGGGCGAACCATCATCTGGCATGTCATTCGAGGAAGCATCTAGGGGTGGCATGAGTACGTTTCTGGGAGAGGCGATGTGACGATGCGCGGCGGGCACATAGATCTAGGCGGACGGGTCATCTCCCGCTCCACCTTCCCTTATAAATAGCGACCTTTCCCTTCTTTTGATACGCCTAACCATAGCCTCACCTTCTCCGTTTCTCTGCCGCTAGCATTATGATCTATTGCCTTCGCTCTTCCTCCGCCAGTGTAGCTCTCGTTCTTTTGCCCTTACCTCCCATGGAGTCATGGTATCGCTCCGACGTCACCCACGTGCGCATAGAAAGCCTCGTCAAGCGCGGTCTTCTCCGCTGCAGGACCGATGCGGCGAAGTGGCTGATGCCCGGTCGCGACAAGGCACCGGCGCCACCCGATGGCTACGTCATGTCCTTCGCGCCCTTCCACGAGCGCGGACTCGCGATTCCAACAAATCTATTTTTTCGGGGACTGCTGCACCACTACTAGATTGAGCCGCAGCATCTGAACCCCAATAGGATCCAGCACATCGCGGCCTTCATCGCACTGTGGCGGACGAACTGTGGAGGTACTTCTTCTCCATTTCCCTGCTTAAGAAGAGGGATAAAGCTGGGGACCTACCGGTGTCGATGGGCTGCGCGGGCACCCACCTCCGGGGTCAGCGATCCACCGAGTACATGCCTTGTCAGCTATCAAGGTCCAACAAGGGGTGGCATGCACAGTGGTTCTACGTGAAGAACGCTGCCACCGCCCCCTTGCCGGACTTCACCGGACGCCTCATCGAAGAGGCGCCACAGGTGTGGTCGTGGGGACCTCCCGAGAAGGAAAAGAAGGGGATGCGCGATATCCTTGATGCTATCGTGTGTTCCTAAAGAGCCACGGCCTTCACTGGGCTAGTGTCATCATGGCATATCACATGAGGAGTGTGGCGCCAATGATGGCGCGCGCCCTACCGCTGTACAGGATGACGCCTGGCACGTAGCTCGATGGGACGGTGCTCTCCCATAGGTTGCTCCATGATAACGAGGTCGAGCAACGCATCGAGGAGGCAACGGAGGAGTCCGACGCCATGTTCCTGATCACGGGACATCCCATGATGCGGCTAGATGCGAGCTTTGTCGAGCTATCGACGGGGTTAGGCTTTCAGGCCTCCATCGCGCCGCTGCCAGAGCACATGGCCGTGAGGGCGGCGAACTGCGCCATGGACGAGAAGAGGAAGAAGGAGAAGGACGATAAGAAGGCATGGCGGCGGATGAAGCAGCGGGTGATGCTGAACTGAGGAAAGCGGCGATAGGGTTCGGAGGAGGAAGAGGAAGAAGAAGAAGGTGAAGGTTCTGGGTTGCCCGTCCAATGGACGAGCTGGGCGGCGGGGACGAGGATCTGTCTCTGCCATAGGTGGGGCCTTTCCCATGTCATGCCTTGGGGCAGGAGGGGGAGGACACACCCTCGGAGCCGCCATAATCAAGCCGTCCCACTCCGTCTAGGCCTTCCGCGGTGCCCCTGGAGTCGGCGGGAACCGGCCGCTCCACTCCATCCAGACCCTCCGAGTAGAGGGAGGGATTGAAGCGGCAATGTGCCGACAAGGAGTTGTCGGGGTCGGGCCGGCCAGCCCCAAAACGTCATCGCCCGGTGGCGTCGAGGTGAGTTGAGTTTTTTCGTCCTTTTGCTCTATCGAATTTTTGCCGTAAACTATCCGTCAAGTCCTTTTGCAGCGTCGGAGGACGCGAGACTCTCCTGAGGCTTGGGCCGAAGAAGATCCTTGCCCTCTGGCAGATGCACCAGGAGCCTATTGGCGCCACACTGAAGGTGAGCGGGAGTGGCACTGGGGCGGCCACGGCGTCGACTAGGGAGGCACAGCTGATGGCTACGTCCATGGGAGAGCAGACAAAGGAGGGCATGTCCGGGGCACCCGTGGCAGGCGTGGTGCCGCCGGGTGTGGCCACGGCGTCATAGGCCGAAGCGGCGCAGTCGGAGCCATAATCTGTGCGGGTGCCCACCTCCCCGATGGGGCGGATAGAGGAGGATGCACTCGAGGTGTCCGTGGCAAACATGGCGTGGCCGGGTGCGGCTGCGATGTCACAGGCGGAGATGGTGCAACCGAAGTCATCATCCGTGCAGGTGGCCGTGTCTGTGGCGGGGCAGACGAAAGAGGGCGCACCTAAGGCGTCCTTAGCAGATGTAGCGACGAGTCAGGCCCCCGCATCCATGTCACCCATCCCCTCTACCGTCAGAGGGGGCGTTTCAGAGGAGTTGCTGCTTCAAGAGGGGTCGGCGCCACTTCGGATCAGCGCGGAGCCATCCTGGTCTCTGGTCCAGGTGGGCGGCGACCCGCACGCGTGGGGAGGATCCTAGATCCGATGGGTAGACTGCCAGGACCCGGGGGCGATGCTTTTTGCCCTCGATGACTCCGCGGAGGAGACGGAATGGGGGAGCGTCCACACAGAGGTTGGGACCACGGTTCACGCCCTGACCACCGTGCTGAGCTCGTTGCACGACGTTGTCACCCCGGTTGGATAGATATGTTATGACCGTGTTTCCGACCCTTATTTTCCCTTTTCGTGCCTCTAAGTCTTGTCCTCTCCGTAGTCCCTTATGGCCCGCAGCTGGGAGAAGTCCTAATTCCTTCGTCGTGAGAAGGACGTTTGGGACCGCCTCATCGAAGAGACATGGCGGAGTGAGGGGTTGACCGCACAGCTCGCTACCGCCCGTTAGGAGGTGGCTAAGCTTGCTCCCATCGCTCAGGAACTGGCCAACCTTCGACTCTGGGAGAAGGATGCTCACGATGATGCCCACGAGGTCGGGGAGAAGCTCGTGGCCCTGATCGAGAGGGTGCGCACAGATGCCGTGGAGGCCGAGCGGCTATGGAAGGAGCAGGACGATTTGCTCCAGGCTATAGAGGGTCTCCGCACGGAGTGTGACTTGACTCACCAAGAGCGCGCCGACGCCCAGCAACGGATCGACCTCCTCGAGGGTAAGCTTGAGGGGGAGAAGGACCTGAAGGTTGCGGTCGAGGGCGTGTCCGCAAGGCTCACCACGGAGGTCGGTCAGCGCCTAGAAGAGGTCCAGTGCCTAGAGGCCGAGGTGACCCGGCAGCGTGATGAGGTGGGGAGGCTTTGGGCGGACGTGGACGGTAAGCCTCCGGTTTCCCTTGTCTTTCTCCCTAGAATCCATGGTAGGCCTTTTGACACGATCGGTATGTGACTTAGACAGGTCTCGACGACAAGCTTGGGGCGGAGGTGATGAAGATCCATGGCCTAGAGAAGGAGCTCGGCGAGGTGAAGGCCTCCCTCCTGAAGAAGAGCGACGAGCATGATACCCTACGCGTCGCCGTCTAGCTGGTCTGCGATGACCTTGAACTAGCCTCGGAGCAGGAGGCGAGCTCGCTCATGGTTCACGTCGTTTGGATTACGGATTGAGCGTGTGAGATCGCGAGGGACACGCTTCGCTTCGGCGTTCACTGATTGTTTGAGATCGCCCGTTCTCATTACGAGAACATCGATCTGGCGACGATGAGCCAAGGCTTCATGCCCGGCTACTCCGACGCTGAGCTGGAGGACATTGAGAAGGAGGTGGCCCCTCTGGCACAGGACTTATCTGCCAAGATAGAGGATGAGATCATCCCTCCAAAAAATTAGTTAGATAGGTCAGGTGGTGAACTTGTAATAAATGAACAAGTTTTAGTTCTTTTGTGTTATAAAAAGGTTACTGCATTCTGACCCTTTTCAGTTGTTAAGGCTACAAAGCTTGAGGCGCGGGCGAAAGAACCCTGACCACGCTGGTGAGCAAGAACGCCGTAGCCGCTGGGGCATAGGTTCCTTGCAGTGCGACCAACTTTACTCAGTGTTCGTTACCACAGCTCTCGCTTTTAGATTTTAACGTGACAAGGGGTCGGGCACAGTGATTGTTTCTAAATAGGTATGCTCTTATCAGCCCTCGAGTGAGGCCCGACCGCGTGCCGTTGCTGGGGTCGGGTGTCACTAAGGATCAAGGATGAGATAGCGAAAAAGAAAGTGTTTTTGTATTTCAAAAACAACGTTCTTAGTTTTCATGGGTACAAGCATATGCTAAGGATAAAAATGACATAGTTGCTCGATGTTCCATGCATTGATGAAGACCTTGCCATCAATGGTCTTGAGCTTGTAGGTGCCGGATCGGAGCACTTCTACGATGACATATGGTCCCTCCCACAGCGGTGAGAGCTTGTGATGGTTTTTATTGCTCTGGATGAGGCAGGGTACCAAGTCCTCGACGTTGAAGGCTTGGGCCTACACTCGATGGCTATGGTACCGGCGCAATGCCTATTGGTACTTAGCTGAGCGGAGGAGGGCGACATCGTGCACCTCATCGAGCTTATCCATGGCATCCTCGAGGGACGCCTCAGCTCCCTGCTCGTTGTACGCCCTAACCCTCGGCGCTCCATAGTCGAGGTTGGTCAGGAGGATAGCCTTGGAACCGTAGACCATGAAGAAGGGTGTGTAGCTGGTGGCCCGGCTGGGGTCGTCCTCAGGCTCTAGAGCACCATGGGGAGCTCCGCGACCCATCGTCCGCCAAACTTGCTCAACCGGTTGAAGATCTTAGGCTTGAGGCCTTGTAGGACCATGTCGTTCGCGCGCTCGACCTGCTCGTTTGTGCGGGGGTGCGCCACGGTGGCCCAATCGACACGGATGTGGTATTATCACATAATCAGAGGAACTTTTTTCCGTTGAACTACGTGTCATTGTCCGTGATAATGGAGTTTGGGACTCCAAAGCGATGGACGATGTCAAGGAAGAACAACACGTCTTGCTCGGACTTGATCACGGAGATCGACCGAGCCTCTATCCACTTCGTAAACTTGTCTACGGCGACAATCAAGTGCGTATAGCCCCCGGGCGCTCTCTTGAGCGGTCCAACCATATCGAGCCCCTAGACCGCGAACGGCCACATGATGGGGATCGTTTGGAGCGCTTACGCCGGTAGGTGGGTCTACAGAGCATAGTATTGACACCCTTCGCAGGTGCATACAATCTGTTCAGCGTCGGCTACTGTGGTCGTATGCCACCGTCCTTCCCCTCGGTGTCTTCTACCGTCGGATTGGCGTAGGATCTCTGGTTGGCCTAGAGGGGGGTGAATAGGCCTATCAAAACAAACACTCAAGCTTTTATCAAATTCACCCTGCAGCACTGCCGCTCTGGAGGGTGGCACTACCGGACTGTGGCACTGTCGGACCAGAATAGCGGCACTACCGTACCTGCAGACAACTTTGAGTCACAGTCGAAAATCCATGAACGAAAACTTAGATCGAAGAAATTTCCTAGCTTACTATAGGTATGACAATCACAGATCAAGAGCTAGAAGTGGTAAAAACACCACACACAAGTAGATCGACTAAAAACCATAGAAATCACCTCAACCACAATATGTCATGCAAGTAATATAAATCAAGTACAAGTGACACAATGATTTATCCCGTTGTTCGGCTCGCTACCAAGGCTTGCCTACCTCCATGTTGTTGAGGTTAGCCACTAAGGCTTAGAGCTTTCTAGCCCTTCCTCGTTCTCAAGTCAATAGACTTAACTCTTAAGATAAGGGGTGAGTTTACTAGCTTCAAGAGATGGTTAAAACCTCACGGGACTACCACACAAGTTGGCAAGCTCTACGGGCGATGCTCTAGCTGGCTAGGAGCCAAGCTCCAAGAGTAACAAACACAATCACTAGCCAAAACGTGAACCAAGTGCTCTTTAGAGTTGGAAAATCAATGGAGCTGCTCTCTAATCGAGTTTGGGACCCTTTTTCCTCAAGGATTGATGAGAAAATCAATGGATTTGCTTGAGTGCTTGAGGTCAACAATGGAGGGAGAGAGAAAGAGCTCCTGCTCTGCTTTGGACGTGCTCAAGTGAGGACGAAGAGGTAGGTGACCGTTGGGAAGGAAGGAGAAAGGTATATATATACCCCCTAGCCCCCAATAGTCACTGAAATCATAGATAGATGTTGGGGAGGAAAGGGAAAGGTATATATACCCCCAACCCTCAATGGTCACCGCACTCAAGGGGTCGGGCGAGACGGAGCCCGTGACTTTAGGGTTGGGCAAGACGGAGCCCGCGACATTGGGGTCAGGCAAAACAGATCCCGTGACCTTGGGGTCGGGTGAGACGTATCCCGCACCAAGGGGTCGGGCGAGACGTATCTCGCGACCTTAGGGTCGGGCAAGATGGATCTCGCGACCTTGGGGTCGGGCGAGACGGAGCCCGCACCAAGGGGTCGGGTGAGACGGATCCCACGACCTTGGAATCGGGCGAGATGGATCCCGCACCCAAGAGGTCGGGCGAGACAGTTTAATTCATCTTGAGCTATCCGAGGAAGTCAGCGTGGGCGCTAACTTCCTTGTGCCGCGACCCAAGTGCGTCAGTGCCTCTCTTCAAGTATGACAGTGCCGCATCACGCAAGACAGCAAGGGTAATAGTAAAGTGGGGACTGTCCTGGCTATGAATCTAAGGATGCTTATGGTTGTTTGAGCACTTGATAGCACATATTAGCTTAAACATTGTGTTCCCCTTTATAGTATGACTTTTTCTATACTCAAATTCAAGATATAAAAGAATCTTAAACCTCTTTTGAGTTTGAAGCCATCTATATTTGTAATTAGGGGCTCCTCCATTTCATGTAGCATCCTCGAATATAAATTCCCTGCTTGTCATCTCGATAAATCGCATTAGTTCTCTAATTGCGTGGTCATTATCACCAAAACCCACAATTAAGGCTTGATTGCACTTTCACTTGGGCTCCTTCCTATGCTCCCCCTTATTGGAGCACCGGACATGAACCACTTCATGAGGACACAGTCTTTGTATATGTGCTTGACGGGGAAGGCATGGCCCTTCAAGCAGCTTCTCGAAGTGGTCTGGGGTACCCTCGGTGGGCTTCTAACCCCCTTGTGGTCGGCAGCGGCCACGAGCGAGCCCTCACGCCGCTGCTTGTTTTTCTTCTTGTTGGGGCGGTTGAAGGCGCCTTCACTAGAGTCCTCGTCCCTCTTCGCCTTGCCCTTGGGACGGTCAAAAATTGCTCCGATCGCCTCCTCGCCCGAGGCATGGCTAGTGGCGATGTCAAGGAGCTCCTTGGTGGTTCGCGAGCCCTTGTGTCCTAGCTTGTGAACCAGGGACTCGCAGGTGGTCCCGGACAGGAAGGCTCCTATAACGTCGACGTCGGGCAGCTAGTTGCACTGCTAGGAGAAGCGTCGGATATACTCACGAAGAGTTTCCCTAGACTTATGTCGGTAGTTTTTGAGATCCCACAGGTTCCCAGGATGCGTGTAGGTGCCCTAGAGGTTTCCCACAAAAATCTCCTATAGGTCCACCCAACTTTGAATCCGGTTGGGCGGAAGGTGCTCCAACCATATTCACGCCGAATTGGCTAGGAACAATGGGAGGTTGCGGATAATGAAATTGTCATCATCCACTGCACCGGCTTGACAAGCAAGCCGGTAATCCTCGAGCCATAGTCCGAGGTTTATTTTCCTGGAGTATTTTGGGATGTTGGTCGGCGGTCGGTACCGCGGTGGGAAGGCAGCGTTGAGGATGTGTTGGCCGAAGGCCTGAGGTCCCGATAGGTCGGGGCTCGGGCTCCGGTCCTCGCCACTGTCATAGCGTCCGCCGCGATGAGGGTGGTAGCCACGGCCAGCTTCCTCTCTCTCTCATCGCGTCGTCCACGCCTACGGGGCATCCAGGGTGTTACGTGCGTCACGGTGGAGGCCGAGACACTCATGCACCGGGGCCACGGCGCACCCCCCCGCCGCCGCGTGGCGCCTGGTGGACAGACACGTCCCAAACATGTTGTCCCGAGGGCGCACGCTGACTGGCGTTGAGCTCGTGTCACTAAGACAGCGAGCTCTCTTCCTGCTGCACCGCCACGCACTCGAGCAGCATGCGGATCTCATGATGGGCCCGATGATCCTCCGGTGTGTGAGAGGGCGCCGTGGCAGCAACGTTCTGGCTTGCCCGGGCGAAGTATGTGAGGGCTCCATCATCTACGATGATCCTACGATTCATGTCGCAGGCCATGGCACACGCACGCCCACCGTCTCTGCGGCGCTCGATCTCCCGCTCGAGCTCTGCGCGCTCCTGCTCGAGTTGGAGTCGTGCATCCTGGTGCCACGCCCTTAGCTATTCCGCTCGCATGCGAGGAAGGGCCCCTGCATCTTCCTCGACCTCGTCGTTGAGGTCGTTTGGTGGGGTAGCCCCTCCCTCATGGACGCTTTTGACGCATCCCTCTGGGGTGTCTGCCATAAAACATTCTCGCGAGGGGTGATGGCTCCCCTGCTAGAGTCAGAGTAAGAGAGCGACTCTAAAACTCCTGCGAGAAGGTCATGGAAAGATTCCGCGATGTATTTGGTCATCCCCACGAACTCGTGATTCGCAGGGGATGAGTGCATGCGCTGTGCCATGAGGTGGCCAACGGTCCCCGCAGCATTGCGTAGACCGAACGGGAACGCTACTGGGGCGCCCCGGGTGAGGTGTTCTGGGAGTGTGGTTCCCCCCCTAGCGAGTTGGATCATGGCATTGGCGAAGGAGAAAGTAAGGCAGCGCAGCTCCTCTCGGGACGGTCGGGGTCCCAGGAAGGCGTCGAGTTGGCGCTCCAGCCTCCCGTAGTCGAAGCCGAGGAGCCGGTTGCTCCTGGGGACACGGGCCTCCGGCGCATGCAGCTGTAGCTCCTTAAGCGCATCGACGATCACACCGAGGCCGGTGGAGTGGAGAGGCTGGACGGCGGCATGAGCCTGCGCCAACTCTCTCTCCGTCGTGACGATGAAGTCCAGGCTACCGAAGCGCACGTGCGCGTCCGGGACCTAGCTAACGCTGTGACTAGCCATCTGAGGACTGATGTGGACGTCGAGATGCGCAAAAAGCCCCTACCTGGTGCGCCAACTGTCGGTGTTTCGAACCACCGGCTAGTAAATTTGTATCTACGCGTCTGGCCCAGATGGTGTGCTCGGAGGACACAAGTATTTATACTGGTTTGGACGAAATGTTCCTACGTCCAGTCTGCTGTTGCTCGTGTTACCGGCACTAGTTTATAATAGGGGTTACAAACGGACGAGAGAGTGAGAAGGTCCCAAGTCTCTGGTGAAAAGATCGAACAGAGTTGAGTCTTGGTGAGCTCGTTTAGCTGTGTGCTCGTGCCTCTCCCCTTCATGGGGCGTCATGGTTCCCCTTTTATAGGTGAAGAGGAAGGCACATGTTAGAGAGAGAAGGAGAAAAGCGAGGGAGAAGAAGGCCTCCAGGATCGCGGCGTCCTTCACCATCTTTATGCGGGTCCCGCCGGTCCTATAGATGATGACAGGGATGGCTCCATGTCGTGGCCTTGTTCATCACTGGCGCTACACGCATGCGTCGTTAGCCTGTCGTGGCATGGCATCCCGTCCCGGCGAACGGCGTGGTCAACAAATACTCCTGTCAGAAGCCGTACGGGGATTAGGCAGCACAGCGCTGCACGCCCGACATTGTTGGCGACGTTAGCCCCCAGGTATGGTCCATCGTGGCCACGAGTCACGTCGAGACGTGCCCGCTTTCCTCCGGGTGTCAGAAGTTGGACTCTGGGGTCGTACTCTTAGACCCGTAGTGGTTAGAGGTGGTATGGCTCCCCTTCGGGCAAGACGGAACCCGCACCCGAGGGTTATGGCGAGACGGGGCCCATGCCCTCGGGGTCAGGCGAGACGGAGCCCGCGCCCGAGGGGTCTGATGAGACGGAGCCCGCGCCCTCGAGGTTGGGCGAGACGGAGCCCGCGCCCTCGGGGTCGGGCGAGACCTTAAATACGTCTTGGACCATCCGGACGAATTAACGTTTGTGGCCGTTAACTTCCTTCCTCCGGGTATCCCTAATATCGATACCCTACATGTACCTTTGATCAAATATAAGCAACCAGCTAGGAAATAAGCTTATCAGCTATTACAACGAAAAGACAAGACAAGAAAACCGGCGTACATCTCCCAAAAATAGGTTTGGTCGATCTAGACACCGCGATAAACAGCATGAAATGGATGAACTTGTTGTAGAGGTGATAAAACTCGATTTGGGTTGAGATCATAAACACAGACAGGCTTGTTGTAGCATGCCTGAGATCAGTACCTCGCTGGAAATAATCAAATATTGTGCGTGAAACTTGAACAATGGTCCTACTGATGGATGGAGATCACCAAGGAGAATAGAAGGCCGACTTAATTTAGAATGTTTTTCAAGCAAGAAAAGGAAAATATATACTCCCTCCATGCTGGTAATTCAAGTCGTTTTGGACAATGACACTGACTTTTTATTTTTATAAAAATATTTATTAAAAAGTTTTATATATATATATATATATATATATATATATTTATGAAGGTGTTTTTCAAGACAAATCTATACGTGTTTTTCACATTTTGAAAGTCAACCACTTAAAAGTTATTTATAATTTATATTCCCAGTGTTTTATCAAGTCTTGTCCAAAACAACTTGAATTACCATTTCGAAGGGAGTAATTAAAAGGAAAACTAGCAACCAGCGGCTATTTGCGTGAGCATCTTGCTAGTCAAAATTACTGCTAAATGCATCATGCGTGACGAGCAAACGGAGGAAGATAAACGCAGATACGCCATTAGGTGAGAGAGAAACACTAGTGCTGGATGAAATAATCTTGCAGCTACTGGCTGGTGGTCAATTACATTACCAGATTACCAATGACTTCTCTACTACACTAGAATACATCATCAGGGACCGATCGAGGGGACAACTAACTAGCTAGTACACTATACTAGTTGGCTAGTTGCTACTGGGTAGTAATAATAAACAACACGTGATCAGGATACGTAGCCTAGGAATACGACTAGTAGGAATACGTGGCTAGGAGCAGAATACATGTAGCAGGACAGACAACCAAGCCGCTGCAACTGAACGCACACCCACAAAAAGCACAAGTCTTTCCGTGCGTTTTGCTCGGCGGTGCCCCCGTTTTTGCGGTCGAACTTGCTTGTTGCATGTCTAGGCTAGGTAAGGAGAAAAACACATATATATCATCGCATGGATGGGTAGATATATATGGGCTAGGTTCGCTTCTCTTATAATTCGTCTTTTTCAACTTATTTTTTCAGCGAGAACAATATTTTTTTCTCATAATAAATTAACCGGAACAGTGTTTCGACTTTTTCAGTGAAGCGAACGGGCCATAGCCATATAGGTGGTGTTGGCCGGCAGGCGATGGGTGGAGCTAGCGAGAGCCACTGAGCCAGGGATCGGGCGATCGATGATAAGCGGGCGATCGAGTCCAGGAGCGAGGCGTTGTAGCCGACCTGTTCGATCTCCCAACACAGCTTGGGCGTCGCCGGGTCCTCGTCCTGCACCGGCTCGTACTCACTTTGGTTCCCACGGACGGTCAGAAACGCATCATGCATGAACTTGTCATCACACGTAGTAACTGCTGGCTACACTAGACCTGGCACACTTGGTTTCAGTAGGGCAGACACATGTACACACACCAAACTTATTACGAGTAGTGCTACTATCTTTGTTTATAATGTAATACTATAGATATATACCGGCCGGTCCTTGCTTAAGACTGTTTCAATTCAGCTGTACTACCACTCCTATCAGAGAGAATCTGGACGCTTTTGGGAGCGTGCATGCGTGGAAATCAAAGGAACCGAATAACCAATGCCGTTGCGCACAGGGCAGGCAGGGCCGGGCAAAGGCCGGCGAGCGTGAGTGTGACACTGCCGCCTGCCCGCCTTGGTCTGTGGCTCGCTGTGTTTGGATGACGACCAGACAAAAAAGAGGTCGTGCGTGCGTGCGTGTACGTGTACGTGCCAGGCCACATGCCTGACCAAGTCATCATCCGTCAAGGACGACCGCCAGCGAGTCCCGGGGCGGCACCGCGGCAGACGGGCAGGCGAGGCGCGCGCACGGGCGCTCTGCTGCCACCACGCACCCACCGGCCACCGGCTGCCTTGGACCAACCAGGAGGCCGCCAGGACCGCGCGGCTTTGGATGATGAGATGCGCCCCCATGCGCGTGCGTAGGCCGGGACCCGAGAGAGAGCGTCCAAGCGCCCAAGCGGACGGACGCACGCACGCACGGGGCACAAGTCACTGTAGCGAGTACTACTCGTGTTTACCAACATACCTCCAGCTTGTGGACGAGTTCCCTGGCGTCGGGGGCGCTGACGAAGATGTGGCGCTGGGAGGGCTTGATGAACCCGTCGTCCACCGCCTTGTCGATGAACGCCAGCAGGAAGTCGTAGTACCCGTCCACGTTCAGCAGGCCCACCTGCGCCACATACAGACACAGTTGTGTTGTGGGAGTAGTAGTAGTCAGTGACTAATAACCTGCTGCGTCTGCCTCTGCTGGCGCGCGCGTTCGTGTGTCTCTGTGGGTATGACGCTGCAGCAGCAAAAACAAAGCACGCAGTCAGCTGGAGGAAACGTGCTGATCGAGACATGGCCGGTGAACAGCCGGACGAGAGAGGCGTGCGTGCGACTGACTGAGGCCCCGTTTAGTTTTCCCCAGAATCTAAAAATTTTTGCGCAGTACCCGTCATATCGAATCTTGCGGCACATGTATGGAGTAATAAATGTAGACGAAAAAAAAACTAATTGCACAGTTGGGTGAGAAATCACGAGACGAAACTTTCGAACCTAATTAGTCCATAATTAGACACTAATTATCAAATAAAAACGAAAGTGCTACAGTACCACAAACCTAAAATTTTTTTTTGATCTAAACACGCCCTGACCCAATGACATGGCCCTCCGTACACCAAAATCCATCTTCCTCGCCACCTGTAGTGCAAGTGCAACGTTCAGCCAGTCAGGCACCAACGCTCGGGTCGGGTCGGGTCGACGAACCAAACAGAACACCACCATGCCATGCAGATGCAGGGGCCAGGGGTACGGCGTGCGTGCGGGTGCTCTGTGCTCACTCACCAGCTCCTTGCCGAGCTCGACGGCGGCGTCCCGGTAGCTGCTCCGCTTGCCGGAGCTGCTCCCGCAGAACACGCACACCCGCCTGAACCTGCTTCCGGACTCCTTGCCCGCGCCGCCGTTCTCCGCCGCCGCCCCTTCCGCTTCCATCATCGGCCTTGATGGCTTGCTAGCACGTAGCACCTAGCAGAAAGAAACAAGAAGCTGCTGCTGCGTCTGCGTGTGGGCGGTGGTGCTGTGGCCGATCGATTGGCCGGCGCGCGGATATAAAAGGCGCGCGCGCTTTTGGGCCGGGGCCCCGTGGAAACAGGAGTTGTGATGGATCCACCGAGGTTTCAGAGGGGGCCGAGGCTGATTCGCGCTGCGGGTATATCGGTACTACTACACGGTAGCTAGGGCTAAGCCGCCATTGATTAGCGGCCATGTGACGGGAGTAATTGTAATCCCCTCTCGTGTCGTCCGATCGGATGCCTTGCTCGAGTGTGGTGCGGGCTGCTGATCAGTCGTGGTGCCACTGCCACTGCCACTGCCAGCTGATATAGCTTTTGAATTTTCCTTTCTCCGGTCAAAGAGGAAAAAAAACCGACGTGTAAGTTTCTCGTCTCCCTTCCAGCGCTGTAGATTTGCGTGCGTCCGGTGGTGACTACTGGCTAACGATGTCCATCCAATCGCGCAAGGAAACCGCGACGACCTGCGTGCTGTGCTGCTCTGTGGACGCGAGCTCATACTTGGTCATCCTTCTCGCTCTGAAAAGGACGGGACCTGGAAATTGGCCCGGGTTCTTTCTTTTTTACACACATTTTTCAGGCCATAGTAGTATTTGATTGATATATAGCTTGTTCGCTTGCTCGTAAACGATCGTAAATTTCCAGTCAGGAACAATGTTTTTCTCTCACACCAAACTAGCTAGCAGTAAATAATCCACGATACGATACGGCCTCCCGAACAGGCTGATAATATTTGAGAGGTCGTAGTGCTAGTAGGATATTTTGTAGTAATACAAAAAGGAAGAATAGACTCATGATACGAGTATCCTATCCGGTGCCTTATCTGATACAGATAGTAAGACTGTCCACAGTGTGAGCAGTGCCAAAAAAAATTTCAATCTGACACAGAGCACCGATGCTTCAGCTCTCCAATTCTCACAGCGTGGGCACCGATGCTTCACTGTGCTTATGGACCCCGTCGTAGAGGCCGGCAGAGGCGAACGAGGAATAATATTTTTTAACGTTTGAAGCACCGGTGAATGAACATGCATCGGTGCCCACTTTTTTTTCATCTCAGCACCGGCTACAACATGGACATCAATGCTCCAAATAGGAGAGAGAGTGTTTTGGCACTGGTAAAAATCAACGCTGTGGCTAGTCTAAGTATGTGGCCCACAGGCCACAGGCGCACCAGCTCTACTCTACAAGTCAAAGCACTCCAGACAGGTTCAGATACATACAGAAGCTGAATCTGTCAAATGTTATGTTTGGATCTAGTGACTAAAAAATAGAAGATATGTCGGAAGGATATTTCATGGGGTGTTCGGATACTATAAAAAAACAAATTACATAATCCGTCGGTACTCTACGAGACGGTTTTTTAAGCCTAATTAATCCGTCATTAGCATATGTTTACTGTAGCACCACGTTGTCAAATCATAGATTAATTAGACTTAAAAGATTCGTCTCGCAAATTAGTCGTAAACTATGCAATTAGTTTCGTAATTAATTTATATTTAATACTCTATGCATGTGTCCAAATATTAAATGAGACAGCGACTAAAATTTAGAAGAGGCAACCAAACGCCACCTAAAATTCTCCTCTTCTTTTGGCTTCAATTCGCGTGGTGGTCTGTTGGATCATAGGACCAACTTGTTAGCCTGTTCGCTTGTTGGTTTCAGCCAGCCCAAACCAGCCAGCCAACCGTGTTTTTCTTTCATAAAAAAACCAGCACCAGCCAGTCCAAACCAGCACCAGCCCCAACCAGCGAAGAGACCCGTTGTTGCCTTTGATAGTGCCGGCAAGCCCGCATGTCGATCGTTAGTCAGTCAGTGGAACCTCGCTCGGTGTCGAGTGTCGACAGTCGACACGACACTGACACTCCAGCCAATGCAACTCACCCGTCTCACTCAGCTGACTGACTTGCAGCTGCAGACGGCAGTCGCTACCAAAACTCACGACGTCAGACTGTCACCAACAAACACGTTTTATCCTCTCCTGAATCACAGACGAGACGAGAGAACCAGGGCGGCCTTGGAAACTGCAATCATATGCACGACACATCTCCACTGCTCTCCCTTCTCTTCCCGGCCAGGATCCCGGACCTCTCCGAGCCCCCTGTCGGAATTCAAAAGCATGTTCGGCACGCTGTAAACGATCGTGGATTATTTACTGCTGGCCAATTTAATATGAGAAAAAAATATCATTCTAACTTATAATCTACGATCATATACGAGCAAGCGAATAGGCTATATTGATGGTCTCGCACACCTACGCAGTACGCGCACATTGAGTCATGACTCATGAGTGGCACACCAACTTTGCAGACCACACATACCGCTAGTCTGCTGCTGCTACTGCTACCCTCCCGTTTCGTGCGAGAGCCGATCAATTGATAGGAGATTAATGATCGGTCCATCGCAGTGACCTACTGCTAGGCCTAGTTTAGTTGGTGAATTTTTTTTGAAAAGGTATTGTAGCATTTTCGTTATTATTTGGTAATTAGTGTCTAATCATAGTCTAATTAGGCTTAAAAGATTCGTCTCGTGAATTTCGTTTAAACTGTGTAATTAGTTTTATTTTTTATTTATATTTAATGCTTTATGCATACGTCCAAAGATTCGATGTGACGAAAAATCTTGAAAAATTTTACAAAATTTTAAGAACTAAAAAGGCACCTACATGCTGCCGTTGGCCCGTTGCTGCTGCACCTCCGCTTTGCTCCCTGCCGATGTTAATTCACTTTACCAACGCACTTGGATCTACTACGCCCTCGATCTAGTCTAGTTCTACCACTACCCTCTAAGGCTAATCCCATGTAGGAATATGTGTAGTACTATTCCAGTTCGAGCCCTGCAGCTAATGCACTGTTGAATGCATGTAATGGCAGATTGGCAGCAGTAGCTTAATTGTGTAGTACTGTATCATGCATGCACCCACGGGGCTATTATAAGCAGGGAGCAGCCGATCGAGCTACTTTAAGTGAAGTGGGCGAGAGAAAGTTCCACTCCACTGCTACACCACCACGCTACAAGCAACAGCTAGCTGTGTCTGTGTCTGTGTCTGTGTCTGTGCAGTGTAGTTATTTAGCCCTCGTTTAGTTCGGCGCGGAATCGGCACCGTCAGAGTTACTGTAGCCACAGTAGCTACTGTAGCGTTTCGTTTGTATTTGGTAATAATTGTCCACGTTGACTAATTAGGCTCAAAACGTTCGTCTCGTAAAATACAACTAAACTGTGCAATTAGTTTTTTATTTCGTTAACATTTAGTACTCCATACATGTACCATAAGTTTAACGTGACGGGGAATCTTCTTTTTGCATAATGCCAAATTCTGAAAATTAGGATAACTAAACAGGCCCTTACATGTTCGCTACACAGCCGGCTGGCGGCTGCTGCTGCTAGTACAGTTATATGTGAGGAGGAGTTACAGCCAGCCATGCTGCGGCGGCTGTAAATAATGCGTAGTACCAGTGTAGATGTTGTCGAATACGGATCTGGAAACGGATCGGATTCTATCATGATATCATCTTTTTACCATATTTTAATTCGAATACGAATACGGATTCGAATATTTTCGAATACGAATACAAAACAGATGTCTCAGGTTCGGATTTCTATTCGGATATTTACTCAATCAACTTAAAATGTATATTGTAAAATTTAACATGCATGATAAAATTTTACTACTAAGTACATCGTTAACCAAAGCGAACTAAATGAAAGTACACTTCTAATAATCTAAAGAGAACTAAATAAATTTATATAAAATAATTTAGATCAATAAATAAATATTCCTCAATTTAGAAAAAACTAAAATTAATTTAATATTTATGTACCATTAAGAATTTTAAATTAATTCTAAAAGCTATTTATAGATATATACTATTGAATGGGTTCAATGCATTATTAGTAATAATAAAATTAATAATTGGTCACTTGTTGTGAAGAGAAAACTTCTAAGTAGGTTCATGATACGTTGTTTTCTTCGTGGATACAAATACTGTCAGATATTGTCGAATACGAAACTAGAATCGGATCGAGAAAAACACTGAAAAACGAATTCAGATATATCCATTTAGTATCCATATTAGAAACAAATACAAGTACGAATATTCATATTACAAGTTTTAGCGGATACGGATATCAGATAATTCGTATATCTACTTCCATTTTTCCATCCCTAGAACTGGGCTGGGGTTTACACTCGATCAGCTGTACTGCCACTGCCGCTCTGTTGGACTACTGCTCGACTTGATTTGGGTGCCCAACCCCTCTTCTACGATCGGCCGATCCTTTCCTGTCCCCTGCCGCTCGATCATCTCTCTCGACGGGCTGTTCTGCGGCTGATAAGCTGACTGATGCTGTTTTGTTATGAGAGAAAAACTCGTTGTACCAGGCGAACCAGGCATCGAAAGTGCCATTCCCTCGCTCCCAGCTGCGCAGCTGTAAACCTTTCATTTTCACTGCTGTTCTGTACCGTAGGAGTATTGCCTAGACTAGGCCCTGTTCGTTTGGCTGATAAGTCATGACTGAAAGTATCGTTGACTAATTTGTTGTGGGAGAAAAATATTGTTCGTTACCTGAAAAAGTACTGCTTATAAGACAAGCGAACATTCAGCCTGTTCGCTTGGTCGTACTTGGCTTATAAGCCCTAGCTTATCAGCTAAAGAACAATATTTTTCTCTCACACCAAACCAGCCAACAGTACTTTCAACCATGGTTTATAAGCCAAACAAGCCCAAACGAACGGGCCGATTAGCACGGCGCACCTAGTACACGTCCATTCAATTTTGCTGTAGCATGCAGCTACCTGCGGCCTGCTGCACTGCGCTCCACACAGTTACAAACTTACTACAGTAGTGTGCTGGCAGAACACTAGAACAGTAATACTCCGTAGCAGGTTGAGAGGTGAGCAGTGACAGTAGTGAGCTGCTAGAGCATGCATGCATCGTCGTCGGCGCAGATCGATGCTGGTCCTAAGAAAGCATCGTCCAGGCGATCGATCATCAGTCCATCCAATTCAAGCTTCACTTTGACTGGAACACTTCAGTACCACGGATATGCAGATACAGTAGCATGTATTCGCTTGCAGTTGCAGCTCCCTAATAATTTCAACTCAATCAACCGGGCTCATGGTGTGCACTGCAACTCCACACAGTTACAAACTTACAGTAGTGTTCTGGCAGAACAGTAATACTTAGCATTTTTTTTTAATACTAGCAGGTTGAGAGGTGAGCAGTGAACAGCTAGAGCATACATCGTCGTCGGCACAGATCGAGGCTAGTTCTCACAAAGTAGGGATGCATGCGGATGTGCAGATATCCGAAAGATCCGATATCCATATCCGTTTTAGCGTAAATCAAGTTGATATCTGAATTTGAGATATCTGTTTGCATTAATACCCGACAACATCTGTATTCGTATTAGAATTTGAATTAAAGTATGGTAAATACTGGTATCCGAATCCCGTATCCGTCCGAATCCATACCTATCAGAAAGCATGGTCCCCCAGGCGATCGATCATCAGTCGATCTAATTCAGCTTCACTTTGACTGGAACACTTCAGTGCCACGGCTATGTAGATACAGTAGCATATCTTCGCTTGCTGCTCCCTAATAATTTCAACTCAATTAGCCGGGCTCATGGTGACCACCTTCCCCGTCAGATACTGTCAAATAAAAAGGGTGCAGAATTAACTGATAGTAAAGCATTCTCTGAGCCGGTCAGATGCGTCCATTGGTCCCTGCAGTGCCAGTCTAAGTGTAAATAGCAACTGCTCTCGCTTCTACGCCTACAGTACGTCCATCTCACAATTGTATGCAAAAAACCGAAATGGTAATTCTGAAAAAAAAATTACCGTCCCAAGATCGATCCATGGATCGTCGCCGTTTTCCAATGCGTGAAATTATCAAATTGGCATGTCGAGATCGATCCATCAAAAGAAGCGGCGGATAAATGCATGCGTTCGTGATGATTGTTCCTATGCGCTCCTAGCTAAAGAATGTACTCCATCCGTCTTAAAATAAGGCCACGTTTAGTTCGCGAAAAGTTTTAGATTTTGTAATTGTAGCACTTTCGTTTGTATTTGGCAATTAGTGTTTAATCATAGACTAATTAGGTTCAAAAATTTCGTCTCGCGATTTCTCACCCAACTGTGCAATTAGTTTTTTTTTCGTCTACATTTAATGCTCCATACATGCGTCCAAAGATTCGATGTGATGGACAAAAACTAAAATTTTTTGGAACTAAACGTGGCCTAAACTCGTTCTCACTTCCCAAAGAGTCAATTGTTTTTAGCTTTGACCAAATATATACAAAAAAATGTTAATATTTAGGGTTAATAATTAGTATCATTAGATACATCTTTGAATCTATTTTTATAATAAACTTATTCGAATATACAAATATTGCTACTATTTTATATAAATATAGTTAAACTTAAGAAAATTTAACCAGCACAAATAACGTAGCGACACTTATTTTGTGACGCATGGAGTAAGAAAAGAATTGAAGGTGATGTGATATGCGTACTACATATACCACTCTGCAGCAGCTGCAGCTGCAACTGCAATAATCTTGGCCTCGACCCGGTTTGATCCGCTTCTTTTTTCATCTGAAACAGTATTTTTCTCTCACAAATTTCTTCAGAATTCTTCCAAACCATCCAAATTCCTCCACAACCATACCAGCTAATTTGACTTGGTTGCTTGTGCATATCCCTATTGCCCATCAACGAAGTTGAGCGGCATCCCAAATTGAGGTTGACTAGCAATCGATGCCGCTCCACTAGTAGATTCATCATGAGGTGAAGTATCAGATCCCGTATCTATTTTCTTACCCTCCAACTTTGCAAATTTCAAATCGATCTTATTGAGTCTCTCATCAATGGCATTTGTCATGGTTTTTTGAAACCAACAAGCATTGTTGCATATTGGTCCACTGTAGGGAGAGGGTCAGAATTTCTCATCTTGGTTTTTACCTCAAATGTACCCCCTCCGTCAAGAAAAGAATGCAATTATGGAATCTGTATCGGTCAAAGTAGCTCAAGTTTGACCAAATTTATAGCAAATAGTATTAATATTTATGTCTCCAAATAAATTTATTATGAAAATATATTCTATAACTAATCTAATTATACTAATTTTGTATTATGAATGTTCGTATTTTTTTATATAATTTTGGTCAAAGTTCAAATTGATTAACTCATCGAGAAGCGAGAATTACATTCTTTCGTGGACGGAGGGGTAACTGTTTGAACCGTGCGTTTGTTTGGCTGCTGCCCGTTAGTACTGCTCACTGCTCACTGTTCACTGACGTGGCTACTGTTCATCCGTGTTCCCGGCACCGGCGCGGCGTAGCGCGCCTGCCATGCTAGCACATGCATGCGGCTAGCTCGTTAGCGCTTACGTGCGCGTGACACAGACGCGCGCGACGGCGACGCGCGCTTTCGTGCCGCCGCTACGTACCCGCTATAGCATTAGCATAGCATGTGCCGGCCGGGCAATGCAGCTGCAAGATCGAACGCCGGCCGGCCGACCGAGCCGTCAGGTGGATTAGGCTCGGATCACGCAGCCTGTCCCTAAATTTATAGGCGGGAACAACGTTTTTTTCTCACACCAAACCAGCCAGCAGTAAATAATCCACGATACGATACGGCCTCCCGAACAGGCTACGTTCCCCGTCGGAAAATGCGTCCATCCCGGTGCAGTGCGCCTGGTTGTTGTGACCTAATAACGTTGCTTTCCGGCCTCGTGCGTGCGTGCGAAAAAAAAATGCGAATTCATCATCAGCCCGGTCGACCAGCTCCGATCCTTTTTCTCGTAAAGCCCAGGTAATGCAGGATTGTTTAGTTCCTATATGGTCGTTCTGCAGGGAAAATCAGGCGCCTCCTGGAGCCAGCACGGAAATCGCTTTGCTTGGCTTTGCGTTGGCGGCGGGTAACTGCGTCCGTGCGTGCATGCGAGGAAATTCTTGGCCATCGCGGGTGTGCCCGCCTACCGCTCGTAGTAGCTCGTTGTTCACCCGTGCGAGCAACCACCTCTTCCGGATTGGCTGCAGGGCTGAGTGGCGACAAGCCGACAGTAGGCCATGTCACGGCCTAGGGGGGCCTACAAGCTAGAAGGATGAGTGGAAGCTTCACTGCCGATTCGCTCCAATCATCACGCCCGCCCTCAGTTCACTGGAAACTTCACTGACGAGTGCCAAAGGATAACCTTGACCTTGCGCACGCGCCAAATGGCATCCCCGCGATTTCGGCCCGCAGGCCTACCTTTGGGTCTCTCCCTCTCGCCAACGCGCGAGGAAGCGCGCGTCGCGGCGGCGCCTGGGCACGACGCTGTGGGCCGTGGTCCGGCCAGCAGCACTTCGCGCGCGCTGGGCCGGAGACGAGCCGAGACAGCGGGAGAAGCAACTGCTCCGTGGAGGCCCGGAGCCTGAGGCCGGAACTGATGAATAGCCCACCCGCACAAAGCGACGGAACGCGGCAGGTGGGCGACTGGGCGGACGGAGCCGTGTCCGGTGTCCCCCGCGCAGGTGCTGCAGCGCATGGTGCGTGGCGACACCTTGGTCACGTGAAGGAACACGACGACGCGGCTGTACACGCCGATGGGGAAACCAACAACGAAGCGCGCGCGGTGCTGCCTGCCTGAAACGGCGACGCGAGGCCAGTCCAGCTCCTGTCATCCTTTTCCGCGGTGTGCAGCCATCGGATCGGATCCATGCATGCGCACAGGACAAGCTGCTGGACCCTGGCCACACGCAGCCTGGCTGCCATAGCTGCCACACTCACCATCGTAATGCTGTACTGCTAACCACCGTTACAACTATCCATCTGGCAATCACCACAGGTGGCTCAGAGCTTTCAGCAATTCACAAGCACGGCGAACCGGGGTGTAAAAACAAATGAATAAACTATGGCACAGCAGGTTTTAATAAGTTAGCTAGCAGCTGTACACGGGGTGCTACAAATGAATTAATAATATGTATAATAAATAAACAAAACCAAAAAAAATAGTCGACGATGGCCGAAGCGGTTAGCTGATCTGCAGAACGGGTCAGGGGCGTCTACCCTACAAGCTCATCGATCTCTGGTAACCCTACAACGGTGCGGTTGCACCGCGAAAGCCGCAGTCCAAACACAAAGCAACATGTCTCGGCAGCGGACAAAAGGCTCCAGCTCGATTCATCCCGCGTCACCTCTCTGTACAATGTACATTGGCGTGCCAAAATGCTGCGGTTATGGAAAACCTTTTGATAAATCTGATAGCCTGGCCTCTTCTTTGTATGTTGACATGGGATGTGGGGCGTTCCATGAATCTTGGATTTTTATGATAACAGAATCTTGTTTGCCCCATGCTTTGATCTGAACCAAGATCATGCAGCTTACATCTTCCAACTATCTTCTGGGGGTTCCCGGTGAACTAGAGGTCCGTAATTCAGCTTCTCAGATGCACAAGGGCCTGCCGCTTCACTCAGTCGCTTCAGGGGTCTCCCAACTACCAGAATAAGTCTGGTGATTTTCTATTTTCATAACTGTGCTAACAACTCGTTCGGCTGATCCAGTCTGTGAAGGGTGTTCGGCTGATTTAATAGTGTTCTGTGAGTGAGAATAAGCTGAAACAAGTTGAGACTAGACAAGCAGAACAGGCTGGCTCGAGGAGAATGGTGGGTCATCCAGATCAAAGAGCATGTTGCCCAATTCATGTACAGATCAATAAAACCCCCATGTTGCAACCTGTTAACTTCACCAAGTACCACAGGCCTCTACACCAGAGCCTGAAACCCAAAATCTTGGGGCGCCTGGCGAGCAAGGTGCATCAGCTGCTACTAGGGTTGTGCCACTGCGCCCTAGGAACCACTGAAGTCAGTCCCTTGCAATGACAAAAGCTCAAGTCCTCAAGCAGAACTTTAGCATTGGTAGGAACTAGGAAACACTGCCACTCTCCTGTGCAACTCGGGCTTTCTCTTCTTCGGCGCGAAGATGGAGCTCCTTGTATGTATTTGCAGATGCAGAAGTGAAGTTCTCCATTGCCTCAAAAATATTTCTCAGACTTGTTTGTAAACTGCCAACTTCAGCACCAGGGCCTCGCTCATGTAATACTTGTGCAGACAAGGATACACTGCCCTGGTTCGAAATGAGCACAAGCTTCTTATTTTGTTCTTCCAGAGCCTTGCGCATTGATTGTTCATCTCTTTCCATCACCCTAAGATCCCTGTCCATGCCTTTATTCGCCATCAGACCCTGTCTTTGCTCTGACCTGTGCCTCTCCCAGAGGTTCAGCACGTTGGATGCAAAGGCCTGCATTGCCTCAACTACTTCTTTCTCAGATATCCTGTCCACACTGGCAGCCCAATTATTACATATGACGAAAATCGGTGGCCCTCCTAGCCTTCCAGGAGAAAATGGAGGCGCCCCATCCTCAGTTTCCTCAGGAACGTAGATAACACCATTTCTCAGCCATTGATTTAAAGTTTTAACATAATTCTTTTGAACGCTAACCCATGCAACAAAACAAGCAATCCAGTCCAATAGCTGAAGCTCTAACCGCTTGATCAAGTCCATATGAGCGTCACCGAACTTTGCAGTGTCTATCATGGAGTCTATGTTTTTAGCTTGGGATATGGCATGCAATTGTATCTGATGACATTCTAGCATAACGCTCCACATCTTCATCAACCTGAAATATATTGTTTTTTTAGTCTCGAGAAATAATCTATGGCAAATATACCAACGTACAAATAATCAAGTAACTCTGGACAAAAAACAGGATTCACAGATGCCAACTTATACATCTAAGAATACAACTCATTGTAAATACAATTTTGAATCGAAGAATGCATGTACAAACTCCAATCATGTTTTATACATCTTTTATGTCAGGAACACCAATGTCTACCTTCTAGAAAGTTCTCCAAACTTTATTCATGATGTTACACCTATATATCACTCTATCAGTATTGACACAGGATTATCAATCTATTTAGGCATGAATCACAATAAATATGTTATTCCTGTTTTGCTAGATATTGTGTGGGTTACTTCCAAGAAAACCATTACGATGATGTTTGGTTCAGAAACTGTAACGCAAACAGCAATGTAACCGAAAAACAGGCGTAACATTACTAAAGTAACAGATCACTCGATATGTTTGTTTTTCACACGGTAAAGGAAATGGAAAGGGCCTGCATGCGGCCATGCGCCTCGCAACAGGCGGAGCGGAGAAGACCCGCAGCCGGCCTGGTCCAGAAGATGTGGAGCAGAGGAGGAAACGCGCAGGTAACAATTCACACTCTTTTGGCAGGGGTAACAAATTCCTACAGGGCGGTATGGGATTACGGCATGACCGAATTATGGATGGACGGAAACTAACACGATCATACGTTACCCGTTAGCAGTGTAATTGAATGACGTTACAAATACATGAACCAAACAGCATCTACTACTTAGGCCAGTGAGAACCTTTTGAGTAATTTATTTCCATACTATGAATTGCAGAGGGAACCCAAACCAAATTACTAGTTAGAAAAGTGCAAAACAAGACATGCCAAAAAATCAGAACACAGATAGAGGAAGTATTGCAATAACGTGGCTAAAATAAGAAGGTTAGAGCTGCTTTGAGATAAGAACTGCATACCCTTGAATGAGCTCACAGGTTTGTGGCCACAACTCTTCATCCCTCAACTTACTAATCTTTTCTGAAATAGTGTTTACAACCTGGATAGCTATGCTAATCTTAGTTGATAGCTTCCTGATGTAAAGTTCAGTGGCCTCAAGCTTATGAGCTTCTGCACCTTTCTCATCTAACATTTTCAGCTCCTCACGTTTTCTGTCATACAGTACCCGCATCCTCTCCTCTGTCTGTCAGGCCCAAAAGAAGTTACATCAGTTTACACGGTACAGAAACAGAATTAGCGCATCCTCTCCTATGTCTGTAAGTCCCAAAGGAAGTTACATCAGTTTACACAGTACAAAAAAATAATGAACTGGAAATCCATGCTGCCTTTTACTAGGCCTGACATAACAAAAACAAAACAAGAGAAATTGTTCAAAAAACATGGACCCATAAGTAGGCTGGCAAAGTAAAAGCATTATGGTGTCAGAGTGAAGCCTTGGGAACAAAAAGGCTGAATGTAGAAAACATAAAGCCCATGCAAAAGAGAGCACAAAACCATAGACACAATCATTTCTCGAATAGACCATTTCTCAAAAAGGAAAAAGGGAGAAAAATGCAAGGATATTAGAAGCACAATTAATTTCTTAATAACATATGAATAGGCACTCCAAAATAGGTATTGGTGCGGGCACATTCATAATTATAGCCTAAACTAGCTACTTGATCTGTAATTAGCGTCTTGAAGTCAAAACTAATCAGAAGCTAAAATTTCTATATACGGCAACCCCAAAAAATTTAAATAGAACAAAGCCAGGATAACATGAGAGAATGGATAAAATCTGGAAGCTTCACATACGAGATTTTGACTGTGCACTCTCAGTTAAGATCTACAAGCATGTAGGTGCAAGCAGATAGAATCATATGCCCAAAAGCGATCTCACATACCACAACATTCCTAACAAATCCAAAGATGTAAAGCACATTCTATACCTTAACTTCCTCAAGAAGCTTCTTCTCCCACATGTACAACTTCTGTAGTGTAGAGGAGAGGTTGCCGGATCCCATCGCCTTGTCCTCTTCAAAACGCAGAAACTCCTCCTCCATTGTCGGTATACCACAAACCATCATTGCAGAGACTAAATGACCAATTGTGTCAAATTAGCATTCATACTGCTAAGTGCACAGTAAGACTAAAAAATATTATTGCAAATGTGAAATAAGCTTTACCAACCTTTGAAACCTGAACTCTTCTGGTAGTAAGGCATCTTTCCAACCTCAAGCATCTTGGATACCTCACCAGCTGATTGAGAGGCACGATCGAATTGAGTCCTGATCTCCACCACCACCTCAGTGTCATCAATGTATATCTTCTCTGATCCTGTGGGTGGTAGACCGGCAACATGCTGCCGTGGCTCCGAGTGTTGAACTTGTTCTCCGACAACACTCTTCTCCACTACATGCACGTCATGCTCCAAGCTGCTCCCACTACTGCTGGCCTCAGACGCCTTGGACTTGCGTGGCAGTTCATCTCCCGTACTGCTCCTACCCTCTTCCTTGGCCGCCTTCCCGTTCCCCATGTAACCCTTCACAGGGTGCTTCTCATCACCATAAGCTTCCTTGACTACCTCCATGTCTTCGTCCTCCAAGTCTGGAATCCCTTCCTCCTCGCGCACATCCTTTGAACTCCTGCTGGGAGAGTATGGAGCTGCTGTAGCAGTTGGTTGCTCGTAGTAGCTCTCATAAGTTTCAAACGGGTTCAGGAAGTCCCAGGTGGACACCCTGGGCGGAGATGGAGGCGGTGGTGGTGCGGCTGGCTCACGGGAGGAGGAAGGGATGTCTGCTGGTGGTGCAGGAGCAGAACCACCTCCATAGTAACCACCATAGGCATACTGATTATATGAGCCCGAGCTCTGCGGTGGGTAGTACCCACCACCATAGCCGCGCGGGGGTGGCTGCTGCTCACCATTGCCGGAATAGTAGTGGACCCTGGAGTTAGTTGCCTGCAGGCGGTGCTCGTGCGAGACTGACGGTGGAGGTGGCTGGCTGCGAGCGTAGTTGATGTTAAAGAAGCTCTGGCCATATCCACCTATGCCACCATAGCTTTGGTCATAGCCGCCAGCGCCGCCGCCACTGCCCATGCCACCGTAGCCCTGGTCATCATAGCCGGCGCCACCACTGTAGCTTTGACCGTAGCCGCCGCCGCCCATGACACCATAGCCTGGTTCATAACCGCCGCCGCCGTTCATGCCTATACCGCCATAATCAGGACCAGGACCCGGACCAGGCCCAGGCCCATTGGCGTACTCGTAGCCGTATCCAGGACCATACGGCGGCGGAGCATACCCGGAGGCATAAGGCGGTCCCATCTGCGGCGGCGGAGGACCCGGCTCCCCGGCGGAGCGGACGACCTCCGGGCGGCGGCGAGCCGGGTCGGGCTCCTCGTCGTCGTGGAACTTGATGTGCCCGCCCTCGGAATCGGAGTCGTCGTCGGAGAAGTGGATATGCCCGTCGTCGGGGCCGATGCGGACCTGCTTGGCGACGGGCGGCGCGGCGGAGGAGGAGGACGCGATTGCGGGCGGCGGCGAGGCGGCGGGGAGGCCGTCGCCCTTCCGCTGCTGCGGGAGGCGGAGCGCGGGCTCGGGGGGCGGCGGCGGCAGCGACTGGACCCCGCGGAGGAAGTCGTGCAGCAAGGCGCCGACGGAGCGCAGCGACTCGGCGTAGGCGTGGTGCGCGTCGGCGAGCATGTAGCGCTGGCGGATGGCCAGCGCCAGGAGCTCGGAGCGCTCCCGGCAGTGGCGCACCGCGTACTCCTCCTCCATCTTGGACTGTCCGCATCCCATGGCGACCCGACCGACCGGGGCAGCCGGCTGCCTGCCGCCCGCAAGAACCGCTTTTTATTCCTCCCCTCGCTGCTTCGCCCAGAGTCACAGCAGCGGCGGGTGGGGCGAATCTAGAGGGGGAGCAGCGGGCGGGCGCGGAGGCGAGCAGATCTGGGGTGGCTACCTCCTACCGGCTACAACGGGGAGTGGTGGAGGGGACGGGGGCTCGGCCTAGAATCTTTGCCTTTTGGCGTGGGTGGCAGCGGGGAGCGGCTCGTCGCGATGCGCGCGGCGCAGGTCCTCCTTCTCCTTCATAGGCCGCGGTGAAAACCCGCCCGCATGCTCCTCCGCTCCTCCTCCCCCTCCTCCCGCGGCGGTGGGGAGAGCGCTCCTCCGTCCGACGAGGGGAAAGTGGCGGTGGCAACGAGCGAAGCGCTGCGGCCTGCGAGCGTGTGCCGTGTGTGGTGCCTTGTGGGCGGCTTAGAGTAGACTGGCTAGCGCGGCTAATGGCTGCGTGTGTGGATGTTGGTTACGGAGGTGCGATGGTTTTACCGGAAAAAAAGCCGGGGAATCATTTGACGGACGGGGCGGGGGCCGGAGGGGGAGGAACGGAACGGAGACGGTGGAGGGAGGATCGCGGGGGTGGGGCAGCCCAGGGGAGACATCCGTACATTGACGCCTGTCGCCGGCGTGGAGGGCTGGATTTTACCCTGCTGCGCCTCTGCGCTTGCCGCTGCCGCCGCCCGCTGCCAGCCACACTTGGTGGGGTGCGGCTGGGTGCGCAGTGCGCTGCCGTGCCGCCCCCCTGCCCCTGCGTTTTCTCCGTTTCGTTTTTCCCTTTTCTTTCACTCGCCTTTTTCTCCGGCTTATTTATTTCCTTTTCTCTTTTCTGATGATCCCCGTCTTATCATGCATCTTGTTCTCTGCTCCCCGTGTTTTGTCACGTATTGCTGCCATTTTTCTAACGGTGACGGCTGCTGGTGACGTGGAAAATTTTGTTGTGGGGGCGCGGTCGAGGAGATGCTGGTGAGAGATGGTACGAACTGAATGACTGGGGCGTGTCTGCGGTTTGGTGTGATTACTGATCATCGATCAGCGAGGTTGGCGTTTGGTGCGAAAGTTTATGAATCCGGGTGCTGCCAGCCGGGGCTGGATTTTGGATCCAGCGGTTTTTGTCTGTGCGTGTGATGCATTGATGCCTCGTGTTCGATAATTTAGGTTGTGTTTACGTGTAGGAATTTGGAATTTATGATTAACGTAGCATGTTCGTTTTTATTTGGTAAATAGTGTTCAAATATGGATTAATTAGACTCAAAACGTTCGTCTCGAAATTTCGTACCAAACTGTGCAATTAGTTTTTTTCGTCTACATTTAATGCTCCATGGAGCGCAAACATTTAATGTGACAGGTACTATAGCACTTTTTGGGATTTTGGCTTCAAACTAAACACGCGCTTAGGTCTCGTTGGATCACGGAGCTAATAGTCACCTGCTAAGAATAATTTTTTAATATAAACAAGTATAGCTAATACCCCCTCCGTGCAGAAAAATATGCAATTCTAGCTGTCGGATACCATAAAAAGAGGTACCCTAAACAAGAACCGAAAAGATTGTTTAGACCCTACAAATATCAAAGCGAAAGGACAACCACGAGGTCTCGGCTGATACTCCGATTTGCCCGAGGCCCGCGCCGCAAAGGCCTCGGACGAAAGGCCAACTCTCCGCCTCGTCGAGGCCCTCACGCCCGAGGCCCCGCCCCGCAAGGCCTCGGACAGGTTACCGATTCTCCGATTCGCCCGAGGCCCCGCACATAAAGCCTCAGACGAAGTACCGATTCTCCGACTCGCTTGAGGCCGGCTCGGCAACAACCTCGTCGCCTCCGTCTTGACCGACTTCTCTAACAAAACGTCACGTTCAATTACCGCGTCCAACCACTCCCGCAACGTCAGCCGCACGTCGGCGCAGTACAGCAGAGTGGCCGACGGGACGGGAGACAGGACTGAGCAGGGATTACCGGCCACTGTGCTCAGCACTGCTCCCATAACTGGCGCCCGTACTGCACTGTGCTACCTAATTCCTGCTCCAGGAACAGCGCAGCGTGGGGAGTCAAGTCCGGGTCACTATAGCCTCGGAATCAGTGTATAGGACCAACTGCTCCCTCCAAGCCTCGGCAATCTACTTCAGGGTCTCGGCAGCCTCAGGATTCGCGCCCGCCGAGCCCCCCACGATGGCTCGGCCTCGGCACCAACTGAGCCTCGGCTTTTTACACTGTCAACGTACAGCGACCGGCACGTCGTCGACCATTCCCTGCGCCAAGCTATCACTGGAGCACCCACGTCGCACAAGATCGGGTGTGACCGGCGCGTTGCTCCGGTGCATCGAGGACAAGACCGCTCCGTTGACCATGTCATGTCGCCACAGTAGTAAGCTACAGGACTCGAGCACGCCACCTCCGCTCGCCGCATAGCAAACACATGTATCATCCCTGTCCCCCCTTCAACTATAAAAGGAGAGACCAGGGCCGTTTCTAGGGAGAGGAAGACAGACGAACACACGCGTAGGCTCACGTAGATTCAGACACATGCTCCCCCGCTGCCTGAGAGCAACGTCTCAAGCAGCCCGCACCGCTCCACGCAAAGACCTGGGACTAGCTCCCTCTCTCGCCCAGCTTGTAACCCCCTACTACAAGCACTTCGGTTGAGGTCTTCTCGGTTGAGGTAGCCACTCCCCTGTACCTTAACTGGTCTCAAGAGGCGATCACCTTCGATCAGGAAGACCACCCCAACTATGTCCCAAACCCTGGGCAGTACCCGCTCGTCGTCGACTCGATCATCGGCAACACCCGGTTCACCAAGGTACTGATGGACGGAGGCAGCGGCCTCAACATCCTCAACGCCAACACCCTGGGGCTCCTAGAGCTTGATCAGTCATGGCTCCGAGGTGGTGCCGCACCCTTCCACGGTGTCGTGCCGGGGAAGCGCACGTGACCCCTCGGGCGCATCAACTTGCCAGTCTGCTTTGGCACTCCCTCCAACTACCGCAAGGAGACCCTTACCTTCTAGGTGGTTGGGTTCAAGGGGACTTACCATGCTATCCTAGGGCACCCGTGCTACGCCAAGTTCATGGCGGTCTCGAACTACACCTACCTCAAGCTCAAGATGCCAGGAACCAACGACGTCATCACCGTCGAGTCCACGTATGAGCATGCATACGACTGCGACATCGAATGCATCGAGTACGCCGAGGCTATCGTGGAGGCCAAGGCCCTCATCGTCAACCTCGACCAACTCGGTAGTGAAGTGCCCGACTCCAAGCATCGTGTCGGGACTTTTGAGCCCATAGAGGCTATCAAGCTCGTCCTAGTCAACGCCAACTGCTCCAACGGCCGAACGTTGAGGGTCAGCGCCACCCTCGACAGCAAATAGGAAGCCGTGCTCGTCGACTTTCTCTGCGCGAATGCCGATATGTTCGCGTGGAGTCCCTCGGACATGCCGGGCATACCGAGGGAGGTCGCCGAGCACGCCTTGGACATCCGGGCCAGCTCTAGACCGGTGAAGCAGTGCCTGCGCCGATTCGACGAGGAGAAGCGCATGGCCATCGGCGAGGAGGTGCAGAAGCTTTTGGCGACCGGATTCATCAAGGAAGTGTTCCATCCAGAGTGGTTAGCTAATCCTGTATTAGTTAAGAAGAAAAATAGAAAGTGGAGGATGTGTGTGGACTACACCGGTTTCAATAAAACATGTCCAATGGTTCCATTTCCATTGTCTCAAATCGACCAAATCGTTGACTCCACTGCAGGATGCGAGACCCTATCTTTCCTTGATACGTATTTCGGTTACCATCAAATCAAGATGAAAGAGTCCGACCAGCTCATGACTTCTTTCATTATCCCATTCGACATGTACTGCTATGTGACCATGCCATTCGGTCTCAAAAACATAGAGGCCACATACCAGCGGTGCATGACCCAGGTCTTCGGCGAGCACATCGGGCAAACTATCGAGGCTTACGTGGATGACATCGTGGTCAAGTCCAGAAAGGCCAGTGATCTCGTCGATGACCTAGAGATTGCCTTCAAATGCCTCAGGGAGAAGGGCATCAAGCTTAATCCCGAGAAGTGTGTCTTCAGGGTCCAACGAGGCATGCTCTTGGGGTTCTTAGTCTCAGAGCGCGGCATCGAGGCCAACCCGGAGAAGGTCTCGGCCATGACCAACATGGGGCCAATCCGAGACCTCAAGGGAGTATAGAGAGTTATGGGATGTCTTGCGGCCCTGAGCCGCTTCATCTCGTGCCTTGGCGAAAAAGGTTTACCTCTATACCATCTCTTGAGAAAATCCGAACGCTTTTCTTGGACCCCCAAGGCTGAAGAAGACCTCACCAAGCTCAAGGCACTGCTCACCAACCCTCCCGTCCTGGTACTGCCAACCAAGGGCGAGGCCCTCTTACTCTACGTCGCCGCAACGACCCAAGTGGACAGCACGGCCGTAGTAGTCGAGAGGCAGGAAGAGGGGCACGCTCTACTCGTCCAACGACCTGTTTACTTCATCAGCGAGGTACTCTATGAAACTAAGACACGTTACCCCCACATCCAGAAGCTGATCTACGCAATAGTCTTGGCTCGGCGCAAGCTGTGTCACTACTTCGAATCCCACCCGGTGACCGTGGTGTCGTCCTTCCCTCTGGGAGAGATAATCTAGAACCGGGAGGCCTCAGGTAGAATAGCCAAGTGGGTCATCGAACTCATGGGGGAGGCCCTGTCTTTTGCTCCTCGGAAAGCAATTAAATCCTAGGTCTTGGTCGATTTTGTGACTGAGTGGACCGACACCCAGCTGCCACCTGCTCAAATCCAAGCGGAATGCTGGACCATGTACTTTGATGGGTCTTTGATGAAGACCGAGGCAGGCGCGGGTCTGCTCTTCATCATTCCCCGCGGAGTGCATATGCGCTACATGATTCGGCTCCACTTCGCCGCCTCCAACAACGCAGCCAAATACGAAGCTCTCGTCAACGGCTTGCAGATCACCATCGAGCTTGGAGTTCGGCGTCTTGACGTACGGGGCGATTCACAGCTCGTCATCGACCAAGTCATGAAGGAGTCAAACTGCCATGACCCCAAAATGGAGGCGTACTGCAAACTAGTGTGTCGCCTAGAAGATAAGATCGACGGTCTCGAACTCAACCACATTGCGCGAAAATTCAACGAGGCCACGGACGAACTGGCGAAGATGGCGTCGGCATGGGCCTAGGTCCCCCTGAACATATTCGCTAGAGACCTACATAAGCCCTCGGTCAACTATGCCTCGGCGGCAGAAGAGGGCCCACCGGTCGAGCCCACCACAGGGCCCGAGGCCCCTCTGTCACCGAGACCCCGGCGGCCGAGCCCGAGGCCATGGAAATCGACGTAGGGCCTCCCGAGACCGATCAGGGTATGGACTGGTGAGTTCCGCCCCTTGATCGCCTCGTTCGAGGAGTGCTTCCTGCGGACAGGACCAAGGCCCAATGGCTCGCGTGACGAGCCAAAACTTACGTCCTCAGCAACGACGAGTTGTACAGACGAAGCCCATCTGGCGTCCTCCAACGATGCATCACCACCGAGGAAGGCCAAGCCCTACTTTAGGACTTGCATGTAGGAGCCTGCGGGCACCATGCTGCGCCTCGGACGCTCGTTGGAAACGCCTTCCGCCAAGGATTCTACTGGCCAACGGCGGTCGCGGACGCCACGAAGCTGGTACGCTCCTGCGAGGGATGCCAGTACTATGCACGGTAGACGCACCTCCCAGCCCAAGCCCTCCAAACCATCCCCATCACGTGGTCGTTCGCCATGTGGGGGCTGGACATGGTTGGGCCTCTGCAGAAAGCCCCCGGGGGCTACACCCACTTGTTGGTAGCTATTGATAAGTTCTCCAAGTGAATCGAGGCTCGTCCGATCACACAAATCAAATCTGAGCAAGCGGTATTGTTCTTCACTGATATCATCCATAGGTTCGGGGTTCCAAACACCATCATCACCGACAATGGGACACAATTCACCGGCCACAAATTCCTGATGTTCTGCAATGACCACCACATCCGTGTGGTCTGGTCGGCCGTAGGACACCCTAGGACAAACGACCAAGTAGAACGTGCCAACGGCATGATCCTACAGGGCCTCAAGCTAAGGATATACAATCGGTTGAAGAAATTCAGCAAGAAATGGCTGGCCGAACTCCCGTCGGTCATCTGGAGTTTGAGGAACACCCCGAGCCGAGCCACGGGGTTCACGGCGTTCTTCCTGGTCTATGGAGCCGAGGCCATCCTCCTCACTGACTTGGAGTACGGTTCCCCAAGGCTACAGGTCTACAACGAGCAAAGCAACCGCACCGCCCGTGAGGACGCCCTCGACCAACTGGAGGAAGCCCGGGATGTTGCGCTGCTACATTCGGCCAAGTTCCAGCAAGCCCTACGACGTTATCAAGCCCAGCGCATTCGAAGTCGAGACCTAAAGGTAGGCGACCTGGTGCTGAGACTGAGGCAGAACAACAAGGGTCGCCACAAGCTGACCCCGCCATGGGAAGGGCCGTACATCATCGCCCAAGTGCTAAAGCCTGGGACCTACAAGCTAGCCAACGAGAAGGGCGAAATCCTCACCAACGCTTGGAACATAGAACAGCTACGTCGTTTCTACCCTTAAACTTCCAAGCATTGTATACATTGTTTCTCGAAGTATATTAAAGAAGCATCCTTTAATTGTTCTAAATTTTTCGAGAAACCCGCGAGCCCATCGATAGGGGATCGGCCTTACGATAACACTATAAGGGAGACTTGGCTCTGCCTCTGCTGAACCGAGCCTCCCTCGGGGGCTAGAAGGGGGGAACCCCCCTAAGTCTCAGGCACCATTTTTTAATCGTTTTTTGAATAAATTACTACGCCAAACTCTCTGGCATGTTCTGACAAATCAAGTGTAAAAAACCTAAGGACCGAAAGTCTATCTCAGGGCCAAAAGGCTGGCTGAGCCGTGAGAACGGCCTACACCTCCGGGCTACGGCAACTCCCTCACCACCTTTTACCCGAAGGGCGGCTTAGGCTTCGAGGAAGTTTTCTGCAAATGATATTTTCAGAGGCGAGACAGAGGGCAGAGGCTCGAAAATACAATAAAATTATTAAAAAGCGTATACACATAAGTACTTTAAAAAAGGCCTCGACGGCCACAAACGTCATGGTACGATAATGATCCTAATCTGTTTACATGGCCCCTTAGGCCCAGGTCAAGGCTCAGAGTCTCCTGCATCAGCGGTAGGCACGGGAGGAACCACCTCCTCTTTGAACACACTAGCCAGTGCCGTGCCCAGGGGCCTCAGTCGCCTCCATCAGCTTCGTGACCTCCTCATCGGCCTCCTTGTCATCCTCAGCTAAGACATAACCGTCGCTGATGGCCTCAAGGTTGACGCCGGCGTAGTGCGAGAAGACGACTGCCAGGGCGCGCTTGATGCCCGTGTGCAATGCCCCCTAGAGTCGCTCGCGCACCTGGCCACTCAACGCAGTCAGGCGGCTCTTAAGGGAGCTACCCGACTTGACCCCCTCAACCTCCAGGTCCTCGCAGACGGTACGGGCGGTGCTCTGCAGCGCGTCGTGCTCCCCGATCTCGGCCTCGAGCACTGCCCGCACTGCGACAGAGGCCTCGGCTGCCCGCGTGACCTCCTTCTCCAACACTGCGCTAAAACAAGCAGGATGGGGTCAAGCGCAAAAGAAAAATAAGCCAAACAGGGGCGAAGGCCTACAGGACTCACCCTCGGTTTTCTCTTTCCAGCGCTGGACTTCGACCTGAGAGGCCTTGGCTTTCTCTTTCCAAGCTGGACCTCGACCCGAGAGGCCTCGGCCGCCCTGGAAGCCTCCTTCTCTAGTTCTGTACCACATCGGGGAGTTAGGGGTCGAACACAAGAAAAACAAATAAAACAAAGGGAACGGAACTCACCCTCGCACTTCTTCTTCCAGGCTAAGGCATCGACCCAGGAGGCCTCAGCCACCTTGAGGGCCTCGTCTAGGGCACCCTTCATCAGCAGATGCGCGCCCTGCTCCACACCCAGCTGCCCAGCGATGGCCTTGGCAGAGACCGTCGCCTCTTCAGCCCGGGACCTAAAGGTGTCCCACTCACTAGCCACCCGGGTCAGCTCCTCCTCCAGCTCCTTGATTCGCGCTGCCAAAGGGATGGCCTGCTCCCAAGCCATGTCCGCCTTGCCCTTCATATCAGCACAGCGAAGGCGAAGGTCCTTCGCCTCCGCGCTCCGTGCCGATAGAAGCTCGTTGGCATTGGCGAGCATGTCCTTCTGCTGCCGGAGTTGGTCCCAGACATCCCTCTCCCAACAGAGGAACAACGATTTCACAAGGGACCGGGCCTCGAGCTCCTGGATAGGCAGAACAGGGGTCATGCACTGTGAGGAAACTCAGAACAAGACGACACCGCACGAGAAAAGAAGACGCGTACCTGGGCAACACCGGGCAGATCGTCAGCCATGATGGGCAGCGCTGTCCGCAGCGACCGCTCTGCCAGACGGCGGTATTGCTCGAAAGTATTCCAGTGCCCTCCCTTGGCCGCATCCTCGAGGGTGAACAGAGGCTCCCCCTCAGGGTCGTCCCTGCTCCGCCACAAGACACGTGGGTGATCCCACCTGCGGGGCTCAGGTTGTACCCGCACGAGGGCCGACTTCCCTCACCAGAGGTCGGAGCTGGCTGCTCCACGGTGCTGGCCACCTCGACATCCGCCACCCCCTTCCCCCGGGAAGCATCGTTGGAAGGGATCAAATTGACCCCCACTTCCCGAGCGCTCTCTTGCGACGCCGGCGGGCCTTGAACCAGTGGCGGTGCTGAAGCTTGCCCCGCCCCCATATCCGCATCATGGCCCGCTGGCTCCACCATGCCCAAACTGGCCTCCACCGCCTCGACCTCGGTAGCTTGGGGAGCCCCGACGCCAACCAATACGGTCGTCGAAGCCCTAAGGGCCTCGGCCCCCGTCACCTCGGGCTCGGAAGTCCTAAGGGCCTCGACTTCGACCCCGGTGGCCTCAGCGACTGAGGGCGCCCCGGCCCCATCTAACTCGTGGGCCTCGACAACGCGAGGCGTAGGCTCTTCCTCCTCTGGTTGCTCTGTGGCCGCCCCGGTAGCCTCTCCTTAGGCGACCGGCTCCTCCAGGTCGGCCCCGGCCGACGCCGCGCCACGCTGCACGGCGGCCTGCGCCTCCACCGCTCGTTGAGTGGTGGAGCTGGCGCTCACCTTGAGTGCCTTATGTGGCGCCAAGGCAGGCACCTCCGCCTGACGCTTCTGGCTGAAAGCAGCACCCTGACAAGGTCAACATACGACCAAACAATGGATGGGAGATGCTGCCAACTCCACCAAAAAGACACTCACCTCGAATGGGGATGCAACCGCTTCGGCACTGCTACCCTCCTCTGTAACGGCGGTGGCAGCGGCGGCGGCATGGCCTCTGTATCTGCCGGTGCCAGCCGGCCCTCACCGAACTCCGGCGCCCCCTCGATCTTCTACGGAGACGGTTGCATCGCCCCGGCCGCCGCCTACTCCACCGCTGCCGTCGAGCCCACTGGGCTGACGACGCGCTTCCCCAATGCCCGTGCCTCGGGCGTGTCAACCTCGGACCTGGGGCGGGCGATCGCCGGCACCGAGGCATCCTCTCCTCCTCCCCCTGGAAACGTCGGGCTGCTTGCCGACGCCCCGGGCGCTGCCCCCCCGACATCGGGGAGATGGTCCAGGGGACCCCGCCCCCCCCCCCCTCACTCTCGTCATCTTCGCCCAAAGAGTCCGCCGACAGCGACGGCGACGGAGACGCCTCCACCGGGAGACCGTCCTTCCTCTACTGCCGGCGGTGCTTCTCCAGCTCTTCACGCTCAAGGTTCTTCCTCTTACGCTTTGCCTCCTCGGCATCCTTCTTCCTCTTCTGCGCCTCGGCGTGCGCCCGGTTCACCGCCCGCCGCTTTGCGTCCTCGGGAACGGACGGCGGGGAGGCTCGCACATCCCTCATCCCCTACAGGAAAACGCAATAAGGGAACAGGAAAATACAAGGAGCAAGAAGGCCTCGGAGGCCGCAGCGGTGCGTGACTCACCAGAGAGATGTACCCCCACGATGGGCGCATCAGGAACGGGGACAGACCGCTGCTCTTCGTCCACCCATCCACCGTCCCTTTCACCCGACGTAGAATCTCCTCGTCGGAAAGGGCGACGACAGACATCCGGATGCCATCGATCGGCTCATCCGGTTTCATCTCGAACAAGCGCCGCCACTGAGCCATCAGCGGCAGCACCCTTCGGCGATGGAAGGCTACCATGACCATAGCCGCCGTAAGGGCGCAGCCTCTCCAACGCCTCTAGAAGCGGCCACAGCTTGGGCTGATCATCCCTCATGACGCCATACCTCCACACCTTCGGCTGGCTCGCCATGATCCACCCGGTATAAGGGGGAAACCCACCGTCATCGTTGTGGAGGTAGAACCAGCAGTTGTACCATCCGTGATTGGACGACGCGAGCTGAGCCGGGATGTAGAGGGCCTGCCGATCTTGGCGCACTTGGAGAGTGCAGCCGTCGGCCCTGATCGCCTTCCTCACGACCATCGTACCTGTCGGCTTGGTGGTGTGCCCCGCCCGGAAGAGGTGGAGCCACAGTTCCCAGTGGGGGGCAATGGCCAGGTATCCCTCGCAGACGGTGACGAAAATGGCCGCCTGCGCAATGGAGTTGGGGTTGAAGTTATGAAGCTCCACGCCGTAGTAATGCGGGAGCACCCGCATGAACCGGTCTGCCGACACACCGAGGCCACGCTCATGGAAAGACACGAAGCTCACGATGTAGCCATCGCGCGGCCTCGGCTCCGGCTCGCTCCCTGGAGCAATCCACTCCGGCATGTTGGGGTCGGTGATCGGGCGGAGGAGACCATCGTCGACGAGCGACTACAGCATCTCCTCTGACACGTCAGATGGACCCCAAGGATCCACCGGGAGGACAACAACACCAGCCATGAGTGCGGTGGAGAATGCGGGTTACGGCGGTAATGCTCTCTCTCTCTCCCTCTCTCTCGCCCTTCCCCCTTCTTCTCCCCGGCTGTGGGGGAATAGACCCCCTATACCCTCATGGGTATACATGGGCTGCACCACTAGAAGTGGCCCAGCTCGCAAGGTGAAGACGTGCGGAGCACGACATTATATTGTAACTGTACCAAATTGGATAGTTTACTTGTAACCTTGTCCCTTCGGAATATATAAGGAGGGGCAAGGGTTCCCTAACGGACAAGATCATACAGATCACAGATCTCACCCCATATCAATACAAATAACAGAGCACATGACGTAGGGTTTTACGCCACACTGGCGGCCTAAACCTGTATAAATCTTGTGTCTTGTGTCTCTGTAACCATCTAGTTCTTGATTACACGAACCATCTACCGACAATCTACCATCATGGGCATACCCCTAGATGGACTGCCGACCATATTTCGTCGACAGTGGCGCGCCAGGTAAACCAGATGGGATCTTTCTTCAACAACGACATCCGTGGCAACTTCAGCTACCGCGGAGGACGCTTACTCGTCGCGAGGGCCTGGACCGGCGATCGATGTGCGATCAAGGCTCTAGGCAATCAACAAAGAAAGGCGTATCGATGTATCGAGCTATAGCTCCATGCAAAAGACGGCGTACAAGTCATCCTCAACCAACAAAAAGGACATGCAAGCTAATTGAATACAGAGGTTTGCGTGCGTGTATACACCTACACGTGCATGATGCGGTACATCCATGGAGTAACAAAGCAACGATCATCTACGTTTCACAACATGAGATCAACTTTGATCCAGCCACGTCAAGCTGACCAAGAAGATAACAGAAAAATCCAATCGAGCAAACCAGGGAGGCCTACGATCTGATCTACAAGACCATGCAATTTGTTATGGATGGTCATGATCTTTCAGCCTGCATGCTAACATGCACATGCATGGGTCGCGTCGCCTAAATAGACAAGCTAAGTTATATTTTTATTATTACAATATATAGAGTATATATGTATTTCCGGATCTATTTCTCCATGTATCTATTCGTTGGTAGGAATTCATCTTCATCAGCACGGCGTCGTCCTGCTTTGTCGATGCACTGCCGCCACCGAGAGAATTCGACTCTGCCTCCGACTGATAGTGTCGACTCCGACTCCAATGTGCATGTTGTGCGTCATCAAGTACAAAAGAAGCTAGCTATTGGGAACCTGCACTACGTCAATATGAGATATACATCTGGATGACTTCTTCGGTGACTCGAACATCAAGTGAGCCGAAAGCGAGCCAATTGGCGAGTGATAGTCACACACCAAGCAAGCCGTTCGAGCCCACGTCGAGTTGTCGGCAATCCACGCCGACCATGTCCTGAGCAGCTCCGCTGAGCCGACCACGTCGACCACGTCCCGAGTGGCTCTACCGAGCTCCGACCACATCGACCACGTCCCGAGCAGCTCCGCCGAGCTTCGACCACGTCGACCAGTTCCGAGCGGCTCCGCCGACCTCGACCACCAGACCACGTCGACCACGTCCGAGCTCCGACCATGTCGACCACCAGACCACGTCGTAATGATGATCACCGTGAAGAATGGCGCTACGACAACCGCGACCATCGTCGTCACAACAGGTCAAAAAGTACGAGGATCGGACAACTTTATCGCCATCGACCATATTTCTATCCAAAGATAAGTACACTTCTAATATTTATATTTTATACAATTTTCATTACGACGTTTCTCCACAGCGTCCTTGTCATGATTATTCTTCAAATAACGTTTGTCCATGTATACCATCTTAAATATAACATACAGCTATACTTAATACAAATCCTTGACCAGTCATGTTGACGCTCGATGCCTCCAGAGATGGCCCTGTCTTTGGCTCCTCCCTACACGTGCACGAGCGTCTGTCCTCTGCATTATGGGTGGTCGGCAGCGGCTCGTTAGCGATGTCTGTTCCTCCTACACGTGCATGGACTCCGCGCTCGACGTTATGGACTATGGGCTAGCTAGGGCTGGAGACTCAGCTACACGCTAACTGGTCGGGCGGTTTATATAAAGTATAAACACAAACTTCATTTTAACACTGATGTTTACAAAGCACCAACTGCTTTATCACATCATGCTTATTTGTAAATGACTGCTGAGCGTCATACGCTATTTCTTCACTGCTGATTTTTTCTCCATAAATTATTATTTTGTACATCATATACTACCGTTCTATATATTTATATTGCAGGGATCTCGAGCTACGCTCGGGGACTTCACCGCTCACCCCTCGCCCTATGATCGGGGACTGCCTCGACCACTCTCCGACCACAGCTCGGGGACTTCGCCGCTCGCCCCTCAACCCGTGCTCGGGGACTGCCTCGACAACTCTCCGACCACAGCTCGTGGACTTCGTCGCTCGCCCCTCGCCCTGTGATTGGGGACTACCTCGACCACTCTCCGACCACAGCTCAGGGACTTCGCCGCTCGCCCCTCAACCTATGCTTGGGGACTGCCTCGACAACTCTCCGACCATAGCTCGTGGACTCTGCCGCTCGTCCCTCGACCTGTGCTCGGGGACTGCCTCGACCACTCTCCGACCATAGCTCGGGGACTTTGCGTCTCAACTACATGCGACTGGCGACTCGCATACAATTGGGATATTCTTTCTTGTTTAGATCTTGCTACAAGGCTCATACCTCGCCTTCCAGCAAGCTTGGGGACTACATCAATACGATGCACCTATCGGTGCATCTTGTATCGCCTGTACGACGATTGGATTCTTAACTTAACTGGGAATTCTTTTTAGACCCTGGCAGCACGTGCCTACGTCACCTACTACCAGGCTCAGGGACTAAGTGGGCACACTTCACCTTGCGGTGAATGTGCTCGATCTGATGGATCCAACGCCTCCGATTCTACAAGGACGACGATGTCTCTTCTCGACTCAGAGTCAAAGTGGGCACACTTCGGGGGAAATATTTTTCAAATTTTATCTTGAGCCCCTTACATCCTTCTGGCAAGCTCAAGACGACGCTACTCGGAGGATACAAGGCGCTCGGGGACTAGCTGTGGGGGAATAGACCCCCTATACCCTCATGGGTATACATGGGCTGCACCACCGGAAGTGGCCCAGCCCGCAAGGTGAAGACGTGCGGAGCACGACATTATATTGTAACTGTACCAAATTGGATACTTTACTTGTAACCTTGTCCCTTCGGAATATATAAGAAGGGGCAAGGGTTCCCTAACGGACAAGATCATACAAATCATACAGATCATACAGATCTCACCCCAGATCAATACAAATAACAGAGCACAGGACGTAGGGTTTTACGCCACACTGGCGGCCTGAACCTGTATAAATCTTGTGTCTTGTGTCTCTGTAACCATCTGGTTCTTGATTACACGCACCGTCTACCGACAATCTACCATCATGGGCATACCCCTAGATGGACTGCCGACCATATTTCGTCGACAGTGGCGCGCCAGGTAAACCAGATGGGATCTTTCTTCAACAACGACATCCGTGGCAACTTCAGCTACCGCGGAGGACGCTTACTCGTCGCGAGGGCCTGGACCGGCGATCGATGTGCGATCAAGGCTCTAGGCAATCAACAAAGAAAGGCGTATCGATGTATCGAGCTATAGCTCCATGCAAAAGACGGCGTACAAGTCATCCTCAACCAACAAAAAGGACATGCAAGCTAATTGAATACAGAGGTTTGCGTGCGTGTATACACCTACACGTGCATGATGCGGTACATCCATGGAGTAACAAAGCAACGATCATCTACGTTTCACAACATGAGATCAACTTTGATCCAGCCACGTCAAGCTGACCAAGAAGATAACAGAAAAATCCAATCGAGCAAACCAGGGAGGCCTACGATCTGATCTACAAGACCATGCAATTTGTTATGGATGGTCATGATCTTTCAGCCTGCATGCTAACATGCACATGCATGGGTCGCGTCGCCTAAATAGACAAGCTAAGTTATATTTTTATTATTACAATATATAGAGTATATATGTATTTCCGGATCTATTTCTCCATGTATCTATTCGTTGGTAGGAATTCATCTTCATCAGCACGGCGTCGTCCTGCTTTGTCGATGCACCGCCGCCACCGAGAGAATTCGACTCTGCCTCCGCCTGATAGTGTCGACTCCGACTCCAATGTGCATGTTGTGCGTCATCAAGTACAAAAGAAGCTAGCTATTGGGAACCTGCACTACGTCAATATGAGATATACATCTGGATGACTTCTTCGGTGACTCGAACATCAAGTGGGCCGAAAGCGAGCCAATTGGCGAGTGATAGTCACACACCAAGCAAGCCGTTCGAGCCCACGTCGAGTTGTCGGCAATCCACGCCGACCATGTCCTGAGCAGCTCCGCTGAGCTTCGACCACGTCGACCACGTCCCGAGTGGCTCTACCGAGCTCCGACCACATCGACCACGTCCCGAGCAGCTCCGCCGAGCTTCGACCACGTCGACCAGTTCCGAGCGGCTCCGCCGACCTCGACCACCAGACCACGTCGACCACGTCCGAGCTCCGACCATGTCGACCACCAGACCACGTCGTAATGATGATCACCGTGAAGAATGGCGCTACGACAACCGCGACCATCGTCGTCACAACAGGTCAAAAAGTACGAGGATCGGACAACTTTATCGCCATCGACCATATTTCTATCCAAAGATAAGTACACTTCTAATATTTATATTTTATACAATTTTCATTACGACGTTTCTCCACAGCGTCCTTGTCATGATTATTCTTCAAATAACGTTTGTCCATGTATACCATCTTAAATATAACATACAGCTATACTTAATACAAATCCTTGACCAGTCATGTTGACGCTCGATGCCTCCAGAGATGGCCCTGTCTTTGGCTCCTCCCTACACGTGCACGAGCGTCTGTCCTCTGCGTTATGGGTGGTCGGCAGCGGCTCGTTAGCGATGTCTGTTCCTCCTACACGTGCATGGACTCCGCGCTCGACGTTATGGACTATGGGCTAGCTAGGGCTGGAGACTCAGCTACACGCTAACTGGTCGGGCGGTTTATATAAAGTATAAACACAAACTTCATTTTAACACTGATGTTTACAAAGCACCAACTGCTTTATCACATCATGCTTATTTGTAAATGACTGCGCTGAGCGTCATACGCTATTTCTTCACTGCTGATTTTTTCTCCATAAATTATTATTTTGTACATCATATACTACCGTTCTATATATTTATATTGCAGGGATCTCGAGCTACGCTCGGGGACTTCACCGCTCACCCCTCGCCCTATGATCGGGGACTGCCTCGACCACTCTCCGACCACAGCTCGGGGACTTCGCCGCTCGCCCCTCAACCCGTGCTCGGGGACTGCCTCGACAACTCTCCGACCACAGCTCGTGGACTTCGTCGCTCGCCCCTCGCCCTGTGATTGGGGACTACCTCGACCACTCTCCGACCACAGCTCAGGGACTTCGCCGCTCGCCCCTCAACCTATGCTTGGGGACTGCCTCGACAACTCTCCGACCATAGCTCGTGGACTCTGCCGCTCGTCCCTCGACCTGTGCTCGGGGACTGCCTCGACCACTCTCCGACCATAGCTCGGGGACTTTGCGTCTCAACTACATGCGACTGGCGACTCGCATACAATTGGGATATTCTTTCTTGTTTAGATCTTGCTACAAGGCTCATACCTCGCCTTCCAGCAAGCTTGGGGACTACATCAATACGATGCACCTATCGGTGCATCTTGTATCGCCTGTACGACGATTGGATTCTTAACTTAACTGGGAATTCTTTTTAGACCCTGGCAGCACGTGCCTACGTCACCTACTACCAGGCTCAAGGACTAAGTGGGCACACTTCACCTTGCGGTGAATGTGCTCGATCTGATGGATCCAACGCCTCCGATTCTACAAGGACGACGGTGTCTCTTCTCGACTCAGAGTCAAAGTGGGCACACTTCGGGGGAAATATTTTTCAAATTTTATCTTGAGCCCCTTACATCCTTCTGGCAAGCTCAAGACGACGCTACTCGAAGGATACAAGGCGCTCGGGGACTAGCTGTGGGGGAATAGACCCCCTATACCATCATGGGTATACATGGGCTGCACCACCGGAAGTGGCCCAGCCCGCAAGGTGAAGACGTGCGGAGCACGACATTATATTGTAACTGTACCAAATTGGATACTTTACTTGTAACCTTGTCCCTTCGGAATATATAAGAAGGGGCAAGGGTTCCCTAACGGACAAGATCATACAAATCATACAGATCATACAGATCTCACCCCAGATCAATACAAATAACAGAGCACAGGACGTAGGGTTTTACGCCACACTGGCGGCCTGAACCTGTATAAATCTTGTGTCTTGTGTCTCTGTAACCATCTGGTTCTTGATTACACGCACCGTCTACCGACAATCTACCATCATGGGCATACCCCTAGATGGACTGCCGACTATATTTCATCGACACCGGCGCTCTCTGTTCTTAGCAATGGCTCGGAGGCAGAAAAGGCAAATACAGGCAAGGTTAGGAGGAGAGGGGTGAGGCTCGCCACGTATTTATACAGGAAGGGGACTAAACGGACGGGCGACAAAATCGGGGAAGTTTCCCTTGAATCTGGCACAGTTAATCCAGATCCGATTTAATCGCCCATGCGCCCACCTTTTCCACATTAAACGCGCGTGCACACTAACGTCCCATCCGCAGACATCGCGTCGCATCCAACCGCAGCAATAGCAGGCGCCGTTCCCCGAGCAACCGCCTCAAAAGGCGTGCCAGCAGTTGTCAGCCAATGGGAGGGGAATATCCCCCAGCCGATTCCTTTCAGGCTAAGGAGGGGTTCGAAGGATGGACCCCTGAGGGTCTCGACAGCTGCCCTAGGACAACAGAGTCAGGGACAACTATGGATGAGCCCGTACATGGCCGAGGCTCGAGCAAGCGATCGCTCGGGATGCCCCAAGTCGTGTCCGAAACCGGCAGGGAGGTCTCCGAATGAGATCCCACCATAGGGAGGCGCCGAGCCCCCAGGGCCAATCGAACGGCCTTAGGACCCACTAGAGAAGCCCTCTGGTACTTTTGGAGTGCGTCTCTGGACCGCTAGCCGACCCCTATCGAATGGGGCACGGGCCTCCACTTGGACTTACCCGATAACAGCTCACCGGAAGTGTCACCGCTCGCGCCCACCGAGGGTAGCCTGACATATTCCACCCCTCCTTCCGAACAAAAAGCATGCACGAGGGTCGCACAAAAAGTCAGGGGAACTCTTGATCGCCCTCTCGCTCCGTGCAGAGGCTCGGGGGCTCTTCCTGCAACCTTGCCGAGACCCAACGACCTAGGCTCGCATTCGAGGGCTCGGCAAACAACCCCTCCTTCCAAACAAAAAGGACGCGCGAGGGTCGCACAAAAAGCCAGGGGAACTCCTGATCGCCCTCTCGCTCCGTGCAGAGGCTTGGGGCTCTTCCTGTAAACTTGCCGAGACCCAGCAACCTAGGCTCACACTCGAGGGCTCGGCAAACAACCCCTCCTTCTAAACGAAAAGGTTGCGCGAGGGTTGCATAAAAAGCCAGGAGAACTCCTGACCGCCCTCTCGCTCCGTGCGGAGGCTCGGGGGCTCTTCCTGCACCCAGAACGAAAACAAGCAACCGAAGATCGCACTCGAAGGCTCGGAAAAATGCGATGAAAAGGGCACCAAGCCCGTTACGATCCAGGGGTTCGAAGGCTGGGCCCCCCAAAGGTTTCGACAGCCACCCCAGGACAAACAAAGTCAGGAATGACTGTGGGCAAGCCCGTACATGGCCAAGGCCCAAGCAAGCAAATGCTTGGGAAGCCCTAAGTCATGTCCGAGACCGACAGGGAGGTCTCCGAATGGGATCCCACCGTAGGGAGGCATCGAGCCCCCGGGGCCAATCGAACGACTCTGGGACCCACTAGAGAAAGCCCTTTGGTACTTTTGGAGTGTGTCTCTGGACCGCTAGACGACCCATATCGAATGGGGCATGGGCCTCCACTCGGACTTACCCGATAACAGCTCACCGGAGATGTCACTGCTCGCCCCCACCGAGGGTAGCTTGGCATGCTCCACCCCCCTTTCCGAGCAAAAAGGATGCGCGAGGGCCACCAAAAAAGACAGGGAAACCACTGATCATCCTCTCGCTCCGTGCGGAGACTCGGGGACTCTTCCTGCAACTAAACCGAGGCCCAACGACCCGAACTCGCGCTCATAGGCCCAACAAACGCGATAAAACCCCTTACTCAACAGAGAAAAAGCCCCTGGAGGAGTAAATCCACTCCTCCAGGGCCTCGGGGGCTATACCCGGCGGGTGCGCTCGAGCGCACCCACCGGAACCATGAGTACAAAACACAATCCCGACGGGAGCTGCTGCAAGCCAAGTCTCGGCAAAGCCTCTGGGAGAGTGCTCGCACTCTCCCCGAGGCTCGGGGGCTACTGTTGGATACCATAAAAAGAGGTACCGTAAGCAAGAACCGAAAAGATTGCTTAGACCTTGCAAATATCAAAGCTAAAGGACAACCACGAGGTCTCGGCTGATTCTCCGATTCGCCCGAGGCCCGCGCCGCAAAGGCCTCGGACGAAAGGCCAACTATCCGCCTCACCGAGGCCCTCTTGTCGAGGCCCTCTCGCTCGAGGCCCCGCCCCGCAAGGCCTCGGACGGGTAACCGATTCTCCGATTCGCCCGAGGCCCCTCGCATAAAGCCTCAGACGAAGTACCGATTCTCCGACTCGCTCGAGGCCGGCTCGGCAACAACCTCGTCGCCTCCGTCTCGACCGACTTCTCTGACAAAACGTCACGTCCAATTACCGCGTCCAACCACTCCCACAACGTCAGCCGCACGTCGGCGCAGTACAGCAGAGTGGCCGACGGGACGGGAGACAGGACTGAGCAGGCATTACCGGCCACTGTGCTCAGCACTGCGCCCATAACTGGCGCCCATACTGCACTGTGCTACCTAATTCCTACTCCAGGAACAGCGCAGCGTGGGGAGTCAAGTATGAGTCACTATAGCCTCAGAATCAGTGTATAGGACCAACTGCTCCCTCCAAGCCTCGGCAATCCACTTCAGGGTCGTGGCAGCCTCGGGATTCGCGCCCACCGAGCCACCCACGATGGCTCGGCCTCGGCACCAACTGAGCCTCGGCTTTTTACACTGTCAACGTACAGCGACCGGCACGTCGTCGGCCATTCCCTGCGCCAAGCTATCACTGGAGCACCCACGTCGCACAAAATCGGGTGTGACCGGCGCGTTGCTCCAGTGCATCGAGGACAAGACCGCTCCGTTGACCATGTCGTGCTGCCACAGTAGTAAGCTACAGGACTCGAGCACGCCATTTCCGCTCGCCGCATAGCAAACACATGTATCACCCCTATCCCCCCTTCAACTATAAAAGGAGAGACCAGGGCTGTTTCTAGGGGGAGGAAGACAGACGAACACACGCGTAGGCTCATGTAGATTCAGACACACGCTCCCCCGCTGCCTGAGAGCAACGTCTCAAGCAGCCCGCACCGCTCCACGCAGAGACCTAGGACTAGCCACCTCTCTCGCCCAGCTTGTAACCCCTACTACAAGCACTTCGATGCAAGGAATACAAGATCGATCTATCAGACTGGACGTAGGGCACCGATTGCCTGAACCAGTATAAACCTTGTGTCTCTTTGCATCACCTTCCGGGATTAGGGGTACACAGTTCAAATTCACTAGTTGGTTGAGTACCCCCTGATCCAAAACACCGACACTAGCACAGTGTTATGGTAGTGTTATGGTTTAGTATCTCAAATTTGATTAATTATAGATAAAAAAATATCAATATTTATGATATCAAATGAATACCATTAGATTAATTATGCAATATATTTTCTTAATAAATTAATTTGGATTCATAAATGTAAATAGTATTCAGTAGAAATTTGGTCAAACATAAACTACTTTTGCTGGCACGTAACTCGTAGTTGCTTGTTTTGTTGATAGAGGGAGTAGTCTACATAATTAGTCAGCCTGTTCGTTTTGACTGAATTAGCTTATAAGCCATGGCTGAAAGTACTGCTGGCTGGTTTGGTGTGAGAGAAAAATATTGTTCAAGCCGTGGATTATAAGTCAGATACGAGCAAATAAGCCAAAACGAACAGGCTAATTAATTATTAACACTTTCTTTTTCATTAAATATAAAGTTCGAGGAATTCAAGAACAAATTATGGAGTAATGCAAATGACCAAACTTTGTGCTTATCATATTTAAGTCCAGTGATAGAAACTAAGATCATCTCTAAGAGTCTTTCTAAATCTCACTCTCTAAATCATCATTTGGAGAGTCATTTGTATAAAAATCGCTTTCTATATATTTTTATTCTTCAAGAGTTCTTCTATATCTCATACGCACTCTAGAGAGCCATTCTCGTCTTCTATTTTTTGTTAGCGGAAAATCCGAAATAGAAGATTGCTATATTTGGATAACCATTTAGAAAAACTATTGTAAGATAGTTTTTCATCAAAATCTCTATTCCTAACATTTAGGAAGGATATGGAGAATCTCTTAGAGATGCTTTAATGGCATATATGTGATTGGGACTTTCAGAGGAGTTAATATAGAATTCCTTACGATTTGAAATAAATTTTGAATGCTTCAATACCTTGTATTTTAGGACGGACGGGTACCTAATTAATAACTACTCCCTTTATGCACATATAGTAGGCATAACCATATTTTTTTTCTGTCCTCGAATACAAGCGGCTCCGCGCATGGCTGCATGAAGCATTTATGCGCGTGGAGAAAATTAGCGCGGGAAAAGATTTCCATCCTACAAGCGGGAACGAACATGCATGCGCGTGGAATCCAAACAGAATGCACGCGGGACGAGCGCTATGCTTAACGGCGTGTGACGGAAAAGCGAGGGCCGCAGTAACTTGGAGGCTAAATTGAAGGAAGTCTCCTAGAAACGTGCAGTAATTAACCAGCTCCATGGTCTTAGTGTTTTTGGAGTTGCGCCTACTGTACGTGGACGGAGGGAGCATCTCCCTACTAGACCAAATTAGCTAATAATAATTAATAGTTAGCTAGCTAATGTTAGTAGCTATGAGCTATTAGCAAGCTCACTATTAATTGATAATGAATCCATGCAGGGCCTTAAGGTCTATTTGTGACTACTCCACTAACTCTTCTCCATCAACTCCATCGTAAAGTAGCTTCGTAAAAAAACATAGAATTTCTAGAGTATCTCTTTAGATGTTTCACAAAATCTATCTTTTTATAGAGAGAAAAAAGATGTCTCTATTTGGTTAGTAAAGTTAGGAGCGGAACTGAAAAGAAAAATAAAGTAGAACGGTCTTAAACATGTTCGTCCAGTGCAATCAGCTGCCTAGAGATTCCATTGGATGAGAAGGCCGTCATATTCCCTAAAATAAAAGAGAAATTCTCGAGAGAAGAATGGAATTTACCTTTCTCAGAGGAGATACGATAACATTCGGAAGCTGGCTATGGAAAGACAAGAGATTGGAGCGTGGATTTTTTTTCATAGGAAAGCCCTCATGATTACCCTTAGATCCCTCGAATCTCATAGTACGAGGGCTCTTGTTGTGTTGAGTGGGATTCTTTGTCGCAGATCAAACCGAGAGTGTGTGCTAGGCAACAATTATTCGCCAAGGGAAAATAAAGATCGATCCTCAAAAAGGGTAGACACACAACCTTAATAAGGGTCTAAACATATATTTAGTTCCACTACTAGTATTAGCTAAGGAGCCGTTCCACTACCGGCCAGTTTGATGTTCAAATGCATAGGACCCAACCACCTATATATTAGAAACATATTAATAGATAGATCTAAACAATACTTTAGTAATATTTAGCTAGCTAGCTAGTTAATACTCTCTTCATTTTAAATCGTAAGTCGTTTTGGTTTTTTTAATAAATACAAAGATTTTGTTATACATCTAAATATAATTTATGTATAGATGCATAGTAAAGTATATGTATCTAGAAAAATTAAAATGATTTTAAATTGAGGATATGGAGGGAGTAGGTATTAGCGAGCTAATGAATTAGTAACTGTTAGCTAGCTAGCCCCGTTGCAAAGGGCAAGTGTTGGCTGCCTTGTGAGAGAAAATATGAGAATTAAAAGTGACCGTAGAGAAGGGAAAGAGACGAGTGAGGTCAAGGCAATAAAAGAAATATGGTTTGGATTGGGTGTTTAGCTTAAATTTCCAGTGTTTACATAGAGTACAATTTTTCTCACAAGACGACGACGACTATTACTAATTCTACTTGTGCTGCATTGGTTTTTTGATGGGTGGAGATGTGTTATCGCCATTGCATAGTTTGTGGTGGGAGATAATAACTATGTGGCGATCACCAACAGAATATGGAGTCTACTGCTCGAAGATAGTGAGCACGTAATGTAGTTTCTTTAGTGAGATCTACTCCTTCCATTGTAAATTACAAATCATTTTGGCTCTCTAGGTATATGAGTTTTGCTAAGTCTCCAAATATGCACTACAAAACAAATGCTACGTACTAGTATAGCTAAAACGACTTATCTACTCCCTTCGTTCATCAAAGAATGCAATTCTTATTTTTTGAGAAGTTAAATAGTTTAAACTTTGACTAAATTTATATGAAAAGGTACTAACATTCATGATATAAATTAAGTATCGTTAGATTAGTTACATAATATATTTTTATAATAAATTTATTTGAAGACATAAATGCTAATACAATTTATTATAAATTTGGTCAAACTTGAGTTAGTGTGACTGATACGATTTCTATAATTGTCTTCTTTTGTAGATAGTTTTTTTTTAGATTTACACAGCACAACGTAGATGCTCATAACATGCACGCACACTCACCCCTATGAACACACGTACGCAAACCCTACCCTATGAGCACCTTCGAAGGACTGAGCTGGCAGATCTTAAGAATCACGAAGTCACCGTAGACGTCTCGCTGTCAACGGAGACATCGTCTACCACTGAAAGCATAACGCCGTTAAATCCTGGAATAAATTCAGAAAAATACGAGTATCCGTACCAAGTCGAGAACTAACGTGGATGAGCACATTCTAAACTCAAGCAACTAATCTACGATCAATTCGCACGAGGAAGTACTTTAAAAGGATGGACTTATAAGAGATGGGCCGGGCGGAGAAAAAAGAAGATAGACTTACGTGCTGTGCTGTCGAAGATGACTAGGAGTACAAGAGAGGACATGTTTAATGCCAAAAAGGTGAGAGGGTACCTGATGGTTGGATACACATACACATATACAACACGTAGTCCGATCGACGATCCGGAATCGTACGTCGACAGAAAGAAAGATATTAGGTATCAATGTCTTGTCTCAAGGGTACAAAAGCGTGTATCTTGTATCGTGCAAATGTTGATGTACGTGCGTATAGCATAGTATCGCTAAGATGTACTGCTTACTTCTACACCAAAATATAGCACGTAGTTTCTGAATTTGTCCTAAGCCAAAATATTACCGGTATTATTAGGCGCGTCACCGTAGCACCTCTGCGTCTCAACTCTGAACGCTGGTTCTTCTCCTCGCGTAGCTGCGGCACCCGCCGCTTCCCGGCCCTGCCGCCGCCGGCCGCTTCCTCCCCGCTGCCGGGCCCTAGCTGTGGCGATGAACAGAAGTGCGCCTGCATGTGTCGTCCTTGACGATTCCGTCTCGGAGCGTTTCGTTGGCCGTTTGGCCAAAGCAAGTACTCCGTACATGACAACTACCGCTGGCACGTTCGCGCAACTTGACCCTCGTTTATATTGGGTTAGGAATCAGTATTTGGCACTGTAGTATTTTTGTTTGTATTTGATAATTATTGTCCAATTGTGATCTTACTAGATTTAAAAGATTCGTCTCGTAATTTATAATTAAACTGTATAATTAATTATTTTTTATATATATTTAATACTTTATGCATATGTTCAAAGATTTGATTTGACGAAGAGAGTAAAAAAACTTGCAAACTAAACCAGGCGAATGCAGAAGGAACAATAATTGCAAAAGGCAGAGGCACGTTAGTACCCTGCCACGCTCGTGCTGCATGTAGGAGTAGGCTGCTGCTGAAGCAGTGCACCACCGCCGTACCACAGCTTTTCTGTTCCCCTGAAAAGGCCGTTTTTCCACGACTAGGGATCGGGATCGGATATGAGATACAGTACTCTCCTATGCAAATGGGCATCACTTTGAGCCAGTTTAGTTCCCTATAATTTTGTCAAATGATTGAACACTAATTGCCAAATAACAACGAAAACCGCTACAGTGTATTTTGCCAAATTTTTTAGCATCTAAACGAGGCCTTTGCTCGGCAGCCAGCCTAAAGGATGGATCGTCGGGGCGAAAAGCACAGCACCTGACCTGGTATCTAAATCTCGACCTGCGGTTGGCGGACAGTCCCCTCAGTTTTTCACTAGAAAGAAGATCTCTCACGTAGATCAAGAAAATCTTCAAATCTCATGTCTCGTCCTCACACAGAGATCCGTAACCCTATGAGTGGACCAAAATCTTTTTACCTGTGTTTTAGGACGCGGGACAGACGAGGATTTTTTGTGTGTGCACAAACTGTATATTACCGCAGCTGTGCCCGTGGCAGCCGGGAGTCGAAACTCCTGACCGGGGCCTTCCCACGATCGGGACGAAACCACTCGAGCTAACGCTCGCTGGCAAACCCACTCGCACTCGGCCAAGGCGGGCGAGCCCTCGGCAAGCTAGGGGACACGATGAGAGAGACCAGGGTTGGGTCGCGCCACCCCAAAGACGTCGTGGTCTCGCTCGGTCGTCTCCGTCTGCCTCTCGGCTTTCCGTCTCCATTTCATTTCATCATGCAGGACCCGAGGGCCGTCTCCGGCTAGTCCTCCTGGCGCATGGCTCATGGCCGCGTGTGCATGCATGCAGATGCAGGCGCGCAGCGAAACGCCGAGGTCGCGATCGGTATCTGCAGTGATTGCCGGCTGCTGCTGCGAGCTGCTGCTTCAGTTTTTTTACCTGGCCGGCTGGCCGCCACCGCCAGTAAAAAGTCAAAACCGGCCGTCCAGTGTTCCAACGACAGCGCCTTTGGCACAGGCGCAGGCACAGGTGGAAGAAGACGAGGCGGGGGGAGCAGGGAACCGCCCATAAATAGGCTGCAGTCATGAAAAAGTTGCAGTGGAGTGGCATGCAGCAGCAGCAACGGGCAACGGCGGCCACAGCCCACAGAGCACAGACACTGCGCGGACTCGACTTGACTGGCGGACCCGGTGGTCACTGCGCTGGCCGGTGGTGAAAGAGCTACGGAGTACTCGTACTAGCTAGTAGCCGTTTCTCTCAAAAGTGACGGCTGCCGGGTGACTCCGCCCATCGGCCGGCCGGGGAAGGGAAGGGAAATGAGCGGGTTAATGAGGCGCACCAACCGCGGCCGCCGGCGGGGCCCTTCGCTCGCGCCCACGAGGCGCACAGGCGCAGTGAAGTTTGGTTCCGCCTCTTAAAATTTTTAGTCGCTGCCCATCAAATATTAGACATATACATAAAATATTAAATATAGATTAATTATGAAACTAAATATATAGATTGGGATTACTTTACGAGATGAATTTATTAAGTTTAATTAGTCATTGATTTGACAATGTGACGCTACAGTAAATATGTACTAATAATGAATTAATTATGCTTAATAAATTCGACTCGTGGATTACTGATGGATTATGTAATTTATTACTTTTATTAGTATCTAAACACCTCATACGACACCCCATGTGACATTCAATATGACATCTCTTAAACTTTAGTCGCTGCATCGAACCGATACGACGAGCGGTGGCATGGCCTGATCATGGCTGGCCGGTCACTCTAGGCATTCGGTCAGACCGAACCGATCGGTTCGGTTTCTCGGTCATTCGGTCATCAGAAATCTAGGACCGATCGGTCTTTGCAAAAAACGAAGACTGGGGAAGTTCGGTCTCGGTTAGTTCGGTTCGGTCTCAGTCACGACCGAACTAACCGGACCTGAGTAGCAGCCACAAACAATAGCAGAATCTATAGCAATTTTCAACAGCATGCTTGCTATTTAAAGGCAAAAAAATAACAACACAATATATAAAACAAACCACACATTATTATGACAAGTTCTAGCACACAACTTTCTCAGTTCTCACAAATCACAATCACACATAATGACATTACGAACGAAGTCTACAGAACTACGGTCAGCTCGGTCACTTCGGTTAACCGACACATATGACCGAACTTCTATCGGTTACTTCGGTTAGTTGGGAGCCAGGACCGAACTTTTCGGTCTCAGTCTTTTCGGTCTCAGTCTCGATCTTTTCGGTTCGGTCTTGAATCTTCGGTTAACTATGCCCAGAGTTACTGGCCGGTAGGCAGAGCGAGTACTTGGTTTCGCTTTGCTCGCCGTGGGCCGTGGCCGATGGCTCTCGTCGTTGTATCGGCTCGTCTTCGTCTCCGGTGCAGGCACTCCGCGCCGTACTGGAGAATGTGGATGTCACGTACGTGTGCCCACTACTTTGCCCAGGTCTACCTCCATGTCCTCCCACGCAGTAGCTTGCTGGTGTCGCGCATGCTTGTGTTCAGCTGTTATTATAAGCCGGCTTATAAGCTATGTTATAATATTTTTCTCTCCCAACAAATAAGTCGTACAAATCAAATCAAGCGGTTTTACGAGCAGCCGAACATGCTTCAGGCTGACTTAGATGCACTGTAGCAGTAGTATAGCTAATGAGCACCGGATGTGTGTTTTGTCGAGTTATTGTGCCCAACATTGTCGCGGCGCCCGGCCGGCGAGGATGGGGCGGACTGCCGACTCGACTGCTAGGATGTATGCGTGCACGGTCCCGAGGCGCACACACGCCCGGCCCGGGCCGGGCTGGCCATGCATCTTCGTGCAATGCGAGAACCCCCTGCCCAGACGGACCATGCCCGTATGACGGCGGGCCGGCTGCGCCACCGCAGCTAGCTAAACACATCTAGAGCTTGGCATCTGGTAACTACAGTACAAGCTACGTTTGTACCATTGCGTACGTTGTACACGCAGAATGTTATAGGTACATCATATGAATAATATGGCCCCGTTCGCTTTCGCTGAAAAAACATGCTGAAACACTGTTCCAGTTAATTTGTTGCGAGAAAAAAATATTGTTTCAGTTAAAAAAAATAAGTTAAAAAATACAGATTATAAGAAAAACGAGCAGATCTTGTTACGCTACTGCACGAAAAATACTGCAAAGCTTGCTCGCTGTCAACAGTGACAACAAAAAGGCTTCGAAGAAAAAAAGGCGGCGGCGGCCCCGGCCGGCCAGTGGCGCCCGCCGGAATTCTCTCCCGGTTCCGGGGCCGCCGGAGAAGTACGTGGCAGCAGTTATGCATGCTACACATACGCGTAGGAGTACGTACGCCCGTACGTACGGACGGATGGGACGGAACAGTGTGGAGTTAGTCCGTGCAAAAGTAAGCCTGCGCCCGCTGCTGTGCGCACGTACGTACAGCGTCGCGATGATACGTGCGCACGTACGTACAGTGTCGCGATGATTAGTGCGCACGTAACGTCGTTTTAGTGGGAGGGAAAGTTGAATTTGGGTACCGTAGCATTTTTCGTTTTTATTTGACAAATAATGTTCAATCATGGACTAATTAGGCTTAAAATGTTTGTCTCGCGATTTCCAACTAAACTGTGCAACTAGTTTTTTTTTTGTCTACATTTAATGCTTCATACACGTATCGCAAAATTTAATGTGATAAGTACTGTAGCACTTTTTTTGCAACTAAACCAGGCCTCAGCGCACCTGCTGCTGGCGTGCATGCAGCATGCGATGCGTTGGATTGCCTCCCGCGCGGTCACGAGAGACGTTCATCAGGAGCAGACGACGACGCCCGGCCGGACAGCAACAGCACACAGCAGGATACGACTGCACGAATGCATTTATTTGGAGGAATTCGCCTGTCGGAGAAACGGTGTCGTCCCTGCATTTTCACTACTAACAGCTAGCTTATCCTGCGTCGCTATTACTGTGCACACCTGTACTAGTACCATAATACTATGAATCCATGATGCGCCAGTACGTCCGTACAATTCAAACAAAAATTTACCCCGTCGGGTCAAAGATTAGTTGAAGAATTTACTGTCCAAAACATCATCTAACTCCAATATCTTCAAAATCTATTGGCATAACTTATAATAATCAAAAGTTATAATGATTATGTGGGCAAGAGTGCTTCTATGTATAAAACTTAGTGCAACTCCAACAAGTGAAGAAAGTAAAAAGGCCAGAATCGACTAACGGTTTGCTTGAATCTTATTCTCATGGTGAGAATCTGAATTCTAGATACTTTTTTTAGAATTCGGATTCTGAATAAAAAAGTCAAGGAATGTTTGGATCTTATTCTTATAGCGACTATTACCTTTGCATAGTGAGAATCTTCAAAAGGTAGGTTTAGAGTAGATAGTTGGATTCTAGAATCTCATCCTAAAACCCAAGTGTCTAGATCTCATTCTCACTTCCTTAGAAGATCCATGTGTGGTTCCATGTAGAAATGATGACAATGAAAATACCAATACGGTTCCTTACATCCCAAGTGTTTTGATATTGCAGGTGTCGTACTACTAACGGGGACATCGACAACCACTTAAGGGTTTGCTCAGTTATTCTCCAATATGAGGGGATTGAATGAGATCAAGGAAATTTTTCACTTGTTGGGGTAAAATCCCCCTCAAACTCCTCAAATTGTGCTTAGCCAATAGAGGATGCGCGGGGCAGTTTCACATTTCACAAACGACATAACTATATATAAGAGGAGTGAGAAAAAGAAATATGGCTTTTCATTTGTGTATTTGATTCGTACTTTTGAATCATTTTTAGAAGCACAATATGGCTATGTGGATTTATATTTGTGGTGGAAAATATGGTTGCGTTATAGTTTTGCAACTTTATCCCGATCGAGCGTGCGTTACTCCGCTTGCTCTGTTGCTTCACGAAGAAGAGAGATAGGAGGAGTGAGAAGAAAGGTGTCTGTTTATTTCGTTGTTTGGTCAGTGAGCGTAACGAGATCTCCGGCCTCGTGGTAAAGGTCGGGGGTTGCATAGATAGAATCATTTGAACGAACAGGTGACTACTCCTACCAACAACATTCTTTTACATTCCCGCTGCATCACGTGCCCGCGAATCATTCGGGCCCAGTAAATTATTAAAGCTAGCATTCCTTTCCACAAAGAGAAAACAAAATAATGGACTCGTATAGTGAACTGTGGCTGTGGGGGTATATATGAGTCCAAAACCATATGCCACGTGTACAATTTGGCATTTCTAAAAAAAAAGTGTACAGTTTGGCAACTCTATTTACTGCTTAAAACCTCAGTTGGTTTTAGGAGATTAGTGAAAACTACATGTAGCTATATCTTCTTGACCTTTGAAATTTCTTCGGAGTAAATAATTATTATAAGGCTTAAATATTAATATCCTCGTGAGGTTAGCATTGCTACCTCTAGATCTCACTTCAAGCTCTACCTCCGATCTACAACACGGTACATGTTTAAATGATTGTTTATTTCATCGTAGTATTTAGAGTGTAGTCTGTGACTTGAATTCTTATTTTCAAAACATACAAAAGAAGAGTTGATAAAATATACAATAAGGCACAAGAGTTTTAACTTAACTTAAGGATAGAATATGTAGCAGTTAACAAGACTAAAATATGAAAAACCAAAATTTAGATTCATGAAGTCATGAGAAGGCTGCAACAAGAGCCACCATAGTTAAGAGATAAGGTTTCAACCAAATGCAAATTGAAGATACACATATAATTATAAGATGTGATGCAGATTGAAGATATACATGTAATTATAAGATATAGACATGCAAAAGAAAATAATTATAGATATGATAACATATAGATCAGCCATCCATTCCAAATTATAAGATGTTTTGGTTTTTCTAGATATATAACTTTTGTTATGCATCTAGATATACGCTATGGCTAGATACATAGTAAAAGTAGTGTATCTAGAAAAGTCAAAAATGTCTTATAAGTTGGAACGGCGGGAGTAATAATTGATAAGATTATAAGGTTATTACCACAGCTAGGTAGAGATTAGAAAATATGTGTTATGCTTATTATGTTAAGAAAATTAATAAAGAGAAAAACATATAATTTAATATATATTTTTTCATTAATTAGAGGTATTAAGCAGTAACTAATGCTTACGTCCATTAAGATTCTAACACATACGAGAACACAGATTGATTGACAAGATATATCAAATTTTGTACGATGTGTACAATATCTTTATACAAGTGTCAACCAAAGTCAAAACTTAACGAGTTTGAAATCTTGGGTTGCATGCGAGCTTTCCAATCAAAAAGAAATTATTGGAAAAAAATCTCAAGAAGGTTTTTAAAATATACTTGAGGCGAAATTAAGATATATACACATCTATCAAAGACTAAAGTCAATTGTGACAATTATTTTTGGCTATAAAAGCACGTAGATCGTAAAACTAATCCTACGTAACTGTTAGTTGTGCGATCAACTTCGTGTCTCTAGCTAGTTGTTGCCCGGAAAGTCTCTTGTAGGGCACATCAAGACGAGTGGAGTTGGAGCGACAAATTAATTCTATTAGCCTATAGGTAGTGCAGAAAGAATAAGATCCCAGTGGAAGCTTTGGGCCTGTTCGGCTGGTATTAAATCAGCTTCTGTTGATTTGTATGGCTAGTTTGTTGTTAGAGAAAAATACTGTTCCATGGCTAATTTGTACGGATTAAAGATGGCTGAATAGGACAAGCGAACAGAGCCTTGGAGAAGATTGAGGGCAGTTCTAACGTTGTTCTTGTCAAACCAAATTGAAAAGAACCCGAGTCCAAGTATTCAGGCCAGAGAGCAGATTTTAAAATGCCAGCAATGATGATATCAGGGTTTGTGGGTGACGCAGATTGACCTCGATGTTACTGTACTGTTTAAAACCCGCCTTTCTGTATTATTCTCCTCCTTATCTGATCTCACAGTACAGTTCTGCACGTGATTAGGGATTAAATATTTTTACTTCTGACAAAGCCTTCTCAACTACATGAACTGCGGCTGTAATTATCTTTTTTGAAAATATACATATATAACCAAACCAGTGGCTCTGACGACTTCAATTGAGAAATGCCATGGCCAATACGCAACTTGCTCTGACTGCTGCTGATATAATATACTAACACCTCCCTGATCTATGTGGTGTGATACAGTATTATATTACACTCCAGGTCAATCAGAAGTAAGAAGTTAATTGATTGCGTTTTATGTCTGACCATTTTTAAAAGTGTTCTGGTAAGCGGGGAAAGCGCATTGTATATAATTAATTACGTAGTAATAGTCAAACATCAGAGCGCCATGTGTGGATTCTGACATAAAACGTTTTGTTTTAGTGCTACGTTGATTCAGGTTCAGGCCCTACAGAGCTACAGTACAGCACTGCATTTTCACCCATCAACTCAACTCAAGCTCTGGTTAACCGCCCACCCTGAAGAAGCACTTTTCCGGCCTTTTGAAATTTCAAACTTACGTAATCAAGTTGTTGTAGTAGAATTTAGGAACGGCAGCACTGAAAGATCTGAAGAATGTTCGTTGAAAAGAAAAGAAAAATATGAAGAATCTCGTCTTTCTTGGAATTCCGCGTTGTTTTTCTCACGTTCAAAAGGCATTTGTCTGGAAGCCGGTGCGGGCGTTCATCTATCTGCATACACATGCACTGAAACGTCTGTCTCGGCCGGCGCCATCCGACCTGAAACTTTTGCCGCTGAGCTGAAACTGAAAACCATCCAGAATCCTTGTCGAGAAGAGAAGATGAGATGTCCGTGTCCGAATCCGTCCGACCCGTTTCTCAGAAAGGGGGAAAACAACGGGGGCAACAAAGCTGAAGCCTGAAGCACATAGACATAGTGATGGACCTGATGGTCTTGCTATTGCTAGCACTCCTACAGTGCAGAATGACTGAATGTCTGAATGTGCTGTGACCTGAAGCGGATGAGCTGATGCTGCTGTACGCCTCGCACTCTCCATGTTCAGTCTGAGCGGGTATACTGCTAGTACAGCGCATTGATCAATCTGTCCGGGTACAGCAAGATTCTGCACTAACGCGAGATGAGAGGTGAGATGAACTGGCCGTGAATACACTCATCTACCCCATGCATGTCCTGCTGTACTTACCACAGAGAGTCACAAGCTTGCATTGTGTTCTTGGCTGTGCAATGCAACGTGCATCCGGTATTCCATTCCAGTGGGACGAAATGAATTCTGCAGGGCGCGCAGCATTCGTTCGTGCAAATGATTGAACAAGGGAAGGGGGGCCCGGGCCCTTGCATTGCTGTTGCTGTGGTCCAAATCCTGACTGACCCCTGCCTGAGGCTGGCACACCGGCGCTACCCTCCACCAAACCCTGAATGATTTTGCGCCAAGATGGCGCGGATCCGACTGTCGGATCGGGCACCGATGGTGGCGATGGATGCCATCTTCCAGGTGGGGATGCATCATGCATGCAGATGCGGGGTTTTTTTTCTCTTCCCCGATCGGCCGGCAATCAAATCCAGAGGATTTCATTTTCACTGTTGCAAGTAAGGACAATTTTGGCCACTTTGTTTCGAGCCTAGTGCGCTCTTTCTTACACAAATTGGATTTGTATACGTACAATACATACTTAGTACGTACATGGCAAATGCAGATGCCACTACTAGTCGACCCACTCTCTTCAAAGTTCAAAAGTGCTAGTACGTATGTACGGGTGGGTCGTCGACGACTCGACGCCTTTCCGTATGCTTTATTACCATACGTACGGGTGGGTCGTCGACGACTCGACGCCTTTCCGTATGCTTTATTACCAGCAAAGCTAAAGGCGCGTACAACACACATGCATGGCGGCATGCTTTTTTACTTCCCCCCACAACCAAATGTTCTGGATAGTCTAGTAGTGTATGTGTATCAGCTCTTTGTACTACCTGCAACTGGAATGTGTGTGGATCATTCACATACCATCATGGAATCATGTATGGAACTCTCCTCCATATCTCCATGTCCCCCTGTTCGTTAGTCACTCATGATCGCTGTGCACTCATGCTTGCTGGTTAGTTTCTGCTGGAGATCGCAGCCGTATCTCCAGAACAGCTTTTCCTATGAGAGATGGTGGGCATGATGAGTTCCAGGTGCTCTAGTATGTAGTATGGGGGTACGCAACTCGATATGAGATATCTTTTCGGTCGGTCACGTACACATTTCTTTGACAAAGTAGATAGAATGGCTGAAAAAGGAGAGTTTTTGATTCACCCGCTAATTAAGAGGCTGAGCTAATATGGTCGTCCTCACACTCTCAGATAATGGCTCTCTCTCATTCCTGTAGAAAGTTTAATCTGCATTTCCCATTTTTTTACTCCATGAGTCACAGCTACAAGAGCATAACCTGGTGTTCACTGGGGATCTATAATACAGGTGCCTGATTTTTACATTTTTTTCTCTCGAGACGGTCGATCTCAGCCGTCGGATCTTGATCTAACGCCCCGACTGACCCACGCCTATTCATCTTCTTCCGAGGGTTGTCTTCTTCCAACTCGCTTGCACGTCCATTCTCGGACGCCCCCGCCGCGCTAAATAAAGGGAAACGGCGAGGCTCACCGCCGTCGCCCTCGCCCCAACTCTTGCCATCCGTAGGAAGCGTGGTAACTCGCCGCCACCATAAAGCCTGCCTGTCTCCCCGAGCCCTCCCTTCTAAACCCAAAGGAAGAAGAATTCATCGCCTGAACACCTTCCTCGATCTCATGCAACTGAGATGTAGGAAGCGTGGAATAATATGCGTAGTTTTTTTGTGCATTCCCCATTATTGACTTCATGCATGAAGCACATCTATAAACTCTATAAAGCTAAACTCCACTAACTATTTCTCTAAGCATGCTATCGGATGCATTTATGACCAACTAGTATTTGTAATTATGAGCTACATGTCAGCGAGACACATCATTCACTAACATGCATTTAGTTATCCACATCAGCGTGCCACGTCATCCACTAACATTAATTTATAATTGTTGATACCTTTGTATAAGTAATTTTATTCCAAATCATCAGCAATTTCCGCGGCAACACGCGGGGTATTCACCTAGTTCATTCTCAAACGAATGTCATAACTTTTAATGTTTTTTTGTTTTAAAAAAGAAAATAAACGCTCATGTTGTTTCCGAAAACTCAAACGCCCACTCTATCTAGATCAATGAGCACATCAAGAAATATAATGCATCCACCAGACAACCTGAAAAGCCATATACTCTATGCCATTATCATTCTCAGCTTCCCAACATTTCGCTTTTGCATGCCCGGGCATTCCAGGTAGGTAAGCATGTCGACAAATATCATCCAGAAACCTCTGAAGAAGATCAAAACTTAAATACAGGCTGCCCTGGTTACAACTACTAAATTGGAAAAGGCCATTACATCATGCAGAAAAGGCTAGTTCCTCTGTACCTAGTCCATCCAAGGAGAAGGAAGTTGCTGGAATATGTGGAAAGGATGTGTTTAGGTCTTTGATTTTACATAAATGGGAGCAGGTTGATGAGACGGACCGCTAGCTTCTGAAATCCAAGTCATATCCTTTTTCTCTCCACTTTGAGTCTGGTTTCTCGATTTGGTTTGTGTTGTTTGGCAAGGGAACAAAAAGAATTGGGGAGGAAGCTTTTTGGGTGTTTTTCTGAAAAGGCTTTTTTCGGTGGTTCATCTACTATATCTACCTGCACAAGGAAACTCGACAACTTGTTTTGTTTATACTACTATATGCCTTTCAGAGTTATTTGTCCATCTACAGCTTTTTGACAAATGGGAGAAAAGCTTGATCCGTTGTCTACTTTTTTCCAGGCCTTTTTGTCAGCAAGACAACAATGCTCCGGTGGCTAAGTTTCCTCGAGAGCCGATGACATGGCATCGATCGAGACACGCCGTCAGTTATAAACCAAGTGGGATCTAGGATACATGGCATGCATCAGCATGCAAAGGTAAAAGGACAAGGCAGCAACACATTGCTGGCGTACTAGCGCTAGGAAAGTGCAGCTTCTCCACCACGTCTGCTGATCCATTTTAATGAAACGGAGCAGCCTCTGTTGGCGTTGTCGCCACGCGTTTTTGGTGCGTTTATTAAACTAAAACCACTCCTCCTAGTGTAATGTATATGTAATCACCCAGCATGATCTCATGCAACAGAGGACAAGAGGGACAACCGAACCTGCTCCGTGCTTGCTTGGATGTGAGATCTGCATGTTCGCTTGATGGTTTTAGCCAGGGCTTATCAGCCAGTCAACAGTGTTTTTCTCTCGCAACAAACCAGCACCAGCCAGACTTATCAATCTAGAAATCAACCAGCGAACGGACCGGATGACTCGAACGACAACAAACAGGGTGAATGTGGTAATTCAACCGTGATATTATGCATCTCTGTCTGTCTCCAAGCGCTTGTTCGGTTGGGAATGGCCCTTACCTTTCCTTCGTAGCGGTAGGCCGTAGCTCGATCGGGCCCATCGTCCCTGTTGCTCCAGTGTCCGCGCGCAGTGCTCGTCAATCGTGAGAGAGATGCAGGAGGAGGACGTGGTACTAGTACTACTGCCTGGTCGCCGCGAGGCGCCAGGGGTTCATGGCTCCATGGACACAGTGGACAGGACAGTGCGCGAACAACAGAACACGCACGCACATGTCGTCTCGGTGATGCCATTGCCAGGGACCAAAGCCAAGGGGGCTGCTAGGCTGGTTGGTGCGCCAGCTCCCGCAGCGTGTTGCCGCCATGCATTCTCCTTCTTCTTCTTCTTGGCTGCCGCTGCGGGCTTTCCATTCATGTTGGGATTGATATTGGAGTTAGTTTCAGGGGATTGCCACCATGCCAGAACGTGATAGAATTTATAATCTTGAAAATTATGTGATAATTATGAGAACCAATCATACTACTTCGCGTCCCGGGGTTTCCACAATTGAATAAAAAAGCGTAGGGCGTATTGATCAAATTATTAGACCCATGGTGGATATCACTTTTTCTCCAGACAAGTTGCCTAATATTTATAATACTTTGATAATCAAAAGTCGAGACACTGCCGATAAGCAGCAAATTAATGTGACTTGTGAGGTACAACAATTATTAGGAAATAATGAGTAAGAACTATGGCTATGAGTGCTACTGATGGGTTGATGAAAGGAATGGAAGTGATGATACGGAAACTCCTCTCGGTGTTCCAGTCGGTGGAGCTACTCTCGGTTTCTAATCGTGTAGAAATTGGGTTTTAGGCTTTTAGCAGGTTAATAAATATACAAATGATAGGCGGCATGGTGCAGGTCGGGTGCTCTATGTAGAGGAGACGCTGAGTCTCGACTCTGACTCAGCTCAGGCGTTACGCGTTAGAGGGATGGATAGAATTAGACTAGAGGAGAGTGATGGGTTGTCTTTTTGCAAAAAATAATAATAAAAAAATCATCCAACATTTATTTTTTGAGCGCTATGTAGCATGTTTTATTTGGAGGATTGCTCATAACTTTTAGTTTACAACCACCAACATACAGGATTAGTTTCTTTTTCCAAACATGGTTACGTAACGTAGACTCAAACGTTGCGACCTTAAATTTGAGTAGGAGCAAGCCCTTTTTTTTGTCTATAAGATCGACCATATAATATTTGACAAAAAATACTTTACTCTTATTTACAAGTTATTTTCAGGGTGATCCACTAGACCCGGTCGTTCTGGTCTACTTCAAAAGCAGGCCGACCAACCAAATTTGAAAAAAAGCATGCCGAGTGATGGAGACTGTACCAATGAAGATTTTCGTCAGGAATCGATGATTGCTTTTAATTGGTTTATTAGGGCACATGCAATGGTTAGAGCTAGTTACTAGCTCAAAGATAACTTCGTCTCCAATAGTACTAATTTTTAACACTAGCTTTTAGCATGAATAACCTCACATGACACTCTCACATAACCTTAAAATATGTGCAAAAGCTAGCTTTTCTCTCTCTCCTATTAAAATTAAAAAAATACTTAGAGCTACCTTAAGAGCCAATTGTTGGAGCTGCCCTTAGAGCTTAATCTGCTTATATAATATCCCACACTTTTGACGCTTTTTGAGAGCTTTTCTTCAATAACTGGTGTTTTAAACTATGTAATAATGAATGTTTGTGTGCAAAAACTTTTAAAGAAAACAGAATAAAATTCCTTTATCTACAAATAGTAGAGTGAATAAAGAAATTTTTATAATTTATATTTAAAGTATGTAGATAGAAATATTTCAGTCTTGTGTGGTGCTCATTCGTTCTATTGCCCATGAGCCGCCGGATGCCTCTGCGTGGTTGGGATTGGATGAAGATCTACACGGTGACAGAAGGACTAACGGAGGATTCTAAAAAAAAGGACTAACGGAGGATTCTAAAAAAAAAGGACTAACGGAGGACACGGCTATCATCTATGAGAGTCAAACAATCTTAATTTTAACAAAATAAATACAAAACCATTCTAATACTTGTGATACCAAATAAATATCATCAGATTAATTATATTATATATTTTTTCCTAAATCTATGAAGATATAAATATTTGATATTTTTTTTTATAAATCTAGTCAAAGTTAAGATTGGTTAGCCCTTCGTATTACGAGGTAAAGATCTATTTTGTGACCTAGATAGTAGTTATTAGGCCATGTTTCAATTCCATGATCTAATTAAAGTTTAGCAACTAAAGTTCAGACAACCTGTTCGCTTGAACTTATCAGTCGGCTTATCAGCTAGAATCTACAGTATTTTTCTCTCATAACAAAACGGTTTTAGTCGGCTTATCAACCGGCTTTAATATCAGCCGAACATGCCCATCTCTTGAGGCTCTAAACAGGAGTGTAAAGTACTCCCTTCGTTACTAAATATATATTGTTTTCGCTTAACGAGAAATAACTTTTAACTAAAAAAATATATAGATTATTAATATTTATGATACATAATTAATATCATTAGATAGATATTTGAATCTAGTTTTTACTAAATTTATTTGGAGATATAAGTGTAGCATGTATTTTCTACAAATCGAGTTAAACTTTCGGCACGAAAACCAACGGTGACAGTTAAGGGATTGATGGAGTATTGTCTAAAGTTTAGACCATCTCATAAGAGCAAGTATAATAGCAGGTTGTAAGCTGGTTAAATATTGAGGTGGAGGAAAGATAAGAGGAGAGAGCAGAAGCGGACCGTAAGTTTACAGTCGGCTTAGACACAAGAACCAAGAAAATTTGTGAGGGAGACAAGTGAGTCATGTATTAATAGAGATGAGCCAACTATTATATGAGTAGGCTGAGAGAAGGCTGCAAAGAAACCTTACAGCCAGTAGCCGGCTGTATTATTAGCCTTGTTCTAAAAACTTTAAACTGTATAAGAGCAACCACAATGTTGCAGAAAAGTAATCTATAGACATCAAAATATTGTCTGCTGAAATATTGTAGATGTGGTATGTAGAGCAGTCCATAACTAAAGGTATCCATAGTCCTATGGATTGCTGCCCATAAGGAATAAACAAATAATTATTCTCTCTGCTCACTCTCTCTCTCTCTGCCTCTCTCGTATGAACTAAATAGACCGTATACATTGTAACAACCATAACTATAGCCCGCTGAGTTAAAAGCTGTCCATATCAACTAAACTGTCCATAGGCTAAAGCGGTCGTTGGGGATACGGGCCTCTCGCCTCTGTTGCAAGAAGCCCACATGGGCGGCTTGAGTTCGGGATGCGGAGTACGAGTACGACGAATAGGACAAGAATTCTTCTGCAGGCTGCCGGAATCGAATAAACGGCCTGGTCGAGCCCAAGTCCCCAGGCGACAGGCCCTTTGGTGCCAGTGTGCCACCAAACAAACTACTATTCGTACAATCTACTAATATTTGTAATTCCGGATACAACATCGTTAGGTTAATTATGTTATATTTTGATAGTAAACTTATTAAAGATATAGATTTTGATATTATTTTTCTGTAAATATAGATAAAGTCAAGATTGTTTGACTTCTTAAAATGTGAGATGAAGACTTATTTCGAAACGGGTGTTCATATAATGGCAAAATACACTCATCTGCAGGTACCCTATCAGCTACTCCATCGGTCTCAAGATACTTAATTTTGTAGTATTTAAATTTTGTTCTAAAATAATTATTATTCTTAATTTTCAATGTACATTTCTGTTCTTTCAATGCACCTTTTTTCCTTTTCCAATACTCTCTCTATTTCTCTCTATCTTTCTCATTCGTGTTTTCTGTGCACCATATTGTTTCCACTCCTAAAATCGTGTGTCCAAACCTATATCTTCCTCTTGACATGCATGTTCATTTACTAGCAATTGACACGAAATTGCAAGATGTTAGAAAAAAAATTTGAGGGCGTCACATAGGTCTTCAAATAGCTACAGTCTCTACCTAAAATCCACATCCAATTTGGACAGATTTTTTTGTTATCTAAAATTTGGATTCTAAAATCCCTATTAAGGTCTTGTTTGGCACAGTCACAGGCAGCTTCATGAGTTGTTGCGAGCTAATTTTTGCCAAACGGGTCTCTCGAGAATAGCTTCACCTATGAAGTTCCTTAAATCGTGCTCTCACATGAAAACAGGGTGGGAAGAAGCTGAAAATAATATTTTTTCATAGCTTACCCTCACACTTTTTGGGTCATGTGAAGATCATGTTTTTTTTAAAAAAAAATCTATATATAGAATTGTTTTTGCCAAATGAGTCTCTAAAAAACTTTCTGAAAAATTAATCATGAAACTGAAAAAAAAAACAGCTTCATTGATCCGTGACAAACGAGCCCCAAAAAATCCCAATACCTAGAATCCTGCGTGTACTCAAACGGCACCTGAAGGTCATCAATGCAGTGTCACATCCTGACGGTGGATGGACGGCGGCGCGCGCACGGGGAGGCACCGAGGCAGGCATTTTTCATTTTCTGCAGGACCCGGCCCGAATCTGCATGCATGCAGGGGAGAGCATCCTGCAGCTTTGCGAGCATGAGGGCATGTGGCCCGCACGCCGGCACGCGGACGCTGCACGCATGCATGCATGCCACAACGTACTGTATGCGACGTCACCCTGAGCGGCACGCACGTGGTGGGCGTGAACGGTAAATTTTAAGTTGTAATGGTATTTTTCTCTTACACAAACCAGTCAGCAGTAGTTCTTTACGAACCAGCAACGAAACGAATCACCCTATCGAATAAGGCGTCGGTCCAAACTCCAAAGCCAGAGGCGCACGCACGCACAGGCAGAGCCCCTCGGCTCCGATCCGCTGCGCGCGCGTGTTTAATTACTACCCAAAATCCAAAAAAGTGCTACATTACCTATCACATCGAATTTTACGATACGTACATGAAGTATTAAATGTAGACGAAAAAAAACTAATTACACAGTTTGGTTGAAAATCACGAGACGAACGTTTTGAGCCTAATTAGTCCATGATTGAATACTATTTACCAAATAAAAACGAACGTGCTACAGTAACCAAAATTCCCAAATTCAGAAAACTAAACACGCTCTTTGGTCATGAGATGGTCATTGGTGCATGCCTACCTGAGACCTGACTGACCGGCGTCTCGTCAGCGGCGACTGCAGGCCCCAGATCTCCTTCCTCTTGTCTCATCGTGCAGCAATCGCATCACATGCAGTGCAGAGGATGCCCGATCGATGCGGCCGGTCAAGAGTCACAAGACAGGCTTCACCGCATCAGCCGCCGTCCTCCCTGTACGTTCCCGCCGGCGTCCGGCGCGGGCCTGCAGATGCCTGCTGCTGCGTCGGCGTCGCTGCCCGAGCTTGAAAGCTACTAGTAGAGCTATAGGGGCCCGGCCCCTCCTGGCGAAGAAACCGGCCAGTTGAACACATGCATGCCGGGCCGAGTGGGCACGGCACGGCTCGGGATCGAGTAGCGACTTGCGAGCGAAGAATCACGCCGTGCCAATGCAAGTACCGTACCGCGGCATGCCAGGATTCCTTACATCCGGTCTACCAAAAGCGCGCGCCAGAGCATGTAGATGCACGTGACATGATTGGAACATCACTCATCCTGCGAGCAACCTGTTCGGGAGGCCGTAAACGATCGTGGATTATTTACTGCTGGCTGGTTTGGTGTGAGAGAAAAACATTATTCATAACTAAAAATTTACGATCGTTTACGAGCAAGCGCACAGGAAAGCAAGCAGCTACAGTAGTCACGGTGAAAAGGGGACATGCGTGCATGCCATTCGCCACACATGGTTGCCGCCGGCCCGTGAAAACGAGATCTGGTGGTCACGCATGGCGAGGAAGATTGCCGCGGCCGCACGATGCAGCCGGCGACTTGTTTAGATCGGGGTTAGTATTTGGCACGGTAGTATTTTTATTTGTATTTGACAATTATTGTCTAAACATGGCCTAACTAGGCTCAAAAGATTCGTCTCGTAATTTACAATCAAACTGTATAATTAGTTATTTTTTATCTATATTTAATACTTCATGCATATGTTTACAAATTTAATGGGAGGAAGAGAGGATGAAAAAACTTGCAATCTAAACTAGGCCCGGGGCCGGCCCGCGAAAAAGACGGCGACGTGAGTTTTCCAGGTCACCTCAGCGAGATTAGCCGAATCTGAAGCAAGGCTGGTGGCTGGAGCGCATCTTGGCGCGCGCGCGCGAGAATTATTTGCTGCACTGCACGGCAGTACTGCACACATGCATGCATGGGGGCCAGGCCACACGGGCGCAAAGTTTCATGTTGTTTACCTGTACGTACCGCTGCGCAATCGTACCCAAACCCATGGTGGATTCAGAACTTGAGATCCTCTCTGCCGCTCTGCGAGAGGGTGCGAACGGCGGCACATGTGGCGAGCGATCCTGAGGATGTCTAGCTCAAGTGGTGCTGCAGCGATCGAGCTCCTCAACACCTTGCCCGTGTTTCATTTTGGGTGGCCACGCATCCATATGCATTTCTGAATCCAAAAGGAAGAGGATACACATGTGTGCTTATAAAATGTGACGTGGTTACAAAAGTTGTATGCTCTTCACTCCTGTAAACCTGTGATGTGCTTATAAAATGGGAGGCACAACGAGAACGAACTAAACGAGCTAGTCTTGTACCAGCATGCCGCAGAATGGAAGGCAGTCCATTGCGCGCACTTTTGTCTTCTACAGTAGGTCGACCCAAAACATACTACAACTTCTCGAAACTTTGAAGAACGACACCGTTCTCTCGCAGCCTTTCCCGCCTTTCCAAGCCGGCAAAACCTCGTTGGCCGACCCAAAAGGAGTCAAGGGTGGCCAGCTACCAAAAGTCTAGAAAGGTGGTGGAGGAGGAGAGGAGGTGCTGGCCGACCGACCTGCTAACTGCGGCTGAAACGAGAAGAAAAGCTGGAAGCCAAACCAACCGTGTCGGCCGGGATTTTTTTTAACACTTTTTTCAAACTATTTTTAATTATGACACTGTTTATTTTTTTTCTTTAAAATTAACACTTTAGCCGCGTCTATTTGCATGGCGCAGCGAAATCACGTTGCCGCGCCATGCATGGGGCGCGGTAAAAGCGATGACGTGGTAGCGACCAGGACCGCTGAACGCTGATGTGGTCGAGTCTGCCGCGCCACGGATCTAGGCGCGGTTCTGACGCGCCATGGAGAATGGCGCGGCGAGCCAAAGCTAGGCATGCCCAGAGCATAGGCCTGCCCGCGTGGCCTCGACATGGCATCTATGCCTGCTCATTGTAGCAGTGATGCTGACGGAGCATGCGATGCCTTCCAGCTGCATGTCCGATGGACGATGGAGAGAATTAATTAAAGAAGCCTTCAGCCATCAATGGATAATAGATTTTCCTTCCTGCCCTAAGAATCACCAACCATGCAACCGTTCCAGTCCAGTCCAGTCCACCACGGACTCCCTCCCTCCCTGCGTCTCCCAGAGGAGAGGATGGCCTGGCAGGTGACGTGGCAGAGTCCCCGCAATCACCTCTACTGGAGTACGTAATGTATGCGTTACGTGCTGGGCCAGCTGAAAAGGACATTGCAGGCGGCTTTCCGTCCCCTCCGACGTCCATCGGACTGCCGAGCGGGCGGCAACCTCGGTCCCCGCGAAAGTTTAGACGCGAGAGTCTCGTCGACTAGCTAGTACGGAGTACATCTACAATGACTCCCGGTAGATGCTACTAGATCCGACTACAGCTAAAATGTTTCAATTCATAGAAAACTAGTCCATCAACCCGTGCACTCGCACGTGTTAGAATTTTAGAAGATATAAGTATTAGGTACTGTTTCATAATCTTGCTTTTCATTTTAAATTATAAAACATTTTGATTTTTTAATACTTATAATTGATTATTCTTAAATGAGAATGATTAGAATTACTTGAATATTTATCTGACCGTTTTTTGGCTTTTTTATTTTCTGTATATTTTATTTGGTTTTTCTTTGAAATTTTTTATTTTGGCTTCCATAGAAATAATCTGGCTATTTTTTTATTTAGTTTTGCTTTGAAATCTTCTAATTTGGCTTCCTTAGAAATAATCTAGGTAATTTTTTATTTTATATGTTCTATCTTTGAATTAATTCGGATCATTAGATCTTGACCCAGTGGTTATAAAATTTGAGTGTTTCATGGCCTTAAAATACTCGATTCTATCAACCGGTCAGTTTCGAGTGTTTTATTGGCATGTGACGCTCGGGTGTCACGAGCTAATTATAAAACTATGTGCACATGAGTAGATTAATTAGCGAGACGAATCTATTATACCAAATTAATTCATGATTTAACAATGTGGTGCTATAGTAAATATGTGCACATAGCTTTTGCTATACACTTACATATAGCTCTCTGTCTAAATAAACAAAAACAATTTATAATTTGGAATGGATGTACTCCTTTCATTCAAATTATAAGTCGCTTTGACTTTTTTGATACATCCATTTTGTCATATATCTAGATATAATATATGTCTAGGTACATAGCAAAATGGATGTACCAAAAAAATCAAAGCGACTTATAATTTGGAACGGAGGGAGTAGTATATAATTTTTCAGATACTTAGGCAGTAGACTTAGACATGTTTACTGTTGCACCACATTGTGAAATCATGGATTAATTTAGCTTAATAGATTCGTCTCGCTAATTAATCTACTCCTGTGCAATTAGTTTTATAATTAGCTCATATTTAGTCCTCGGTAGTTAGCATCCGAACGTCCGACGCGAACTAAACTTTAGTTTCTGGATCCAATTTTCAAATGGAGGATATGCTAGTTGTTTACATTGTTACATGTGTTTGAGAATAATAATGGTGCCATTGGCAGAACCAAAGGGGCAGTAGGGGCTGATGTCCCCCTCCCATTTGAAAAAAATTAATACCCTATAAAATTTTAATTGCATAGTATGTCTACCTTCTACTTGAGTATTTTAGGAACTCGTGACACCCGAGCGTCACATGCCAATAAAACACTCAAAAATAACCAGTTGATAGAATCGAGTATTTTAAGGCCTTGAAACACTCAACCTATGATAGAATCGAGTATTTTAAGGCCATGAAACACTCAAATTTTGTAACAACAGGGTTAAGATCTAAAGATCAGAATTAATTCAAAGATAAAACATATAAAATAAAAAATTACCCATGTTATTTGTATGGAAGCCAAATTAGAAGATTTCAAAGCAAAACAAAAAAAATTAGCCAGATTATTTATATGAAAGCCAAATTAAAAAAATTCAAAGAAAAACCAAATAAAATATACATAAAATAAGAAAGCCAAAAAACGGCCAGATAAATATTCAAGTAATTTTGATCATTCTCATTTAAGAATAATCAATTTACACCAATTGAATATAGAACTTACACCTAAACTGAAGGTATAAAATATGGTTCAATGAAATGTAATCAGCTCTTATATATACATACATGAGTAGGGGCTAGGTGATTTGACACTATCCGCCAGCTACTGTAGCCTCTGCACCTACACTGCGCAAAAGCAACATGGGCCAGCTAGGTGACTGTCTCTCCGTGTCAAAGAGGTGTTGCGGCATGTGTCGTGGCGCGTCAGTGTCGCAATCAAATCCGTGGCGCGACAGCCCCGGCCACGTCAGCGTTCAGCGGCCTCTAGTCATTGCCACGTCGTCGTCGCTCCTACCGCGTCTCCATACATGACGCGGCAACGTAATTTCGCCGCGCCATATGAATAGGCGCGACAAAAAATGTTAGTTTAAAAAAAAACAGTATCATATTTGAAAATAGTCTTAAAAAAATGTTAAAAATAAAAAAATCCCGGCCGGTAGCTGCTCGGCCGCTAGCCGTTCCGAATCGGCTCGCCGCTGTAACGCTGTAGCTCCAGCTGATGTGGAACAGCAAAAGCTAGGGTTCGTCCGGTGAGGTGAGGTGAGGTGAGGTGAGGCGAGGCGGTCATGTGACGTGAATGTGCCCTCTGTTTACGGCTGGTACACTGCCCGATCGTGGAGCCGCTGTTTGACTTGACTTGACTGCCGGTTCAAAAAGGTTTTGGTCCTGCAACCGTCGTACCAGAGCTCTGGCAGCTCAACACGGGCGTTGTCTGGTTTAGCTTTTAATCTGTACCACTGTTACTGTGCCTGCACGGTTTCTATCAAATCCGCTGTGCAAGGAAAAGCCAGGGTGATGGGGCATCTTCACGTACACCGTATGCACTGGAGGAAGAAAACAGGGATATCAAGCGGCATATAGCCAGAAATTTGTAAGAAAACAGGTGCAACATAAAAAAAATCATTTTTTAAAAATCAAGACGGATGACAAATTTGTCATTTGAAGATATTTAGTGTTTCATATTTTGAATTTTTTTTCAAACAATCTAAAATGAATATGGACCCTGAAACAAAGCTATAGTTCTTGATGAGATACGAAACTTTGCAATTTAAACCTTTTCATTTAAAATAATTTAAAGAATCAAATATCCATTACAAGATTCGCTAAATTTAATAAAAATGACGATATTATTCCATTTCATGAACTATAGTGCTTGTTCACGCGAGGGTCATATCTCTTGGCCTCTAAGGCTCGTTAATAGTGCTTGTACACAATCTTTGTTCGATGTATCTTATTTGCTAGCAGTTTTTTTATTCTAAACTACTTCCTACGTTTTAAATTATAAGTTTGTCGATGTTTTGTAAACCAGACTAGTAAACTTATACGATTGTCGTGCTGCTCTAGGAAGATGATGATAGCATCCAAAAGACATGAGAATTTATACTAGTTTAGGCCGGATCCCTACGTCTAGTCTCAGAGATGATCGAGTGCGTGTTCCTCGCTTCAATGTTCTGAAGTTCTTACAATAGCGGGTGCAAAAAAGGCGAAAGAGATGGAAGGACCTATGCTAGGCGAAGGGTTGCTCAAGCGAAGCTCCAGGAGTCCTACTACAATGGTGAATGAATGGAATGGTAGAGGATGTGAATCGTGTTGTCCTGGTGGTCCTTATATAGAGTTCGGGGCCAGGGCTTGTACAAAGAGGGGGTTCTCCCGATCGAAGGGTCGAGAGCCTGAGAGAGGTCCTACCTAACTTGGCTTGCAAGTTACGCCATCTTCTGGCGCACGTTTGGTCGTGGCTATCGTCATGGTCTCCTGGCCACGTTATGGCAGGATGTGGCGTGGCGCTACTGGCCACGTTTCTTGGTGTAGAACCACTGCTTCGCCTTCCCCAAAAGTGAAAATGGGAAGAGACAAAGTAGTATGGTGTCCTTGGTTACTCCCTTGATGGTGAAAGTGCTGCAGATCTCCAAAAAGTGTTGGAGATGTGCACTCGCATCTTCATGTGTCTTTCCACAAAATTGGCTCGCTTGCACCATATTGATGAGAGCAGGCTTGAGCTCGAATCCATTGTCTCCCACATTGACTGTGGGTCCAGTCCGGATGTTGGTAGTGGTTGGAGCAGAGAATTCACGGAGAGTCCTGTCAGGCATGGCTTTAAATTCTGGTGTTAAGCTTCGCCTCATATGGTTGTCTTCCGACTCTAAAGCTAATTTTTTTTTGAGTTTGGCCTTAGTTCTCTTAAGTAGTGCTTCTAGATCGTTAACGTAGTTTGTCGGAAGATCAAAACCGGTCATACATTACCCTGCATAAGATACACAAGTAGACAACACAAGAGTAAGCCTGTTTGAGCAGAGGTCAATAGTTTTCCTCGATCACATCAATAAGTATAAATTTATCAATACTTCCTTTGTCTAGCTACCTTTCCCGGCAACGGCGCCAGAAATGCTTGTTGGTATTTATTAACTTATCACTTGTTTTAATAGCTACCTATTAATTACCTATATCTCATAACATTACTTTACTAGGTTGTCATCCCTAGTGATGGTGCCAAAGATGCTTGTTGGTGCTGCTTAGCATCACTACTAGAATGATACTATGTAGTTCTTTATTATCTTATGTGACTAGAAAGAATATATAGATATGAATGAAAAATGATCTGCAAGCGCACATATAATATACCATTATAGCACTTCACCTGATAGTATTTCAGGTATCGTTATTTATAATTTTACCATAGGGAAGGTCTGGCATAGACAAGTATTGATAGCTTATACTATTGATGGAGAAGTAAACCATAACTAATATTCTACTCATAACAGGGGTAAGTCATAGGATAAGATATATATAATAAGTATTGATCAATGATAATGATAAATCACTCAGAGTACTCCTTTCTATGACATTAATATGGTCAGGTAGAATATTAGAGGAATAATTCCCAAGTCATCCTTAATTATAAGTCAAAGCATACATTGATTAGTGCAATTATACCTAACAGTCATTGCTGAGATCATCTTCATATCTACACATAAGGGATATTACTAGGGAAGAGTAAGAACAGAGCTTATCTTCCTTCGTAATCAGATCCTACGTGCTACCTACATCGGGGAGTGGACTACAAAGGACTCAACGGGAGTGTCACATCCACGATCTACCACATGACCCAGAATATAGGGTGTATTCGTAGGTAAACAATGTATAAGCACCACGCTTACACAATGTCGACCACCCACCCATGATACCTTAGAGTGAGCACTATACGAATATATGCATGAACATGATGATAATCCAACTATACTAAGCATATAATCAAAGTAGACGATGAACATTATAACGAAGAACATGAATAAGATGAATACTAATGTTGTCATAACAATTGTAGCAAGCATATAAAAATAATGGAGATACAAAAGAGAGAGGGGGTACAAAGATTAGACCGAACCACGCTATTGACACGATCGGGAATCCAAGCGAAGCCTGCTTGCCTCCCTCTAGACCTAGCCTAACTAGCTATGCCCTAGAATATGATGGAGCTCTAAGGATGATTAGGGTCTCTGTCTTCTCAAATGACTTGATGACTAGGGTTATGTCTGGGGGAGAGGCAGGGGCTGGATTATATAGCCCTGAGAGTCCAATGTGAGCCCTTAAATCAAACTGACTCAAGCTACGGCCTAGATGCATCCTCAAAGGCGATGGGAGACCGACATATGAAGCTGGCTGATAGGTGGGGCCCACAGGGTCCAAGCGGTCCCACCTGTCAGGGGGTGGCCCTCCGCTTTGGTGACATGGCTTCGATGACATGGCTTCAGTGACATGCCCTCCCCTTTGGTGACATGAAAGCGCTGGTACACGCGTGTGTTAGAGCGTAGGCTCATGGTCGTGCACTACTCGAGCTTCATTGCTTGACCCCTTATGGGCTGGTGTATTCAATGCGGTAGGTGGATGTTGTGCCCCATCCCGTCAAGGCGTCCTGATGATGCGATTCTCCCATCGATGAGCCCTGCCATGTCAGTGTGCCGTGTTTTGGGGTTCATGACCCGGGTAGAGCCATGTGGTCTCGTCGATTCCTATTTTGGCTCCTCTTTTGTGAGGCCTAGACTTCTTTGCCCTTACGCGGGCATCTGACCTTTGCTGTGGCCCTCCATTGCACGCCACGTGGTCTGGGGGCCCCTGGCCGTTTGATCCAACTTTGGACCTATAAATTGGGGCTTTTCTTCCATTCGCATCATGCATGGCTATAATTGCAAATTTCTCCCACCTTTCCATGAAGAGAGCGTGGGGATGAGAGAGGGAGGCGGCTGTCCTTTTTAACGGCTGGTGCCAGAAGAGATCTTGCGAGCAGGATGGGGCTAGGGAGGTGCCTGGACCGCTTTCTAGGCCTAGTGGTTTAAGCAGTCTCTAGACCCTCTAGGTTTGCGTTCGCTGAAACACTGGTCCCAGTGGCCACGATCAGCTTCTCCGGAAAACCGAGGGTGCCTCATTATTTCCCTCCTGCTTCTCAGAGCCTGATGGTGGTGGTCTCTAGGCTCGGCGGCCCTGTCCTCTCCTGTGCGCCCTGGACCGAAGGTTGCGGTGTGGTGAGAAGGCTGGCGAGGGGTTCCTCGCTCCTTGTGCCCGTGGCATTTTCCTCCGAACGTGGCAATACCTAGTCTTTGCACCCTGCGGGCGGTGTGCCCGTTCTTGTTTTAGAGGGTGCTAAGTGGGGAGAGGTTTCCCCCTGTGGTTTAGGCTCCCCTTGCGATGATCCCTTAGTCCCTATGGTAGGGCTTGCGCCCTCTGCCCGGGGTTGCCTAAAGAATTATTTGATGCGAGGGATCGTCCCCTCAACCTCTTTTTCGCACAGTCGCGAGGCTTTTTGTGGTCGTGCGTTGGCTCGTAGGTCTTGGACCTTTTTGTCTTTTCTGCGTGACCAAGCCATGATCATGTTTTGGGGTTCCACATTGCGCGTCACCCCGGCCTTTTGCTTCATCGATCTCTCCCAGAGAGGTCGTGGACCTTGACAGTTTATGAATCTCCAGAGCAGGCCTCAGGTATGAGACCTGGGACGTAGGGAGGAATCAGTCATGGCTAGGCCCTGACTTCTTTCGGGGTCGCGGGGACCCAACTATGTTTTTTGTTTCCTGGCGTCCTTGCTGACCTCGAGAGGTCGTGTTGCCTTGTCACAGGCGGGTTTGTTTTCACCCCACGCGGGGAGATACATGTCCACCGTAACCATGCGGTCAGAGCGGTGCGCCTCGTCGGGGTCTATGGGTAATTCGAGTGGGACCTGATATCCTCCCCAATCGATGTGGAGTTTGGCTGTGCCTCATGTGAGATGTACGATAATTCATCTGCCGTCAATCCCTTTGGTCCCCAACCGCCTCCACAGTGGCCAGAGGGCAAGATGCCTTCCCCAGAGGGGGTCAACCCGAGAGACTTCGAAGCAGACGACTCGAACACAGGGAGAGATGGTCATGTGGCTCCGCACCACCTATTAGAGCCACGGGGGCCCATCTCCTCTCTGCCCCAATCCCTTTTGTGTCCTCAAGCCCTTCTAAGGACTGGCCTGATAGAGGGTTTCCTAAGCAGGACGTGGGGTCGTGGTCATGGCGGGTCGCTCGGCGCACGATCTCTGGGGCAGTCGACCTCCCCGATCACATCGTGGCATAATGGCGCCTATTTACGGGTGGTCGTGCCTCGCGGAATATGGGGTGGTGAATCGAACCGATATGGACAAAGTGGAGGAATGCAAAGCTTACTTGGTTCGTGCCGTTGCGTGGGTAACCGCCGCTTCGCCTTTCCTCTAATCGCTTCACCTGCTCTACGTGGTTTCCAAGATGGTCAATAAATGAAGGTGAATACACGTGCGCTTGAGGTATCCTCTACAGCCGGTTACTGCGGCTATAAATCAGGAGAACTGGTATGGCAGAGGGAACCGTCTACTCTTCGGTGTTTGCCCCGTTGCTGCTTCCTTCTCGCTTTCAGGTGCTCGCAGCTTTCCTTCATCTCTGAGTCAATGGATCGCGACAAGCATCCGAGGGAGGGGTCGCTGGAGGCTGGTGGTCCACTGCTACATCTCCGAAGTTCGCTGCGTGAACAGGGGTAATTGTATAAGCAATGTTCTAAGTTTTGGTGTTAACCTGAGTTGACCACGAGTGCTCCTTAGGGCCATCTCTCATGCCGCGTCGGTAAGGGTCGTCGGTGCTGCTGGCGTTGCTTCGGCTAGGGCCCCACTTGGAGTGGGGTCAAGCTCATCTTCGTCGTCTTCGGGCAGCCATTGAGAGTTTTGTTGCCTCATTCATGAGGTAGACGAGGCTCACTGGTGGTTTTCCACGGTTGCCCACGAGGCGAGGCGGCTGGAGCTCGACCTTGACGCCGTTAAGGTCACTCTCACTGCCTTGGAGGGTGAGTTTACCGCTGCACAAGCGGCGACCGCTGTTGCCTAGACCCGCATAGTAGGTAAACGTCTCCTTCATCTTGACGCTCGGGTGGATGTCTGCGCCGCTGATCTTCGTGTTGTCTTGTTGTCAGCATTGGGGGAGCAGCTGACGGTTTCTCGCCACGAGGAGGAGCGTGGCTCGCCTCTGAGAGTTCATCATAGCGGAGGATCATGAACGGGCGGTGGTGGCAGGGATACAGCAAGGGGCCGGCATTGCCCTTGCCACCATGTAGCCGTAGACCATGGTGAACCTCTGTTGGGTGGTGCCTGGGTTCTCGAAGCGCGTCCAACAGGAAGAGTGGCCTGAGCTGGTTAATGATTTTGCCACTGTCGCGAACGCCGTTGTCGCTGTCGTGGATGTAGAGGAGATCATCCACGGTGATGGCTGAGAGCCCTAAGGTGTGGCCGGGGTTCTTGAAGAATTTTTAAGCAAAGTTGTTTCTATCAGTTCGTGTCCCTGAATTCAATTCTTCTGTGTGCGACTGTCTATCCGTGACCGCTGTTGGTCTGGTCGCTCGAATGCCTTGGTCGCATAGCCCTGCCCAGGGATCGACCCGTGGGGTTTGGCTCAGCGTGACCCTATTTTTGTGACCTAAATGTTTGTATGATAGGTTCGGTGGCATCACGCCCTTCTTCATTTTCCTTTGGGCTGCATGGACGTCCTCTTTTCCTTGCTCCCGTGCGGTGCATAGCCTTACCCTAGTTTGGTTCCGGTAGTTCGGCTTCATGTGGTCCTCTATAATGCATGATCCGGTGGCATATTGTGGCGTCGAGGCATCCGTACTAAGGCGCCTCCATCCTCGGTGCTGCCCCAAGTCACGTGTTGGGGAGGTTGTGCGGCGACACCTTTGCTATGAGTGGTGTCACCACTTGTGGAGCGGGAACGAAGTGCCAGTCGCTTGCGTATGATGCCAATTCTAGGCTTCTGGTGTGTGACGACCCTTGTGTAAGGGTCCTATGTTGTGTGGGTGTCATAGTTGTGGTGAACGTGTTATTGCTTCCGTGTGGATGGCACGAGGTCGGTGCACTCGTTTTGCCATTGTACTGCCTTTTTGCTTTTCTTTTTATTCAAATTGGAATGTGCTTCATCCCCCCTGGCCCAGTGCCCGTAGGTGCATGTTTTAATCTAAGGTGTTGACTCGCGGGGCTAAAAGGTGCACGATTAGTGAGGCATCGAGGGCAGTTCGTAGATCCAGCACGATGTGAAAAGAAGGCTACCGAGCAGTGAAATTTTGAGACTTCTTTCCTTTCGCTCCTTTCGCTATGTTCGAACGAGTTCCCCATCTCCTCTCAGACTCGTGCGAGTGAGAAATCAAGGTTCATGTCATCGGCTCATTACGACGCAAGAGGCGATTGGAAGGTGTTGAGAGCGGGTCGATGGCTGAGATGATGGCAGATAGTGTTGTGCCATGGGTTGTGTGCGCGCGCCCATGTGTGTGGCCCCCATGAGGGAGTCGTATCCGGCTGCGAGCATGAGTCGGATCGGGTCCTTCAGGAGCTGAGCGCTACTAGGATATAGTGCGTGGGCTTTGTGCTACCTAGTTTGCTCTATGGATTGGACCTAAGTTTTCACAGCTATTGGTGGGCTTATATGTGTATGTGGATGTGCTTAGGTAGAGAGGCTAAGGTCAAAGTGGAAGTGGCTGACCGACCTGCCGGAAGCTGTCGTGGAACTGGTTGCCGACCGAGGTGCTGCGAGCCCCCGAGCGCGTGCCCGCAATGGAGTTGTTGTAGTCCCTAGGCCATGAGCTGATGGGGATGCTTCTTTACCGCTTTGAGCAGCCGTAGCTAGCGTGGATTGGTCTCTCATGCTGCCTTGGGCGGTCCTTGCCGTCTTGACATCCCCGAAGGGCTCGCGAGCCCCGGGGATGACCTTTTCACGTCTGACTTGGTGTAGTTTCTGGCCAAGGGAGCTCGTGCGTTTAGGTGCTCAAGCCCTCCCGACACGACGACGTCGTTGTCGCCGTGTCTCTGTCTCTAGGTGTAGTTTTCGCTCTCGACAGAGAACCATTGTGACCTGTCACTACGAGAGCTAGCGACTAGATCATCACGGCGCGCGTCGCGCTCAGGAAGCCTGCTTCCTCGAATGCATGCACATCCAAGTGACGACTGACAGTTTGTGAGGATGTGTCATGTGGCTTGTCTGTTATATGGGGTCAGACCCAGGTTTTGGGCTTGGCTCTGCGTGGTGTGGCGCCAGTTGGCCACCCGATCACCCATGATGTCGCCGTGCGGCAGTGGGTGATTTTGTTGCACGTGCGCACCCGAGCGTGTCGTGTTCCATGGGTGACGAAAACGCTGCTCACGGTGTAGTTTTATTGCCTAATCCAGGCTTCCCATGTGGTTGGCCTGGATGGGGTAGAAGCTAGCGATGGGTGTTGACCCATTAGTATGAAATACCTCATGGTTCCCCAAAAGGATGTGGCCTTCGTGGACCATTCCTTGGGCGAGGCCGCCATAAGCCATGACCGTCTGGCTTCCTAGATGGAGGTCTCGGCCATGGCCAGTGATGAGAGAGGGCACTGGGCCCCTCACATGGGTACAATCCAGGATGTAGCCCCCGAGGGTGGCTCTGAGAGTGTGTCCATTGTGGACCGCGGGATCCATGTGGCAGAACTGCCCGAAATAACACTCTTTTGGAGGCACTCGTCTTCCACTAGGCACTAAGCGCCCCAAAAGTTAGCTACATCGAACAGTTCCATCAAGCACACCCTACGGGAGAACTCGAATCAATCCATGTTTTACCTCTAGAATCTAATAATGAGTATGAGCTTATAATACTTAGTCCATTTCATACAATAAGAGTTCTTGGAAATTATTTATTACAATACCAGGATTCAGAGTGCGATAATTAAACAGCAGAATAAAAATAAATATCTAGCGGAATGATACAAGGATTCGTCTGTGCCCACTAGAAGAATCCTCCACACAAGAGGTACTCCTCAAGCTGCACCTGTAATAGGTAAAATAAACCCTGAGTACACAATGTACTCATAAGACTTACCTGACTAGTGGGAATAGTTTCCTGACTCCAAGGGGTATGATAGGCAATATGGGTTTGGTATTTTCTTTTTGTTTGCGAAAAGCATTACTAGAAGTCTGTCCTTAAGATCAAGTTTAATTAGCAGTCATGATTACTTCATTAGCTAACCATTCTAGGTAAGCACCTATTCTACTTTAAAGCAAGGGTTGAGCAATCAAAACCAATTTACCATCTTTCATATTCCAGTTCTTACTACGGTGCTAGACCATAGCCAAGTCATACTGTCTCACGAAAACGGCGATTCGTGAACCAATGTATCCCAGCTGGGTACCCCGAAACACATGCCCCATTTGTACCTCGGCACAAACAAGACCAACCCATTCCACCCCTATCACGGGGTCTAGGTCCCCATCCAAACTTGGACTCTAAGCCCCCACATTTGAGACCCGGTCTCAATATGGTGCTTAGACCTCCTCCTTTCCCCGCCTCCAATCAGTCGGTCCGAAAAGATCTAAAATCCATGACAAGAGCGTAACGAGCCTTCCCGCTCCCATAAACAAGTATATGCTCAGGACAATAAGTCTGTGACCTGACTACCATCCACAGCAACGGATGATCCTCAATTGACATGGATAGGGAAAATAGTGTAACCAAGCTAAGCCCCGTGGCTGTGGGACACAACTCATTACACCCACCAATACCCATACCATATCCCTGTCCGGTCTCCATTTTCCTTTCAGCGCTTTTATCATGAGAGTAATTATAATAATCACATATTATGAGTAACGACAGGTTACTCACGCTACCGAAACCTAAGCATAGCAGCTACTCGAACCTGCACTAGTAAGACTCATAAGACAAATATATCTATGCATGTGGTTTCCATAAAATTCCTATAACATAAATGCTCACCACATATATACATATGTGATTATAAAAAATAAGGGTTATGCACCGGGGCTTGCCTTGGGCAGGGCGGTGTCAGCTAAGACAATTGGTGGTGGCTCCAGGACCTCCACCCTCATGAGGACCTCCTTCTCATACTCCTCGATGATCTCCTCGAACTCACGATCGTCTGTGGTCACAATCTCCACCAACTTGTTCTCTACATGCATGCGATGATGCAACCATTTATCATTTAGGCAACAACAACTCTTAAAATAAGAATACTCACACCAAGCCACTAAGCTAGCTCTAATGACTAAGATACTAAGCTAACTATCATCTTCATCAAACAAACTGTTGGGTTCAACTAACAAACCCTTAGCTTGGCAAATTAAAGATATATCCTTATTGCTACTAGTGATTTGATGTATATTGAAATAAAGAGCATTTAACTACCCTAATGCTTAGTCCATTCTAAGGCTACAAAAATTACAGTGAGCACATAATAATATAATGAAGCTAGCATAAAAATTTTAGGACTAAAGCTATCACCAATTTACCACAAAAATTCCTACAATAATTAACTTAATATTATTAAGCATTCTCAAACGATTTAATAACTCCTAATATCAACACATATAAGTATGAACTAAATACACCAACAAATATATCACAATTTTAGGAAATTAACAAAATTTATTTCATAATTTTTGGACACCTACATGCTTTTATATTAATTACCAAAGATCAGCTCAGAAATTAAATTAGAAAACCATTTCTAATTCCTTAGAAAAAAAAGAAAAGTGAATCTCCCGCGTGGCCCACACGCGCGGCCCACAGATATGGCCCATGCGGACACAACCCCGCGCAGAGACGGCCCGCGCCGGGAAAAGCCCGCGCGCGCTGGCGATTTTGCAAAGGAGACCTCGAACTCCTACCAATTTACAACTAAGTACTAACACTATTTTCTCTTCTCTCAGACCTTCTCACTTAACCCCCCGGCTTCCCTAGAATTTCCCCGCGCGTACCCTCGGCTAACCCGTGACTAGCGGCGCGGCGAGTGATGGCATGGGGTGGCCACGATGGCCACTAGAGACCCACACTGGCTCGTTGGTCAGACCGACATTCAACTATGGTCCCACCGCCTACGCCGAGTAGCAATGTGGGGCGGTGGGACGTGTTAGAGTTAGCTGCAGCGGCACGCGGCCATCCACGATGGAGGCACGACTGCCCCGGTGAATTAGAGCATCTAAGGACCTAACTGGCTAGCGAGTGAGCATCAGGAGACTACTGTGGACCTAGCCGATGTGGTGGTGGAGAATAGGGTGACAGAGAAGGGCTGGCCACGTGCGGCCAAGCCATGTGACGACGCACCATGGCGGCATGGTCGCGTCAGCGACGACAGGGAGGCGGTAGCGGTTTGGCTAAGGCATGCAGGGTGAAGAGGGAGTCAAGGGGAAGCTAGTGGTGCAGGTGAATTGGTTCGGGATGGGCGGTAGGAGGGCTGCCCTCGACCATGGCCAAGCGCGGCCTTAATGGCACAACGACGGGGAAAAGCTCCAAATTCGAGCTTGGCAGTGCCTTCTTCATGGATGGGTGGGGTCGGGCAGTGAGAGGACATGATGGTGAAGCTGTGGATGCGATGAATTAAATGGTGGTGATCGATCACTAGGTAATTTGGTGGCTTGGCTCGACGGCGGTCAGCAGAGAGAAAGAGGGAGATGGGGCCAACAGGTGGGCTCAGCACAACCTCGCCTTGGCGGGATGTGATCGGCGCGATCATGGCGTCACAATCGTAGATGCAATCGAACAAGCACGTGCGTCCATTGACCGGCATGGGCTGCGCGGTCGCAGTGCCATAAATGGCAAGGCGACGGTGAGCTCCACCGTGCGCGCGTCAGTGGCGAGCACCAAACTGGGCCAGCAGCGGGGTAGGGGTGCAGAGGGAGGCACGAACATGATGGTGAGGCGACGGCACCTGTAGCGGCTATGTCGCTGACGACGGCGGTCGTAGTCGCAAGAACGCGGCGAGGCAAAGGCGCGCCGCCCGCGCCGCTTCGGCCGTCTTGAGTAGCAAAGAACGGCTCCACGTGGTAGAGCCGATTGTCGCCACGTCGCGACGACGCATCGCGCGGCCGCAAGATGAGCGAGCCGGTGTGGTGACGTCGCGCCCCCGAGACGTGGGGACCGTGCCCACCCGGTGAACTAGCCCGAAATCATGTCTTGCACGAATTTTAAAGCGCCTATAACAACTAAACGGTTGCTTCTGGACCTAAACCATCTTCACCATGCTCAAGATGGCATGTGAGGTTACCAACCCGAGCTAAAACATGACACCATCCCTTAACTCGATTTCACAAAATAAATTGACAAACATGGCACTGTCTTGCTGTCTATAAACTTGAAAATATTTTAAGTCTTTAAGCTAAACTTGATTCCAAGTTGCATTTCTAGGTCATTAGAAGCATTAGCTAGCAAAGTTATTTTTCAATAGCAAGAATTTCATTGATATCTACAAAGTCCATACTCCAAACTTTATTTAAGTGGTACATATATGTTCTATAGTGTTTTTGTTCAATAAAAATTGGTTTTCAACCCTACTTGATATACATGAATTATGGAGTAGCTTTTCATTTAACATTTTTATTGATCATCTTACGTTACAAAAAAAATTCATCCACACATTCTACCACATGCGTTATCACATAAACATGATGCTCATGACATGTTTTAGTAATTTGTTTAGGGCGTCACAACGAGGGTGTTACAATCCAGACCTCGAGATGGAGGCCCGAGTCGCAACTGAGGGCGGACGCGGGCGTCAGCCCTTTGGTGCGGTTAACTTCATGGTTCCCCAAAAGGATATGGCCGGTTGAGGCCATTCCCTGGGCTGGTTTGTTGCGTGCCGTGGACCTTTGGTTTCCCGAATGGGGGGCCAGGTCGCGTCCGGCTATGTGCGAGAGTATTTGCCTCTCTGGGTAGGCGAACTCTAGGATGATGCCACCGGAGGCAGTTCCGAGGGTGTGTCCGCTGTGGGCTACATGTCCCGGATCTCTATGGCAGAGGTTGGGGTCGTAGCCGCGGACAGACGCGGTGCTGGCCCTTTGATGCTGATGAACTCGTAGTTGTTGCGGCGGATGTGGCTGCCATGGGCCATTCCACCAGTGTGTTCACCGGCAGTGCGAGGAGCCATCGCTTCCTTCTCAACAAACGAGAGTGCGCGACTGTCCCCTACCTGCCGCGTCAACTGTTGGTGTTTTGTAAACCAGACTAGTAAACTTATATGATTGTCGCGCTGCTCTAGGAAGACGATGGTAGCATCCAAAAGACACGAGGATTTATACTGGTTTAGGCCGGAGCCCTACGTCTAGTCTCAGAGATGATCGAGTGCATGTTCCTCGTTTGAATGCTCTGAAGTTCTTACAATAGGGGGTGCAAGAAAGGTGGAAGAGATGGAAGGACCTATGCTAGGTGAAGGGCTGCCCGAAGAGAAGCTCTAGGAGCCCTACTACATTAGTGAATGAATGGAATGGTAGAGAATATGAATCATGTTGCCCTGGCGGTCCTTATATAGAATTCGGGTCCAGGGCTTGTACAAAGAGGGGGTCCTCCGGACCGAAGGGTCGAGAGCCTAAGGGAGGTCCTACCTAACTTGGCTTGCAAGCTACATCGTCTTCTGGCGCACGTCCGGGCGTAGCTATGTCATGGTCTCCTGGCCACGTTGCAGCAGGATGTGACATGGCGGTACTGTGCCGGCCGTGGCGACACTGTAGCCTCTATGGTGGTTCGTCAGTCGTCCTATACAAAGCGGTGTCCGTCGTGGCCTTCGTCATCGTCTCCTGGTTCCCAGGGGCGTCGTACCCCGAAGTAGGTAGCCGCCCCGGGTCGTCGTTCGCTTGGTCGCGTCGCGGGGCCGAGGGCCACGACCCTGATCTTCAGGGTCGGGGCACTCTGCTGGTCTGGATGGCCTTTTCGTTGAGTTCTTTGTCGTAGATCCCATCCCATAGTGGGTGGGATCGTACAAGCGTCGAGTCGGTCCATATCTGGACATTATGTATCGTACCCGTTGCCACCTGATACGGTGTTGTCTCGTCGGTGCGGCATGGCACAAGGAGGGTGTCTGACCGGGCTGAGGTGCTTGCTCTTGTTAGAAGCAGACGCGCCTAGCTGCGCTCGACCTCCCCCCATCCCTTCCGGGGGTTGTGACGGGGAGAGGTCGTGCATCTTATGAGTGCCGTATACTAAGGCGGGCGGAAGAGGTCGGGGATGACCCCGGCCTTGGTGGCTGGCCCGCTCCGCTTGATTTTTGATGGGCCTTGGTCGTTCGGGCCTTCGTTAGCTGCAGCATTGCAGGCCGTGCGGCCTGCTAACTAATCGGTGCCTTGGGACACCTAGTGTCATAACCCCAACAAAGTCGCTTTGACTTTTTTTACATTGAATTTGCTGCGTATCTAGACATACGTTATATCTAAATACATAACAAATTCGATATATCAAAAAAAAAATCAAAGCGACTTATAATTCGAAACGGGGGGAATAAGAACTTTTTTGATAGCTGTAGTATTCGAGTATGCCCTCGGCTTTGTAATAAAGTAGCGCATGAGCTTGCAGCTCTTGGTTGTAATCTCCCAGGTGGTAGTCATACCATTTGGAACGATGTGCCTCACGTTGTTAAGGATTCGGTGTCCAGCGAGGGTGCTGTGACAATTGAGTAATGAAATAATCACTTCAAAAAAATTAATAAGAACTTTGATCTTTAATCGCAATGAACTACTGAAATTAGAGAATTATTCAGCTAGTCAAAAAACCAGGCTCAACCTACTAAGGGGTTATGTGGAAGGATAGTTTTAATCCTAAAACAGGTGTAAAATTCATGCCCCTTTTTTTTCCAATCTGAATTAAAAATAGTTGTTTGGATGAGTTGTAAATAAATATTATTTACACCCGGTTTGGTCTAATAGACTAATACAACCGGAAAATAAATATCTTCTCAGGATAAGACAAAAAAAAACGATAATTTGGAGCTCGACCTCTATTGCGAGTGTCGATTTGCACGATTGAACGACTCGACGGTGCGACAGTGGAGATGGCAGGACATGCTAATCGGACTAGCTGGTGACCTTGTGGGCGCCATCCGTGCCACCGCCTTGCGTAGCCGTCGCACGTCACGGCTCGTTGCCTTCTGTGGTTGCCGGGCACCGTCGCGCCGCTAGATGCCTTGTGTAGCCGCCATCGCTGCCCTGCGTCCTTCTGTCATCGCGCCACATGCCTTTCGTGGTCACCGGGCGCCGTCGCTCCGCTTCATGCCTTGTGCATCCTCCATCGCCGCCCTTCACGCTTTTGTCTTGCGCAGCAGCCACGCGTCCGTCGCAATACTTCATCAGATTGCATGCTACTCTCCGGAGAACCAGTCTGCTGGCGCCGTGGGGCAATCGATTTGATTGAACTTTGCGATTGTGAGGAACAAGGCAGGCAAGTAGGCGCTTCATTAGCGATTCAGATTGGTGTCATGCTCGTGGCCTTCAGCTACAACTACAGCATGTGTTCTTCGATCAATATTGTTCTCTGATCTTGCATTTTATACTCGTCCTGTATATTGTTGTCAATACTGAATACCCAAACAACATTTTACAGCCGACATAAAATTCCAATGATATTGTTGTGCACATTCTAGTGTTGTTGTTGTGCACTAGAAAATACATCTGGAACTTGTTTACAACTACAAAATATTTCTAAGACGCCAAATAAGGCCTAATTTTTTTTTCCTATTTCAGATTCATATGTTCCTATGCTCAACTAATAGATAATGAAAATTAGTATTCTCTATGAAGTTGATAATAGTGTTACGTATAGAATCAACTTCAAAGAGAATACCAATTTTTATTATCTATTATTGAGCGCAGGGGCCATAGCTACGCCCCACAAATTCAGAACATATCAATGTACTAAGTGCGGGCTAGAATATCGCCATTTTATCATAAAAAATTCTCTTATAAAATTCATAAAAGTATAAAGTTGCTTTCACAGAATGCATTGTAAACACATACCGCTAAAGGACCTCTAGTCCAATTGTTCCGCTCTCTTAGCTGAGTTTGACGCTGTTGGGATATGATTCTATCCATAAGACAAGACATGGACCGCACCATCGGGGTGGCCCAAATTTATAAGATCAAGGCGCCGCGGTCGACGTTATCGCAAGATATTATATAGTACAAATAGTATACTTTAGGGCTCCTAGAGTATATAAGGAGAGACAGGGGTTCCCTTAGTCGACATCACATATTCTAGGTTGGCATCAATACGTATCATATTCAATATAATATACCAAAGACATCGTAGGGTTCACACCAATCGGACGACCAAAAAATGCCTCTAAATCATTGCCTCGCATACTTGTTATTTCATCACCATTGCTGATTTTCTACCTCGTGGGATAGTTGGATATTTTACATCATGTACTACTCGTTCTACATATTTGTATTGGGCGAACCGGATGGCGTAACTCAAGATCATCCGCAACTCCGGATTGATCGACAACCACCACGATGCGGATTGACACCGTGCTCGAACTACTCCAACCGATCAACTTCGTTTCTAGCCATCAAGCGAGTCCGACCGCTAGGTTCATGGACATACACCGCCGACCGGACATTCTATCTAAAACTAAGTCACGTTTTAATATTCTTCAATCTTCGTATATCGCCGGTCGGCTGTTTTCTCCATGTTTGCTCTCAAAACGATTTTCCGCCGCCTCGACAGTCAAGTTGATGCCGGATGTCCCTTCGTCGCCCTATCTCTCGGTTCGTGCGCTAACGTACGCGCTTCTACGTTATGGGTGGTCGCGGGAGCTCCTCGCTTTGTTCTTCCGGACAGTCGCGCTCCGCGTTATGTTTAATGGGCAAGGTAGGGAGTGGAGGGACACACTAACTAGTTGGACAATTTGTATCGGACATCTTCACACCAATCGATCGTCGCGCATACGTTATTTCATCACCATTGCTGATTTTTCTCGAGTTCATATATTTTTACATCATGTACTACTCGTTCTACATATTTGTATTGCTGTTGGGATCTCCTCTCGCTCGGACATCACCAGCTGGCCGGACGGGTTCTGAACTTCATCGTCGGTGCTTCACCGGTCGCTTCTATCTCACTCCGCCACACCGAAGACTCATCGGTGCTTGGATTCTTCATGCAAGCAACATCGTCGCACGCCCGAGGACTCCTCGGTGTGCTCGGACATCGCCCGAGGACTCCTTGGTGGTCGGATCACTGGCGGGGACGTTTCTCATCACCGGGGACTGTCTTCGGACATCGTCACTACACCGAGACTCATCGGTATGATTCTTCATGGATCGCCGGCTAAGCCGAGACTCCCTTGGTCTTGGATCTCGCCACGTCTCATCTGTGTGCTATCTTGCTCCATGTTGTTCGGATCGAGTGCTTGATCTTGGTCGGATCCGGTCGACGCATGTCGATGACTTTCAAACTTTTCAGACTTCTTTTCTTTGACCCTACTATAAGATTCATTCTTCATCTTACAGCAGGCTCGGGGACTAAGTGGCTACACTTCACCTTGCGGTGAATGTAGTGCTTATTTCTTGATTTACCCTCCTTATTAACGGAGTCTAAGTTGCTACACTTCTCCTAAGTGGAAGAATTTTTAAATTTTATCTTGAGCCCCTTACATCCTTCTAGTAAGCCTTACTTGGCTAAGTCCGAGGTCTCATAACCAGTTAAACTGGTTAGCTCCTACTTTCACCGCTCAATTCACCAGTTAAACTTGTCAGTTTCGACTTCCACTGCTCGGATCACCGGTTAAGCTGATCGGTTTCGACTTCCACTGCTTGGATCACCAGTTAAATTGATCGGCTTCACGTTAAATTGCTCGGACTTGTTCAAAACAACATTGGTCAAAGGATACAAGGCGCTCGGGGACTAGCTGTGGGGATATGATCCCCGGTATTCATAAGACAAGACATGGGCCGCACCATCAGAGATGGCCCAGCCCACAAGATCAAGGCGTGCATGGCACTGGTCGACGTGCACCGCAAGATATTGTATAGTACCAAATATGATACCTTTTCTTTTAACCATACCCGTCCAGAGTATATAAGGAGAGGCAGGGGTTCCCTAGTCGATATCCTCATACAGATCCTAGGCCTAGCCCAAGGCATCTACATACATCCCATATTCAATACAATACACCAAAAACACAGGACATAGGTTATTACGTCGATCAGACGGCCCAAACTGTCTAAATCGCTGTCTCTGCGCCTTGTGTCACCATCTGGTTCCTGATTACGTGCACCTCCACCGATCAATCTACCTTCATGGGATACCCCTCGGAGGACTGCCGAACATCTTTTATCGACATCGTGGGAGCGAATTTCAGGCTGGGGTTAAAAAAATCCCCTCGTCTGTCCCACACCAAAGCACTGGTCTAAGGACTGGCCCGTTCTCAAAGGGCAACGGTGCCGCTGTGTAAGGGTGGAACAGGGGTTCGGGAGTTTTTGGGCCTGCGTGAGAAAGTTTTCTTCTTAATGCAATGCTTTGAGGGAGACATACCCTCACATGTCTATTTTTTTTGTAAACACATACCAAAATAACACACCCTGAAGTTTGTATTCTAAAAGGAAGCACCTCAATCTCTTGCGATTTGGGTTCATCTGGAACGTGAGCACTGTGATACTGTATAGTTGTGATGATCCTTGATTTGGGGGTAAAATTAAGGGGATTAGTGATGGATTAGAGGGGAGGAACGACTATCAAGGGCTGGCTACACCTAGAGAGAGGGAGGAGGCGGCGGCAACAAGGTGCTACACCATCTAGGCGCAGGGAGGGCACATGGCTGCTGGCACCTTGAAGAGAGGAGAGGGGAGGGAGGATTATGGTTTTCCTTAGATTATTCTTGCTTAATCTCAATAGATACATCTCTCCTTACATTTATAGAGAGGACTGAAACTGACTTGACTTAACTTATAAGTAATCCTATCTTTTGGACTATTCCTCATCCTAGACCTTTATAATATTCCAAAATGGTCTTTGCTGTGAGTCCTTTGTTGAGTTATAGATGCTGCCATGCTGGCAATCCTCGCTTTGCCGTACAACTTGCAAAGGTTGCTCTAATTCATGAAAGACTAGGATGTTATGCTCACTCTTCTACTCTGTTGATTGATTACAGATTTGCAAACTATACAACTACCTGCTTCCCTGCTATCATTTGGAGTAGAACATTAGATGGGCTCGTGCATTGTGTTGATGAGCTGCCGGGATCAAATACATTTTTTACTTGATCACAGCTGGTAAAAAAATTGCGAAGGGACTAACGACGAGTAGTCAGCTGACCCGATGTCGGAACTCATAACATAGATTCACACATACTAGCCACATCACTTCTTCTCTGCAAGCATCAATCGTGTTTAAGTGATACTACACATATGATAAATGGTCGATTTGTATCTGTAAGGAAAGTAAACGTGAACAACTCAATTTCTTACTTTAGCAACGTTTCTTCTTATTGCAATGAATACACATTGCATCACATTTCTTGCATAGCATCTGTTTAGTTCGACTAGCATTCAATCTTGGAATGAAAACTTCCAGTCTGATGGAGTAGCCATCGGTAGAAATTTATGGATATGTAGAGATCATAAGGCTCATTGTTATGTTCTGGTGTTTTTTTTTCTTTCTCAAATACGCAAAAGATTTGCGTATCATTGTATTAAGGAGAAGAGTTTAAAGAAACATATAACGCGTTTCTATCGAGCGTCGAAGGAGGTCGACCTAACACAGCCGAAGCTGGACCATCCTAGCAAAAGACCTCATGTTTCGATATTACATAAAAAGAAACAACCAATATCGACGCAGCTTTGTGGCCTAGGTGGCCTTATGTCTTCGCGGCTGCCTAGACGGTGCCTTTCCAATGGCCAGGAAGAGCTCGTTCAGCGCCTCGGCTTCGGACGCAGTCAGGATACCGTCGAAGAGCCTATCAAAGGCCTCCAACTCCGAAGCGGATGGCGCAGATGGATCCCTGGTGTAACCCATACGCTGCATGATCAGCACCTCACCTCGCTTGGAAGCTGGCACTCGGGAGAGGCTCTGAGCCGTCAACCGCCTGCTCCGCCACGACAGTACCGGCTTAGCAGGAGGCTGTTTGGGAGGCTCGTGAATCAGTGGAGAGTCCCTCTTACGCGTGACATTGTTGATGAAGCTGTCGAGGCGTCGTTTGGTGGAGTCATCGTTGTCCACAGCCTGGTGGGTAACCCCTGGTGGTGAACTGGAAGGGCCATCCACCGTAAGATCGACCGCGTGTGTCTTCGGTGAGTCCACTGCCCACTGAATGGGGCGTGGGGGTGGTGTCCGCAGCACACAGGAGGCTACCTTATCCTCCAGCTGGGGGGCTGCCAGTGCCTCATCCGGAAGCTGGGGGGTCGCCGAAGTTGACGGGAGGTGCTCAAGGGAAGGCCACGCGACGATCTTACTGCCGACGAGAGAGGCTGTGAACTCCTCAACCATCGGGTCCTCCGAGATGTCGCGATCCTACGTAGCGCTCGGATACAACGTGAGCGTCAACGGGTCGGGTTCAACCATGCCCGTCGTGTTGGTCAGCCCACCGTGCCTTGCCTCAGTTCCAACAGCGACCGAGGTGAAGTCCGATGCCGTTTGGGCGGCCCCTGTCGACCGCCCGTGACTGTCGGTGGCGACACTCGTTGCCGCAACGGTGTCGTCCCCCTTCAGTCGGCGCCGACGTCTCCGACACCTCCGCCGTCTGCGCCCACCGCTGCCGCGCGTGGTCACACCTGGCACAGCAGCTGCTGCACCTGGCATAGCCCCAGCCACGCTAGACGTGTCACCCTAAGTACGTGGCCGGTTGTCCAAGATACGCTCCGGGACAGGGCGTCGTTGCCGGCCTTCTAGGGGCACCAACTGTGCCAGAGCCAGAAGGAGGCACCTTCCGTCGCTGCTTACAGTCCCGCGCGAGGTGTCGGAACACCTTGCATCGGAGGCAGCATGGAGGCAGCTTGTAGGTTGCCACCCTGTGCGCGGTGGAGAGACAGTTGAAGCACTTCCCACGTAGATCCGTCGGATAGCGGGTAGGGGGCCGCTGGTTCACCGATAGGCCATCCACAGGCTGAGCAGGCAGGCTGTGCACTAGCTGGGGGCGCGGCCATGGCCGGTGAGTCCTACGGTTGCGCCACCCGTGCACAACGCCAGCACCAGCAGCACTGTTGTGCGTACCTATTCCGACATTGTCTGGTCGGGCCCTCTCAGCCAAGGGGCGCTTGCCCCGCTCAGCAGCAGCATTGCTGCGAGTGAGGCACAGCTTGGCACGCTCCAGCAAAGGCGACATCTGGAGCTACGACCCCTGGCGGACTGCGTCGAGGTAGGAGGTTGGGGAGGTGACCGACGACCTCTCTACGTTAGAGTCATCAAGGTCCTCATCCACCGAACGACGAGCCTTGGAACGCCCCATCGATCCGTCCCCAGGGTGGAAGGGGGAGGCAAGGGGGGACAGAGAGGACGGTGGGCTGGGAGCGGAGGGGTGCACAAGGAAGATGTCGGGCCCCGACGCCGGATCGGGGCCGCTGTGGTGAACTGGGCATCGAGGTGTCCTCGTGTCCTCAACGAGAACCAGCGACTCGTCCTCCACCAGCTGCTATCCTCGTCATTCGAGACGTCCTCGACGAGAACCAGCGGTGGGGAGCTCGTGTCGACGGTGACCGCCCCTGGCGGCGGAGGGGGCATGGGTGGCGCCGTCAGCTCTGTAGAGGAAGGAGTGGGCTCCACAGGCGATGTTGGCAGCAGTGCGGCCTCCCCACGAACGGTCGAGGTGCCCGCACCCAGCCTAGCGCCCTTAGTGCGTTTGCCGACCGCGGCGGTGATGGCCACGGCATCAGCAGCCTCTAGTGGCGTCGAAGGGGGCGGAGTGGGTGGGGTGACGCTAGATCAGGGCCCCTGGTGAGGCTACACGGAGCCCGCGAGCTCGGTACTGGCGGGGGAGCCCGTTTGGGCCAGCACGATGTCCGACGCAGGTGGCGGATCCTCTGTGCACGGCCTCTGGGCGGTCGTGGCTGGCTCCGGCGGTGGATGGGGCGGTGGGGTGCCGGTGGATGACATTCGCGCGATGGCGGCGACCACCCCATGTGGCCGCGGGACGCCGGAGGAGCAGCCCGACGCGGATGGCGGCGGCGGCCACCGGCAGACTCGAGCACACACCGCAGCAGGCGAGGAGAGAGAGAGGTGGTGGCATAGTGTGGAGGCAAGCTCGGCTCACCGGTGGTGTCGAAAGGGGCGGCCGTCATGGGCGGGCCCGCCTGAAGGGCGGGGCGGCTGGCTGGCATGCCATGGCATTGCCGCCACGGAGGGTGAAGGACTGGTGTGGACAAAGGTAGGGGGCTGGTGGGGGAGGGAGAGGGGGTTGCCATTGGCGGCGGTGGCACCAGGGTGAAACCCTAAAGGGCCGTGCAGCCCATCGCCGGTAGAGTGTTTTGCTTCACCCTCCCGGTCCCAATCCGTTCCGGTGTTTTACATGTACCTTTCTTTTTTTTATCATGTGATTTCTCCCTGTTTCATACAACAAATAGCGTATTCTCAATAGATACATACATAATTTCTCTTTTGCCATAGAATCTAGATACATGATTTCTCTTCTGCCACAGTTTTCCCACCAAATCTCCTCTACTCAACAGTGGTGATTTACGAAGTCTTGGTGTTGAGGGCTGGCGCACGACAGGGCGCGACAATGTCATGCCTGGGTTTCTAGTATGAATGGAAACCAACTCTAACCGTGACTAAAAGCGGTTCTGTTGTAGTAGCAGATGTTTCTCTTTTATTAGTACAAAGAAAATTTGCCTTTACACTTTACACACAAGTCTAGGTGGCCGACCAGGTGGCAGGGTAGTGGCGGAAAGCCACCACCCACCGAGGACGACGCTGGAGTCAATGAAGAAGCGGTTGGTGGTCAATCATTGTGGATTCCTTGGCACGAAACTGTCCAATGAGGAGGAAAATGAACACAAGGTAGCGATCGGAGGAAGAAGAAACAAAAAAGAATGCCGATAACACCCAACGGGTCACGCTATTAACAAGCGTGCGACCCTGTAGCTTTCCCAATCGACGCGCCGCCCACCGCCCCACCGCGGCAACCTCCTCCTTAACCCCCCCCCCCCCCCCATACCCATGGTCGCCTCAACCCTGACCCCGCCCAACCGTCTCCTCCGCTCCGCCTCGCCACCGTCTCTCCTGTCTCCACCACCGGGACTGCGTGTCTCCCTTGACCCCCTTCTAAACCCATCGGAGAAGAAAGAAGAGAGGGAGAGAGGGGAAGACTATTGAGCCGGCCCGGCGTAGATGCGTCGCGCAATACAACCAGAGCGTGACGGGTGGTCACATAGATTTTGCGTTTCAAGTACGGGTACGTTGAAGGAAGAAAAAGGTAAGAATCCGTTATCCTTTTGTCTATGAAAAATGCGCGTAATTTTGTCAACGCACAGCCGCACATGTATCTGGTGGCAAATTATGAATGAAGGAAAATGGAAACGGAAGCAGCGTTAGAAGTTGCCGAAATCGGCCTTTCGCCAGACCTTATCAGGCCCACTAAAGATCTAACTCTGTTGGGCTGGACCTTTTTCTGTCATATGGCACGTGGGCCAAGTTCGGCGTGCTTGATCCTTTCCTCGCCCCAACGGGAAACTCTCCGGGCCCCACCACCACACCCACCGGGCCCTCCCTTCGGGACTCCCACTTGCCGTTGCCGACATGTGGGGCGCACAACGAGCGGCACAGGAGCGGGCATCCGGGCAACGCGGGGCGCGCACCACCCAGTCTCTCTCTGCCATGTCGGGCCCGCCAAGACACTGCCTTTTTACGCCTCCCTGTACGGGCCGTCGCCTCGTCGAGGAGCATCTCTGCTCTGCAGCGGCAGCTGTCCAAGTCAAAGGTGACCGTTGGGCTGGGCAGCGCGGAACGGGGCGGCACGAGAACGAGAGGCAACAAAACCCTTGTCAGTCTCCCGAGCCCCAAGGCCTCGCGCACCCACGCCACCGGCACCGCACCCCACCCCACCCACCTCGGCGGCGATGATGATGGCCACGGGCGAGTCCAAGTCCCCGGCTCGCGCGCTGCGGCGGCTGGCCGGCGCCGCGGTCGCCGCCGTGCTTCTCCGCCGCTCCTTCAGCGCCTCCAAGTGGTACGCCGTCCACGCCTTCCTCCGCGCTGTTTTTCCTTTTCTGCCCCCCTTTCTTTCTTTCTTCCTTCGAGGCGATGGGGGTTGGGAATGAATTGGATTCGTGTTGCTGTGGCAGCAAGACTGAGGCGCGGATGGCAACGGCGCGGATGAAGCTGCTGCGGAACCGGAGGGAGGCGCAGGTGCGCCAGATGCGCCGCGACGTCGCCGCGCTCCTCCGCGACAAACAGGAGGACACCGCACGCATCAGGGTAAGCAATCGGCATCATCAGCTTCTGCTTCTGCTAGCCTTTTGTGCATAGAGATTGGTTCGTCGGAGGAACTGGGCTGCTGCTGCCGTTTAGACCGAGTCAGGATTGCCGGTTTTGTCTCCGGCTGAGCGGTGGAGCTCACTAATTGGGAGCGGTGCGTTCTTCGTCTCTGGTCTTGCGGAGGATTTTCGGAGCAGCGAGCCAGGGATAACAAGAAATGGGGGATGTTGGAGAACTTTCTGTATAAGTTAGCAGTTGATTAATTCCCTTACGTCAGTTATGGGTACACAGTCAGAATTGGAGAACTTTGATTGTATATAAGAGATTTACTGCCTTAAACAATCAGAATTGGAAACTTTCATTGTAAGAGATTTAACTGCCTTAAACATGATGTTTCTTTCTTTAATTAATGGAGTTAATAGGATTGACGTAAGGAAACTCATTAATTATGTTTAGTAATTTTTCTTAAAAGTGCCATATGTAGGACAAATCCTTCTTTGACTTCTCCCTCAGATCAGCATTGGCCACACCTGTGAGGTTCAACCCTTATGTCATTTGTGAGGCAAATTAAGTCTCTAAACCTTGTTAAAATGCATGATTTTCTTCTTAAGATATCTTGTGCACCATATTTTCTTCTGGAGTATGGCAGAAATGGAACAATTCTGAAAATTTCTTTAACATATGGATTTGGCAATTCTGCAGGTTGAACACGTAATTAGGGAACAGAACTTTATGGCAGCCAATGAGATCATTGAGCTCTTCTGTGAGCTGATTGTTACACGCCTTCCCATCATCGCAAAACAGAAGTTTGTCTTTCACTACCATCACTTAGCTTCCTAAAATTATTTGTTCTCATAAATAGGGAAAAGAAGGTCCTAATCTTGTGCCAACCTTTTATTCAGGGAATGTCCAGCAGACTTGAAAGAAGGTATCTGCAGTTTGATATTTGCAGCTCCAAGGTGCTCCGAGCTCCCTGAACTTGGTCGCATGCGTGACATTTTTGAAAAGAAGTATGGAAAAGATTTCGTTTCTGCTGCAGTTGACTTGCGCCCAGATGCTGCTGTTAACAACCTTGTAAGCATGGATGATTCTTCAACGCAAATTCAACCAATTAACTGAACTGTATATATTGCTTATGTCTGTTCTCCACTCTGAACTCGATCCCCCTTTTGAAGCTGATTGAGAAGCTATCGGTTAAGAAGCCTTCTGGGCAAATTAAGCTGAAAGTTCTAAAGGATATAGCAAAAGAGCATCAGATTGATTGGGATACCACTGAGAGTGAGCAGGAGCTTCTGAAACCTCCTGAAGAGTTGATTGTATGTGCTACTGAACCTCTCTTGTGCATACTTTTACCTTACATGCCTTATATCTTGAGTTAATATGTTTGATTTCTTTGTAGAGAGGGCCAAGTACATTTGTTGAAGCTTCCAATATGCCTGTTAAGATTATTCTGACACCACAGATTGTGCAACCAAATCCAGTTAACTTCAGGTTCTGGTTCTTCTAATCATGTAACCATATAAATGATGTAGATTTGCAGTGGCATAGGTTCCTGATGCCGTCTAATTCTGTCTGCAGCTCTGGGTATTCGGATGATGAATATGATGACAGGGGCACTATGCAATTCAAAGATGCAGCTTCAGCTGCTCGAGCAGCTGCAGAGTCTGCTGAGAGAGCAGCATCTGCTGCGAAGGCTGCAGCTGATTTTGCCAATAAGAACAACCATCCATTTGATGAAGACGAGGATTGCAAAGTTTCAAGCCATGAATTCACATATCCCCGCAAGCGACAGTCGATGAGCAACTCTAGCAGATCCTCCAGGAAAGAAGATGCAGATGCCTTTGATGAAGTAAAACCCCTTGGAGGGAGAGCATCCAGCACAGGAAGCTTCAGTGGAAAGAATCATGTAGAAGATGACAAAGACAGGTACCCTGCAGATTTGGACTCTAGGAAGACATGGAGAAGGAACGGCCGTGCTGCTCGGAAGGTGCACTCAGAGATAAAGTTTGATGATTCTGAGGGACTGTGTTCAGAATCCGAGGATGAAATTGATGTGGAGATTCAGTCTGTGGAAAGGCCATTACCTCCTACGAGAGAGCCTTTTTCAGAAAACCGTCACTCAGAAGACAAAGAACCTGATCAAGATTTCCCTGAACTGCCAAAGGCAAACCTTCAATCTCGTGTTCATCCAAATATGCCTCTTGACTATGAAACTCTCACTGCACGCTTTGAGGCGCTCAAGTCCGGCAAGCTTCCGTAGTGCATGAAAAAGAGCAGCCTCGCCATGTTACAATTGCTTCTTGCTGCTTCTGTATAATATCACATATTATAGTAGGTACAGTGTCTACTGATTTGATTTTGGCTGAGCCTAAGGATTTGTCGATTCAAACTGTTGCTGCATTTGAATTGTTCGGGTATATAAAGATTGGTTGAAATGATAATTTGAACTGTTTCTGCGATCTGCTCTGGTCTAGCACAGGCTTGTTGCGTCTGAAGAAACACCTCATGTTATGGAGCCTCATTAAACAGTCCATATACATTCGCCCTGTTCGCTTGGCTTATAAGCCATACGTTTTCAGCCAACGAACAATATTTTTCTCTCACAACAAATCAACCAACAGTACTTTCAGCCATGGCTTATCAGCCAACCGGACTGGGCAATTGCTTGCGGTGCAAAGACCATATTACTCCGGAGTAATAGTATAAAACACCTCAGAACTGAAACAATGAAGCGATTACTTCACAGTCCTCCATGGCCTCTAGTCCTCCACCTAGCCTACCGCCCCTAGCGCCCTTCGTTTCAGTTCTGCATAGCAGCAGCAGTTGAATATTGATATCGCTATTCAGTATTCTCAAACAAATGAGCTGCTTAAACACTTAACGATGAGCTAGATCGCAAGTTTTTTTTTCTTCGATGGAGCGAGTAGGTGATACCAAGAATAAATCTGGGAGCGAGTCGCTTATTTTCAAAACCCTGCTTCTGCTTCGAACCGTACCACAAGGGCGAGCGGCGGCGGCGGCGGTAGAACAAGCCATTCGGAGTAGAGGTGCAGGCGCAGGCGGAGCCCGCAGGTCGTGGTGGATAGCCGCAAGGAGCTCGCCGTGTACTAGGCTAAGCGCAAGCGCTTCAGGTGCACCCTCTCTCGTTAATGTACTTCATCCTCCTCGTTGGCATCGCGGGTTATTCATCCGCTTGCATCTCCAAGAGCACGGCCTTTATTACGTCCCCTCTCCGCCCACAGAGGAGAAGATGCCCGTCTGGAGTTCGGTGAAATGTGTAAACTCTAGATGGTGTGTGAGATAGCAAACTGATACTAACATCGCGGGTTATCCAGTCCTGCAGGTGATTCTGTTTGTTTGGGAATGTTTGACGCATCCATCTTAGAGCACTTGTGATGTTAACAACTATAGCGATCTGTCTAGCCGCCTTTTGACCGCTTTAAATCAACAATCTGGTTTCTATCTTAGTATCTGCTTGATGTGCATGCTGTTTAAATTTGGAGTTGGAGTTTGGGATGATTAATCCATTTTCTTCTAAAGGGACCAGCTTATAGTCTCTATAGACCCATCAGGCAACAGCTAGTAGTAGACTAGTAGCTTTTGCTTCTCTTTCTTCTCTAATCCACCCTAGTGTTGTGATTTAGTTGATTTTTTTTGGTGTGATTTAGCATTAGCCAGGTGGTTTAAGAAATTTATTTCAAACCCAGCACACACTTGTACACATGAGCAGCACTTGGATTGACAAATTTATGAAGTACATATACTAAAATTCCCCTTTTCAGTAACACTAAGATGTTGATTGAGATCTTTTTTTAGTTACATTTGTGAAATATTGTCTTGTGGGTTGATATGATACCAGCATGGCAGCATCAAGATATCGCCAACAAGCGCGTTTGAGAAAAGATATTGCCATCAAATTTTTAGAACCAGTGAATTACAGTACAGGTAATGATCAGTTCTTATTGTGATTATATTACATATTACTGTGTCAGATTGGCCTTTTCTTGTTCTCTTGGCCTTTTGTGGTTTATACAGATTTTTTCTTGATCAACAAAACTAGGATTCATAGAGAGTTTCAGATAATGCTGCATTCCTAATTGGGGTATTTGTTTCCACGAGACAACAGTATAATGGTATTTCCTGAAGGAAAGAGTGTTGCATCTTCCATGGTATATATATGATACATCCACATGGTAACATTTCTGCATATGTCACATGTTCAGGTAATCAATCAATAGTACTACAACATTCTTCACATTTTCCTCTCAATTCTGACAAGTGTTGCATTGTTTCCATTGTGATGCTTATAAAAAAAAGTCAAGCTCCACGCTTGTAGAAACCAGTAGCGTCGTGACACTTATATTGTCTCTAGAAAATTTATGATGCCAACAAAGGTTGGATTTATTCTTGATACCTGAAGAATTATAAGTGATTCCATCCATATTTCTGATGCCAGATGCTCAAACATGAGAACTTACAATTTGATCTTAGCGAGTAATGTCTTTCAACCCTGTGCTGGCTCTTTTTTTCCCCTTGAGTCTTCTGTACCATCTCAGTGGTGGTCTAACTTTTGACTGGCCCAAGCTTAAGTTTTAGATAGCCCAATCTGAACATATGCTGAAATGCATGTAGCCTATGGGGCCTCTGTTGTGTGTTAGAGCTATTCCAGGATATACTTGCTTGAAGTATGAAGTATTTGCTCATTTTGCCTCTACTTCTATTACCATGCAAATTTCTGTGGTAAGGCACGCTGGGTCTCCATACAATTTTTTCTACAAAGCAGATCCATCGACCTATTCAAGTTTCCTGGTTTGCTGCTGTTTTATGCAGGCTATCTGACAATGAAGATCAGTAAACTCCTAAGTAAAAAAATACAGTCCAAGAGATATGGACATGGAAATGAAGGAAGTTACAAGTACAGAACACGCAGAACACATGCCATTTTGCAGCGATAGGCAAATAACCCACAACAGGTCACAGTAACACACACACGTGCGCACACAAACACACACACACATGTACACAGTGGATTTGGTGGCTGGAATGTCTTAATATTTTCTGGTTTTCTCTTCTACATACATAGGCAGCCATGAGCTACAATTTGGGCTGGGCATATTTCCTATTAAATGCGCTGACAATGACTACTGTTTATTGGCTATTACTCCTATTACTTGATTCTCAAATTTAACTAGTAAAGACTATTAACCTAGACACTACATGCACATATACACACAGGATTATTCCTAACCTGCAGCTCCTGAATCTTGAATTCTTGATTGCCTTTGAGTTTTTAAGTTACATCTTTGGTCTTTCTCTACATCTCAACTCTGCTGTTCATTTCACATTTGGCTGGCATTCAGTAAAGAGGCCGAACTGGAGGCACAGTTTCAAGATTCGGTTGAGCTGGTGTACTGCATGGCTTTTGCGTTTTGCACTTGTGCCACATGCAGGAACCTCTCAGATTATTTTTGGATGGACATCCTCTCGGATTTGAAGTCAAGATTTCTGCAGAAGGAACTCTGTTGCCACTTAATGTAAGTCCTCACAATTTCCATAAACCAATTATCTCTGACACTGCAGCGAAACATAGGTTCAGAACAAGAATCATGTCTCTTTATTTTCTTGTACTTATAACACCTTACTTGATCAGTTGCTGGATCACAAGGCTCTGAATAACACTTATCTAGTTAATATCTTTGCTCTACTAGTACCACCTACACTACACTGAACAGCACTAAACAGCAATCTGCTGGCTGGCTTCTACACACGGCGCCACACGGCTGACATAGTGGCACGACATCGCCATGGTGGTAAGGAAAGCCTGCTCTAGCTCGGCAGAGGCGCCTCTCCTGAGCAAACACATGGCGACTCCATGACCGCCGCGCCGCAGGGGAGCGTGATCCTGCCGCCGCTGCCTGTGAAGCCGAACTCTTCCTGTGACATTTGCAGAAGCTCCCGAAGACCGTGGTGCTAAGGCACGCCAGCGGGCACCTTGAACCGCGCCCGTCGGCCGTGTACACCGTGCAGTGGCCCTTGCTCGCCACAGAGCTGCAGCACTCATTGGCTTCCTTTGCTGCCGCCCCAAGGTGAGGCGCTTCCTCCCTTGTGCAGCCATCTTCTGCCACTTCTTCGCGAGATGAGCAATCCTCTTGGTGCTGATCATGGTTGTTTGTTGGCTTTTTTTCTTCTTCTTTCTGGATGGAAGCTGGAGAGCTGAGACTTCAGTTTGCTACTTTGCTCTGTTTTGATTTGCTTGTGAAGCTGCAAGTGATGATGTTCAGAGGCCACCTGACTCTGAATATATAGCTCACTCGACTGCTGGAGCGAAATGGTTGGGCAAGGGACAAGGCCATGAGCACGGTGAGTGCGATGTTGCAAGATGCGTCTGCGAGCACGATTTGGATGAGATTCTGATGGGGCGAGAGTGTCTAGCACATGCTGGTGCCGGTCGTGGTGCATTTTCGGTGCTTGGATTGGAGCCATGCCGAGCGGTGTTGTGGGAAGCGGCACGAGGACCCCATGTTTGTTGGGACTTCGTACCAACGTGCAGTGTGAGGGCCAGAATTGTTCAGCTGGCGGTTGTGCCATCAGATACATCAGCAGATAAGCTTGGGTTTATTTCAGAACAGGGTGATGAGGATTCCTTGTTTGCTTTCAGACTGATAACAAGGCACTGCCCCCAGCAAGATGGAGGACAGGGAAGCATGGACCGAGTGTTTCAATCAGATGGCAATGGCATGCTTCAAGAATAATAGTAGTATAGAAGAACTGGAATGCAGAGAACTTCAAGAAGCTGCTGCGAAGTAGAGGTCACTTGATGTGCAAGTGATCCAGCTGCAGACCGCAAACTGAAGAGGCGATAAAGCTGTCGAGCAAGTTGTCTGGGCCACTGGACAGGCTTAATCTGGTCGCTCAGAGACAATGTGCTGTGGGCGCAAAAACTGTCAGATATCTTGAGATAGAACATATAACAATTGGTACTGACAGTTTGGACCCAATTTCCATGTGGTCTTCATGGCCCATGAGGCATTGCAGTATGGCAGCACATTGTGATATCGTAGCAACCCAGGCATTGCTACTGGTGGATCCAACAAGTGCCAACACAGATGGCCCCAGAGCAATCTAATCAAAACCACACACTATTTTCTCCTTGCAGCAATGCATGTTCAGAGCTCGTGGGCTTGTCTCTCGACGGCCTGAGTTGATAGATGCACTTGGACCGCATGCTCTGCTCGTTCTTCTCCGTTCGTTCTCACCTATAAGTGCATCAGCTTAGCAGCAACTCTTCATCTGCCCATCAGCAAGCTAAGCATTACACCTAGCTGAACAGCACCTGATACATAAGGTTCTCTGAACTTCAGTCAGGAAAGGAGAGCCGACAACCATGATCAGTGCCAAGAGACTTGTGCAAATGGCAAGGAAGTGGCAAAGGATAGCCTCCCTTGCGAGGAAGAGGGTCATGCCGATCCTGGCGAAAGAAAGCGAAGGATCGTGTAGCACGCCGACGTCGGTGGCTGGCAAAGGACACTGCGTTGTGTACTCGGCTGATGGGCTGCGGTTCGAGGTCCCGCTGGCACCTTGGCACAGTGGTCTTCAGCGAGCTCCTAATGCTGTCGCGAGAAGAGTTTGGGTTCGAGAGCGATGACGGCAAGATCACGCTGCCCTGTGATGCTGCTGTGATGGAGTACGTGATGTGTTTGCTTAGAAGAGATGCCTCTGAAGAGGTTGTGAGAGCCTTCTTGAGCTCCATGGCCTGGCCATGTCACACTGTCAGCGGCGTGGCACCATGGAACCAACGGCCAGCTGTTTGTGTATGACTTAATAGCTCTGATGATGTATATAAATTTTTGAATATGAAGTGATGGTCACCTTTATTTCTTTTAACTACCATACACGGGTCGTATAATAAAATGGGTGATTGCTCATGTCACGGTGAAAGCATCTAATTAGCTTTTGCACTGGCATACATGATCTAAAGCACCATGGTGATGATGCAATGCTATCTTCTAGCATATATGTAGATTTGTATTTGGCAATTCGTGCAAAAAATCGTAGGTTTGATGTGCTGTAAGAATCTATTTTAGGTGATATTCGTAGTGAAATATATGCATTGAAGGTCAAAAATATACGCCATGAGATATTGTATGGGAACAAAGAAAGTTACGAGTAAACGGCATGCTGAGCACATGCCATTTTACAGCTCCTGAATCCTGATAGCCAGTTTGTAAGTTCCGTCTTTGGTCTTTCTCCACATCTCAACTCTGCTGTTCGCTTTCAGATTTCGCTGGGATTCCGTAAAGAGGGCTGGACTGGAGGCACGATTTCAACAATTCGGTTGAGCTGGTGTCGGAATGGCGGTTGTGCTTGTGCATGGCTTTTGCGTTTTGCACTTGTGCCACATGCAGGAACCTCTCAGATTATTTTTGGATGGACATCCTCTCGGATTTGAAGTCAAGATTTCTGCAGAAGGAACTCTGTTGCCACTTAATGTAAGTCCTCACAATTTCCATAAACCAATTATCTCTGACACTGCAGCGAAACATAGGTTCAGAACAAGAATCATGTCTCTTTATTTTCTTGTACTTATAACACCTTACTTGATCAGTTGCTGGATCACAAGGCTCTGAATAACACTTATCTAGTTAATATCTTTGCTCTACTAGTACCACCTACACTACACTGAACAGCACTAAACAGCAATCTGCTGGCTGGCTTCTACACACGGCGCCACACGGCTGACATAGTGGCACGACATCGCCATGGTGGTAAGGAAAGCCTGCTCTAGCTCGGCAGAGGCGCCTCTCCTGAGCAAACACATGGCGTACTCCATGACCCGCCGCGTCGCAGGGGAGCGTGATCCTGCCGTCGCTGCCTGTGAAGCCGAACTCTTCCTGTGACATTTGCAGAAGCTCCCCGAAGACCGTGGTGCTAAGGCACGCCAGCGGCACCTTGAACCGCGCCCCGTCGGCCGTGTACACCGTGCAGTGGCCCTTGCTCGCCACGGAGCTGCAGCACTCGTCGGCTTCCTTTGCTGCCGCCCCCAAGGTGAGGCGCTTCCTCCCTTGTGCAGCCATCCTCTGCCACTTCTTGGCCAGATGAGCAATCCTCTTGGCGCTGATCATGGTTGTTTGTTGGCTTTTTTCTTCTTCTTTCTGGATGGAAGCTGGAGAGCTGAGACTTCAGTTTGCTACTTTGCTCTGTTTTGATTTGCTTGTGAAGCTGCAAGTGATGATGTTCAGAGGCCACCTGACTCTGAATATATAGCTCACTCGACTGCTGGAGCGAAATGGTTGGGCAAGGGACAAGGCCATGAGCACGGTGAGTGCGATGTTGCAAGATGCGTCTGCGAGCACGATTTGGATGAGATTCTGATGGGGCCTGAGTGTCTAGCACATGCTGGTGCCGGTCGTGGTGCATTTTCGGTGCTTGGATTGGAGCCATGCCGAGCGGTGTTGCGGGGAAGCGGCACGAGGACCCCATGTTTGTTGGGACTTCGTACCAACGTGCAGTGTGAGGGCCAGAATTGTTCAGCTGGCGGTTGTGCCATCAGATACATCAGCAGATAAGCTTGGGTTTATTTCAGAACAGGGTGATGAGGATTCCTTGTTTGCTTTCAGACTGATAACAAGGCACTGCCCCCAGCAAGATGGAGGACAGGGAAGCATGGACCGAGTGTTTCAATCAGATGGCAATGGCATGCTTCAAGAATAATAGTAGTATAGAAGAACTGGAATGCAGAGAACTTCAAGAAGCTGCTGCGAAGTAGAGGTCACTTGATGTGCAAGTGATCCAGCTGCAGACCGCAAACTGAAGAGGCGATAAAGCTGTCGAGCAAGTTGTCTGGGCCACTGGACAGGCTTAATCTGGTCGCTCAGAGACAATGTGCTGTGGGCGCAAAACTGTCAGATATCTTGAGATAGAACATATAACAATTGGTACTGACAGTTTGGACCCAATTTCCATGTGGTCTTCATGGCCCATGAGGCATTGCAGTATGGCAGCACATTGTGATATCGTAGCAACCCAGGCATTGCTACTGGTGGATCCAACAAGTGCCAACACAGATGGCCCCAGAGCAATCTAATCAAACCACACACTATTTTCTCCTTGCAGCAATGCATGTTCAGAGCTCGTGGGCTTGTCTCTCGACGGCCTGAGTTGATAGATGCACTTGGACCGCATGCTCTGCTCGTTCTTCTCCGTTCGTTCTCACCTATAAGTGCATCAGCTTAGCAGCAACTCTTCATCTGCCCATCAGCAAGCTAAGCATTACACCTAGCTGAACAGCACCTGATACATAAGGTTCTCTGAACTTCAGTCAGGAAAGGAGAGCCGACAACCATGATCAGTGCCAAGAGACTTGTGCAAATGGCAAGGAAGTGGCAAAGGATAGCCTCCCTTGCGAGGAAGAGGGTCATGCCGATCCTGGCGAAAGAAAGCGAAGGATCGTGTAGCACGCCGACGTCGGTGGCTGGCAAAGGACACTGCGTTGTGTACTCGGCTGATGGGCTGCGGTTCGAGGTCCCGCTGGCGTACCTTGGCACAGTGGTCTTCAGCGAGCTCCTAATGCTGTCGCGAGAAGAGTTTGGGTTCGAGAGCGATGACGGCAAGATCACGCTGCCCTGTGATGCTGCTGTGATGGAGTACGTGATGTGTTTGCTTAGAAGAGATGCCTCTGAAGAGGTTGTGAGAGCCTTCTTGAGCTCCATGGCCTGGCCATGTCACACTGTCAGCGGCGTGGCACCATGGAACCAACGGCCAGCTGTTTGTGTATGACTTAATAGCTCTGATGATGTATATAAATTTTGAATATGAAGTGATGGTCACCTTTATTTCTTTTAACTACCATACACGGGTCGTATAATAAAATGGGTGATTGCTCATGTCACGGTGAAAGCATCTAATTAGCTTTTGCACTGGCATACATGATCTAAAGCACCATGGTGATGCGCAATGCTATCTTCTAGCATATATGTAGATTTGTATTTGGCAATTCGTGCAAAAAATCGTAGGTTTGATGTGCTGTAAGAATCTATTTTAGGTGATATTCGTAGTGAAATATATGCATTGAAGGTCAAAATATACGCCATGAGATATTGTATGGGAACAAAGAAAGTTACGAGTAAACGGCATGCTGAGCACATGCCATTTTACAGCTCCTGAATCCTGATAGCCAGTTTGTAAGTTCCGTCTTTGGTCTTTCTCCACATCTCAACTCTGCTGTTCGCTTTCAGATTTCGCTGGGATTCCGTAAAGAGGGCTGGACTGGAGGCACGATTTCAACAATTCGGTTGAGCTGGTGTCCGGAATGGCGGTTGTGCTTGTGCATGGCTTTTGCGTTTTGCACTTGTGCCACATGCAGGAACCTCTCAGATTATTTTTGGATGGACATCCTCTCGGATTTGAAGTCAAGATTTCTGCAGAAGGAACTCTGTTGCCACTTAATGTAAGTCCTCACAATTTCCATAAACCAATTATCTCTGACACTGCAGCGAAACATAGGTTCAGAACAAGAATCATGTCTCTTTATTTTCTTGTACTTATAACACCTTACTTGATCAGTTGCTGGATCACAAGGCTCTGAATAACACTTATCTAGTTAATATCTTTGCTCTACTAGTACCACCTACACTACACTGAACAGCACTAAACAGCAATCTGCTGGCTGGCTTCTACACACGGCGCCACACGGCTGACATAGTGGCACGACATCGCCATGGTGGTAAGGAAAGCCTGCTCTAGCTCGGCAGAGGCGCCTCTCCTGAGCAAACACATGGCGTACTCCATGACCGCCGCGTCGCAGGGGAGCGTGATCCTGCCGTCGCTGCCTGTGAAGCCGAACTCTTCCTGTGACATTTGCAGAAGCTCCCCGAAGACCGTGGTGCTAAGGCACGCCAGCGGCACCTTGAACCGCGCCCCGTCGGCCGTGTACACCGTGCAGTGGCCCTTGCTCGCCACGGAGCTGCAGCACTCGTCGGCTTCCTTTGCTGCCGCCCCCAAGGTGAGGCGCTTCCTCCCTTGTGCAGCCATCCTCTGCCACTTCTTGGCCAGATGAGCAATCCTCTTGGCGCTGATCATGGTTGTTTGTTGGCTTTTTTTCTTCTTCTTTCTGGATGGAAGCTGGAGAGCTGAGACTTCAGTTTGCTACTTTGCTCTGTTTTGATTTGCTTGTGAAGCTGCAAGTGATGATGTTCAGAGGCCACCTGACTCTGAATATATAGCTCACTCGACTGCTGGAGCGAAATGGTTGGGCAAGGGACAAGGCCATGAGCACGGTGAGTGCGATGTTGCAAGATGCGTCTGCGAGCACGATTTGGATGAGATTCTGATGGGGCCGAGTGTCTAGCACATGCTGGTGCCGGTCGTGGTGCATTTTCGGTGCTTGGATTGGAGCCATGCCGAGCGGTGTTGCGGGGAAGCGGCACGAGGACCCCATGTTTGTTGGGACTTCGTACCAACGTGCAGTGTGAGGGCCAGAATTGTTCAGCTGGCGGTTGTGCCATCAGATACATCAGCAGATAAGCTTGGGTTTATTTCAGAACAGGGTGATGAGGATTCCTTGTTTGCTTTCAGACTGATAACAAGGCACTGCCCCCAGCAAGATGGAGGACAGGGAAGCATGGACCGAGTGTTTCAATCAGATGGCAATGGCATGCTTCAAGAATAATAGTAGTATAGAAGAACTGGAATGCAGAGAACTTCAAGAAGCTGCTGCGAAGTAGAGGTCACTTGATGTGCAAGTGATCCAGCTGCAGACCGCAAACTGAAGAGGCGATAAAGCTGTCGAGCAAGTTGTCTGGGCCACTGGACAGGCTTAATCTGGTCGCTCAGAGACAATGTGCTGTGGGCGCAAAAACTGTCAGATATCTTGAGATAGAACATATAACAATTGGTACTGACAGTTTGGACCCAATTTCCATGTGGTCTTCATGGCCCATGAGGCATTGCAGTATGGCAGCACATTGTGATATCGTAGCAACCCAGGCATTGCTACTGGTGGATCCAACAAGTGCCAACACAGATGGCCCCAGAGCAATCTAATCAAAACCACACACTATTTTCTCCTTGCAGCAATGCATGTTCAGAGCTCGTGGGCTTGTCTCTCGACGGCCTGAGTTGATAGATGCACTTGGACCGCATGCTCTGCTCGTTCTTCTCCGTTCGTTCTCACCTATAAGTGCATCAGCTTAGCAGCAACTCTTCATCTGCCCATCAGCAAGCTAAGCATTACACCTAGCTGAACAGCACCTGATACATAAGGTTCTCTGAACTTCAGTCAGGAAAGGAGAGCCGACAACCATGATCAGTGCCAAGAGACTTGTGCAAATGGCAAGGAAGTGGCAAAGGATAGCCTCCCTTGCGAGGAAGAGGGTCATGCCGATCCTGGCGAAAGAAAGCGAAGGATCGTGTAGCACGCCGACGTCGGTGGCTGGCAAAGGACACTGCGTTGTGTACTCGGCTGATGGGCTGCGGTTCGAGGTCCCGCTGGCGTACCTTGGCACAGTGGTCTTCAGCGAGCTCCTAATGCTGTCGCGAGAAGAGTTTGGGTTCGAGAGCGATGACGGCAAGATCACGCTGCCCTGTGATGCTGCTGTGATGGAGTACGTGATGTGTTTGCTTAGAAGAGATGCCTCTGAAGAGGTTGTGAGAGCCTTCTTGAGCTCCATGGCCTGGCCATGTCACACTGTCAGCGGCGTGGCACCATGGAACCAACGGCCAGCTGTTTGTGTATGACTTAATAGCTCTGATGATGTATATAAATTTTTGAATATGAAGTGATGGTCACCTTTATTTCTTTTAACTACCATACACGGGTCGTATAATAAAATGGGTGATTGCTCATGTCACGGTGAAAGCATCTAATTAGCTTTTGCACTGGCATACATGATCTAAAGCACCATGGTGATGCGCAATGCTATCTTCTAGCATATATGTAGATTTGTATTTGGCAATTCGTGCAAAAAATCGTAGGTTTGATGTGCTGTAAGAATCTATTTTAGGTGATATTCGTAGTGAAATATATGCATTGAAGGTCAAAATATACGCCATGAGATATTGTATGGGAACAAAGAAAGTTACGAGTAAACGGCATGCTGAGCACATGCCATTTTACAGCTCCTGAATCCTGATAGCCAGTTTGTAAGTTCCGTCTTTGGTCTTTCTCCACATCTCAACTCTGCTGTTCGCTTTCAGATTTCGCTGGGATTCCGTAAAGAGGGCTGGACTGGAGGCACGATTTCAACAATTCGGTTGAGCTGGTGTCCGGAATGGCGGTTGTGCTTGTGCATGGCTTTTGCGTTTTGCACTTGTGCCACATGCAGGAACCTCTCAGATTATTTTTGGATGGACATCCTCTCGGATTTGAAGTCAAGATTTCTGCAGAAGGAACTCTGTTGCCACTTAATGTAAGTCCTCACAATTTCCATAAACCAATTATCTCTGACACTGCAGCGAAACATAGGTTCAGAACAAGAATCATGTCTCTTTATTTTCTTGTACTTATAACACCTTACTTGATCAGTTGCTGGATCACAAGGCTCTGAATAACACTTATCTAGTTAATATCTTTGCTCTACTAGTACCACCTACACTACACTGAACAGCACTAAACAGCAATCTGCTGGCTGGCTTCTACACACGGCGCCACACGGCTGACATAGTGGCACGACATCGCCATGGTGGTAAGGAAAGCCTGCTCTAGCTCGGCAGAGGCGCCTCTCCTGAGCAAACACATGGCGTACTCCATGACCGCCGCGTCGCAGGGGAGCGTGATCCTGCCGTCGCTGCCTGTGAAGCCGAACTCTTCCTGTGACATTTGCAGAAGCTCCCCGAAGACCGTGGTGCTAAGGCACGCCAGCGGCACCTTGAACCGCGCCCCGTCGGCCGTGTACACCGTGCAGTGGCCCTTGCTCGCCACGGAGCTGCAGCACTCGTCGGCTTCCTTTGCTGCCGCCCCCAAGGTGAGGCGCTTCCTCCCTTGTGCAGCCATCCTCTGCCACTTCTTGGCCAGATGAGCAATCCTCTTGGCGCTGATCATGGTTGTTTGTTGGCTTTTTTCTTCTTCTTTCTGGATGGAAGCTGGAGAGCTGAGACTTCAGTTTGCTACTTTGCTCTGTTTTGATTTGCTTGTGAAGCTGCAAGTGATGATGTTCAGAGGCCACCTGACTCTGAATATATAGCTCACTCGACTGCTGGAGCGAAATGGTTGGGCAAGGGACAAGGCCATGAGCACGGTGAGTGCGATGTTGCAAGATGCGTCTGCGAGCACGATTTGGATGAGATTCTGATGGGGCCGAGTGTCTAGCACATGCTGGTGCCGGTCGTGGTGCATTTTCGGTGCTTGGATTGGAGCCATGCCGAGCGGTGTTGCGGGGAAGCGGCACGAGGACCCCATGTTTGTTGGGACTTCGTACCAACGTGCAGTGTGAGGGCCAGAATTGTTCAGCTGGCGGTTGTGCCATCAGATACATCAGCAGATAAGCTTGGGTTTATTTCAGAACAGGGTGATGAGGATTCCTTGTTTGCTTTCAGACTGATAACAAGGCACTGCCCCCAGCAAGATGGAGGACAGGGAAGCATGGACCGAGTGTTTCAATCAGATGGCAATGGCATGCTTCAAGAATAATAGTAGTATAGAAGAACTGGAATGCAGAGAACTTCAAGAAGCTGCTGCGAAGTAGAGGTCACTTGATGTGCAAGTGATCCAGCTGCAGACCGCAAACTGAAGAGGCGATAAAGCTGTCGAGCAAGTTGTCTGGGCCACTGGACAGGCTTAATCTGGTCGCTCAGAGACAATGTGCTGTGGGCGCAAAACTGTCAGATATCTTGAGATAGAACATATAACAATTGGTACTGACAGTTTGGACCCAATTTCCATGTGGTCTTCATGGCCCATGAGGCATTGCAGTATGGCAGCACATTGTGATATCGTAGCAACCCAGGCATTGCTACTGGTGGATCCAACAAGTGCCAACACAGATGGCCCCAGAGCAATCTAATCAAAACCACACACTATTTTCTCCTTGCAGCAATGCATGTTCAGAGCTCGTGGGCTTGTCTCTCGACGGCCTGAGTTGATAGATGCACTTGGACCGCATGCTCTGCTCGTTCTTCTCCGTTCGTTCTCACCTATAAGTGCATCAGCTTAGCAGCAACTCTTCATCTGCCCATCAGCAAGCTAAGCATTACACCTAGCTGAACAGCACCTGATACATAAGGTTCTCTGAACTTCAGTCAGGAAAGGAGAGCCGACAACCATGATCAGTGCCAAGAGACTTGTGCAAATGGCAAGGAAGTGGCAAAGGATAGCCTCCCTTGCGAGGAAGAGGGTCATGCCGATCCTGGCGAAAGAAAGCGAAGGATCGTGTAGCACGCCGACGTCGGTGGCTGGCAAAGGACACTGCGTTGTGTACTCGGCTGATGGGCTGCGGTTCGAGGTCCCGCTGGCGTACCTTGGCACAGTGGTCTTCAGCGAGCTCCTAATGCTGTCGCGAGAAGAGTTTGGGTTCGAGAGCGATGACGGCAAGATCACGCTGCCCTGTGATGCTGCTGTGATGGAGTACGTGATGTGTTTGCTTAGAAGAGATGCCTCTGAAGAGGTTGTGAGAGCCTTCTTGAGCTCCATGGCCTGGCCATGTCACACTGTCAGCGGCGTGGCACCATGGAACCAACGGCCAGCTGTTTGTGTATGACTTAATAGCTCTGATGATGTATATAAATTTTTGAATATGAAGTGATGGTCACCTTTATTTCTTTTAACTACCATACACGGGTCGTATAATAAAATGGGTGATTGCTCATGTCACGGTGAAAGCATCTAATTAGCTTTTGCACTGGCATACATGATCTAAAAAGCACCATGGTGATGCGCAATGCTATCTTCTAGCATATATGTAGATTTGTATTTGGCAATTCGTGCAAAAAATCGTAGGTTTGATGTGCTGTAAGAATCTATTTTAGGTGATATTCGTAGTGAAATATATGCATTGAAGGTCAAAATATACGCCATGAGATATTGTATGGGAACAAAGAAAGTTACGAGTAAACGGCATGCTGAGCACATGCCATTTTACAGCTCCTGAATCCTGATAGCCAGTTTGTAAGTTCCGTCTTTGGTCTTTCTCCACATCTCAACTCTGCTGTTCGCTTTCAGATTTCGCTGGGATTCCGTAAAGAGGGCTGGACTGGAGGCACGATTTCAACAATTCGGTTGAGCTGGTGTCCGGAATGGCGGTTGTGCTTGTGCATGGCTTTTGCGTTTTGCACTTGTGCCACATGCAGGAACCTCTCAGATTATTTTTGGATGGACATCCTCTCGGATTTGAAGTCAAGATTTCTGCAGAAGGAACTCTGTTGCCACTTAATGTAAGTCCTCACAATTTCCATAAACCAATTATCTCTGACACTGCAGCGAAACATAGGTTCAGAACAAGAATCATGTCTCTTTATTTTCTTGTACTTATAACACCTTACTTGATCAGTTGCTGGATCACAAGGCTCTGAATAACACTTATCTAGTTAATATCTTTGCTCTACTAGTACCACCTACACTACACTGAACAGCACTAAACAGCAATCTGCTGGCTGGCTTCTACACACGGCGCCACACGGCTGACATAGTGGCACGACATCGCCATGGTGGTAAGGAAAGCCTGCTCTAGCTCGGCAGAGGCGCCTCTCCTGAGCAAACACATGGCGTACTCCATGACCGCCGCGTCGCAGGGGAGCGTGATCCTGCCGTCGCTGCCTGTGAAGCCGAACTCTTCCTGTGACATTTGCAGAAGCTCCCCGAAGACCGTGGTGCTAAGGCACGCCAGCGGCACCTTGAACCGCGCCCCGTCGGCCGTGTACACCGTGCAGTGGCCCTTGCTCGCCACGGAGCTGCAGCACTCGTCGGCTTCCTTTGCTGCCGCCCCCAAGGTGAGGCGCTTCCTCCCTTGTGCAGCCATCCTCTGCCACTTCTTGGCCAGATGAGCAATCCTCTTGGCGCTGATCATGGTTGTTTGTTGGCTTTTTTCTTCTTCTTTCTGGATGGAAGCTGGAGAGCTGAGACTTCAGTTTGCTACTTTGCTCTGTTTTGATTTGCTTGTGAAGCTGCAAGTGATGATGTTCAGAGGCCACCTGACTCTGAATATATAGCTCACTCGACTGCTGGAGCGAAATGGTTGGGCAAGGGACAAGGCCATGAGCACGGTGAGTGCGATGTTGCAAGATGCGTCTGCGAGCACGATTTGGATGAGATTCTGATGGGGCCGAGTGTCTAGCACATGCTGGTGCCGGTCGTGGTGCATTTTCGGTGCTTGGATTGGAGCCATGCCGAGCGGTGTTGCGGGGAAGCGGCACGAGGACCCCATGTTTGTTGGGACTTCGTACCAACGTGCAGTGTGAGGGCCAGAATTGTTCAGCTGGCGGTTGTGCCATCAGATACATCAGCAGATAAGCTTGGGTTTATTTCAGAACAGGGTGATGAGGATTCCTTGTTTGCTTTCAGACTGATAACAAGGCACTGCCCCCAGCAAGATGGAGGACAGGGAAGCATGGACCGAGTGTTTCAATCAGATGGCAATGGCATGCTTCAAGAATAATAGTAGTATAGAAGAACTGGAATGCAGAGAACTTCAAGAAGCTGCTGCGAAGTAGAGGTCACTTGATGTGCAAGTGATCCAGCTGCAGACCGCAAACTGAAGAGGCGATAAAGCTGTCGAGCAAGTTGTCTGGGCCACTGGACAGGCTTAATCTGGTCGCTCAGAGACAATGTGCTGTGGGCGCAAAACTGTCAGATATCTTGAGATAGAACATATAACAATTGGTACTGACAGTTTGGACCCAATTTCCATGTGGTCTTCATGGCCCATGAGGCATTGCAGTATGGCAGCACATTGTGATATCGTAGCAACCCAGGCATTGCTACTGGTGGATCCAACAAGTGCCAACACAGATGGCCCCAGAGCAATCTAATCAAAACCACACACTATTTTCTCCTTGCAGCAATGCATGTTCAGAGCTCGTGGGCTTGTCTCTCGACGGCCTGAGTTGATAGATGCACTTGGACCGCATGCTCTGCTCGTTCTTCTCCGTTCGTTCTCACCTATAAGTGCATCAGCTTAGCAGCAACTCTTCATCTGCCCATCAGCAAGCTAAGCATTACACCTAGCTGAACAGCACCTGATACATAAGGTTCTCTGAACTTCAGTCAGGAAAGGAGAGCCGACAACCATGATCAGTGCCAAGAGACTTGTGCAAATGGCAAGGAAGTGGCAAAGGATAGCCTCCCTTGCGAGGAAGAGGGTCATGCCGATCCTGGCGAAAGAAAGCGAAGGATCGTGTAGCACGCCGACGTCGGTGGCTGGCAAAGGACACTGCGTTGTGTACTCGGCTGATGGGCTGCGGTTCGAGGTCCCGCTGGCGTACCTTGGCACAGTGGTCTTCAGCGAGCTCCTAATGCTGTCGCGAGAAGAGTTTGGGTTCGAGAGCGATGACGGCAAGATCACGCTGCCCTGTGATGCTGCTGTGATGGAGTACGTGATGTGTTTGCTTAGAAGAGATGCCTCTGAAGAGGTTGTGAGAGCCTTCTTGAGCTCCATGGCCTGGCCATGTCACACTGTCAGCGGCGTGGCACCATGGAACCAACGGCCAGCTGTTTGTGTATGACTTAATAGCTCTGATGATGTATATAAATTTTTGAATATGAAGTGATGGTCACCTTTATTTCTTTTAACTACCATACACGGGTCGTATAATAAAATGGGTGATTGCTCATGTCACGGTGAAAGCATCTAATTAGCTTTTGCACTGGCATACATGATCTAAAGCACCATGGTGATGCGCAATGCTATCTTCTAGCATATATGTAGATTTGTATTTGGCAATTCGTGCAAAAAATCGTAGGTTTGATGTGCTGTAAGAATCTATTTTAGGTGATATTCGTAGTGAAATATATGCATTGAAGGTCAAAAATATACGCCATGAGATATTGTATGGGAACAAAGAAAGTTACGAGTAAACGGCATGCTGAGCACATGCCATTTTACAGCTCCTGAATCCTGATAGCCAGTTTGTAAGTTCCGTCTTTGGTCTTTCTCCACATCTCAACTCTGCTGTTCGCTTTCAGATTTCGCTGGGATTCCGTAAAGAGGGCTGGACTGGAGGCACGATTTCAACAATTCGGTTGAGCTGGTGTCCGGAATGGCGGTTGTGCTTGTGCATGGCTTTTGCGTTTTGCACTTGTGCCACATGCAGGAACCTCTCAGATTATTTTTGGATGGACATCCTCTCGGATTTGAAGTCAAGATTTCTGCAGAAGGAACTCTGTTGCCACTTAATGTAAGTCCTCACAATTTCCATAAACCAATTATCTCTGACACTGCAGCGAAACATAGGTTCAGAACAAGAATCATGTCTCTTTATTTTCTTGTACTTATAACACCTTACTTGATCAGTTGCTGGATCACAAGGCTCTGAATAACACTTATCTAGTTAATATCTTTGCTCTACTAGTACTATCTACACTACACTGAACAGCACTAAACAGCAATCTGCTGGCTGGCTTCTACACACGGCGCCACACGGCTGGCATAGTGGCACGACATCGCCAAGGTGCTAAGGAAAGCCTGCTCTAGCTCGGCAGAGGCGCCTCTCCTGAGCAAACACATGGCGTACTCCATGACCGCCGCGTCGCAGGGGAGCGTGATCCAGCCGTCGCCGCCCGTGAAGCCGAACTCTTCCTGTGACATTTGCAGAAGCTCCCCAGAAGACCGTGGTGCTAAGGCACACCAGCGGCACCTCGAACCGCGCGCCGTCGGCCGTGTACACCGTGCAGTGGCCCTTGCTCGCCACAGAGCTGCAGCACTCGTCAGCTTCCTTTGTTGCCGCCGCCAAGGTGAGGCGCTTCCTCCCTTGTGCTGCCATCCACTGCCACTTCTTGGCCAGATGAGCAATCCTCTTGGCGCTGATCATGGTTGGTGGTTGTTTTTTTTCCTTCTTTCTGGATGGAAGCTGGAGAGCTGAGACTTCAGTTTGCTACTTTGCTGTGTTTTAATTTGCTTGTGAAGCTGCAAGTGATGATGTTCAGAGGCCACCTGACTCTGAATATATAGCTCACTCGACTGCTGGAGCGAAATGGTTGGGCAAGGGACAAGGCCATGAGCACGGTGAGTGCGATGTTGCAAGATGCGTCTGCGAGCACGATTTGGATGAGATTCTGATGGGGCCGAGTGTCTAGCACATGCTGGTGCCGGTCGTGGTGCATTTTCGGTGCTTGGATTGGAGCCATGCCGAGCGGTGTTGCGGGGAAGCGGCACGAGGACCCCATGTTTGTTGGGACTTCGTACCAACGTGCAGTGTGAGGGCCAGAATTGTTCAGCTGGCGGTTGTGCCATCAGATACATCAGCAGATAAGCTTGGGTTTATTTCAGAACAGGGTGATGAGGATTCCTTGTTTGCTTTCAGACTGATAACAAGGCACTGCCCCCAGCAAGATGGAGGACAGGGAAGCATGGACCGAGTGTTTCAATCAGATGGCAATGGCATGCTTCAAGAATAATAGTAGTATAGAAGAACTGGAATGCAGAGAACTTCAAGAAGCTGCTGCGAAGTAGAGGTCACTTGATGTGCAAGTGATCCAGCTGCAGACCGCAAACTGAAGAGGCGATAAAGCTGTCGAGCAAGTTGTCTGGGCCACTGGACAGGCTTAATCTGGTCGCTCAGAGACAATGTGCTGTGGGCGCAAAACTGTCAGATATCTTGAGATAGAACATATAACAATTGGTACTGACAGTTTGGACCCAATTTCCATGTGGTCTTCATGGCCCATGAGGCATTGCAGTATGGCAGCACATTGTGATATCGTAGCAACCCAGGCATTGCTACTGGTGGATCCAACAAGTGCCAACACAGATGGCCCCAGAGCAATCTAATCAAAACCACACACTATTTTCTCCTTGCAGCAATGCATGTTCAGAGCTCGTGGGCTTGTCTCTCGACGGCCTGAGTTGATAGATGCACTTGGACCGCATGCTCTGCTCGTTCTTCTCCGTTCGTTCTCACCTATAAGTGCATCAGCTTAGCAGCAACTCTTCATCTGCCCATCAGCAAGCTAAGCATTACACCTAGCTGAACAGCACCTGATACATAAGGTTCTCTGAACTTCAGTCAGGAAAGGAGAGCCGACAACCATGATCAGTGCCAAGAGACTTGTGCAAATGGCAAGGAAGTGGCAAAGGATAGCCTCCCTTGCGAGGAAGAGGGTCATGCCGATCCTGGCGAAAGAAAGCGAAGGATCGTGTAGCACGCCGACGTCGGTGGCTGGCAAAGGACACTGCGTTGTGTACTCGGCTGATGGGCTGCGGTTCGAGGTCCCGCTGGCGTACCTTGGCACAGTGGTCTTCAGCGAGCTCCTAATGCTGTCGCGAGAAGAGTTTGGGTTCGAGAGCGATGACGGCAAGATCACGCTGCCCTGTGACGCAGGGGTTCGAGGTCCTGCTGGCGCACCTCGGCACTGTGGCCTTCTGTGAGCTCCTAATGCTGTCGCAAAAAGAGTTTGGGTTCACGAGCGACGATGGCAAGATCACGCTGCCCTGTGACGCAGCGGTGATGGAGTACATAATGTGTTTGCTTAGAAGAGATGCCTCTGAAGAGGTTGTGAGTGCGTTCTTGAGTTCCATGTTCAGGCCATGCCACACTGTCAGCGGCGTGGCACCATGGAACCAGCGGCTAGCTGTTTGTGTATGACTTAATATAGCTGTGATGATGTATATAATTCATTTGTTAAGTTTTTTCTAGAATCATAGGGAATGGTATGAAATGAAGTATATCACAAATCTCACCGATCTTTGCAATCGTGGTGACTAGATTCTTGGTTTTTTTCTATCTGAAGTTCTGAACTCGTCTTGTTTAATGAATAGTGGGGACTCGTTTGGTCCAAAAGAATGTAATTATACGTCGGATATAAGTTGAACCCTTTAAGATTTTAAGTAAATTTATTGTAAATAGTTTTAATAGGTATGATTCTAAATAGGTATGTTATTTATGAGAATATGTTCCATGATAAATTTAATGGTAATTATTTGATATAGTAAGTATTAGTATTTTTTAATATAATTTTGGTTAACTTTAGATGGTTTGACTTAGCATTATAAGTAGTTCATTCTTTTAAGGACCGAGAGAGTAGAAGGAAAAATCATAACCCCCAAAGTTTGCAAATAAGCAACACTAAAAACGATTTTTCTGCAGGGCGCAAAGGAACTCTGGAAGGCTCGGGCACCGCCTAAGTGCAAATTCTTCTTCTGGCTATTGTTACATGATCGCCTGTGGACAGCGGCAAGAAGAAAGCGTCGAGGGCTGCAGGACGAGGATGTCTGCGCTCTCTGTGATCAGGAACAGGAGACGGCACAGCACCTTACGGGTGAATATGTATTCGCCAGGGAGGTGTGGTACAGGGTGCTTGCTCCCATCGGCCATGAGCTTCTCACGCCGCAGCCATGGACTAGCTTCCTAGATTGGTGGCTGTCGCGCCGCATTCTGCTGGGGACGGCAAGTCGCAAAGGCTTCGACTCCCTCACTATCCTTGGATCGTGGTGCCTATGGAAGGAGCAAAACCGGAGGGTGTTCGATGGCGTCGGCCGGTCGGTTGTCGCGGTCGCGGACTCCGTAGTGGAAGAGGCGGTTCGGTGGTCTCAGGCCAGGAACGGCCACCTAGCTGCACTCTGGGCGGCCATTGATGGCGCCTGATCTTCGGCAGCCCCTTCGTTGCAACATTTGTTGTCATGTAATATTGCCTTAGCTTTACTACTTACCGTTTTCGCTTCCTGTTGCCTGGTTAACTCCGTTTGGCCGTAGTGTGCCACTCGCGTCCTAGGGCAACCGGAGTTTACCATTGCAACTCTTACTTCTACTTAATGATATACATGCCAATGCATGGTCGCGAAAAAAAGCCTCCATTTTTTTGGCAGATGAGGTTCTATCAAGAACCACCTTTAAAAATAAGTTTCTAGCCGGCCCGCCTCTAGAATTCTTTTTTGGAGGTGGCTGAAAGCGTCTTTTTTATGCGACGGCATAGGTTGTTTTCCACACTGCATGGCTAGTTGCCTGATATGGTCCTCAGCGCCAACACTTGATAAGTACGATGATAATATAAGATTACAAATGTTGTTATGTGACGAATGAGTCGACCATCTTACCCATTGGGTCAATAGGTACCGGCCCTATCGACCCATTTTAGTTTTTGAGGCCGGCCCTATGACCTATTGGCCCTAATTTTTTGGGTCGGGTCAACTATCCAATGTGTCGACCCGGCCCATTCCCATCTCTATGAAACAAAGAAAGTTAAGAGTATATGACATGCTGGGCACATGCCATTTGGCATCTCATGAATGATAGCCAGTTTTTATCTTCCATTTTTTGTCTTTATCCATATCTTTTGCGTTGTGCACTTCTGCCACATGAAGCAACCTCTCAGATTTTTATTTTGAACGAACAACCTCAAAGCTGATTTTAAGTCAGAGTTCTGCAGAAGAAACTCTGTTGCCATGTAATGTAAGTAGTCCAAACAATTTTCATAAGCCAATTATATCGAGGGACACATATGTAAGTGGTCTCTCTAACTTCTTGTACTTGTAACACCTTACTTGATCAGTTGCAGCCTTGCAGGATCAGAAGGCTCTGAATAATACTTATCTATTTAATATCGTTGCTCTACTACCTACACTACACTGAACAGCACTAAGCAGCAATCTGTTGGCTGGCTTCTACACATGGCGCCACACGGCTGGCATAGTGGCACGACATCGCCATGGTGGTAAGGAAAGCCTGCTCTAGCTCGGCAGAGGCGCCTCTCCTGAGCAAACACATGGCGTACTCCATGACCGCCACGTCGCAGGGGAGCGTGATCCTGCCATCGCCGCCCGTGAAGCCAAACTCTTCCTGTGACATTTGCAGGAGCTCCCCGAAGACTGCGGTGATAAGGCACGGCAGCGGCACCTCGAACCGCGCGCCGTCGGCCGTGTACACAGTGCAGTGGCCCTTGCTCGCCACGGAGCTGCAGCACTCGACGGCTTCCTTTGCTGCCGCAGCCCAGGTGAGGCGCTTCCTCCCTTGTGCAGCCATCCTCTGCCACTTCTTGGCCAGATGAGCAATCCTCTTGGCGCTCATCATGGTTGGTTGTTGGCTTGTTCCTTCTTCCTTCTATATGAAAGCTGGAGAGCTGTAACTTCAGTTTGCTGTGTTTTAGTTGGTTTGTGAAGCTGCAAGTGATGATGTTCAGAGGCCACCTGACCCTGAACATATAGCTCACAGGACTGCTGGAGTGCAATGGTTGGGCAAGGGACAAGGCCATGGGCACGGTGAGTGCGATGTTGCAAGACGCGTCTGCGGGCACGATTGTGGTGCGCCTGATGCCGGTCGTGGTGCGCTTTCGGTGCTTGGATTGGACATCACCCATTCTGGTGTTGTGGGGAAGCAGCACGAGGACCCCACGTTTGTTGGGGCCAACGTGAAGAGTGAGGGCCATAATTGTTCAGCTGTCAATTGTGTCGTCAGATACATCGGCATGGTCACAGCAAAATGAGGACAGGAAAGCATGGACTGAGTGCTTCAGTCAGATGGATGTGGCACACTGCAAGAATAATAATAGTACAGGAAAGCTGTAATGTGGAGAACTGCAAGAAGCAGCTGCGTAATAGAGCTCACATGATGTGCTAGTGATCCATCTGCAGACCGCAAATTGAAGAGGAGATAAGCTGTCTAGCAAGTTGTCTCGGAGACTGGGACGCTGGACAGGTTTAATCAGGTTGCTCAGAGACAAAGTGCCGTGGGCACGAAAACTTTCAGATATCTTGTGCCAGAATGTATAACAATTGGTACTGACAATTTGGACCCAATCTGCATGTGGTCTTCATGGCCTATGAGGCATTGCAGTATGGCAGCACATTGTGATATCCTAGGCTCCTAGCAACCCAGACATTGCTACTGGTGGATCCAACAAGTGCCAAACAGATGCCCCCAGAGCAATCTAATCAAAACCACACACTATTTTCTCCTTGCAGCAATGCAAGTTCAGAGCTCGTGGGCTTGTCTCTACTCTCTAGACAGCCCAAGTTGATAGATCACTTGGACAGTTGGACCGCATGCTCTTCTCTTTCTCATCAGTTCGTTCTCATCTATAAATGCATCAGCTTAGCAGCAACTCTTCATCAGTCTGTCAACAAGCTAAGCATAGCTGAACACCACCTGATATACACAGGCTCTCTGAATTTCAGTCGAAAGGAGAGCCGGCAACCATGATCAGTGCCAAGAAACTTGTGCAAATGGCAAGGAAATGGCAAAGGATCGCCGCCCTTACGAGGAAGAGGGTCATGCCGATCCTGGCAAAAGAAAGCGAAGGATCGTGCAGCACTTTGACGTCGGTGGCTGGCAAAGGACACTGTGTTGTGTACTCGGCTGACGGGTAACGGTTCGAGGTCCCGCTGGCGTACCTCGGCACGGTGGTCTTCTGCGAGCTCCTAATGCTGTCGCAAGAAGAGTTTGGGTTCGCGAGCGACGATGACAAGATCACGCTGCCCTGTGACGCAGCGGTGATGGAGTACGTAATGTGTTTGCTTAGGAGAGATGCCTCTGAAGAGGTTGTGAGAGCGTTGTTGAGCTCCATGGTCAGGCTATGCCACACTGTCAACGTCATGGCACCATGCAACCAGCAGGTAGCTGTTTGTGTATGACTTAATAGCTCTGATCATGTATATAGTTTTTTTTTGTTAAGGTTGTACTACAACCATAGGGAATTGTATGAAATGAAGAACGGACTATATCACAAATATTACCCATGTTTGCAATCGATTTTTGGTTTCTTTTCTATCTGAAGTTCTGAACTTTTTTTTTTGAACGCAAATCTGAAGTTCTGCTACCTCCTTGTTTAATGAATAGTAGGGACTCGTTCGGTCCAAAAGAATGTAATTATAGCTCCGATATAAGTTGAACAATTTAAGATTGTAAGCAAATTTATTTTAAATTGTATTATCAGGGAACGACGACTCCATTCGAGGAAAGTGCATGGTCGCCTGGCCCGCCGTTTGCCGGCCAACGGAACTGGGCGGCCTTGACATCCCTGACCTCAAGCTCACTGGGATCGCCCTTCAAACCAAATGGCTGTGCCTTCAGCAGACCGACGAAGAAAGGGCGTGGTCACAACTGCCGATCAAGACGAGGTAGCAGCCTTCTTCCGAGCGTCCACCTACACTGTGCTTGGCAATGGACAAAATACCAAATTCTAGACCGGGCGGTGGCTGCACGGCCAAGCCATCCAAGACTTGGCGCCGACCCTCATCGGCCTGGTCGTTTGCTGCCTAGTCCACCGGGTGACAGTGGCTAAAGCGCTACCGAACGGCAACTGGATCACTCAGATCACGGGTGGACTATGCGTCCCGGCGATTGAAGAGTAACTCACGATTTGGGACCTCATGAGCGACGTGCACCAGGACAGATTAGTCTGGCGATGGTCCGATGACGGGAACTACGTTATCACGCTCGGCATACAGGGCCCTGCACTACGCTTCACACCCCATCCCGGGTTGCAAGCGCATCTGGCGAACCCGGGCGCCGCTCAGGGTCAAGATCTTTCTATGGTTAGAGGTGAGGCGAGGACGGTGGACCGGAAGCGCAGATACAGGATTGACGCTGCAGACCACTGCTTCCTATGCGATCAAGAACTGGAGACAATCGACCACATCATCGCCTCATTCTCATTCTCAAGGCAGGTATGGCGGAACATCCTGCCAGCCCTCGGCGTCGACGCATCACATGTCGGAGGGCAGACAATGTTGGTCTGGTGGAGCTCATGGCGGGAGAGATGGAACGGGGTCAGAAGGCGAGGAGCAGATTCACTGTTCACGCTCGTTGCTCAGGAACTTTGGAAGGAGCGCAACAGAAGGTGCTTCCGCGGGGCAACCGCTTCCGTGCAGCAAATCATTTCCGTAATCAAGCAAGAGGCTGACCGGTGGATTGACGCAGGGAACTCACTCTAGGCTAGGTAGTTTAATTCATGAGTAGTCGCCTATGTTGGCCCACAGAATCACCAGTTCAGATGAGTGAACCATTCATCAGTTTTGTTGAGCACTCGCTAGTGTTGCTGAGCACCTACTAGCCGTGTCGACCATGAACAAGCATTGTCCGTCCCACACACTATGGCTAGAGCTAGAAGAAGAAGGAAGAATAGAGCATGCACACGCAGTACAAGACACTAGCGTTGGCCGAAGCCCTGTCTGGAAGATGACAAATCTGAACTCTCTTTACTGAGTTGCCGTGGTAGTCTATTTATATAACTCTATCCATCTAGTTCTAGTACAGCAGCCCTGCTGTAACAGTGACTAGATAACATATAGGGTTGACTCTGTGCCGGCCACTGCATGTGCCTACAGTGCTGCAGGTGAGCAGTTCGGCACTTGCACCTGCAACGACTACAGTATCACAGCAGGAAGCCTTTTCGACTCCGCCTTCCCCTTACTGTGTTCACACAAGGTAGCAGTAAATTATCTAACAATCTTCTTCTAATCCTACTGCTAACCCTTGTACTCCCTCCATGCCGATCATCTCCTTCAGCTCCGTGAGTCGAAGACGTTCGAGTGGCTTGGTGAGGACGTCCGCGAGTTGCCGACCAGTTTCAACGAACTCGATGACGATCTGCCCTCCATCGACACCGTCCCTGAGAAAGTGGAACTTTATGTCGATGTGTTTAATCCGATCGTGCAGAACCGGATTCTTCGCGAGGGTGATGGCGGGCTGGTTGTTCACCATCAATGCTGGTGGGTGAGCTTCCACGCCGGTCAGCTCGCCCAGCATCCGACGTAGCCACACAACTTGGCACGCTGCTGTGGCCGCCACTACGTACTCTGCCTCGCAGGTAGATAGCGCCACCACCTTCTGCTTCAGCGACAGCCATGAAATTGGGGCCGAACCGAGGAAGATGAGCACGCCAGAGGTGCTCCGTCGTCCGTCGATGTCCCCCACCATATCTGTATCGCTGAACACAGTGAGCTGCAGTCTACTCTCACTGGTCTTTGGGAAGATGATCCCATGATCTACCGTCCCTTTGACGTAGCGCAATAGCCGCTTCACCGCAGCCCAGTGATCCTCTCTGGGATCCTCCATGAAGCGACTAACGTAGCCCACGGCGAACGTAATGTCCGGCCTCGTGTAGACTAGGTAGCGCAGACCGTTAACGATGCTCCGGTAGAGTGTCGCATCCACCTTCGCCGCGGTGCTAGCCTTCGTCAGCTTCAGCCACTCCTCCATCGGAGTCACGCATGGTTTGCACTCAGCCATACCGCTCCTCTCCAACAGCTTGGACGCATACGCGCTCTAACCGAGCGTGAGTTCCTCCTTCCCCTATCTCACCTCGATGCTGAGGTAGTAGGAAAGTGCGCCGAGATCGCTCATTCGAAAACGAGCCGTCATCTCGCGCTTGAAGTTGTTGATGTCCTCCGTGAGCGCGCCGGTGATGATTAAGTCATCTACATACACGCCGACGATGAGCTCCTCCTCCCCCCGTCGCCGTGTGTAGAGCGCATGCTCGGTTGCGCACCTCTGAAACCCAAGCTCGCCCAGCGTGGCGTTAAACTTGGCGTTCCATGCTCGTGGGGCCTGCCACAGCCCGTAGAGCGCCTTGTGCCGTTGGAGCACCCTATGCTCCTCTCCCTTGACGGTGAAACCTGGAGGTTGCCTGACGAAGACCGTCTCCGTTAGCTCGCCGTTGAGGAAGGCTGATTTAACGTCCAAGTGATGGACGCGCCAGTCCTTTGCTGCTGCCAAAGCAAGTAGCAAACAGACTGACTCTATGCGCGCTACTGGCGCAAAGACCTCCTCGAAGTCATGCCCACGCGCTGAACAAAGCCTCGGGTAACGAGGCGCGCCCTATGTTTGACAATGACGCCGAGCTCGTCTCGCTTGACCTTGTACACCCACTTCAGGCTGATCGAACGGCATCCTGGAGGTGGATCGACGAGCTGCCAAGTCTCATTTTCCTCGATCGCCTTCATCTCCTTCAGCATCGCCCGTTGCCAGTTTCCATCGCGCTCGGCTAGCGCGAACGTGGGTGGTTCCTCTGCACTGACAAGCAGTAGCTCTGCGTCATTGAGCAGCCTACCCGCCAGACTTGAGAGACCTGTGCCGCCGACGATGTCGTCCAGCTTGCAGAATCGCACCTCCTCACCTTCGTGGTAGGCGTCCACGAACTCAGTGATGTCACCGGGAGGTGAGGTGAGCTCAATCGGCGTCGATAGAGTTCCCTGTTCCGTCGGAGTGCTCGGCACCCCAGGTGTAATGCTCGGCACTACTTCTGGACAGCTCGTCTCAACTCCTGTAGTGTTTAGCCACACTGTAGGAGTGCCCAGCCTCAGTCTTGGAGTGGTTGACACTTCTGTAAGATGTCTTGGCTCCGCCACGGGAGTGCTCGGCACCCGTCCTAGAGTGGTCGCCACCACTGCAGAACCTCCCGGCACCACTCCTGACGTGCTCGGCATGGCTCTAGAAGTGCTCGGCACTCCTCCCGGAGTGCTCGGCATCCCTCCCGAAGTGCTCGGCTCTACCGCCAGAGTGCTCGGCACCTCTTCCCCAGCGTCTCCACCACCGTGGATGACCAGGTGCTCGACGACGAAGGTGTTGGTGAAGCTGCCAGCTTCCCCTGTGCTCGAACTGCTCCAGTCCCAAGCCGCCTCCTCGTCGAACACGACGTCGCGTGAGACAAGCACCTTGTCTCCGCGTGGGTCATAGAGCCGGTACGCTTTGGTACCCTCCGCGTAGCCCAAGAACACCATCGGTGTGCTCCTGTCCTCCAGCTTGGTGAGGTTCGGCTTCATCTTCCTGACGTGGCCGATGCAACCGAATGTCCGGAGGAATGACACGCTCGGCTTGCGCCCATACCAAGCTTCCAACGACGTCTTGCCCGTTAGGGCTTTGGTTGGAGATTGGTTGAGGATGAACACCACCGTGGTCACTGTCTCACCCTAGAACCTTACCGGCATGCCTTTGGCCTTCATCATGGATTAGGCCATTCCGACCACCGTCTGGTTCCACCTCTCCACCACGCTATTCTGTTGTGGCGAGTACGGCGCGGTGTGGTGTTGCCCCACACCCTGATCCGCGCAGTACGCAGCGAACTCCACCAAAATGAATTCGCCGTCGCGATCAGTCCTCAGCACGTGGAGCTTCTTGCCGCTCTTGGCCTCCGCGCGCATCTTGAACTTCTTGATCGCTGCCGCCACTTCGTCCTTGCTCGTCAGGAGTTGCAGCCACATATAGCGACTGCAATCATCCACGAGCAGGAGGAAATACCGCCGACCAATGTTTGTAGCAGGCGTGATCGGCCGTAGAGGTCGCCGTGGACGAGCTCGAGAGCGTCCTTCACGCGAAACTTGGCCGCCTTTGGGAAAGGTAGCCTCCTCTGCTTCCTAGCCAGGCAGCTGTCACACAGCTCGCCTCTATGCTTGATGTGGGGTAGCCCTCGGACCATCTTCTCCAGCCGACCAAGCGCGTCAAAGCTGAGATGTTCGAACCGGGCATGCCACATCCACGGTTCCTCGGAGTGCCATGCCGCCAGGCACACCGGTTGCTCTACCTTCAGATTGAGCAGGTACAACCGGTTCAGGGACCTCTTCACCTTGGCAAGAAGTCGCTGCTCTCGGTCCCTGATCCTAAGGACTCCGTCCTTGATCAGTACCTCGCTACCGTACTCATCTAGCTGACCAATGTTGATGATGCTGGAACGCAGCTGCGGGATGTAATATACATCCGTTAGCGCGCGGTGCTCCCCGTTCTGGCACCTGAAGATAATGGTACCGCGCCCTTGGATAGCCACCCTTAAGCCGTCACCAAACTTCACCGTACCGTTAACATCGTCGTCGAGCTCGGAGAAGAATTCCTTGGAGCCCGTCATGTGGTTACTAGCACCAGAGTTTAGATACCACCGCTGCTCCTGGTCGGCGCCCACACATCCGAGGAGGACTTGGACGCGTGGTTCGTCTAGGTTGACGGTCTTCCTGGCCTTCCCAGGTCCTTCCACCATCATCGTCTCTTCCCTCTCCTCGGCCTCGACATCGTGCAGTGCACAGAACGTCGCCATCAGGATAGTGACCTCATCCTCATCATCGGCTTGCGCCAGGTGAGCCTGAGTCTTCTTCTCCTGCTTGCGATTTGGGCACTCCCGTGCCTAATGGCCCATCTTCCCGCATTGCCGGCAGGCGTTGGGGTCGACCTGCTTCTTCTCCGAAGAAGCCTTACCGCGGCGCTTGCCATTGCCACCGCGGGTGGAGGAGGCTGTCTTCCCGGAGTTCCTCCGAGCAGCCCACTCCTCTTCCGTCAGCAGGAGTTTCCCGCTGTCCTTCGTTGCTGTCGCCTGCTCCAGGCGCTCGTCCACCGCCCGTAGACGGCCTGTCACATCCTTAATGGTGAGGGTGGACAAGTCTAGCATCGTCTCTATGGAGAGAGTGATCTAGATGTACTTTGCCGGCACGGAGTGGAGGTACTTGGAGACCGCCTTCTCTTCGTCGATGGTAACATCGTGGCTCTTCAGCCTGCTGATGAGCGTCTGCAGGAAGAGGGAGAAGTCCTCCACCATTTCACCATCCTTGAACTTGAGGTTGGCGTACTCCTGCTTCAGAAGCTGAGCCGTTGCCTTCTTTGTGCGGTCGGAACCGACGCGCATCGCCGCAATAGCCTCCCACGCCTCCTTAGCCGAGCTCTTTGCCTCCAACGGCTCCCTGTACTCCGCCGGTACAGCAGCGAGGATAGCCTCCAACGCTGACATGTCATCTTCCTCATTGTCGGTGCCCTTGTCAACAACATTCCAGAGCCGTCGGGCTCTAAGCTTGACCTTCATGGTCACCGATCACTCTCCGTAGTTGGTGCGAGTCAGCGTCGGCCAACTGGTGCCGCTGACCTCCCGCACCATGCGAACAACGACCTCCGGTCGTGGCTGGGCAACCACAGCAGTGCCACTGCTGTTGCCCATCTCCGAACCGCCCGTCATCGCTAGCGGTTAGTCTGGCGACGGCGCTTGTACGGCTCCGATATCACTTGTTGGCCCACAGGATCACCGGCTAAGGTGAGTGAACCACTCACCAGTCTTGCCGAGCACCCGCTAGTGTTGCCAAGCACCCACTAGCCGTGCCGACCACGACAAGCGTTGTTCGTCCCACACACTATGGCTAGAGCTAGAAGAAGAAGGGAGATCAGAGCATGCACACACAGTATAAAACACCAGCGTTGGCCGAAGCCCTGTCTGGGAGATGACAAATCTGAACTCTCTTTACTGAGTTACCGTGTTAATCTATTTATACAACTCTATCCATCTAATCCCAAAGTCAAATTTGCCTCTGCCGCAATGGTGACTAGATAACATACATGGTCGACTCTGCGTCGGCATCGCGTGATGTGCCTCACAAAGGTCTGCAGGTGAGCGATTCGGCCGCACCTGCACTGCAGCGACGACTGAGATCATAGCAGGGGGCCTTTTCGGCACCGCCTTCTCTTTCTTTGTGTTCACACAAGGTAGCAGTAGATTATCTAACCGCCTAAGCCCAGCCTTTGCTGGGGTGGGCAGCACTGATTGCAAATCATCCCGCCCTAGTGCGCCACCTCCACGCGCGTCGTTGTAACTTACATTTTCTAGATCTTAATACAAAGATACGCAAGCCTTTTGCGTATTCGAGAAAAAAAATCAAGAATAATAATGATGCTGAAGAATTGCGCTGAAGAAATTTATTGGCCCGAAGTTAAGCTCTTATGTGCTCAGTGAACAAGAACACTGGTGTTAACTTGCTAATTCGCTACCTTCCTTGATCGTTTGCAGGATCAGAAGGATCTGAATAATACCTCTCTTTGTCCCAGTACTATCTACAGTGATGAACTATTACTACTTATACAGCTGCAGCTAACAGCAAGCTGCCACATACGGCGCCACGTGGTTTGCAGAGTGGCACGGCATTGCCATGGTGCTCAGGAATGCCTTCTCGAGCTCCGCAGAGGCACCCCTCCTCAGCAAGCACAAGGCGTACTCCATGACCATGGCATCACAGGGCAGTGTGATCCTGCCGTCGCTGCCCGTGAAGCCGAACTCCTCCTTGGACATCTGCAGGAGCTCCGCGAAGACTGTCGTCCTGAGGCACGCCAATGGCACCTCAAACCGTGCCCCGTCAGTCGTGTACACTGCACAGTGCCCCTTGCTCGCCACAGAAGTGCAGCACTTGTCTACTTCCTTTGCTGCCGTCCTCCAGGTAAGGCGCTTCCTCCCAAGAACTGCCATCCTCTGCCACTTCTTGGCCATCTGAGCGATCCTCTTGGTGCTGATCATATTCATGGTTAGTTCTCTTTCTTGGCTGGAAACTGGAGAAGTGGAGAGCTCTGAGTTGAGAACTTGAGATTGTGATGCTGTTCTGAGGCCACTTGACCTGAATATATAGCGCACTCGAACTCGACAAGGCCATGAGGACGGTGAGTGCGATGTTGCAAGACGCGTCTGCGAGTACGCGCGATGCCGATTTGGATGAGACTCTGATGGGGGCGAGTGTTTGGTGCGTGATCGACCCGGTGCCGGTGCTGACTGAATGCTCGTGGTGTGCTTGCTTTCGGTGCTTGGACTGCAAAGAATCCGTGCTGGCGTGCCATGCCGAGCGGTGTCGTTGGGAAGGGGCACGAGTACCCCATGTTTGTTGGGGCCAACGTGGAGCATGAGGGCCAGGTTTGTTCAGCTGTGCCGTCAGATACATCAGGCAGATGGGTTTAATAAAGTTTAAACAAACAGATGGCCCATGCGCCTCTTAGCAACTAGCATGTATGAAACAGGTCAGTATGGCAGCACGTCATGATATCATAGCACCAAAGACCAAACACAGGTGCAATTGTCTCCAGCAAGTGCCAAACAGATATATATGCCCCTAGAGAAATCTAATCAGCTTGCAACACTGCATGTTCTGAGCTCATGGCCTTGCATCTTGCCTGTTTGAGATGGTGATTGCACCTGTCTGCATCGTCTTCTCTTTGCCCTGACCAATAAATCCATCAGCTTAGCACCAATCCATCAATACTTCATCGGCCCATCAGCAAGCTAAGCACAACCACCTTATACAAACTGAAATTCTCTAAATATTCAGCCAAAAAAGCAGGAGAATTATTTAAGAAAAAGCAGGAGAAGCAACCATGATCAGTGCCAATAGACTTGTTCAGATGGCAAAGAAGTGGCAGAGAATGGCTGACGGCGACTCCGCGGAAAGAAGACGCCGATGGTTCGTGCGGTACATCGACGTCGGTGGCCATGAAGGGCTACTGCGTCGTGTACTCCGACTTGAGGCGGTTCGAGGTCCCGCTGGCGTACCTCGGCACAGCAGTGTTCATCGAGCTCCTGCACATGTCGCGGGAGGAGTTTGGGTTTGCTGGCGACGATGGCAGGATCACGTTGCCCTGTGACGCCGCGGTGATGGAGTACGTGATGTGTTTGCTTAGGCGAGACGCCTCTGAAGAGGTTGCGAGGGCGTTCTTGAGCTCCATCTCCATGGTCAGACCTTGCCACCACAGCGTCAGTGGCATGGTGCCATCGATGCGCCAATCAGCTATCTGTGTATAGCTATGATTAGCTCATGATGTATATATTATTAGATTCATTTAGCCGGATGTAATATTCTGGAATAACAGGAAATCGCACAAAAAGGTTCTTCATTTTATATCCTTTCTGAAGTCTGAACACGCCTCGTTGCATGAATTTGTAAACGTTTCTCGTTGCTTGAATGAAATGGTAGAAAGTACTAGAAAGAAGAGGAAGCCATGGCCTGAAAGTTCGCGGACGCGCGAGATGCGGTTGAAGGACGCAACGGCAGCGGCTGACGGGCTCCCGGGACGGTATGAGCCGACGTCGGCGGCGGCGGAAGGAGAGGGCGTCAGATTATCTTGGAAGTAATTTGGATCCCGGGACGGTTGAAAGACTTGTAAGTTTTGGGCCCTTAAAAATTTGGATTCTTGAAGTTGCGGCCCACATCGAGAAAGGCAAAGCAGTTTTGGGCTTTTGGTCTTGGGTCTTTCCCGGTGGGACCCACCTACCGGATTGTATTACCGTTTGGGCCCCTCTGTTAGGTCATCCTTCACTGCCGGCGGAACGCCGCGGAAGCCTGGCCAGCGCCGTTGAGTCCGCTTTCCGGTGGCTGTGGCGTCTGTCGGTTTGGGATGGCAGCGTGGCGGCCGCCCACGAGTGCGCCGCTCGGCCGGCAGGCAGCTCGTCGGCTCCGGTGAGAACACCAAACCGAATAGGTGCCCCATTGTATTCGTATAGGAGGCAGAAAATCAGCCAAATTTGCTCAGATTAGTTCATATATAAGTGATTTGGAGATAAATTGGTTGAGCTTGCTCAAAACAATCATTTCTGAAGAATTATTTGGGATCACACTATTTGTTTCCTTTTTGAGAGAATGAAACATTGACGTGATGTTTTAGCTGAAAGCCAGCATCAATGTCTCAGTCGGGACATGGCAGGATGGTCCAAGCCATGAGCTGAGCAGATGCGTGGTTCGCTTCACTGCTATTGGTTGTGTACTCTGTACTTACTGTTGCATTGCATGATAGGTGTTGGTGAGCAGTGCTTTAAAATCATGCAACTTGGTCCACAGTTCCGTACGTCAATTTCCACTAATGGTCTGCATGATTTCTAGCATTGCATGTGACATCCAATTTCGTGGTATTTGTGTGCAGGCCCCTAATCGGCCTAGAGCCATTTTTTTTCGCTTACATGCCATGACCAGTGTTTGCTGGAAAGTTCAGATCCCGGTCATGCATCTGTCGAGGTTGCTTGGCTCTCACCCTACTGCTAAAGTAATGTAAATTTCCATGCAAGCCTGTATTCTACTATTCTGTAATTCTGTTGCCAGGGTGTTCAGTGTTCAATTGAATTTAGGGGACAACTTTCTAAGTAAAAAAAAAAATCTGAAACCAGTAAGTCTTGGTCTTAGGCTATCACTTTTGCAGACCTGAATTCAGCAATTTCGTGTCTGAATAAACACCAAGCACCGTCTTTTCTCCACTGCTTAACTCCCTTGTCCGTTTATGATTTCTCCTGGCCATGATTTAGCCAGTGAAATTTGGCCCTAGTCTTAGCAAAATCCTGGGTCCGCCACTGCCAGGCACTTGTCACAGCAAGACGCAGACAAGGAAACTTGGATTTGATGCTTTAATCAGATGACAAGCTGCAAGAGTTCAAAAGTGAAATCGGTACCCTGGATGCTGAAACAAGTTGACTGAATTCAAAGCGAATGAGTTATAATCAGGCCTGCAAGGATATGAGCACAGGGCATGCACACAAACCGTGGCTTTAATAGTTACATCTGTCAGCAGATGCCAGAAAGAAAAGAAGCAGAGTGCCCTGTAATGCTGTACGGGTGTACCCGATTTCGCCTCATGATTGTCATTTGTCTAGTTTTGTTCTTGAAGTCCTGCAGGTGGAAACATTAAGAGTTCACATGAGATGCTAGTGATCCAACAGACAGCCGGGTGAAGTTGTCAAACCGTGGCTTTAACAGTTACATCTGTCAGCAGATGCCAGAAAGAAAAGAAGCAGAGTGCCCTGTAATGCTGTACGGGTGTACCCGATTTCGCCTCATGATTGTCATTCGTCTAGTTTTGTTCTTGAAGTCCTGCAGGTGGAAACATTAAGAGTTCACATGAGATGCTAGTGATCCAACAGACAGCCGGGTGAGGTTGTCGACCAAGTTGTTTGGATCTGCTGAGCACATTTAATCTGGTCGTTCAAATACAATGCGCCATGGACGTGAACAACTGCCTTGTTATCTTATTGGAGAATCACAGGATCAACTGGCCCAGACACGTTGGCCCAATGTTGATGTGGTCCTCTTGAGGTTGCATGCTTGACTGCAGAAAAAAGTCAGTATGGAAGCACATTCTGAAAGTATTGTTTCCAGCAAGTGCGAAAAAGATGGCTCCAGGGAAATATATTTAAGATCACACTGCTTTTTTTTTCCCGCAGCATTGCATGTTCTGGACGCATGGCCTTGTCTCCTGGCAGCTTGAGCTGATAGCTGCACTTGAATTGCATCCTTCTGTTTTCCCTGCCCTGTAAATCCATCAGCTTAGCACCAACACTTCATCGGCCCACGAGTAAGATAAGCACAACACCTAATAGCTGGACATCATCACCTGGTAGAAGCTGAGCTTCTCTGAACTTTCCAACAAGAAAGGCAGAAACTGAATCAGCCATGATGAGTTCCAAGAGACTTGCTCAAATGGCAAGAAAGTGGCAAAGATTGGCTGCCCTTGCGAGGAAGAGCCTCATGCCAATCCCGGCGAAAGAGACTGAGGAGTCATCGTGCAGCACGTCGTCAGTGGCTGGCAAGGGCCACTGCGTCGTGTACTCTGCTGATGGCAGGCGGTTTGAGTGCCACTCTGGTGTACCTCGGCACCACGGTTTTCAGCGAACTCCTGGACATGTCGCAGGCGGAGTTCGGCTTCTCAGGTATTGGCGGCAAGATCACGCTGCTCTGTGATGCCGCGGCGATGGAGTACGTTATGCGTTTGCTTAGGACTTAGGAGAGAGGCCTCTGAAGAAGTTGAAAGGGCGTTCCTGAGCTCCATGGCGAGGCCTTGCCACTATGGAAATGGCTTGACGCAGCCCATGGGATTTGTTGTTCCTAGCTTCTGAAGATTAGCACTGAACTGCTAGAGCTTGTCATGGTGCTTTGTCCTCCCTGTTTCCATTTCTTTCCAGATGTAAAGATGTAAATAGTTGCTTTTGGGAGATTGGCAATGGAACTAGGATGATTGCTAACCAAGAAATGGAACATCAAGTTTTCTCGGACTCTGGTCTAACCAACTGAGTTGTTCTACTCTGTTTTTTAGGTCTTAGATTTACGTAATTCTGGCATTGTTCGACAAAACCATGACAGTAATGCGGCCACTCTTTGTCTACACGACGGTTTAGCCTGTTTACACGCCGTGTAAATGCTATATAGTAGCTTGCCGTGTTCGTTTAATTAGTCATTTGTCTTCGTTTAATCACCTTTTAGTCCGTTTAAGTGGCTGTTTAGCCTGAATAAATATTTAAACAATAGGTGACCGTTTAGTCCGTTGAAACATTTAGGCTAACACTTAATGCGGCTAAACCAAAATTGTCGGTGAACCAAACAGCGTGGTCAACCTCGACGCGATAGAACTACCAAGATTATCAGCTTGTTTCCTAGTTGTAATCCTGTAGGTCCATGTAACAAGGAGTGACGAAATGGAGCTCACATGAGATGCCAGTGGTCCAACAGACCGCCAATTGAACAAGTGATATGAAGTTGTCCAGCAAGTTGTTTGGGCCGCTGAACACCTTCCTGTTCCACCCCGATGTCCATAGATATCTCAGTGAAGGAACGTTGGTTCTAATTTTCATGCGGTCATCACGAGGCGTGCTTCTTAGACTCGACTGGCCACTATGGCAGCGCATGCATCGTGATATCCAACTACTGAACTATCCAAGCACGCCCAACAATGCTGCACTAGTGGCTCCAACAAGTGCCAACACAGATGGCCCAGAAAAATCCGATCAAAATCACACTCGCTTTCTCTTGCAAGTTGCAAGCGCTGCATGTTCAGAGCTCGTGGCCTTGCCCCTTGCCAGCTGGAGTGGATAACTGCATTTGAACGGCATGCTTCTCTTTCCCCTCCTCACCTATAAATCCATCAGCTTAGCACCAACACTTGATCAGTCCATCAGCAAGCGAAGCACTACACCAAACTCACCAAGTAGCCGAATACCACTTGTTAGCCAAGCAACAGACGGAAACATGGTCAGCGCCAAGAGACTTGTTCAAATGGCCAAGAAGTGGCAGAGGATGGCTGCCATGGCAAGGAGGCGGATCGCACTGACGCCAGCGAAAGGAACCACCGAGGGATCATCGAGCAGCAATTCGCCGGTGGCCGGAAAGGGCCACTGTGTGGTGTACTCGGCAGACAGCAGGCGGTTCGAAGTCCCGCTGGCGTACCTCGGCACCGCCATCTTCGGCGTGCTCCTGAGCATGTCGCAAGAGGAGTTCGGGTTCGCCAGTGACGACGGCAGGATCATGGTGCCCTGTGACGCCGCCGTCATGGAGTACGTGATGTGTTTGCTTACAAGAGATGCATCGGAAGAGGTGGTGAGGGCGTTCCTAAGCTCCATGGTGAAGCCTTGCCACTGTGGAAATGGCTTGGCGCAATCCATGGGAGTTAGCCAGCAAGCTGTGTTCTAGCTTCTGAGGATTAGCAGTTTATTACTTAGATTGTTTCATCATTCTTGAATGATACATGTAAATAGTTACATTGTGAGAGACCGGAAATGAAACTTAGTATGGAGTATATTTGTTGGCTTCTCCAATAGTTCTAATATCTCGCTCCTAGAAGCTAGAAGACGTACAGTTTTGCATTCGAAATCTCGAAGGGCTTGTTTGGTTCTTTTCCCTAACCAGCTTGCCTCGCATCTAGAATGCAGGCCCCGCTGGCCAGGCTGAGACGATGTAAAGCCTCTTTGTTTGATTGCTTATATTGCTCTAGCCAGGTTGCATCGGGCCATTGATTGGGTGCATGAACTTGTGACCCATTTCATAGACAACGCATACGCCAAAAGCAGCTAGGTTGTATCACGCTAGCCATGCCCGCGAGAAACATAGGTCTGTTTGGATTCCTGGCCAAGGGTGGCCCGTCTGCCCAACATGGCCTGGGCAACCGCAGCCTGGTTGTTGAGGCGCATAGAGCCATGTTTGTTTTCCTATCTCAGTTGGGTCTGACCCTTTAAGGCTCGTTCGTTTAGCCCTTGTTCCATGTGGATTCATTCCAGATGATAAAAAATAGCATAAATTTCCACTGCATTCCAGGCTGGAATCATTCTAGTCATCTATTCCGTGAGAAACGAACAGACCCTTAGGGGTGGTGTTTGTTTGCTGGAACTAGAAGTGGGTCAGGAAGCAACTGTCTCAGGGTGGAGGAGAAAAATGGCCTAGGAGAGCGCAGAGCCAGCCGAGCCCAGGAGAAACGAAATTCATTTTCGTTTCCCTAAAGCCTGGCCAGCTGTGCTTTAATATCCGCGCTAGCCAGGCTCTAGTGTTCTTTAGGAAAACAAACAGGTCCAACTGCATCCGCTAGGCATGACCCAAAGGCGGAGCCAGGATTCCAAACAGGCTTATATTCCAATCTCGTTTCTATGGAGTCTGAACGATGGAGGAATCTTGCATGAGCTCAACCTGGCCCAAGTCGACATACAAGCATCCAAACAGTCCTTTCCTGCATCTCACGAGCCAGGCTGACCCATATATGAGTAACCAAACAGGCCCGAAGTGTTTCCAAATCACCAAGCCACTTTTGTTCTTTATTTCTCTCTCTACATTTGCATTGAGAACCATATACATTCTTTTTATTCTTCCCCATGTTCTTATTCTACCTCCACCTCCAGATATCTGGACACTCTTCTAGTTCGTGGGCGCCACGGCCACCCTAGCACCCCTCCTAGGCTGCCACAGTCACCCCTAGCCGACCGTAGCCACTCCTAGCCGGCCATAGTCAGGTAGGGCCAGGCCATCAGCGCTCATAACCCTCCAAACGGTGGCTTCGACTAGCAGTCGTGGCTAGGGGTGGCCAGAGGCTTCCAGGCTTGGCTAGGACATGACAGGAAGAGGCTACAACAAAGAGGAGGGTGGCAACCCGATCGATTTTACCACTTTCCTAGGGAAATGGAGGCGGTGATTGGCTTCTAGGGGGTGACGGAGATAGATGGGGACGTTCGTAGCGCGAGAAGGAAGAAAAAATTGGAGAAGTTGCACTCTTGTATATTTCCGCTAGTCTCGATTGTTTTTCCTAAGTGCAAAAAGATTGGAAGTTGTGATAAGGAGTTGTTAGAGAGACCTATATCTCACTCCTAAAAGCTAGAAGACAGTTTTGCATTCGAAATCTTTTCAAATCACCAAGCCACTTTTAAACTTTATTTAATTTATCTCTTTGTACATTTTTCATTGGGAACCTATGCTTTCTTCTTATTCTTCCCCACGTTCTTATTCTTCATCCACCTAGGGCAATGGAGGCGTGATTGGCTTCTAGGGGGGTGGGGGGGGGGTCATGCAACGGATGGGGGCGGTAGCTTCTTTCTTAGTGCGAGAAGGAAGAAACATTTTGAGAAGTTGCACCAACGTGGATGCCAAATCGCCCCTCTCCCCTGTATCTTTCGCTCGTCTCGATTGTTTTTCCCAAGTGTGAAAAGATTGGGAGTTGTGATAAGAAGTTGTTGGAGAGAGCTGTTTTTCAATCCTGCCAAATAAACAAGATTGGGAGTGGGTTTTGGAAACCCTTGGAGATCCTCCATCTCATTTAGGTAGGGTATAGATAATTCTTTTTTTTTCCAATAGAAATGCTTCCAAAGTTGTGCCTCCATCTTGCATGTCGCTAGGAGCGAGTTCAGAGACGCAGTTTCAGACCTGAACACAACTCCGTTTACTTAACAATGCATCACTTGCAGCAAAATAAATCTGCAAAACAGTAAGTTTTGAGCTTATGTTGCCAGACATAAAGTTTTGTGCATTTGCAATTTTGCAGTCTCGCATTCTACAATTTCACCTTTAGGTTGTGGTCTCTCTGTTGTTAGTGGTCCTTCTTCTTTTTTGAACTGGTCAACTCTGACCAGAAAGTATGGCCTTTACATTCCGCCAACAAAACTGATAGCAAAACTCTGAATATTGCAGAAAGTTGCCAACTGGAAATGAAAGAGGCCGATGGTGCATTGTGGTTTAGCTGGAGAATGGCAGTAACCTTTCAAGTTTGGATTCAGAAAATTGTGCTGAAGAATTCCATTGGTCCAAAATTAAGATCTGATGTGCTCAGTGAACAAGAACACTGATGCTAACCTGCGAAGTCGCTACCTTCCACTACGCTAGAAAACAACAAAGGAGACACGTCCACTAGAGACGGTCGTCCGCAACCGTCACAAAAAAAGGACTACAGATGGGTGATATAAAGAACCGTCTCTGAAATATTAGTCCACAGCCGCACATCCGAATACCCGTCTGTAATAACACAATATTGGAGACCCGTCTTCACGTAAGCCATCTCTAACGTATTAGCGACACGTGTTGTCGAGGCCCATCTGTTCTGTAAATTAGATCAGAGACGGTTTATGATTCTGAGACGCGTTCTTTCATTACCCGTCTGATCTAAAATGCATATCAGAGACGGCTAGTAAGTCAGAGACGGTTTCGGTTGTAGCCCGTCTTTTAAAAAAAAACATCGGTGACGGTGTGGGATATCAACCGTCATTGTCATATCAAAGACGGCTCTCTCGTGCTAGACGATATCCTCCCTAAAAACAAACTGATCGACTCGATCTCTCGCGTGGTTAATTGGGTGTACTGCTGTTAGCTGCAATAATTAAAATATAATCATCTTATTAGTCCGTTCATTTTGTGCTATGTTATCGGCCAAGAGAAATGATCTATGCATAAGCTACAATCCGTTTACGGCCAGATACAGTTGCAGCCTGAATACTTTGCCTAACTTATTTGCAATGCTACCTCATGCAAAAATGAGAAATATAGCCACTGCATAGTATATAAGTTAACTGCAGATATCACTGTCCATGCTAACGCTACGGGCCATATTAAGTCCAAAGTTAATTCAAGAACAATATTTGTCTCACGCGGTGGTAACGCTAATAGTGTGCCCTTGCTATGGACTACAATATTGGCCTAGCTATGCCTCATTTAAACATAAGGCAATCATTTTTCCCTGAGCCATCTTCCTCTAATTTTTGGTGCAAAACTTAAAAAGGATACCACAGTGTACAGTTCAAAAACTGAATGAGCGATAGAAATAAAATATTATCATATAAAAATCTGAATATGTAAAGTCAAGTATAAACTCACAGGATAAATTGTACCTTAACTTCTGGTGACTAATGATCCAAGGTTGTCAGGGCACATGGATTGACTAACCAACACAAATCACCAAGCTTAGGGTAACTTACCAGAAATACAAAAATAGAAACTGAAGTAAACATATCGTGTCTGTATGTAGTGAATTGTAGGAGTGTCAGATGCACCAAAAAATGAGATGCAAAAAATAGTCATTGCATAACACAGGCTATCCCTTCCCCTGAAATGTCAGACAATAAACAAACATTCCAATAAGCCCAAAGTTTCAGAAACACACATGCTTGAATAAGCATGTATGTCAGAAATTAAAGGATCTGATCTTTTGAAAAAAATTAAAGGATCTGACATCTTTTAGTTCTGTCAAGCAACCAAATGACTATTAATTGTCATGATACAGTAGACAGATAGTTTCACCTTGCAGTTTATTCAAGTCATGCAAAAACCTGCTTTTCCATCTCTTTGGTGGCAGGCAGACAAAGAACCTATCTGCATCTGCACCAATCTGATCATGTCTCCTTTTCCGTTGTGATCTCTCTGTGATTTTTTTTATTTAGCTAAATAAACTGACAGTTCATTTCAGAGTGACATTTATAAACATACAGGAGCGGTGCTCTGCTCAAGCTCATGCAGGCCTCCAGAAAAAATGAGAATGGTGTTTAAACTACGCACCAACATGTATGCACTCATGGCATATAAAACACAGAAGAAGCCTCTTTACCGCATAGCATAGCTCCTCACTACACCAATCCATACAAGGCCGTATGAATTTTCCTCAAAAATATTCATTCAACATCTTCAAGAGAGTACATTGTGTCCAAAGCATTTGTAATGAGTTAATTAAAGTCAGAAAAATAAAAAGTTATCCCCCAAGCACAGGAAAAAAGTTCAGGTTGATACAGATAACTGAATTCATCTATCGCACATCGTTATTCACACACAAGTCCTAGGCCTCATCTGTATAGATGATGTGGGCATTGTTAAATGAAAATCTATTATATGCCCTCCCATTGCTATTTCAAAGGATAAGCACCAAGAGGTTCTCTGCGGAGGACGTCTTTCTCGAGGACATAGTGCAATTTTGACGGAAACAATTTGTTGTGCGTATTTTTTTGAGTATACAAAGGTCAGAGGTTCTCTGCGGAGGACGTCTTTCTTGAGGACATAGTGCAATTTTGATTGGTCCATTATAATAGAGAAGATACTTAAGTACTTATACAGCTACAACAGAGGTACTGGAGACCGCTGGACAGAACTCAACGACCGCAGCAGCGGGGGTGTCGAACTTCCTAGAGGGGATCTCAATACCTTTGCCTCAACCAAAGGTCCCGTAGCGCCATTTCAACCCCCCACAGACACGCAACAGGAGCGATCCCGGTGCAGGAGCGCACGCACGCATTGCGGGCCGCGAATCGGCCGGGGGGGACACTCAGCGAGGGCCAGGCAGGTCCTCGATGAAAAAGCTCGGCATCCTCGACGCCCAAGGTCTCAGCCACGACGAGGCGATCTTTGCGCTATCGACTGTTCAAGGGGCCGCCACCGACGACGCCGCTTAAGGCGCCGACGGCCTTGTGTGGCCTCGACGCGGCGGCACCGCTCACCGCCACGATCGCATAGATAGATACTGAAGCTAAGGGGTAGATCTTTTGGTTTATGTTAATAACCTTTCAACGCTACGGAAACTCGGGGAGCTCCAAATCTTTTGTGTCTGTCCAACAATGGTGCTGGGACGGGGCGACAGCCAGAGGCCTACAGTCGTCTCCCCAACACATTGCTTGCCCCCTGCACCTTGTTGCTTGCTGTTGCATCAATTCGGTGACCATTTCTGTGACCAGAAACCTTTTGCTTTCTAGCGCTCTGCCAGCGGCCAAGGCAGTTCAGATGTACCGGCAACAACAGTTTGAAACTCTAATGAATGCTTGCCTCAGTGTCATTATCTTGCTAATTAGTGCCTATATCACACCCAGAGAGGGCGTCCGGCTTGCCTCCCTCCCCAGTTCTTTGTTAAAAAGGGCGCTTTGTTTTTTCTTATGGCAGCTTGAATTGCGAGAGACATCGAATCGAACGTCAGGGCTTGAATGATGGAGCGCGGCAAGACTCCGTTTACGAATTAGTGAGAACCACAGCAGCAACCATCGTATGTCTTCAGGAAACAAAGATGCAAATCATGGACCATAGTGTGGTGTGTCGAACGGTCGGAACAAAATTCGTAAACTCCTATACTGTGCTGCCGGCGGACAATACGCGAGGTGGCATTTTCCTTGCGGTGAATGAAGACTATTTCGATCTCTCCGACATCCTACTAACCTCGAACGCCATAACTGCGCAGATCACTATGAGGGCCGATGGAACAAGATGGCAGATTACGGTGGTATACGGCCCGCAGGGAGAGGCGGCCAAACTTCAGTTCCTCCATGAATTAAAGAACATTCCACCGCCCGAACACAATAGATGGCTCATCCTGGGGGATTTCAATCTCATCTACCAGGCGGAAGACAAGAACAACTCCAACCTAAACCAAAGCGTCTCATGGCGGCATTTAGAGCGGCGATCAATCGGTTGAGGCTCAAAGAAATTAAACTAAATGGGCGCCGCTTCACCGGAGCAATCAACAGACAACCCGACTCTCACTAGAATTGACAGACTACTATGCACCCCCGAATGGGATCTGCTCTTTCCGCGTGTTTCTTACACTCCTCCCATCGCTCATGTCGGACCATACCAGCCGTCTTCATCTGTAGGGAGAGCTTAGCCACCATCGGACCACGTCTTTCCGCTTCGAGAATTACTGGACAAAGATGGAAGGCTTTCATGATCTTGTCCATAATTCTTGAATAGGGACGGTCGCTTTCGGCTATTCCTATGAAGCGTTTGCACATCAAAATGGCGCTGTTCGCAAAAAAGCGCTCAAGCGTTGGAAGAAAGACAAGATAGGGGATACAAGGATACAACTCGCAATAGTAAAAGAAGTATTGTTACAATTAGAAGCAGCCCAAGAGCATAGGTTGCTCTCGCCATGGAGCTTCACCTATGTCGCCGCCTCAAATCCCGTGGCATTGGCCTCGCCGCTATTGAAAAAATCAAGAATTATGAGATCGAGGCTAACTTACATCCGATGTGGTGATGCTAACACTAAATTTTTCCACAGTAGAGCCAATGCACGACGGAGAAAGAACTACATACATTGTCTACATACGGAGGGGGGGATCGCGATGGCGCAGCAAGACAAAGAAAAAGTGATACAAGATTACTTTACGAACCACATCGGCTCCGTGGTACCGAGAGCGGCCACCATAAACTGGCAATCCCTTGGCTACATTCAACATGACCTCTCCGAGCTGGAGGTGCCTTTCTCACAAGAAGAAATAAAAACACCATATATTCAATGCCTTCCGACAAAGCGCCAGTCCGGATGGTTTCACGGGTGCCTTCTTCAAATCGGGAAACCATTAAAGAAGATGTTATGGCCGCAATGATCAGTCTATTCAATCTGAATGCACAGGGATTCGAGTGGCTAAATTCGGCATCCATAGTCCTTCTGCCAAAAAAAACCGATGCGGCAAGAGTCACTGATTTTAGACCCATCAGCTTAGTCCATGCCATCGCAAAGATCTTCTCCAAAGTGTTAGCCAACAGACTTGCCCCTCGACTCAACTCCCTTGTTTCGAACTGCCAGAGCGCTTTTATAAAACACAGAAGCATCCATGATAATTTTCTGTACGTCCAGGGCGCGGTAAAAAGACTACACAAGCATAAGCTTCCGGTTTTGTTCATGAAGCTTGACATCCATAAAGCCTTTGACACGGTGCATTGGGGGTACTTGCTTGAGACTCTTCAGGCTCTGGGCTTCGGACAACGATGGCGTGAGTGGATCTCCATCCTCCCACGTACATCCACTTCGACACCCATCCCGAACGGAAGGCGGGGGCCACTTTTAGCCATGCCAGGCGCCCGCCAAGGGATCCGCTTTCCCCATGCTTTTCATCCTAGCCATGGACCCGCTTCAAGCGGTAAGCATTTGACCTGGCAACCCAACAGAGATACTCACCCCATTACCAATCACGGCGGCAAAATGGAGAACCTCATTGTATGCAGATGACGCGCCATTTTCGTCAACCCCACGCACTGATGATGTGGAAGCCGTCAAAATCATCCTGCAGCTTTTGGCACATTCTCCGGACTTCATATTAACCTACAAAAGAGCTCAAGACATCCTATTGGTTGTGCAAACGTGGACCTAGACCAAGTCCCGGCACCTTTCACCGGCACTAGAGGGGATTCCCATGCAAATATTTAGGCCTTCAACTACACTTTAGAACACCGCAAAGGATCCACGTGCAACCTCTCATAGACCGATTGGGCAAAGGCGCCCAAATGGAAAGGAAGACTACTAAACAGAAGCGGGGACGCCACTCTTGTAACCTCGCCCTATCCTCCATGCCAACATACCACCGACAAGTGTTTCCTCTAGCCGCTTGGGCTAAGAAAAAGATAGACAAAATCAGGAGATCTTTCTTGTGGAAGGGGACGAGAATGCAAATGGCGGCCATTGTCTAGTTAATCGGCAAAACGGTTACCAGTGCCGAAAGACATGGAGGGTTAGGGGTCCTGACTCGAAAGATTTGGGCGAGCCCTCCGTTTACTGATGGCTATGGCACGATTGGGTGGACGACTCCAAATCTTGGAGCGGCTCAGAGCTTCCATGTATCGAGGATGACCGCCTTCTCTTCAACTCCTCAATCATTATTTCCTTGGGGATGGTGCAAAGACAAAGTTCGCACCACGGTTGGCCTCGATGATCAAGCTCCTAAGTACCTAGCCCCCAACTTATTCCGCCTACTCAAGGACAAACCGAACGGTGCAGCAAGAGCTCCGAAACAACAATTGGATGCATAAACTTGCAAGGAAAATCACCTCGCCCATCCACATAGAGGAGTTTGTGTCCCTCTGGATACGCATATGGGATGTGCACCTACAACAGGCATCCAGACACCATCACCGGGCGTTGGACCAACGATGGGAATTACTCCACCCGATCGGCCACGTGAATACAATTTAGAGGTTCGCTCCTCCACTTTGGTACGGACTTGATTTGGAAAGCGCATGGAGAACAGATGCAAGATCTTCGCATGGATCTTAGTACAAGACAAAATTCTAACGGCACAAAATCTACAAAAAGAGGGTGGCCTCACCAACAACAAAGGCGTGATGTGCAATGGACCTTTAGAGACAAGCCTCCACCTATGCCTTATTTGCCCTTTTGCAAAGGCAGTTTGGAATCAAATTCTCACGTGGGAAAACTTCACTCAAATCCAACAACAGCAAAATGCAAACCCCACCCATATCAAGTCATGGTGGGAAGACGTGGCGGCAAAAGCGCCAAGAGCGGAGCGTCGAAGGCTTAACGGAGTAGCTATCTACACCTTTTGGAATATATGGAAAGAGAGAAACAGGAGAATTTTCGACAATAGGAGTGAAACGGTGCCGCAGGTAGCCACAAGGATTAAGGAAGACATTGAGCAAAGGAAGAGAGCGCTCGATTGCATTTAGCTCGCATGATTAAGGGGGGGGGGGACTTTAACCTAGTTGCCTTTGCTTGTACATAAAACTTTCTTATCCAATCTTAATTGAAAGGCAGAGCTCCTGCCAGTACGTTCAAAAAAAAAAAACTAACAGCAAGCTGCCACATACGGCGCCACGTGGTTTGTAGAGTGGCACGACATTGTCATGGTGCTCAGGAACCCCTTCTCCAGCTCCACAGAGGCGCCCCTCCTCAGCACGCACAAGGCGTACTCTATGAGACTATCTCCAACAACATTACCTAAAATACGAGACCTATTTCATGTTTTGGTAGCGTTACATACAAAGTGTTTAGTATTTATTTTTGGTCTTCTCCAACAATATGACTCAAAAGAGAACTCTTTCTGCAAATGAGTCTTCAAGAGAGAAAATAGTCATATTTAGGTTGTGACTTTGCTGCAACCCAAAATAGATCTCACATATAAGTACTCTGTTAAAGACTAGTATAGTACTGTCCAATATCTATTTTGGGTTTAGGTTTCCATATAAGTTATCTGTTGGAGATAGCCTAACCATGGCATCACAAGCCAGTGTGATACTGCCGTCGCCGCCCGTGAAGCCAAAACTCCTCCTTGGACATCTGTAGGAGCTCGGCGAAGCCTGCCGTCCCGAGGCACGGCAATGGCACCTCGAACCGTGCCCCGTCAGTCGTGTACACTGTGCAGTGCCCCTCGAACTGTGCATGCAGACTTGCTTTGCTGCTGGCGCTGCCCCCCGGGTGAGGCGCTTCCTCCCGAGCACTGCCACCTTCTGCCATTTTTTGGCCAACTGAGCGATCCTCTTGGTGTTGATCATATTTATTGTTGGTTCTTTCTTTCTTGGCTGGAAACTGGAGAGCTCTTTCTGAGTTGAGATTGTGATGGTGTTCTGAGGCCTCTTGACCTGAATATATAGCTCAATCGAACTAGCTCGAGGACGGTGAGTGCGATGTTGCAAGACGTGTCTGCGAGTACGATTTGCATAAGACTCTGATGGGGGCCGAGTGTTTGGTGCGTGCCGGTGCCGGTGCCGGTGCCGAATTCTCGTGGTGTGCTTTCGGTGCTGGAACTGGAAGTGGCACGAGGACCCCATGTTTGTTGGGACCAACGTGGAGCATGAGGGTCAGGTTTGTTCAGCTGGCGCAACTGTGCCATTAGATACATAAGCAGATCAGCTTGGGTTTAAAGTTTAAACAAAACAAGCTTGGGCGCAAAAGCTTTTAGACGCCTTACAATAATAATATGTATCTCACTACGCAATCATCGAAAAAATTGATACTGACAAATTGTACCCAATTTACACGTGGTCCTCATGGCCCATGAGGCATAGCAGTATTGCATTGGCATCAAACTGTGATATGTAACGACCCAGACACAACTACAATTCTACAATTGACACCAGCAAGTGCCAAACCTATGGCCCTAGAGAAATCTAATCAAAACCCCACACTGCTTCTCTTTGCAACACTGCATGTTCCGAGCTCATGGCCTTTCCTCTTGCTTGTCTGAGATGGTAACTGCACTTGATCTGAATCCTCTTTTCTTTGCCCGGACCTATAAATCCATCAGCATAGCACCGAGCCACTTCATCAGCCCATCAGCAAGCTAAGCACAACACCTAGTAGCTGAACACACCACCTTATACAAACTGAATCTCTGAACATTCAACCAAAAAGGCAGGGGAAGCAACCGTGATCAGTGCCAAGAGACTTGTTCAGATGGCAAAGAAGTGGCAGAGAATGGCTGCCCTGGCAAGGAAGCGGCTCACGACGGCTCCGCGGAAAGAAGCCGACGGTTCGCGGGTCGCATCGACATCGGTGGCCATCAAGGGCCACTGCGTCGTGTACTCCGATGACGGGAGGCGGTTCGAGGTCCCGCTGGCGTACCTCGGCACAGCGGTGTTCAGCGAGCTCCTGAGCATGTCGCAGGAGGAGTTCGGGTTTGCCGGCGACAATGGCAGGATCACGTTGCTCTGTGACGCCGCAGTGATGGAGTACGTAATGTGTTTGCTTAGGGGAGACGCCTCTGAAGAGCTTGTGAGGGCGTTCTTGAGCTCCATCTCCATCCTCAGACCTTTTTGCTACCACAGCGTCAGTGGCATGGTGCCATCCATGGGACTCGTACGCCAATCAGCCATCTGTGTATAGCTATATGATTAGCTCATGATGTATATTGTTAGGTTGATTTAGCCGGATGTAATATTCTGGAATCACATAAAATCGTATAAAAGGTTCTTCGTTTTCTATCCTTTCTGAAGTCTGAACGTCTCGTGGCATGAATTTGGAAACGTTTCTAGTTGCATGAATGATATGGTAGAAAGCAGAAAGAAGAGGAAGCCATGGCCTGAAAGTTTGCAGACGCGCGAGATGCGGTTGAAGGACGCAATGACAGCGGCCGACGTCGGCGGCGGAACTCAGCAAATTCGCCGGCGGCGACTATCTTTGTATTACCGAAAATGACCTTTGGCCCCCTAAAAAAAAAAAAAGACCTTTGGCACCTCAAAAGTTTGGATCGCCCACCGTCCAATCTGACAGGTAAAGTACACTTTCTAACCTCCAACTTGCACTGAAGTCTAATTTTTAACCTTCAACTATGAAATCGGGTAACAAACACCCTCCAACTATCAAAACCGGACAAATTTGGTCCTCGGCTGGTTTCAAAAGCGGTTTTCTATTTTCAGGAGGCGCCAAAATTTTATATTATTTTTTGAGCCTCTTAATGTCCTCAAATGAAAAAACTCAAAACTACAAAGTTGTAGATCTCATTGAGAGCTACAACTTTGGTATAAAAAATATCTTCATTTGACTCCATACAAAAAATATATTATTTTTCTAATGCGGTAAGCGCTATTATGATGCTGAAATTTTATATTATTTTTTGAGCAACTTAACGTTCTCAAATTAAAAAACTTAAAACTAGAAAGTTGTAGATATCATCTAGATCTATAATTTTTATATAAAAATCATCTTCATCCAAAGTCGTATTAGTTCATTTTTATATAAAACAAGCTTTTTCATTTTCGAAAGTTTGTCGCGTGAGAGATGATTTCGGCGGCGGCGCGGTGGAAGCCTGATGAGCGCCGTTGAGTCCGCCGTGGCCCCCTCGGAGCATTCCGGTGGCTGTGGAGTCTGTAGGTTGTGATGGCAGCGTGGCGGCCCCCTACGAGTGCGTCGCTCGGCAGGCAGCTCGTCAGCTCCGGTGAGAACTCCAAACCCAATAGGTGCCCAATCGTACAGGAGGCAGAAAATCAGCCAAATTTGCTCAGATTTGTTCATATATAGGAAAAAACCCAAATTACTCCCCTCAAATTTGGCATATGTCCAGATTACCCTCTAAACTTATATTTGGTTTAATTTACTAGCTCCAACTATTTTAGTTGGTCTAGTTTACCTCTTAATTTGTTAGTTTTATTTTTCCACGTATTAGTTGAGTCTTAATATCAACTTTTGTGATATGACAGCGAACATCATTAATTATGTTTGTAAAATATATCTTAACTTTTTATCACTATTTTGATAGCTTAGAAAATTTAATAATAAATTAACACTAGAGATACAATATCGTAGAAAACATATGATGAAAAATTCATAACGTATTTTTCTAACACAAAATACAATGTTCTCTATCACCTCATAAAATTTCAAACTAAAATATAATTTGTACATAGAGAAACAAAAAAGAAAAATCTCTTTTAGGTGTTAGTTGGACCAACTTAAATAGTTGGAGGGAGTAAATTGAACTAAATGTTAGTTTGGGGGCTATTTGTGTTAGATAATCTACTGCTATCTTGTGTGAACACAGCAAGGGAAGACGACGCTGAAAGACCCCTGCTGTGATACTGTAGCCGTTGCAGGTGCAGGTGCCGCACGACTCACCTGCAGCATTGTAGGCACGTGCAGTGGCCGGCGCAGAGTCAGCCCTATATGTTATCTAGTCACTGTTGCAGCAGGGCAGCTGTACTGGGATTAGATGGATAGAGTTGTATAAATAAACTACCACGGCAACTCAGTAAAGAGAGTTCAGATTTGCCATCTCACAGACAGGGCTTCGGCCAACGCTGGTGTCTTGTATTGTGCGTGCTTGCTCTGTTCTCCCTTCTTCTTCTAGCTCCAGCCATAGTGTATGGGGATGGATAACGCTTATTCGTGGTCGGCACGGCTAGTGGGTGTTCGGCAACACTAGCGGGTGCTCGGCAAGACCGGCGAGTGGTTCATTCGCCTGAGCCGATGATCCTGTGGGCCAATAATTTAGACATAGGCCAAACTTGGAGGGGGTAATATGGACTTTTTCCTTCGTATATATGCACAAGCAGCAGAAGGGAAGGCGTCTATTCCGTTCCATTGTATTTTCCCGTGTACACCGTTTGTACCTCAAGATTAATGCATTAGTGCCTTGATTGGTTCATAGCAGCTGGCTGGACGGTGCCATAACTTATTTTTGATTGAGATGGTCTGCTTGTTTTTCTGCATCGAATGTGATATTTCGTCCAGCTGTGAGCCATGGTTGTTTCATTGCTGTGGCTTTCAGCTTAGGGGCTGACGGGCTGTACTTGACTACCAGTTTGGAGTTTGAACTAGTCCTGAGCTTTTGCTGCGTGAATATCATTTAAATGATTTAGCTGAGTTTCATTTTCATCATGTTTAATCTACGAGAGTAACATACTTATATCAGCACCACTTTGTGTTAAAAAGAAACTATTTTCCTTCACTCTGAATGTATGCCACCAGGTTATTCCCTTTGCATTTCCTATTGAAGCATACACTGTACACAGTGTTTTCTCCTCAACTTATGTGCATGATAATATGTGACTGTTCTCAGTTCTAAATGTACATCTATTTGCTATTCTTGTCTACAAGTTAAATGTATCCTCAAAGACGAGGACGACAACAACAACATATTCAGCTTGCTTTTTTCAGCCGGAACAGTGTTTTTCTCTCACAACAATTCAATCAGAACAGTGTTTTTCAGCCAGTTTCAGCCAAGATTCAGCAAGCCGAACGGTGCCAAAGCCTTTTAGTCCCAAGCAAGTTGGGTAGGCTAGAGTTGAAACCCAACATGAGCCCCTAGTCACGGTTCAGGCATGTCAATAGCAGCTTTCCAAACACTTCTATCCAAACAAAGATCTCTAGGTATATCTCAACCCTTTAAATATCTTTTTATTGTCTCCCCCATGTCAACTTCGGTCTTCCTCTACCTCTTCTCACACTGATATCTCGACTTAGGACTCCACAAAGAAAATAAACAAAAATAATAGCAGCTTTTTCTGTAGGTGTTGGTTTGCCAGGCTCCTATTAGACCTATTGAGAGGATGTCAGCAAGGAATAATGCCAACCGATTTGTTCAAATTGAGAGAATGTACAATTCTTTCTTTTCGTCTATTTATGTCAGAGCACTTCACATACAAACTGCAAAGTACTTCATATCTTCAGGAGCTACAAAGCTGCAAATTGCTGATGCAGTGCCACATGTGCTTTTGTATAGCTTGAAGGTTGGCAAGGCATAGCTACAGAGTCAGGAATGCCTTCTTCACTTCCTCTGATGCATTTCTTCTGAGCAAGCACATCACATAATCTACCACCGCTGCATCACAAGGCAGTGTTATCCTGCCATCACGTGTGAACCAAACTCCTCTTTGGATATCTGCAGCAGCTCACTGAAGACCACTGTACTGAGGTACGCCAATGGGACCTCGAACCTCTTGTCATCCGCTGTGTACATGGCACAATGGCCTTTATCTGCAAACCTGGTGTATGCACCACTTTGTGTTAAAAAAAACTATTTCCCTTGATCCATTGCCACTTCCTCGCTAATTGGTCAAACCTCTTGTGTTGGATCATGGTCGCTTCTTGGTTCTCAGGTATGGTGCTTCGAAATGCTTTGTGACTTGTAGCTGTTGGGATAGTAGTTTTACTTGTTAGTCCTGAATATATAGGTGAAGAAGTGGTCCTGGCCTCGGTGCACTTATATTCTGAGAACTAATTGGCAGGGGACAAGACCATGAGCTTGCTACATGCATCAAGATTCAGATTTATTTTTTTCTAGACAATTGCTCGATGCACCGTCAACACAAAGATAGTGGACCATTGGTTTGGCAATCAGATATATACTACAGTACAGCTGCTGAATTGGTCAGAAACACAAAGCAAGCATGCTGGGCCCAGCATTATATTGAGGTCTTCCATGTCTTCCCAGTGTCCCGTATCAAGTGATTTGGAGATAAACTGGTTGAGCTTGCTCAAAACAATCATTTCTGAAGAATGATTTGGGACCACACTATTTGTTCCCTTTTTGAGAGAATGAAACACTGACGTGATGGTGATTAGCTGAAAGCCAGCATCAATGTCTCACTTGGGACATGGCAGGATGGTCCAAGAGCCATGAGCTGAGCAGATGCGTGGTTCACTTCACTGCTATTGGTTGTGTACTCTGTACTTACTGTTGCATTTGCATGATAGCTGTTGGTGAGCGGTGCTTTGATTGCTGCAAATCATGCAACTTGGTCGACAGTTCCATATGTCAATTTCCACCAATGGTCTGCATGATTTCTAGCATTGCATGTGACATCCAATTTCGTGGTATCTGTGTGCAGGCCCCAGTTGGCCTACAGCCATTTTTTTTGCTTACATGCCATGGCCAGTGTTTGCTGGAAAGTTCAGATCCCGGTTATGCATCTGTTGAGGCTGCTCGGCTCTCATCCTACTGTTACAGTAATGTAAATTGCCATGCAAGCCTGTATTCTGTAATTCTGTTGCCAGGGTGTTCAGTGTTCACTTGGATTTAGAGGACAACTTTCTAAGCAAAATAAATCTGAAATCAGTAAGTCTCGGGCTTAGGCTATCACTTTTGCCTGAATTCCACTATTTCATGTTTGAATAAACACCATGCACTGTCTTTTTTCCGTTTCTTAACTCCCTTGTCCGTTTATGATTTCACCTAGGCGATGCCATGATTTAGCTTGGGCATAATGGAAATGCACGGCTGCTGTTGCGCTGTGCAATATGCAGTGAACTTTTGGAGCTTAAGTCATAAGATTTTGCAGAAGGAACTTGCTTCCTTGTAATTGAAGTCCTAATATTTAATTAATCATTTATCAGTACAACAACAAAGTATATTTGCAAAGAACAAGAATAATGGCTCTAACATGCTAGTTTGCATCTTCCTTGATTGCTTGAAGGATCAAAAGGATCCATAAAGAAGTTTTCTTTTCCTACGACCTATACTGAACTACTTTACATTCACTTAGGAGCTGCAAACAACAACTTGATGGCTAACTCCAACATATGGTGCAATACAGCTTGCATAGTGGCATGACACTGCCATGGTGCTCAGGAATGCCTTCTCTACCTCTGCTGAGGAGCCTTTCCTGAGGAGACACATGGCATACTCCATGACTGCAGCATCACAAGGAAGCGTGATCCGCCCATTGCTCATGAAGCCAAACTCCTCCTGGGACATCCGCAGGAGCTCTGCAAACACCAGTGTGCCAAGGTATGCCAGTGGTACCTCGAACCTCCTCCCATCTGAACTGTACATCATGCAGTGATCCTTGCTCGCCACAGAGGTGCAGGATTGATCGGCTTCCCTTTCCACCCTCCTGGAGAGCCTCTTTCTCCCCAACACTGCCATTCTCTGCCATTTCTCGACCATTTGAGAAATCCTCTTTGTGCTGATCATGGTTTCTTTCTTCCTGTCTTGCTGGAAGCTGGAGAGCTGTGTTTTGGTTTGCAATGCTTTGTTTGAGAAGCTGCAAGTGATGGTGTTTGGAGGCCACTTGACCGTGAATATATAGATGAAGGAAGAGCAGGTTGCTCAGTCAAGTGGGATGATTAGCAAGGGACAAGGCCATGAGGTGCTACGTGCATATGTTCTGGATCGGATTCTCATGGGGCCAAGTGTTTGGTGCATGCCAGAGTCAGGCATAGTGCGCTTTGAGTGGTTGGATTGGACACTACATGTTGTAGCCATACTGAGCAGTGTATAGCAGGGAAGAGGCATGAGGACCCCATGTTAATTTGGGGCTGGGTCAAAGCGAAGGGCCAGACATGTTCTGGTAGCTGTAAGTGCACTCAGAAATCGGCAGTGTTGATGCCTCTATTGTCTCTTTGTTTTCTGAACAAAGATGATGCCTCCATTGAGGGATCCTTTTGTTTCAGCGTGACTCAGAGGTTGGAAACTTAGGTTCAAGTCACTACCACTTCTGGATGGTTTGGCCGAGCACCCTATTTTGGTATGCTATATAGTGCTTACAGTGCAATGCCACTAACTGAGATTGCAGGCGGTTGGGAGTGCCACATGTTTTAGTACTGTTTCCTGTGCTTGCATGCTCCACTTGAAATTGTATCTTCTGTACAGAAGTGTCCCACGTGCAAATTCCCAAATAGGGTTGATATCCACGTTCATGAAAATTTGCACGTGTTTTTATTTGATTTCTCTTTCTTGAGCATTACCCATTACTTGAGAAGGTCTAGTCCATATCACTGAACTAATGATCGGTGCATCATATCATATATGAACATATGGGCATATGGCCTCATTTTTAATATCATGATTCATACGATTAGGTACCGGTTTGATTCGAATGGCATATGGGTCATCATGGATACAGTACATTTGGGATCTATTTGAAAGTTTGATGATGAGGTTTCAGCTGTTCTTTCTAAATGATTGGTGCATCATATATAGCCGCATTTTTAATTCATAATTCATAAGGAAGCTGAGCTAGCTCAATTGGGCTGTTGAGGGTGTGGATGATTACCTAGGTTCAAGTCCTTGGGTGCCTATATTTTGTTACTATAATAAAATGCTGTTTTTTTTAATATCACAATTCATACGGTAAGGTACCGGTTCAATTCCAATGGTATATTTGTCTCCATGGACATAATAAGTTTTTGATCTATTCTAAAGTTGGATGATGAGGTTGTTACAGATAAGGGAGACTGAATTAGATGATTATGTTGAAGCCCAGTAGCAACTACATATAGATTACATGAGAGACACAAGAGGAAAATTCTAGACTATGAGATTACACTAATACCCCTGACTATTATACCTTAACACCCCCTCTCGAATGCAACATGAATGCAATGTCATTGCATTTGGAGAGTTGACACCATGCACTAGACATGAAAAAGAAAAGAGACTAATGCATCCAAAATCGAAAGTTGAAGATGTCATCAAAGCATGCAACTCTTGAACAATGTCAATGTAGAAAATCGCCTCCTCCACAAGAGGGTACTACCTTTACAACCCGCTATGTCAGAATCCCTAATCACATACGAGCCTTATTCATCACAGATGGGCATTTCGCGCATATGTGAGAATGCGTCTGTAATAACCGTAATCACAGACGGATATTATACTCGTCTGTGAAGGTAGTTTAGGAACCGTCTGTACATGTCTCACAGACGGTGTCCAGACCCGTTTGTGATAAAGTTTCATCACACACAGGGGCAGATCTAGCGGTGGGGCGAGCGGGTTCAAGTCCCCCTATCACTTCCGTGTCAATAGAACCCCTCCTTTAGCCCCTACTAATTTTTGTAGACATGGAAGAGAGGAAGGAGAGGCTCTAGAGGTTGAAGATGACTTGAGCCCATCTTATATAAATTTTTAGATCCACCACTGATGACAGACAGGTAAGCTTATTCAGAGTACTTGGTTTGTTTGTGTGCACTATTGAGCGGAGGCCACTGACTACAAAAATTGCATTTGCACGTGCACAAACTAATTACTATGTGAGCTGATTTACTAGCACTATGCATTAGTAGCTCTTGGTTAATTGTTTGATTGTTTGAAGTAGCTGTTAGGGACAATGCCATGTCTTAGTGTAACAGTGTTGGTCTGCCAAGTACAGGGGCACAGGGCTGGTAAAATTTGCTTGAGAACTTTGCAGGACCCTAAGTCTCCAAAAGCCTCTGTACAGCTTCATTTGTTTCTTTTTTTGAGAATTACAGAGTACAACGCAGACGCTCGTTTAATCCAAGATTCCAACTAGCAGCTTAACATTTTTGCTGCACCTTTCATATATGGAACCAGGCCAATACCTTTGCATTTTCTAGTTGAAGCATATATTTCAGGCAAACTTTTGCAATAATACTTTTATAAGCATATATTTCTGCATGTGTGTGATGAAACTTTATCACAATAATACTCATCATTTTTGTCTGCTGATTTAATATAACTTTTGAAGAAAGAACGGCAATGCATAAGACCAAACTTTGCCTGTAGGGGTTGGTTTGCCAGGCTCCTGTTAGATTTTTTCAAAATGGCATCAACAAATGACAACCACTAGTTCTCTAAGATAATATACAATTTCTTTCTTTTCCTTCTATCTATGTTAGAGTACTAACACACTAATTGCTGCAAATTCCTGCATATCTTCAGGAGCTACAAACTGCAAATTGCTGATGCAGCACCACCGGTGGCATTGGATAGCTTGAATGCTGACAAGGCATCACTACAGAGCTCAGGAATGCCTTCTCAACTTCCTCTGATGCATTTCTCCGGAGCAAGCACATCATATACTCCACCACAGCTGCATCACAAGGCAGAGTGATCCTGCCATTGCCTGTGAAGCCAAACTCCTCCTCAGCCATCCTCAGCAGCTCACTGAAGACCATTGAGCTGAGGTACGCTGATGGGACCTCGAACCTGCTCCCATCCACCGTGTACACGGTGCAGTGGCCCTTGTCTGCAACTGGTGAAATGGCGCAGCATCTGTCGTCATCGTTGGTGGCTATTTTTACCCTTTGCCACTTCCTCGCCAACTGAGCAAGCTTCTTGGGATTGATCATGGTTGCTGCTTGGTTCTTCTTGATTCTCAGGCTGGTGCTTGGAAATGCTTAGTTTGTGACTGATTGTAGTGATGGTGACTTGGTTACTAGCTCCTGTATATATAGGTGAAGAAATGGTCCATGTCTTGAGTGCAGCTGCGCTCTTCTCAGACTGATTGTCAGGGGACATGGCCATGAGCTGGGTACGTGCATTGCTAGCTGCAAATGTAGACACTTGAGATTCAGATCTGATGTTGCTGGGCCATCACTTAGTCCACTTTGAAGGCAAAGATAGTGGGCTAGTGGTTGGGCAATCAGATATGTACTACAGTACGAGCTGCTGAATTGGGCTGAGGCATAGTGCAAGCATCCTGGGTTCAGCTTTTATGGAGCTGCTCATATCTGTTTCAGTGTCCTGTCTGAAGTGCTTCAGAGATGAGCTGGTTAGGTTCACTCAGAAGCAATCGTTTCTAAATGATTCAGGCCCTACCTCCTGTTTTGCTAACACCTATTTGATTGCAGTTAACTAAAAATTCAGCATCAATGCCTCAACGGGGACATGGCAGGTTGGTTCAAGAGTCAGGAGACTTGATTTCCCAGGCAGCTGCAGGGTTCACTTCACTGCTTTTCGGTGTGTACACTGTTCTTGGAGTTGCATGCTAGGTGTTAGTGAACAGTGCTTTCATTGCTGCAAATCATGCAAGTTGGTCGACAGCTCCATATCTCAGTTCCTGCAGATGGTCTGCTTTATTTCTGTCACAGCATGTGACAACGATTTTATGGTATATGTGTGCATTTTTCACTAGACTACATCCATGCATACATGCTGTGGTTAGTTTTTGCTGGACATTTCAAACCATAGTCATGAATCCTTCTTGGCCGATGTCCTTTTACTGCCATAATGTAAATGTCCATGCAAGATTGTATTCTTTGCTTAAGTGTTTACTTGGATTTATTGGATATCACTACTTTCACTGCATTAGGTCTTGGGTTAGGCTGTAAACAGAACGTTTTACTTAACACTTGCAATTTTGCAGTCTTGAGTTATACAGTTCTGCAGCTTCAACTTTGGTTTTATACAGCATACACTGTCTCTAAAGCATAACTCCCTTGGTTTTTTTTCTTGTATCATTTCATTAAAGAAGAAAGCCTAACTCCCTTGTCAGTTTATGATTTACTAGGGACTGAATGGTTAAGGCACAAAGACACAATGGCATGATTTGGTTCTTCCAGAATGGGTAATGCCAAGTGTCCTGTTCCATATGAAGTTGATTTTTGGATCTCATACTGCAAGATTTTGCTGAAGAATCTTGTTACCTCGTAATGTAAGTCCTAAAAAGCGATATAATCATTTGTCAATACAATGAAGCATAGTTACAAAGAACAAAAGTCATTTCTCTAACTTGTTGTGTTGGCATCTTCATTGATTGATTGCAGAGTGTAGGAAGAATAAAAATATGGGGAAGAAGAAGAAAGGATAGGATCCCAATTCAAAAGTGTTTTAGTGATTTAGAAACAGTTCGAGATTCCCAATGCAAAACTGTCTTCTAGCTTTGAGCAAGATATTGAAACGGTTGGAGAGAGCCAACAAATTCCCTACTAAATTTCATTTCCGGTCTCTCACAATGTAACTATTTACATGTATCATTCAAGAATGATAAAACAATCTTAAGTGCTAATCCTCAGAGGCTAGAAACAGCAACTTGCTGGCTAACTCCCATGGATTGCGCCAAGCCATTTCCACAGTGGCAAGGCCTCACCATGGAGCTTAGGAACGCCCTCACCACCTCTTCCGATGCATCTCTCCTAAGCAAACACATCACGTACTCCATGACGGCGGCATCACAGGGCACCATGATCCTGCCGTCGTCACCGGCGAACCCGAACTCCTCATGCGACATGCTAAGGAGCACGCCGAAGATGGCGGTGTCGAGGTACGCCAGCGGGACCTCAAACCGCCTGCCGTCTGCTGAGTACACCACGCAGTGGCCCTTGCCGGCCACCGGCGAAGTGCTGCACCGTGATGATCCCTCGGTGGTTCCTTTGGCCGGCGTCGATGCGATCCGCCTCCTTGCCATGGCCGCCATCCTCTGCCACTTCTTCGCCATCTGAGCAAGTCTTTTGGCGCTGACCATGTTTGGTTTCCGTCTCCTGCTTTCCTGGCTACAAGTTCTTTGTATTGTATCTAATAGGTGGTGTAGTGCTTCGCTTGCTGATGGACTGGTCAAGTGTTGGTGCTAAGCCGATGGATTTATAGGTGAGGAGGGGAAAGAGAAGCATGCAGTTCAAGTGCAGCTATCCATCCACTCCGGCTGGCAAGGGACAAGGCCACGAGCTCTCAACATGCAGTGTTGCATTGCAAGAGAAAGCGAGTGTGATTTTGATCGGATTTCTCTGGGCCATATGTTGGAGCCACTGGGTGCTTTGGATATAGTTCAATAGTTGGATATATATCACAATGCTGCCATAGTGACCAGTTGTGTCTAAGGGCCTGTTTGGTTGGTTTAGTCCCTGGAATAAACTGTAGTCCTAAGGTGTTTGGTTTAGGTGATTAAAAGGGACTAAAACTATTAAAAAAGACCAAAACACTCCTATTAATTACCTAGGATCTTTACTGCTGTCACAATAATTAGGGACATGGGTGTCTTTTTTTTGCCCTTTAGTCACCCACTTGGTGACTAGATGATTAAACTCATTTAGTCACCTTGTTTGGTAAAAAGGTGACTACAAGGGACTAACTAAACTTTAGTTACTCCAAACCAAACAGGCGTTAGGAAGCATGCCTCGTGATGACCAGATGAAAATTGGGACCAACGTGTCAGGACCATTTCTATGTGATCCCTTCACTGAGATATCAAGCAATCTGGGCATCTGAATTGGGTCCTCAGATCGAGACATATAGCGTGACTGACAGTTGACCATTCCCATCCGTCCCATAACATCTTGTATCTCTGAACAACCGGACTGGAAGGTGTGCAGCGGTCCAAGCAACTCGCTGGACAACTTCATATCACTTGTTCAGTTGGTGGCGGTCTGTTGGACCACTGGCATCTCATGTGAGCTCCATTTCGTTGCTCCTTGTTACATGGACCTACAAGATTACAACTAGGCAACAACCAACAAGCTGATAATCTTGGTAGTTCTAGTGTGACGAGGTTGACCACACTGTTTGGTTCACCGCCACCACTTAAAACTATGATCCTGTTTTAACAAAGATTCGGATTCAGTTTTAGCAAAATCTACCTTCCAATGGTTGGTTTCTTTTTTCTTTGAAAGTAAAGGCAAGAGCTCTGCCGCTTAATTAAGAAGAAAATAGAGTTTTATGTACAAGCACCAATGGTGCCAAAAAATCCGGTCATAGGACCAACTCAAACACCGGCCATAGAGCCAACACAGAAGCCACCGCTCATGCGCTTGTTGATTTAGCCTGCACTACACATGGCCCTACACCTCTGAACAATATCTTCCTTGGCCAGATAGGCGACCTGTTTCGACGTTTTGTGCTCGTTTTTGAAAATTCTCCTATTCCTTTCCTTCCACATGTTCCCCACAACATAAATGAGCACTCCATTAAATGTTTGGCGCTCTTGCTTTGGCACCTTGCTCGCCACATCCTCCCACCAGGTGGCCAGGCACTGGGGATCTTGTTGGGGCAGTTGCACATCAAAGTTTTCCCAAGATAACACCTGGCTCCAGACGGCTTTAGCGAAGGGGCATAGCAAAGATAGATGCAGTCCTGTTTCCAAAGGTCCATTGCACAAGACGCAATGCTCATGATGTAGCCACCCTCTCTTTTGCAAGTTATCCGCTGTGAGGATTTTGTCGTGCATTAGTACCCAGGCATGTATCTTGCATTTATTTTCCGCCCTTGCTTTCCAAATGAGATCAGCTTGGAACTTGCAATGTGAACCTTGGAACTGTATGTTATATGCCGAACGTGTGGAGTAGTTTCCATCAGGCGTCCATCTCCACACTATGGAGTCCTACACATCGGGCGTGAGCTGCACTTCCTGAATCCTGAACCAGAGGGCGACGAATTCTTGTATCTGAACGGATGTTGTGATTCGCGTCCTGAGGGAGCGGATCCAATTACCATTTTGTAGTTCCCGGCAAACCATCCTGTTCTTTCGGCTCACTAGCTGGAAAAGATGGGACGCTAGGTATCTTGGAGCTTCACCGTCTAGCCAATTGTGATGCCAAAAACGTGCCTTGTTACCATTCCCAATTGTTATCGATGTTGAGGCATTGAAAAGCAAACGGTCTAGGTCATTGCACGGCAGTGTCATCCCTACCCAAGGTTTTGAGTCATGAACCCACTCCTGTCACAACCAACGTAGGCGCAAGGCTCTTCCATTTTTTTCCAAGTTTGGCACCCCAACCCTCCCAAATCTTTTGGCATGCATACTGTCGGCCAATTTACCAAGCAATGCCCTCCATTGGCATTCTCATCACCTTTCCACAAGAATGATCTTCTGATTTTGTCAATTTGCTTTCTTGCCCATACCGCCAGAGGGAACACGGTGAGGTGATAGGTAGGCATCGAGGATAACACTGAGGTGACCAAAGTAAGTCTGTCGGCTCTGTTGAGCATTCTACCTTTCCAACCAGGTAGCCTCTACCCTATGCGTTCAATGAGCGGTTGCACATGGACCTTCTGTAGGGATCTCGTATGGAGCTACAGTCCCAAGTAGTGGCATGGGAAGGATTCTCCTGCCCCTGCAAAGGAGGCTAACACAGTATAGATCGATGTCTTGGCATCTGATCGGGTGGACGAAACTCTTTTGCAGATTTATGTAACACCCTCGGTGTTACACTGTACAGTCTTTTGCTAAAACACTGCATGGGCATCATACTTATGTGTAAATATGTGTAATATAGGGTGTAAAGCAATATACGTAACTTGAAACGTTCATCGGAAATGCGAAACGAATGTTATGTTTCATGTCGCGTCATATCACTTAGGGTTCTAAATGAATTTTTATTGAAAGAAAATGCTATAGAACGCATAGACGAAACTTTGATAAAGTTTGTAGTACAAACTTCGTAGGTGGCGGTGAAATACTTGCGGTCGAGAATGGAATTCGCTAGCTAGCATACTTGATAGCTTGGAAATCGAATTCAACGTGAAATCGATAAGAACTGAGTTGAATTTCTGAAGTTAGAAAACGCTTCGACGAAGCTAACTTCGGCAATTTTTGTAAGCGAATTGGGTTAAGTAGGGGTAGGGTTTCATGGCGGGTTTTGGTAGCCTAACATGCCTTCTTAAGTATGGAATTGGTGGTTTAGCAATTGAAGCACCGAGGTGAATTTTTAGAGCGCTTTAAAAATCATGCAAGACACGTTCCTGGAAGGCTTCAGCGTTTGGACGCAGTCAACGTTGCCTCGGCTCGGCGCGCTGCGCTGGTTCGCCGACGCGCAAGCGCACGCATGCCCACACGCGTGCCACCGCGTTGGCCATGCTGCTGGCCACTACCACCTGCTGTCGCTCCCATGCATGCACTCGCGTATGCCACCACGCTGGTGCCGGCGGACCCAGCCGCTCTGCTCCGCCGCGGTCGTCTGCCTCGCTGGGCCGCTCGCGTGCGCTCTCACCATCGCCGTCGCGTCCGCCTGAGCCACCCTGCCACCTCGTGCTCGCCTACGCGGGACCGTGCGCGCGTGGCTAGTTTGGGCTGCTGTCGCGCGGTACCACGGACGCTCGCCGTAGCATCGTGCTGCGCCCCCGGTCACGTCGTGCTCCGACCGCCGCTGTCACACGACCACTGCTGCCATTGACCCTTCACGACTGCACACGAGTGGACTTGCCCTGCCTGCCTTGTCATCACATCCGCGCTCATCGTGACGCTGCGCTGCCGCCTCCCCTGACCGGCGTCATGCCACTGCAGCGCGCAGAGCCGAGCCACCGTCGTCGGTTTGCAATTTATGGCCGTGCGGCCCACCGTCCTGAGCGCGTTGACCATTTCCTCATCGCCTTGTAGCCCGTACGTGATTGAGCTTTGAGTTGACAGCCGCTCCTGCCACGGCAACGCCGAGCCAAGCCTTGTTGGCCTTCCCCTGTTCCTCTAACGCCATGGTCGCCGGACCCACGCCTTCAATTCACCGTAGTGGAGCCACCTCAGTCCTATTAACCCTGTCCACGGCTCCATCGTATAGTCAGCCAACCAACCGACCCCAGCTTACAGTGAGCCTCGCCGTGCCATGCTCCAATTTGGAGTTTCCTTCCTATCGGGTCAATAAGACCGTGTCGGTATGCGTCGACGGCAAGCTCCCAATTCAGTGTTGCTCGCGTCAATTCGTTGCACCGTCAGCTTCGCCTCCACCTACTCGTCACCTTACGCACCTTTGCCTAATCGCTACCACCTCCTAGCCACCCCTGACGCAGCCTTGCCATCGTCGTGCACCATCGCATCGTCCGCACGCACGCGGCCAGCTCGGCTTGGGCTACCTCTGGCCGAACCACTGCGTCGTCTGTGTCCGTGGTGAGTTCCTTGAGCTCACTAGCTACCCCAATTTCTCCGGCGTTGTTGTAACTCACCGGAACGCCACCGCTGTGATTGCAGGAGCTCCACCACCGTGGACCGACCTTGCTACGGCGTCCCGACTCACGCTTTCTTCGCCCAGTACTTCGAGTTCACGCATAGGCAGGTATCGGCTCCGTAGATAGGGCGAGGAAGGGCTGGTCTGGCCGGCGTAACCGCCCTGTGCCAGCACCGCCGCGCCGGTGCGCGCGTGGGTGCTCGAGGGTATCGTCGTTGCAAAGATAGGTTGTTCCAAGGACTTATTTGCAAAGTAGATGACTATAGGATTAGTGCCATGGGTCTCAGAGTGATTTGCTGTTAGGTCAGGGCCGGGCCCCCGCGTGGGCTGCGCCATAAATCGCGTGTGCGCGCGCGTTGCGCCGAACTGGGCCAGGCCACTCCCGTTTTGGACCACGCGGTAGAATTAGGTTTTCCATTTTCCAATAAGGTAATAAGTGTTTATTCAATTTGGTTTTTAGCTGAACTTTGATAATTTGTAGTAAATCTTATAGATGTCCAAAAATAGTGAAACAAAATTTGTTAGGTTTACAAAAAATGCTATCTATTTGTTGGTGTAGTTACTTTACAGTTAGCTGTGATAATGATAGGTTCATAAATTTAATTTAGAAAGCTTAATATCATTTAGCTTAATATTTGTAGAAATTTTTGTGAAAAATTGATGATAGCTTTAGCCATGAAATTTTTACAGTAGGCTCATTAGATTATTATGTATGAAGGTGACCGTGACGCCTAAGAGGGGGGGTGAATTAGGCAACTTAAAAATCTAACTCTAAACTTTGGCCTCTTTTTCTAACCCTTGCAAAACCTATGCAAAGGATAAACTATCTAAATGTGCAACTACGGTTTTACTACTGTGTTGCTATCTCTACCGCAAAAGAAATAATACAATCAATATAAATGCGGAAGCTAAAGAGCAAGGTAGAGATATGCAAACTCCCGTCGACGACTCCGGTATTTTTACCGAGGTATCGAGAAGCGCGCAAGCTTCCCCCTAGTCCTCGTTGCAGCCCCTCGCAAGGAATCCCTCGCAAGGGCCAAGCTCCTGGTCGGGTAACTCCGTGGATAGTCTCGGGCCTTCCCCACGCGCAAGTGAGTCTCCGACGTGCCTTCCGGCAAGCCTCTCCCGAATGCTCCCCGCCATCTTCACTATCAAGCTTCCGGCCAAAACGTCGTAGGCCTTGTTCCCTCCGGTACACGGTGGCGGCCACACCACAAACGCGGTTGGTGTGATCTTGCAAGACTACAAGCCCCTCCGATGTACAACAATGGTGCTCGCAAGCACCGAGTGATAAGAGGTATGCAAACCTCACTAAACACTAGGCCTAAATCTAGAGCAAGCGCATAAGCGGTGGTCTAATCAACCTAAGCACTTCGCAAAGCACCTACGCTAATCACCTGATGAATCACTAAGCACTATGCAAGTGGAGATCACTAAAATGGTATATCAACACCCTTGTATGTTTCCTCAGCTCCACCCACCTCAAATGGCCGGTTGGGGTTGTATTTATAAGCCCCACTGAGAAAGTAGCCGTTGGGGATGAAATCCCGCTTTTCTGCTACTGATCGGACGCTGAAGTCGTCCTGATCGGACGCGTCCAGTCGTCCCGACCGTTGGAGCCACGAACCACTGATCGGACGCTGCCAGCGTCTGGTCACATGCCACCAGACACGTTCGGTTGCAAGTTCGCCGCTCTGGAACCTCTCTGTATTCGATCGGACGCTGTTGTCCTACGTCCGGTCGGTTTGCCGCCAGCGTCCGGTCACTGCTGCTATTGCCGAGCCTCTGATCGGAGCGTCCGGTCGCTTTTCGTCAGCGTTCGGTCCAGCATCCGGTCGTTGCTATGAGCTCGTTTCTTCACGATCTTGTATGTGGCTTGGTTCCTATCTTCATGCTTGGGCTTTGCTTGATATCTTGGGTCTTCTCTTGTGCTCCTAAGGTCTTGCTTGAGGTGTTGATCATCGGATCATCATGTGTCCAAGTCACGTCTTGCATCCTATTGAACTACAAAACAATCACTTACAAATTCATTAGTCCAATTTGGTTGTGTTGGTCATCAAGCACCAAAATCCAAAGTAAATAGGCCTAGAGTCCATTTTCCTTATAATCTCCCCCTTTTTGGTGATTGATGACAACACGGCCAAAGCAAGTAAATAATAAAATTTAAAATTTAAAAACTACCTACTTGCTAGGATGCAATGCAAGGGGCAAGATTATATGATGCTAAAAGATACTACTTGTAAGACTATATAAAAACTTATCTTGCCCTTGCAAATGTCCCCATGTGGTATTATAGATTTAAGCCTTGCTTCCTACAAATTCTTCCTATTACATAGGCTAATCCATAATCCACTTTCCTCTCTTTATCGGACCATTACTACAAATTAATGCTTGCTTTTGGTCCTCTAAATTCTCCCCCATTGGAATCAAACACCAAAAAGGAAGACATTAGTAGCACAAGGGAGGGTCAAACCTTGTGATCTTTTATGGGTAGAGTGAAATAGATCACAAAATTTGACTCTCACATTATATAGACTAAGCTTCCCCTAAATATATGCATACATATGGTAGAAGACAAAGCATATGCATAATTGGCAAATTTTTGCTCAAGGGAATTTAATCTATATAATGCATGGAGAAAGCATATAAATATCAAAATGAAATCAACTTGATGATATCGGTTTAGAAATACCATATGTGGAAACCAATTTGATTTCTACCACTTGCAATAGGTGGTGGATATTTGAAATATGATACTCAACTCCGGGGACTCCATTTTCCTTGCAATGAGACTACTACACACATGATAAGCTAGAAAAGGTGTTAGTATCAAGGCATCCAACTTATAGAGTAACCTCCCTCTAAATTTGTGCACACAAGTATGGAATACTTGTAGAAAACAAGCACATTGATTTTAGAATAAAAAATACTACTTGAAAGATGACATCACATGAATGTGAGGGTCATTTTCGAAGGCGATATTCAGGAGAAATTATCTATAATTTGGACTTTGGCACATATTAGATGAACAATTGAAGGACAAGCTATGTGCCGTGCTCCTAATTTTAAACCATGTAGGTTTGCTCCAAGGGTTAAGAATGAAACCGAGCAAGCCTACCATATGATATACCTAGTGTATGCATGACAAGAGATATAAGAATTCAAATGCAAACCTAGGCATGAAGAGTAACTAGATGCTAAAAGATATCAATTGTAGGAAAATTTAAATCTAATACCAATTGAAGTAAATTGAATCTAGTTAACTAACATGAGAAGGGAAATTTGGATCCATAGTATTCACTAACACACTTGGCAATGATTTTGTCTGTCATGATGCACCCCATGAAATGCTCCCATACTTTGCCAAGTCTCCAAATTTCCCGAACTCCATTAGACTTGTCACTTCCCTTTCGGGATCCAAACCTTTTTGGTGCTCTTCATGTTGGAGATTATTTCTTTTGGCACCCAAAAGCGTTTGACCCCATTATTGGCTTGCTTGTTTACCTTGATGGCCACCACCTTGTCATTTTTCTTCTTCTTTAGGAAGTATGGTGTGGAGGCCTTTTTGTCTACCTTGTTGGTGTAGGTGTTGGAGAGCTTACATGTTTGCTTCTTCTCTTTCTTCTTTGCTCCTCCCCCATTCTTTACCTTGCACTCATAGGACTTGTGACCTTCCTTGTGGCACACGTAGCAAACCACGGTTTATCCTTCATCAAGCTTCTTCACTCCCTTGATGGTGTTATCTTGATGAAGTTGGGCTTGCTTCGTCTTGCCTTTCACTTGAGTCAAGTCTTTAGTGAGGCGAGCTACTTCTTGCTTGAGTTGCTCATTCACCTTTGCAACCTCTTGTGTGCATGTATCTACAACAATTTTCTCAACACAAACTTGGTTGCACAAAGGTGAGTTTAAACATAAATCATTACAAGAAGTAAATGCATCCTTTTTAGACATGTTAAAGATAGAACTTTTCCTTTTAGATGCCTTGGTGGTAGTTGTATTAACAGCTTCAAGTTTAGCAACTTTATTAGTTAGCTCATCACAATGTTTGCACATGGTTTCCATTTTTGCAAGCAAACTTTTATAAGCATCTTGTGAGCTAGCTAACTTTTCTTTTAATTTTTCATTTTTCTTTATAAGTTGCTCATCATTGATTGTGCATGCATTTATTGTTGCACTAGCCTTAAGTTGTTCAATTTTAGTAGATAGTTCAACATTAAGATTAGCAAAGTTCTCATATTGTTCAAGCAAAGTTTGATAAGCTTCTTGTGAACTATCTAGCTTTTCTTTTAAATTTTTGAGTTTCTTTTGTTGACTAGTGCAAACTTTAGCATAATTAAGATTTTGTAGCACAATTTCATCATAAGAAGGCATATCATCATCACTATCACTCTCACTAGAGGATGAGCTTTCGTTACCTTGTGCCATAAGGCACACACGAGAAGTGCTTGATGATGAGTGCTTGCGACCTTGCCTCTTGTGATGGTTTTCTTCTTTACTTGAAGAATCATCCCATAATCTTATCGATGTGAGGGCTTGGTTCTTGCATGCCTTTTTCTTTGTCTTGGGTGTGGGCTTGTTTGGACAAACTTCCACAAAGTGCCCCAACTCGTCGCATCCATAGCATCCTCTCTTTCTTTGCTCATTTCTTTGATTGGTACAAATGAGATCTTGAATTTGGATGGGCACACCCTTGACATTGAGCCTTTGGATCATCTTCTCCACCTTGTTGATTAATTTGATTGATTCTTTATCAAGGTTGGAGGTGGAGGAGGAAGATTGATCATCATCACTTGAATCTTCATCATCATCATCATCATCATCGTCCTCATCTTCTTCTTCATCTTCACTTGAGGAGCTTGAGCTTGAGCTTGTCTCAACTTGCTTGCCCTTCATCTTCTTTTTCTCGCTACATGCGAGAGATTTGCCTTTGCTCAATGAAGAGGCTTCGTCTTGACCCATCTTACATGACATTTCAAATGCCACTATCTTGCCAATGACTATGCCTGGGGTCATGGTGCCCAAGTTCTCCATGTTGTGAAGGATGGTGATGATGCTTGCATATTTCTTTTGTGGTAACATGGAGATGATCTTCCTCACGATGTCCGCATCATCTAGCTTTGTTAATCCTATTGAATGGAGCTCATTGATAATTAGATTCAAGCGAGAATACATATCATGAACAAGCTCATCATTATTCATTGTAAAGGAATCATAATTTTGCTTAGCTAGACAATGTTTTTGCTCACGGACATTACTTGTGCCGTCATGGAGCTCTTGGAGTTTTAACCAAATTTCATGTGCCGTATTTAAGGTGAACACTTGGTTAAACACATCCATGCTAAAAGATTCAAACAAACAATTTTTAACTCTAGCATTGAAATGCATTTCTTTTTCATCACTCTTTGTGGGTTTTTTGGGATTCTTAATGTGTTTCATCCTGTCACGAGTGACTCTCCAAACACCCAAATCAACTGCCTCAAGATAGCAAGCCATTCTAGCTTTATAATAGGGGAAGTTTGTGCCGTCAAAGTGCGGAGGCCTAGAGGTATCCATCTCAACCACTCTAAATGGCGTCGGCTCAACAACGGTTAAGCCAAAGGTCCAAATTGAGCCAACCTGACTCTGATACCAATTGAAGGTGACCGTGACGCCTAAGAGGGGGGTGAATTAGGAAACTTAAAAATCTAACTCTAAACTTTGGCCTCTTTTTCTAACCCTTGCAAAACCTATGCAAAGGATAAACTATCTAAATGTGCAACTACGGTTTTACTACTGTGTTGCTATCTCTACCGCAAAAGAAATAATACAATCAATGTAAATGCGGAAGCTAAAGAGCAAGGTAGAGATATACAAACTCCCGTCGACGACTCCGGTATTTTTACCGAGGTATCGAGAAGCGCGCAAGCTTCCCCATAGTCCTCGTTGCAGCCCCTCGCAAGGAATCCCTCGCAAGGGCCAAGCTCCTGGTCGGGTAACTCCGTGGATAGTCTCGGGCCTTCCCCACGCGCAAGTGAGTCTCCGACGTGCCTTCCGGCAAGCCTCTCCCGGATGCTCCCCGCCGTCTTCACTATCAAGCTTTCGGCTGAAACGTCGTGGGCCTTGTTCCCTCCGGTACACGGTGGCGGCCACACCACAAACGCGGTTGATGGGATCTTGCAAGACTACAAGCCCCTTCGATGTACAACAATGGTGCTCGCAAGCACCGAGTGGTAAGAGGTATGCAAACCTCACTAAACACTAGGCCTAAATCTAGAGCAAGCGCATAAGCGGTGGTTTAATCAACCTAAGCACTTCGCAAAGCACCTACGCTAATCACATGATGAATCACTAAGCACTATGCAAGTGGAGATCACTAAAATGGTATATCAACACCCTTGTATGTTTCCTCAGCTCCACCCACCTCAAATGGCCGGTTGGGGTTGTATTTATAAGCCCCACTGAGAAAGTAGCCGTTGGGGATGAAATCCCGCTTTTCTGCTACTGATCGGACGCTGAAGTCGTCTTGATCGGACGTGTCCAGTCGTCCCGACCGTTGGAGCCACGAACCACTGATCGGACGCTGCCAGCGTCTGGTCACATGCCACCGGACACGTTCGATCGCAAGTTCACCGCTCTGGAACCTCTCTGTATTCGATCGGACGCTGCTGTCCTGCGTCCGGTCGGTTTGCCGCCAGCGTCCGGTCGCTGCTGCTATTGCCGAGCCTCTGATCGGAGCGTCCGGTCGCTTTTCATTAGCGTTCGGTCCAGCATCCGGTCGTTGCTGTGAGCTCGTTTCTTCACGATCTTGTATGCGGCTTGGTTCCTATCTTCATGCTTGGGCTTTGCTTGATATCTTGGGTCTTCTCTTGTGCTCCTAAGGTCTTGCTTGAGGTGTTGATCATCGGATCATCACGTGTCCAAGTCACGTCTTGCATCCTATTGAACTACAAAACAATCACTTATAAATTCATTAGTCCAATTTGGTTGTGTTGGTCATCAAGCACCAAAATCCAAAGTAAATAGGCCTAGAGTCCATTTTCCTTACAATCTCCCCCTTTTTGGTGATTGATGACAACACGACCAAAGCAAGTAAATAATAAAATTTTAAAATTTAAAAACTACCTACTTGCTAGGATGCAATGCAAGGGGCAAGATTATATGATGCTAAAAGATACTACTTGTAAGACTATATAAAAACTTATCTTGCCCTTGCAAATGTCCCCATGTGGTATTATGGATTTAAGCCTTGCTTCCTACAAATTCTCCCTATTACATAGGCTAATCCATAATCTACTTTCCTCCCTTTATTGGACCATTACTACAAATTAATGCTTGCTTTTGGTCCTCTAAATTCTCCCCCTTTGGAATCAAACACCAAAAAGGAAGACATTAGTAGCACAAGGGAGGGTCAAACCTTGTGATCTTTTATGGGTAGAGTGAAATAGATCACAAAATTTGACTCTCACATTATATAGACTAAGCTCCCCCTAAATATATGCATACATATGGTAGAAGACAAAACATATGCATAATTGGCAAATTTTTGCTCAAGGGAATTTAATCTATATAATGCATGGAGAAAGCATATAAATATCAAAATGAAATCAACTTGATGATATCGATTTAGAAATACCATATGTGGAACCTCTCTGTACTCGATCAGACGCTGCTGTCCTGCGTCCGGTCGGTTTGCCGCCAGCGTCTAGTCGCTGCTGCTGTTGCCGAGCCTCTGATCGGAGCGTCCGGTCGCTTTTCTTCAACGTCCGGTCCAGCGTCCGGTCGCTGCTGTGAGCTCGTTTCTTCGCGATCTTGTGTGCGGCTTGGTTCCTATCTTTATGCTTGGACTTTGCTTGATATCTTGGGTCTTCTCTTGTGCTCTTAAGGTCTTGCTTGAGGTATTGATCATCGGATCATCACGTCGCCTTTGTCAAAGTCACGTCTTGCATCCTATTGAAGTACAAAACAATCACTTGCAAATTCATTAGTCCAATTTGGTTGTGTTGGTCATCAAGCACCAAAATCCAAAGTAATTGGGCCTAGGGTCCATTTTCCTTACAATGTACTCACTGTAAATTTTGTAGCCCTAGAGTAGGTGGATAAATAGAGTAGCTGGTACTTCTTGTTTTATCATATATAGAGTAAATCGGTATTAAGAGTAAGAATACCTTTAGTTGCGAAGATAATATATGTCATGCAACATACTTGTTAGTGTTAACAGTAGGTAACTTAGCACCTTAGTTGGTAGAACGAGCTTAGTAGCTTGATTGATGTATTTTTATTTTGAGAGTTGTTGTTGCCGTATTACTAAGTGTTGCATCATCATTTCATGCATGTAGATTACGAGTTCGTAGAGTTCATGCCCGTGGACGAGCAGGACTATGAGGAGGTCATTGAGGAATATGAGGAGGAGATTCTCGTGCAGGAGGGAGCCTCGGAGCCATTCGTTGCTGACTTTGTTGACCCACCGCCTGCCCAAGGCAAGCCCCGGTGCATAACCCTTATTTTAAACGATCACTGAATATATATGATGTGCACTTATGTTACAGGCATTTTATGGAAACTACATACATAAATATATCTACCTATGAGTCCTACTAGTATAGGTCGTGTAGCTGCTATGCTCAAGATTTCGGTAGCGTGAGTAACCTGCCGTTACTCACAATATGTGATAATTATGATCACTCATGATAAAATGGTGGAAAAGAAAAATGATGACCGGGCAGGGATATGGTTTGGGTATTGGTGGGTGTAAGAGGTTGTGTCCTGCGGCCAACGGAGCATAGCTTGGTTACACTTTTTCCCTGTCTGTGTCGGTTTAGGACCGGCCGTTGCAATGGACGCTAGGCAAGTCACATATTTATTATCCCGAGCACATACTTGGGTATGGGCGCAGAGAAGACTTGTTGCTCTCTTGTCATAGGTTTTGGCTCTTTCCAGACCGACTGATTGGAGGTGGGGATGGTGGAGGTCCTTGCACCACACTAAGTCTAGGACTTTGGAGCGGGGGCTTGGAGTCCAAGTTTGGATGGGGACCTGGACCCTGGGACAGGAGGGTGATGGGTTGGTCCTGCTTGTGCCTGGGGTACAAGCGGGGCGTGTGTTTTCGGGGTACCCAGCTAGGCACATTGATTCGCGAATCGCCGCCGTGTCGGTACGACTTGTCTTGACTCTAGCATCGTAGTAAGAACTGAAAGATGAAAGGTGATAAAATGGAACTGATTGCTCAACTCTTGGTTGAAAGTAGAGCAGGTGCTTACATAGAATGTCTAGATAATCAATTAATCATGGCTACTAATAATTACATAAATAAGGACTCACTATTAGTATTGCTTTCTGCAAAAAAAGGAAACCAACAAACCATAAAGCTTTGCATATCCCTTGGAGTCGGAAAATTATTCCCACTAGTCGGATAAGTCTTGCGAGTACATTGTGTACTCAGGGTTTATTTACCCCTGTTGCAGGTAATGCATGAGGAGTACCATTGTGTGAAGGATTCTTCTAGTGGGCACAGATGGATCCTTGTTTCTTGTCGATAGATGTTTATTTGCATTCCACTGTTTAATATTCCGCACTCTGACATTTGGCAATGTAATAATGAATTTCTAAGAACTCTGGATGTATGGAATGTATTAAGTATTGTAACTCGTTCTCATTATTGGATCCTTGGGGAAAAATGTGGATCTTTCGGGCTCTCCCTTTGGGTGTGCCCGACGAAACCTACCCGCTGTAGCTTGCTTTCGGGGTGCTTAGTGTTTGGTGGAAGACGAGCGCCTCCGTAAGTGTGTTATTTCGGGCGGTTCTGCCACAATTAGTACCAGAGCCAATAATGAGTTTACGAGTTTCATCACTCTTTTCTAAAACTTAAAATTTGACCAACAAAAGTTTTGTGAAAAGTAGGATGCGCTAAAATTATGTAAATAAGTATAAGCCCTAGCAAGTCTATCTAGGATAGCGGCACTGGTTTTATCTAATCAGTTTTCTGTAGGTACACTGACTTACGTTGCGTAAGAAATCGCTTAGCATACAGAAAGTGAGTGTGCGATGTACCGAAATTTTGCGAATGCCGCTATATTCCGGCTTGAGTGAGCATACAGGCCGATACATGCATCATGATAATGGAATCTTGCTTAAACTAAAGTTCTCCCCCTACACGTATAAATTGGATTAGTAAATTGATAGGATAACTAAAGAATGCTTTAATAAATGTCTTATCATCCCTTGCTTCTGCTCTAGAAGGTTGTCCTAAGTGGTTGGTTCCTATCTCTTACAGATGAATCTGAGGTCCGGACACGGGAGCACCAGTGCCGAGGTGGGCCACGGTCTTGGCGAAGGCTAAGGTGAAAGTGGTCGGGCCAATGAGCACGGCGGGGAGAGCCATGATGCTCCACTTCTGGCTCCTCCACCACCGCCACCTCCAATGACTCACACGGAGATGATGGCGGAGATGATGGCAGCTCACCGCGAGTCAGCCCGTGCCATGGAGCTACTGGCACAGGCTATCGGTGGCTTCGCCCGCGGAGGCCACGGGGGCAATGGTGGGAACGGGGGTGGTGGCCGTGGTCCTGAGGGACCCTGCTCATATCAGGATTTCCTCAAGACGCACCCACCCACGTTCACACTGTCGGCTGAGCCCCTAGATGCGGAGCATTGGCTTTGCCTTCTAGAGCAGAAGTTTCTGTTGCTCACTATGACTGATGAGCAGAAGGTGCGCTTTGTAGCACAATAGTTGTTGGGGTCTGCGAGTGCATGGTGGGATACCTTCAATGCCATGCAGCAGCCAGATCACCGGGTGACCTGGCAGGAGTTCACCGCAGCATTCAGAGAATTTTATATTCCAGCTGGTGTCCTCAACAAGAAGCTGACTGAGTTCCTAGACCTGCGGCAATGGAGTATGTCAGTGATGGACTACGTCAATAAGCTCAATCACTTGTCGCAGTATGCTGGAACCCATGTGGACACAGATGAGAAGAGGGACCGCTTCTATCGCGGCCTCTCTTGCAGCCTTCAGAAGGAATTGTATACTGGGAACTATCAGACCTTTGGGGCAATGATGAATGCTGCCATCGCCATGGAGGGCTTGCAGCGGGATTCCTAGGCGGAATAGAAACGGAAGTGGGTGGCTACGGGGTCTTCTAGTCACCCCCATACTTAGAAAGTACAGGTTGTCAGACAGGTGCCCTATCAATCTTCAAGCGAGCATTCGTTTCGACAGTCTCAGCAGACTTTTCAGACTCCTTCCACGCAGTATCATGCACCCACTCAGCAGGTGCAACCTCAGCAGTCTCAGGGACAGCAGGTCCCACCTCGTCTGGGACAGGGAAACAACCTGGGTGCTTGTTTCAAATGTGGCAAAGATGGCCACTATGCCCAAGAGTGTCCCCAAAACCAGCCAGTCTAGTTTGCTCAGTCATCGGCTAACTCCAGGCTAGTCAAGCGGACGGTGATCAAGAAGAAAGTGCCAGTCAACCGCTCTGGACAGGTGAATTTCACGGATGCTGAGCAGATATTGCAACAAGAACCGGTGATGGCTGGTATGTTTACCATTGATTCCCATCCAACTTATGTGTTGTTTGATTCTAGTGCATCACATTCATTCATGAGCATGTGATTTATAGACCGGCACAATATACCCATTATGGCTATACCGTTTGCCTATAGAATCCATACTCCGGGTGCGCAGATGTGCATCAATACTCGGACGAACACAGTGAGCTTGGTATTAGCCACTCACACTTACCATCTCTAGTTCATGGTGCTGCCTGGGCAAGGCATTGATGCAATTATTGGGATGAACTGGTTGCGGGTGTATGGGGTAGTCTTTGATATGAAGAAGAGAGTTATGGAGTTACGGCTTACTTCTTCTAAGGATAGGATGTCTCTTCTTGTACCCTCAGATCCAGTCTTACCTGTTGCTACTCATGCTAAAGCCTCTCCTGATCTTACCTCCATCCCTGTGGTATGTGAGTTCCTGGATGTTTTTCCTGAAGATCTACCTAGGTTGCCATCGGACAGAGAGGTGGAATTCTCCATTGAGCTAGAGCCTGGTACTGCTCCTATCTCCCAATGACCATACTGCATGGCCCCGAAGGAATTCACTGAAATGAAGAAGCAGTTGAAAGAGTTGATGGAAAAGGGTTTCATCCGTCCTAGCTCTTCACCACGGGGTTGCCCAGTAATTTTTGTGAAAAAGAAGGATGGCACTCTTCGGATGTGTGTGGATTACCGCCCTTTTAATGCGGTAACCATTAAGAACAAGTATCCTTTGCCCCGCATAGATACTTTGTTCGATCAACTAACTGGTGCCAAAGTGTTCTCCAAGATTGACCTTCGTTCAGGCTATCATCAGATCAAGATTAGACCACAAGATATACCAAAGACAACTTTTTCTACTAGGTATGGGCTGTATGAGTACCTAGTAATGTCTTTTGGTCTCACCAACACTCCTGTATTCTTCATGTACCTGATGAATTCAGTCTTTATGCCGGAGCTGGACAAGTTTGTTGTGGTATTCATTGATGATATCTTGATATATTCCAAGAACGATGAAGAGCATGCCCAACACCTTCGGACAGTACTGGCTCGATTGAGGGAACACAAGCTGTATGCTAAATTCAGCAAGTGTGAATTCTGATTAGATCGAGTGTAGTTTTTGGGGCATGTGTTGACACCTGATGACATTTTTGTAGATCCCAGCAAGGTGCAAGATGTGTTGAATTGGAAGTCTCCCAAGTCTGTGCATCAGATTCGTCAGTTCCTTGGTCTAGCTGGGTACTATCGGCGTTTCATTCTAGATTTCTCCAAGATAGCTCAACCGATGACCAAGCTACTCTAAAGAGAAGCCAAGTTTGATTGGAGCCCAGCCTGTGAAGAAGCCTTCCAAGCTTTGAAGACATTTCTGACCACTGCTCCTGTGTTGGCCCAACCAGATATTGACCGGCCTTTTGATGTATATTGTGATGCCTCGAAGACGGGGTTGGGATGTGTGCTTATACAGGATGGACGTGTGATAGCTTATGCTTCGCGCCAACTGAAAAAGCACGAAGTGAATTACCCCACTAATGATTTAGAGCTAGCTGCTGTGGTCCACGCTCTAAAAATTTGGAGGCATTACTTGTTGGGCAACAAATTACATATTTTTACAGATCATAAGATCCTCAAATACATTTTTACTCAGTCTGAGCTAAATATGAGGCAAAGGAGGTGGTTGAAATTGATCAAGGATTATAACTTGATGGTACATTATCACCCAGGAAAGGCCAATGTAGTAGCTGATGCCTTGAGTCGAAAGTCATATCAGGTTGAAGAAACACCTCTGTCTCTCAACAATGCTGAGGTGCTGGCTCACGTTGCCTTGGTCTCAGAATTACTTGAGCAGATTATTTTGGAGCAAAGGCAAGACCCTTTAGAAATTCCTCACATCAAGAAATTGATTGCCGAAGGGCGTGGTCCTCACTTTAGTATTGATGAGCAAAGAGTAGTGATATACAAAGATAGATTGGTGGTTCCATCAAATGAGGGGCTGAGAAGGAAGATTTTGCATGAAGCCCATCATTCGAAGCTATCCATCCTGGCAGCAACAAGATGTACCATGATTTACGCCACTTGTACTGGTGGTCCAACATGAAGCAGGACATCACCCAGTATGTCGCGGAGTGTGACACTTGTGGGAGAGTTAAGGCCGACCACATGCGAACTCCAGGATATTTGCAGCCCTTACCCATTCCTGTGTGGAAATAGGAAGATATTTCCATAGATTTCATTATGGGTTTACCCCGCACATCCAAGGGCTATAACTCTATTTAGGTCATTGTGGGTCACCTTACCAAGTCAGCTCATTTTCTCCCAGTGAATTCTAAATATTCTGCCAGACAGTATGTCGAGTTGTACTTGGACCGGATTGTGACCCTACACGGAGTTCCCCTTACTATTATCTCTGATAGAGGATCAGTTTTTATCTCTCGCTTCTGGGAGCAACTCTAGGAGTGTCTTGGTACTAGTCTCCTCCACAGTTCAACCTATCACCCCAGACTGATGGCCAAACCAGGTGCTCGAGGACATGTTGAGAGCTTGTGCCATTACTTTTCTGGAGAAGTGGAATGAATGCCTGAAGTTAGCTAAATTTTCTTACAATAATAGCTACCAAGAGAGCATTCGCATGGCACCATTTGAAGCTCTATATGGAAGGAAATGCAGGACGCCACTTAACTGGATTGAAGTGGAAGACCGTGGATATTTTGCGCCTGATTTCATCAAAGAGGCTCGAGAGCAAGTCATCATTATTTAGAGTCATTTGAAGGCAACTCAGAGCCGACAGAAAGCCTATACGGATAAGCGAAGAAGGCCCTTGCAGTTTGAAGTTGGGAAATTATGTGTACCTCAAGGTGTCTCCTATGAGAGGGGTGCATCAGTTTGGTATCCATGGCAAGTTAGCTCCCCGATACGTGGGTCCTTACAAAATTTTGAAGCGGTGTGGCCCAGTTACTTATCGTCTCCAGCTTCTCGATATTTTATCCGCAGTACACAATGTGTTCCATGTATCTCAGTTGAAGAAATGCTTGCGGGTCCCTGATGAAGCTGTAGAAATTGAAGGACTTCCACTCCAGTCCGATTTGACTTATATTGAGCACCCTATCAAAATCATGGACGAAAAGGAAAGAGTGACAAGGAACAATGTGGTGAAGTTCTACAAGGTGCAGTGGCAAAACCACTCTGAGGATGAGGCCACGTGGGAACAAGAGAGCTATATATTGAAGCATTACCCCCACCTTCTCTCTGGTTCTGATGAGTAGTTGTTACGTTGAAATGTAATTCCTATCTCCTTTCTCACACTAGGCACATGAAATCTCGGGTCGAGATTTTTTTAGGGCGGTAGATTTGTAACACCCTCGGTGTTACACTGTATAGTCTTTTGCTAAAACACTGCATGAGCATCATACTTATGTGTAAATGTGTGTAATATAGGATGTAAAGCAATATACGTAACTTGAAACATTCATCGAAAACACAAAACGAATGTTATATTTCATGTCGCGTTATATCACTTAGGGTTCTAAATGAATTTTTATTGAAAGAAAATGCTATAGAACGCATAGACGAAACTTTGATAAAGTTTGTAGTACAAACTTCATAGGTGGCGGTGAAATACTTGCGGTCGAGAATGGGATTCGCTAGCTAGCATACTTGATAGCTTGGAAATCGAATTCGACGCGAAACCGATAAGAACTTAGTTGAATTTCTTAAGTTAGAAAATGCTTCGACGAAGCTAAGTTCGGCAATTTTTGTAAGCGAATTGGGTTAAATAGGGGTAGGGTTTCATGGCGGGTTTTGGTAGCCTAACATGCCTTCTTGAGTATGGAATTGGTGGTTTAGCAATTGAAGCACCAAGGTGAATTTTTAGAGCGCTTTAAAAATCATGAATGACACGTTCCTAGAAGGCTTCAGCGTTTGGACGCGGTCACCGTTGAATCGGCTTGGCGCGCTGCGCTGGTTCACCGACGCGCACGCACGCCCACACGCGTGCCACCGCGTTGGCCATGCTGCTGGCCACTACCACCTGCTGCCGTGCCCATGCATGCACTCGCGTGTGCCACCACGCTGGTGCCGGCGGACCCAGCCGCTCTGCTCCACCACGGTCGTCTGCCTCACTGGGCCGCTCGCGTGTGCTCTCACCATCGTCGTCGTGTCTACCTGAGCCACCCTGCCACCTCGTGCTTGCTTACGCAGGACCGTACACACATGGCTAGTCTGGGCTGCTGTTGCGCGGTGCTGCTGACGCTTGCCGTCGCATCGTGCTGCGCCCCCGGTCATGCCATGCTCCAACCGTCGCTGTCGCACGACCACTGCTGCCGTTGACCCTTCACGGCTGCACGCGCGTGGGCTTGCCCTGCCTACCTTGCCATCACATCCGCGCTCGTCGTGACGTTGAGCTGCTGCCTCCCCTGACCGGCGCCATGCCACTACGGCGCGTAGAGCCAAGCCGCCGACGTCGGTTTGCAATTTGGTCGTGCGGCCCACCGTCCTGAGCGCGTTGGTAGTTTCCTCATCGCCCTATAGCCCGTACGCGATTATGCTTCGAGTTGACAGCCGCGTCCCTCCACAGCAACGCCGAGCCAAGCCTTGCCGGCCTTCCCCTGTTCCTCTGTCGCCATGGTCGCCGGACCCACGCCTTCAATTCGCCGTAGTGGAGCCACCTCAGTCCAATTAACCCCATCCACGGCTCTGTCGTATAGTCAGCCAACCAACCGACCCTAGCTTGCAGTGAGCCTCGCTGTGCCTTGCTCCAATTTGGAGTTTCCTTCCCGCCGGGTCAATAAGACCGTGTCGGTATGCGTCAACGGCAAGCTCCCAATTCAGTGTTGCTCGCATCAATTTGTTGCACCACCAGCTTCGCCTCCACCTACTCGTCACCTTACGCACATTTGCCTAATCGCTACCACCTCCTAGCCACCCCTGACGCAGCCTTGCCACCGTCGTGCACTGTCGCACCGTCCGCACGCACGCGGCCAGCTCGGCTTGGTGAAAGCTCTAGTTTGGTTTTGGTAAATTGATGAAACTCTAAGTGCTAACCTAGTTCATCAAGTGATCATGAGATAGGTAGCACACTTCAAGTAGAGAAGCAAATGAAGATCATAACATGACAATGGTGATAGCATGGAGATGATCAAGGGCTTAAACTTGAAGAGAAGAAAGAGAAAAACAAAAAGCTCAAGGCAAAGGTATAACTTGTAGGAGCTATTTTATTTTGGTGATCAAGACACTTAGAGAGTGTGATCACATTTAGGTTTGATAGCCGTACTATTAAGAGGGGTGAAACTCGTATCGGAATGCGGTTATCAAAGTGCCACTAGATGCTCTAACTCATTGCATATGCATTTAGGATCTAGTGGAGTGCTAACACCCTTGATAATATTTGTGTAAATATGCTACCACATGTGCACAAGGTGTTTGTAGGGTTGAGATGGGTTTGGGTCCGGATAAGACATAATATCGGCGCTTTCGGGAAAATGAAATGTCTATTTTCTATTGCGCCGGATGCAAAATTCTTGGTGGTTGGCACACTTGAGCAAGGGTGAAGAAGTAAGAGTTGAAATGGAGTTGATCGAAATGATGCTGGCGTCGGTCTACTGACCGGACGCTGGGTCACTCAGCGACCGGACGCTGAAAGGCTGCGTCCGGTCGAGCTGTCAGACGACACAGTGGCTAGGGTTGAGCACCGGACGCTGGCTGCGTCCGGTCAAGGTGGACCGGACACGTCCGGTCGAAAAAACATGCCTCGGGGAGCTTACTGGAAACGACCGGACGCTGGGGCTTCAGCGTCCGGTCAGTTTTACCGGAGCGTCCGATCAGCTTCGCAGCCGTTGAAATATGACGAACAACGTTTGAAGCTGGTGACGCGTGGCGTCCATCGGGCGACCAGACACTGAGGGCCAGCGTCCGGTCAGTTTGACCGGAGCGTCCGGTCAGAGCACGTTTTGCCCAGTGAAGGGGTATAACGGCTCTATTTGATTGGGGCTCTATTTATAGCCCCATGTCCGGCTCAAGGGATAACTCTTACACATTTTCATTGACATAGCAACCTTGTGAGCCTAGCTAAAGGGCTCCCACTCATCTACATCATTGACTCATCATCATAGTGAGATTGGGAGTGATCCAAGTGCATTGCTTGAGTGATTGCATCTAGAGGCACTTAGTGATCGTGTTTCGCTGCGGATTTCGCTTGTTACTCTTGGTGGTTGCCGCCACCTAGACAGCTTGGAGCAGCAAGGATCGTTGAGTGGAGGAGGTGATTGTCTCCGACTCCGATCATGGTGATTGTGAGGGGTTCTTGACCTTTCCCCGGCGGAGCGCTAAAAGGTACTCTAGTAAATTGCTTGTGGCTTGTGTGATCCTCATCTTGTGTTGGTTGTGCGGCACCCTATTGAGGGTTTGGCGAGTGATGCCAATCAGCGCGTGAACCTCCAAGTGAGTGAATCGCCACAACGAGGACTAGCTTGCCGGCAAGCAAGTGAACCTCGGTAAAAATCATTATGTTCATCATTTGATTCCGAGGTGATTGGTCTACATTGGTATTCATTATTGTGATTGATTGGTTCCTACCACTACACGACGGTATAACTCTCTTGCTCACTCTTACATTACCGCAAACTATTTATCAAGCTCTTTAATGTAGCTAGTTGTGAGAGCTTGTTTGTTTGATTAGTGTTGCTCTTTAGTTAGTCTTTGAGAGCACACTAATTTAGCTAAGTGTCATAGCTATTGTGTGGACATACACTATTCAAAATAGAATTGAGGTAGGTGGCTTGCATTTTAGTAGGCTAGCGCAACACTCGCTTCGCCGCAAAATTGTCTAACACATTTTGTTAAGTGTTGTTGTAGAATTTTATTAGGCTATTCACCCCCCTCTAGCCATTAGGACCTTTCACTTGGGCTGCCTCTGGCCAAACCACTACGTCATCTGTGTCCGTGGTGAGTTCCTTGAGCTCACTAGCTACCCCAATTTCTCCGGCGTTGTTGTACCTCACCGGAATGCCACCGCCGTGATTGCAGGAGCTCCACCGTCGTGGACTGGCCTTGCTACGACATCTCGACTCGCGCTTTCTTCGCCCAGTACTTCGAGTTCACACATAGGTAGGTATCAGCTCCGTAGATAGGGCGGGGAAGGGCTGGTCTGGCCGGCATAACCGCCTTGTGCTAGCGCCGCCGCGCTGGTGCGCGCGCGGGTGCCTTAGGGTATCGTCGTTGCGAAGACAGGTTGTTCCGAGGACTTATCTGCGAAGTAGATGACTGTAGGAATAGTGTTGTGGGTCTCAGAGTGATTCGCCATTAGGTCAGGGCCGTTTTCATAAAACAGCCAGGGCGCGCGGGCCTCCCCGTCACGGGCCGTCGTCGCCCGGCTGGGCCGTGCCCCCGCGTTGGCCGCGCCATGCGTCTCGTGTGCGCGCGCGTTGCGCCAAACTGGGCCAGGCCGCTCGCATTTTGGACCACACAGTAGAATTAGGTTTTCCATTTTCCAATAAGGTAATAAGTGTTTATTCAATTTGGTTTTTAGCTGAACTTTGATAATTTATAGTAAATCTTATAGATGTCCAAAAATAGTGAAACAAAATTTGTTAGGTTCACAAAAAATGCTATCTATTTGTTGTAGTTACTTTACAGTGAGCTGTGATAATGATAGGTTCATAAATTCAATTTAGAAAGCTTAGTATCATTTAGCTTAATATTTGTAGAAATTTTTGTGGCAAATTGGTGATAGCCATGAAATTTTTACAGTAGGCTCATTAGATTATTATGTACTCACTGCAAATTTTGTAGCCCTAGAGTAGGTGGATAAATAGAGTAGCTAGTACTTCTTATTTTATCATATATAGAGTAAATTGGTATTAAAAGTAAGAATACCTTTAGTTGCGAAGATAATATATGTCATGCAGCATACTTGTTAGTGTTAACAGTAGGTAACTTAGCACCTTAGTCGGTAGAACGAGCTTAGTAGCTTGATTGATGTATTTTTATTTTAAGAGTTGTTGTTGCCGTATTACTAAGTGTTGCATCATCATTTCATGCATGTAGATCACGAGTTGGTAGAGTTCGTGCCCGTGGACGAGCAGAACTACGAGGAGGTCATTGAGGAATACGAGGAGGAGATTCTCGTGCAGGAGGGAGCTCCGGAGCCGTTCGTTGCTGACTTTGTTGACCCACCGCCTGCCTAAGGCAAGCCCCGGTGCATAACGCTTATTTTAAACGATCACTGAATATATGATATGCACTTACGTTACAGGCATTTTATGGAAACTACATGCATAAATATATCTACCTATGAGTACTACTAGTATAGGTCGAGTAGCTGCTATGCTCAGAATTTCGGTAGCGTGAGTAACCTACCGTTACTCACAATATGTGATAATTATGATCACTCATGATAAAATGGTGGAAAGAAAAAATGATGACCGGGCAGGGATATGGTTTGGGTACTGGTGGGTGTAAGAGGTTGTGTCCTACGGCCAACGGGGTATAGCTTGGTTACACTTTTTCCCTGTCTGTGTCGGTTAAGGACCGGCCGTTGCAATGAACGCTAGGCAAGTCACAGATTTATTATCCCGAGCACATACTTGGGTATGGGCGCAGGGAAGACTTGTTGCTCTCTTGTCATGGGTTCCAGCTTTTTCTGGACCGACTGATTGGAGGCGGAGATGGTTGAGGTCCTTGCACCGCACTAAGTCCGGGACTTAGGAGCGGGGCTTGGAGTCCAAGTTTGGACGGGGACCTGGACCTCAAGACAGGAGGGTGATGGGTTGGTCCTGCTTGTGCCTGGGGTACAAGCGGGGCGTGTGTTTTTGGGGTACTCAGCTGGGCACATTGAATCACGAATCATCGCCGTATCGGTACGACTTGTCTGAACTCTAGCATCGTAATAAGAATTGAAAGATGAAAGATGATAAAATAGAACTGATTGCTCAACTTTTGCTTAAAAGTAGAGCAGATACTTACATAGAATGGCTAGATAATCAATTAATCATGGCTACTAATAATTACATAAACAAGGACTCACTATAAGTCTTGCGAGTACATTGTGTACTCAGGGTTTATTTACCCTTGTTGTAGGTAATGCTTGAGGAGTACCATTGTGTGAAGGATTCTTCTAGTGGGCACAGACGGATCCTTGTTTCTTGTCGATAGATGTTTATTTACATTCCGCTGTTTAATATTCCGCACTCTAACATTTGGTAATGTAATAATGAATTTCTAAGAACTCTGGATGTATGAAATATATTAAGTATTGTAGCTCGTTCTCATTATTGGATCCTTGGAGAAAAATATGGATCTTTCGGGCTCTCCCTTTGGGTGTGCCCGACGGAACCTGCCCGTTGTAGCTTGCTTTCGGGGTGCTTAGTGTCTGGTGGAAGACAAGCGCCTCCGTAAGTGCGTTATTTCAGGCGATTCTGTCACAATTTATATGTAAGCCTGAGACACTACCAAATTCCTAGAGGATCGTCGTGATGGAGTCCAAGTCGTCCTTGATCGGGTTAATGAAGATAGCCAGATCGTCAGCATACATGGAGGTCCTCCACCTAGCCGTAGATAGAGGAAGAGCAGAGAGGACGTCTTGCTGCGTTGCCATGTCTAGCAGGCGTTGAAGCGGGTCCATAGCGAGAATGAACAACTTGGGCGATAGAGGGTCGCCCTGTCGAACCCCTCTGTTGTGACCGAAAGCTAGGCCCTTCTGTCCATTTAGCAGCGCTCTCGACGACATCGTGCAGAAAAGGATCGATACCCACTCCCGCCAGCGTGGTCCGAACCCTAAGGCGTGCAATACCTCCAGAAGGTAGCTCCAGCCGACTGTATCGAAGGCCTTGTGTATGTCAAGTTTTAGGAACAACGTGGGTAGCTTCATCTTTTGCATTGCCCGTACTATGTTTTGAACATATAGGAAGTTGTCGTGGATGCTCCTCCTTTTGATGAATGTGCTTTGGCATTTCAAAACTAAGGAGTTCAGCAGCGGCGCCAACCTGTTTGCAAGTAACTTGGCAAAAATCTTCGCTATGCTATGAATGAGACTGATTGGGCAAAAATATGTAACTCGCAAGGCGTCCCTTTTCTTTCGGAGTAGGATGACGTTTGCCGTATTTAGGAGCTCAAAGCCTTGGGAGTTTCGCATGTACGGGCTGTTCACCGCAGCAGTAACATCATCTTTGATGATGTCCCAGCAGGCTTTGAAGAAGGCACCCCTGAAACCATCTGGGCCCGGCGCCTTGTCGGGTGGCATGGACTTTATTGTCTCTTTGATCTCATCTTGCGTGAACGGGGCCTCGAGAGCCGATAAATCCCTTGGGACATAACTGAGTGGCGACCAGCTGAACGTCACTGACCTCGGTGTATGTGAGCCTAGGTGTGTTGAAAAGTAATCTGCGATGATTTTTTCTATCATTGTGCGTAGTCGCCACCCTCCCATCCGTGTGCAGACAATGTATATAATTCTTCCTAAATCTTGTGCTGGCCGAATGTGGAAGAATTTTGTATTTGCATCTCTGCTGCGGATGTATGTGAGCCTAGCCCACTGTTTAATCCTTGACTTTTTAATGGTAGCTAAGCCGGTGCTTCTGATTTTTAGACGCCGGCGCAGGTCGAGTTCCTGCTGTGTGAGTGTCCTAAATTCCTACGCTGCCTCAAGCTGTAGCAGCACCTCTTTGACGATGGCCAGCTGCAACCGTGTGTCCCCAACCTTCTCCCTGCGCCACCGCTTAAGGCCTTTGGCCACTCACGCTAATTTTGTGTGCAACCATTTGATGGGTAACAAAGAGTGCACAGGTTTACTCCAGACTTGTTCCACCAAGTCCCTGAAACCATCCATCTTGACCCAAAAATTTTCGAAGCGGAAGGTCCGGTTGTGGCAGTGCTCGAGTTCTCCATGCAGGAGTAGCGGGGTGTGATCGGACATGAGAGAAGGCAAGGAGTGGAGAAAGCATGTCGGGAAGGTTAATTCCCAATCAGGGGTGCAAAATAATCTATCGATTCTTGTTAATGTCGGATTGTCTTGCTCGTTGCTCCAAGTGAAATGACGTCCGTTGAGGCCTATCTTTTTTAAGTTCAGGTCGTCGATGACCGCTTTGAAGGAGGCCATGAGGCGAAGGTTTAGACTGGAGTTTTTTTTGTCTTCTGCCTGGTAGATGAGATTAAAATCTTCTAGAATGAGCCATCTCCCATGGGTCGGGCAACGAATAGCTGCAAGCTCCTGTAGAAATTGTAATTTTTCGACGTCTCCCTGCAGGCCATAGACAACCGTAATTTGCCATTTGGTTCCATCTGCCCTCATGGTGACTGTTGCAGTCACTGCATGTGTAGATAAATGTTGGTCGGAGAGCTGGAAGTAATCCTCATTGACCGCAATAAGAATGTCGCCTCGTGTCTGAGTGGCTGGTAGTACAGCAAAAGTGTTGGCGAACTTAGCCCCAACAGTATGTCTGACAACACCTTGATCCAAATTTTGCATCTTCGTCTCCTGCAAACACACGATGGTGGAGGCGTGTCTCTTACCAGCAGACTCACAGCATCTTGTCTTGCCACATCGTTAAGACTTCTCACGTTCCAGCAGAGAATATTACAATTGCGTTGTGACATGGGAGCTGGCTGTGAACCCATTGGATAGCAGCTGGACATGGAGACACCACGAGTTCAGGCCTGGGAGGAGGTGGCTATTGTCAAGGCCACACAAGGCCATCATCGCCTTGATCACCGGCTCTCGAGAGCGGCCCACTGAAGAGTCCAAGTAGTTAAGCAGCATGTCATCCGTCGAGTCTTCTTCCTCCTCCATGACGCCGAGCTTCTTCATGAGCACTTGGCGAGCCTTTGCGTGTGCGTCTCCTTGGGGCCACGATGAAGTCGCGATGCGGATGCTTTTGTGTCGCGGTGCTGAGGTCTTTTTCCCCTTCCGTGCTGGCCTAGGTCGATGCCGAGGGGCTTGGAGCAGCGATGCCGGCGTCGGCTGCGTGATCTGGTCAATGAAGGTCGCAGTAGCTCCTGCTCGCTGCTTGGCCCGGGGCGTGACCAGTCGTTCTGCGGGCTCGCTTCTGCTGTGTGGATGGCGTCTAGCGTAGACGCATCCTGGGCGAAATCTTCTGTGTCACTCCGAGCAGACCCTAGGCACTCCCTGGTTGTGGCCGGTGTGGGGGGAGGGACTTGGCGTTGCAAGCGGTGCGGCTAGAGGTAGCACCGGCTCACCGTGTTCCTGGCCATCGGCGGGTGTTTCCAGCCTGTGTCTGTGCAGCAATGGGGGCTCAGGGGAAGCAAATGCAGAGTCGAACAGTGGAGCCAGGCACGAAACTGGTGGTGGTGATCTGCTATCGTTGTCTCTTCCGTTGCCGCGTTGCCCGCTTTGATGTTCCCGGGTGCGCCCACGACGACCGCTCGATGAATCCAGAGGTGCCCCAAGAGGGGTCGCCGCTTCTGGCCGGGCCTGTCTGCTCGCTCTCGAAAGCAGGCTCCTGGACCAGGGGGGCGTCGTTGTCCTCCCCGCCGACCCCAGGGATAGGGGCCCCCTGCGTCCATGCTGGCTGGATGGTGGGGATGAGCCGGGTCTGTCGGAGTGGGCTGCGTGCGCCCCATGCACGAGTTGGAGCGCGCACGTCATGATGGCGAGGGTGAGTTGAGGCGCCCTTGGCCCTCGATGCCATCAGGTCCTGGCGATGACGAACATTGGATGTTCCGGCGTCGACCGTCGGGTGTCAACGACTTGTCCTGCCGTCTGTGACGCGATTCAGAGCGCTCCCTCTCCCTTGCCTGGCCCGGGTCACGAGGGAGACTCTGGAACAGCCTGGATGCCCAGTTGTCACCGCAGCCTTCGCGGCGTCCACGTCAAACGTCGTCATTGTCGTCATCGCGGCGGCGCCATGGCTTGGAGTCCGGGGGTTGAGGGACATGGCGGTCACGCGGGGTGCGCACACCATCCACCACCCTATAGCGCCAGATGAATTCTCTTGTCTCCGTTCGCCCATGGGAGTTCGGGGGCAGCTCCGGAATGTCCAGATGAACTAGGACTCTGAAGGTTTGTCCGCGCCGGCCACGAGGGGGAGCGACGTCGTCATGAACCTGCACTGCCTTGCCTGTAATGGTTAACCAGGTTACCTTGGGGATATCAGAGGGGTTGTTCGTCCACGCCCACATGCACGGGGCCGTGGTGTCGTCGCGGCGCAAGGACTGCGTCTCCAGATAGTCGATGTCGCAGGCTCTTGCCACCACCCGCTTGGCGATGCTCTCATTCCAGGCATGTACTGGAATCCCCTCCAGGCAGAGTCGAACGTGGTGGCGCATGTCGCAGTGGTCGCTGTAGGGGAGCACTCGCCATGGCCGGATGCGGATGTTGATGCTGCCCAGAGGAAGTCGCTCAAGGTCGACAGCAGCGTCCCGGTGGTGAGGGTATTTGAAGATGGCGGGGAAGTCTTCGGGACGGTGGCGCGTGACCTTGACGTCTCCTGAGCGGACGCCCAAGCGGACCCGGAGCGCCTTGCCGATCGTCTCAGGCTCCACATCAACCGCGTCGCTGCAGAGCCACAAGACCACGGCGCAGGAGGAGAGGCGCTCCAGCTCCTCGTCCATGTCCGACGTTGCCGCCGCCACAACGGAGGTCTCTGTCGGGCGCGCCAACGGGTCTCCCAGCGCCGGCATCTCGCGGCACGGGAGGGGAGGGAAGGATGCTGGGTCAGGCAGTGGCTGCCGGGTCCCAGGCGGATGATTCTGGGTTGCAGAGGCCTGGCGAGCAGGATGTGGAGCTCCGCCCCTGCACTCTCTTGCTTTATGCCCGAATCGCCTGCAGCGCAAGCAGCGGACCGGCTCCCTGCAGTCTGCCGCTCGGTGTCCCCCTGCAAGACATCGAATGCATTTACCTCTGAAGGATTCGAGGAAGGCGGGGGCAGCTGGACGCCATGAATCCGCCTGAGCAGAGCCGCTGGAGCGCCCTGTCCTCTTCCTAACGACAGTTGACCATCCATCCTCATCAGTCACCAAGCGCGTCGAGGAGTGATGGCCGGGCGTGGCACTGGCATGTTCCAACTTGTCGAGGCCAGCTTGGGAAGGTGCGTAGCCATTACTGCAGGTAGCGCGTCTTCGACCTTGAGCGGAACCAACCACAACAGACCAGAGGCGCGGACGCGGGGCAGGCTCGATTCGACGGTCCTCGGTCGGAAAAAGGGCACTGGCCATGGCGGTGGAGGTGCACGAGGTTCCGGAGGTGGCAGTGGGGCGCTGGGAGGCAGCCGCGGCGGCGGATCTGGGCCGCGTCGCCGTGGGGGCGGCGCTGTCGGCCGGGGGTGGGGGGGAAGGCTCTCCAATGGTTGGTTTCTCGTTGTTCTCAGAGCATGAGTTGATGATATCTATTCACAAATGCTATACAACGTACACGTGTTTTAGGTGAAAAAAACACATGGATTTTTTCTCTCTCTTTTTTCACCTCGCGTATGTCGATCGCTCGGCTGTTCGTGTTCGTGTGTGGACGAGTGTGTTAGCAGCGGATCCAAAACACATGTACGTGTTCGTGTGTGGGCTCCAGGCTGTTCGCTCGGATCGATCGCTCGGCTGTTCGTGTGTGGAGACGGCTGACGCCTCGTGTGTCCGGTTTCAGGCTTTGCTCTACGATTTGTCCTTCCATAGAAAAAAATTGTTTCTTGTGATCTGTGAATGTGAATCTGTGATCTTATGATTTGTGATTGTCTGGAGGTAGAAGAAAGCTGGAGGTAGAAGGAGGATGGAGACTATTGGATCTTAATTCTTTGGTGTAAAAAAATTTATGTGTTGAAACTACATAAAACACATGGTTGTTGGGTAGACAGACTCTATCCATTTGCAGTGGCAACTTTGGCAGTCAGTTTTACATATTTTGTGCGGATCAACACAACTCTAGTTTGTCATGATTTTGTTCGAACAATGCCAGAATTAGGTAAATCTAAGACGTAAAAACAGAGTAGAACAACCCAGTTGGTTAAACCAGAGTCCGAGAATTTGATGTTCTATTTCTTGGTTAGCAATCATCCTATGCCCTATGCCATGTTCGCTTGGCATGATAAACCATGGCTGAAAGTACTATTGACTGATTTATCGTGAGAGAAAAATATTATTCATTAGCTGAAAAAGTACGACTTATAAGACGAGCGAACAGGCCGCCAGTTCCATTACCAATCTACTCTGTTTGGTTAGCACTGAACGTCCGTACAGCATTACAGGAGGGCACTCTGATTCTTTTTCTTTTTGGCATCTGCTGACAGATGTAACTATTAAAGTCACGGTTTGTGTGCGTTCATATCCTTGCAGGCCTGATCATAACTCATTCGCTTCGAATTCAGTCAACTTGTTTCGGCATCCAGGGTACCGATTTCAGTTTTGAACTCTTGCAGCTTGTCATCTGATTAAAGCATCAAATCCAAGTTTCCTTGTCTGCGTCTTGCTGTGACAAGTGCCTGGCAGTGGCGGACCAGGATTTTGCTAAGAGTAGGGCCAAATTTCACTGGCCATAGCTACACCATAGTCTGTATGACTATATACACAATGTACATAATACATACATATATGCGTGCCACACAGAAAAATAGAAATTTTCATGGAAAGTTTGCAAATGAAGTACGGTACAGTCAATATAGTACATGGAACATTAGAAAATAAATACCTAGTGCTAGTGATGATTTGTTGCATTCGCATCTTTCACTTCCATGTCCTCAATAACAACTCCTAGTTTGGACAAGATGTAAGAGTTAATAAGAACAGGGATAGCCAAAAAATTAATCTCATTGATTAATATGCATTTGTATCCTAAATGGCTGAATGTAACATCCCAGAAGTACTAGGTAGATTAGGTAACTTCTTCCGGATCTTCAATTCTTGAAAATGATGTAAGATGTCACGGTAACTTCTTCTTCCAGGTCTTCAATTCTTGAAAATGATGTAAGATGTCATCATTTTTAATGGTTGCAAATACCTCTCGCTCAACATAACATATCATCCTATGATTCAACCAGTCATCCCCCATTTTATTCCGAGACTCAGTCTTGACAACCTTCATAGCTGAGAAAATCCTTCCTCCTGGTAGAGTCAAGGCCAACACAATTGAGGCGATAAACCAATGCAAAGGTTATGTGCCTATCAGTTTGAACCATCTTTATAGCAAGAATACCAAGGTCAACACAAGATGTGAATGAAGGATCAGCTCTCACATCAATAATGAAATTATCAAGTTGGCCTTGAAGCTGATCACGATCATATTGGGAGAAATCAACATCATAAATCTCAGCAAGTTCAATTAGTTTCTCACGATCATAATTTCCAAAGGAATTCTTTGGATCTAGACAGGCAATGCATCTCAATAAGCGGGTAGACCTTTCAGCAAACCGATTGTTTAATTCAACAATATCTTGATCATGCACCGCATTAAAGATCTCATTTTTGATGTGATGGTAGTAGGTTACCTGGTATTAAATCTGAGCGAGAACAGCTGACACCTCATCATCCATCTCTGAAATAAATCCCAAACTTGCCAAATACTGCATCCACGTTTAGCAATATACCACGAGCACTTAGTTCAGTGATATGGACTAGACCTTCTGAAATTATGGGTAGTGCTCAAGAAAGAGAACTCATATTGAAACACATGCGAATTTCCTATGCGAGGATATCACCCTTCAGTACAGGAGACACATGTTGAAGTAGAGCACAGGGCACACAAGCATAGGAGAGACTACCAAAACATTAAACATGTGATACTCCAACTGATTTCAATCTCGGCCAGTGGAGTTCCACTGTAAGGTGCTATAGCATATTACTAAAATAGGATCCTCTAAATCAAATCATCTTTAGATGATAGCTACCTGATGAACCTTAGGTTTCCAGTCATGGACACTGAACCAAAAAGAATCCCTCCCTGAAAGGCATTTGCTCTGCCAATATCTGAATTGCACTACAGCTATCCGAACCCACCTGGCCCCTCAAACTTCACGTTGGCCCCAATTAACATGGGGTCCTCGTTCCTCTTCTCTGCTACAAACCGCTCAGTATGGCTGCAACGCGTAGTGTCCAATCCAAGCACCGAAAGTGCACTACGACTGGTTCCGGCATCCACCAAACACTTAGTCCCATCAGAATCTGATCCCAATTATATGCAATGCACCACCCCTTGTCCTTGTCTCTTGCCAAACATCCTACTAGGCTGGATGACTTGCTCTTTTCCTCAGCAGCTCAGCTATATATTCACGGTCAAGCAGCCTCCAAACACCATCAATTGCAGCTTCACAAACAAAGTGTTGCAAACACAAACCAGAGCTCTCCAGTTTCCAGTGAGACAGAAGAAAGGAAGTGTAAGTTACTTCAAGTAACCATGATCTGCGCCAAGAGGACTGCTCAGTTGGCGAAGAAGTGCCAGACGATGGCAGCGCTGGGGAGAAAGCGGCTCACCTGGGGGGTGGCAAAGGAAGCCGATGAGTGCTGCGCCTCTGTTGCAGTCAAGGGGCACTGCGTGATGTACACTTCAGATGGGAAGCGGTTTGAGGTTCCACTGGCATACCTTAGCACATTGGTCTTCTCAGAGCTCCTGCGGATGTCCCAGGAGGAGTTTGGCTTCATGGGCAATGAACGGATCACGCTTCCTTGTGATGCCGCAGTCATGGAGTATGCCATGTGTCTCCTCAGGGGAGGCTCCTCAGCAGAGGTAGAGAAGGCATTCCTGAGCACCATGGCAGTGTCATGCCACTATGCAAGCTGTATTGCACCATCTGTTGGAGTTAGCCATCAGGTTGTTGTTTGCAGATCCTAAGTGAATGTAAAGTGGTTCAGTATAGGTTGTAGGGAAAGCAAATTTCTCTATGGAGCATTTTGATCCTTCAAACAATCAAGGAAGATGCAAATTAGCATGTTAGAGCCATTATTCTTGTTCTTTGTAAATATACTCTGCTGTAGTGATAAATGATTAATTAAATATTAGGACTTCAATTACTAGGCAGTAAATTTCTTCTGCAAAATCTTATGACTTGAGCTCCAAAAGTTCACGGCATATTGCACAGAGCAACAGCAGACACACACTTCCATTCTGCCCGAGCTAAATCATGGCATTGCCCAGGTGAAATAATAAACGGACAAGGGAGTTAAGCACTGGAGAAAAAACAGTGCATGGTGTTTATTCAAAGTTTGAACCATGAAATTGTGGATTCAGGCTTGCAAAAGTGAGAGCCTAAGCCCAAGACTTACTGGTTTCAGATTTATTTTGCTGAGCAAGTTGTCCTCTAAATCCAAGTGAACACTGAACACCCTGGCAACAGAATTACAGAATGCAGGCTTGCATGGCAATTTACATACTGTAGCAGTAGGGTGAGAGGCGAACAGTCTTCACAGATGCATAACCGGGATCTGAACTTTCCAGCAAACGCTGGCCATGGCATGTAAGCAAAAAAAAAAGCTTGTAGGCTGAGTGGGGCCTGCACACAGATACCACAAAATTGGATGTCACATGCAATGCTAGAAATCATGCAGAGCATTGGTGGCAATTGACATTGGGACAGTGGACTAAGTTGCATGATTTGCAGCAATCAAAGCACTGCTCACCAACACATACCATGCAAATGCAACAGTAAGTACAGAGTAGACAACCAATAGCAGTGAAGCGAACCACGCATCTGCTCAGCTCATGGCTCTTGGACCATCCTGCCATGTCCCCAGTGAGACATTGATGCTGGCTTTCAGCTAATCACCATCACGTCAGTGTTCCATTCTCTCAAAAAGGGAACAAATAGTGTGGTCCCAAATCATTCTTCAGAAATGATTGTTTTGAGCAAGCTCAACCAGTTTATCTCCAAATCACTTGATACAGGGCACTGGGAACACATGGAAGACCTCACTCAATACAATGCGGACCCAGTATGCTTGCGCTATGTTTCTGACCAATTCAGCAGCCATACTGTAGTACATATCTGATTGCCAAACCAATGGTGGTCCACTATCTAGTGTTGACGGTGCATCGAGCAATTGTCTAACAAAAATTAAATCTGAATCTTGATCATGTATCATGCTCATGGTCTTGTCCCCTGCCAATTAGTTCTCAGAATATAAGCTGCACCAAGGCCAGGACCATTTCTTCACCTATATATTCAGAAGTTTTTTTTTTTTGAAACTATATATATACTCAGAAGCTAGCAAGTAAAGATGTCATCCCAACAGCCACAAGTCACAAAGCATTTCGAAGCACCATACCTCTGAGAACCAAGAACCGACCATGATCCATCACAAGAGGTTTGCCCAATTAGTGAGGAAGTGGCAACGGATCAAGGCAGACATCAGAGACGACGACGCATGCTGCACTACTTCGCTATTTGCAGATAAAGGCCACTGTGCCATGTACATGGCAGATGGCAAGAGTTTCAAGGTTCCATTGGCGTACCTCGGTACAATGGTCTTCACTGAGCTGCTGCGAATGTCCAAGGAGGAGTTTGGGACCACAAATGATGGCAGGATAACACTGCCTTGTGATGAGGCAGTGGTCAAGTATGTGATGTGCTTGCTCAGAAGAAATGCATCAGAGGAAGTGGAGAAGGCATTCCTGAGCTCTGTAGCTATGCCTTGCCAACATTCAAGCTATACAATGCCACATGCAGCACTGCATCAGCAATTTGCAGTTTGTAGCTCCTGAAGATATGGAGTACTTTGCAGTTTGTATGTGAAGAAAAGAAAGAGTTGTACATACATTCTCTCAATTTTGATGAATTTATTGGTATTATTCCTTGCTGCCACTTTAATAGTATTGATGTGAAGCATTTTCACTCCTGCAAGTCAGCAATAAATCTAGCAGGAACCTGGAAAACCAACTACTACAGGAAAAGCTGCAATTATTTTTGTTGCTTTCTTTGAGGATAACATTAAACATATAGGCAAGAATAGCAAATAGATCTACATTTATAACTGAGAACAGTCACAAATTATCATGCACATGAGTTGAGGAGAAAAGATTGTGTACAGTTTATGCTTCAACAGTGGCATATATTCAGGGTGGTTTTTTTATTATTTAACACAAATTGGTACTGCTATAAGTATGTTACTATCGTGGATTAAACATGATGAAAATGAAACTCAGCTAAATCATTTAAATGATATCCACGCAGCAAAATGTCAGGACTAGTAGAAATTCCAAACTGGCAGTCAAGTACAGCCCCTACCCTGAAAGCCACAACAATGAAACAACCATGGCACACAGCTGGACGAAATATCACATGTGATGTGATGCAGAAAACAGGCAGACCATGAATCAAAAATAAGATATGGCACCGTCCGGCCAGATGCTAGATGCTACGAACCAATCAAGGCACTAGTGCATTACTCTTGAGGTACACGGGCAATCCTATGGCCTTCTGCTACTTGTGCACATATACGAACTAATCTGAGCATATTTGGCTCATTTTCTGCCTCCTGTACGATTGGGGCACCTATTCGGTTTGGGGTTCTCACCGGAGCGCCGAGCCGCTGCCACCAGAAGCTCGGAGGGGGGCACGGCCGACTCAACGGCGCTCGCCAGGCTTCCGTGGCGCCGCCGCCGGCAGTGAAGGATGACCCACAGACGGGCCCAAACGGTGATATAGGATAGTACGTGGGCCCACATGGAAAGACCAAGACCAAAAGCCCAAAACTGCTGTGTCTTTCTCGATCTGGGCCGCAACCATAAGAATCCAATCGCGCGCTCAGATTGGACGGTGGGGCGATCCAAATTTTTGAGGTGCCAAAGGTCATTTTCGGCAATACAGAGATAGTCGCCGCCGGTGAATTTGCTGAGTTCCGCCGCCGACGTTGCGTCCTTCAATCGCATCTCGCGCGTCGGCGAACTTTCAGGATCTTCTTACTACTTTCTACCATGTCATTCATGCAACGAGAAACGTTTCCAAATTCATGCCACGAGACGTTCACACGAAAGGATAGAAAACGAAGAACCTTTTGTACGATTTCATGTGATTCCAGAATATTACATCCGGTTAAATGAATCTAATATTATATACATCATGAGCTAATCATAGCTATACACAGATAGCTGATTGGCACATCGATGGCACCATACCACTGACGCTGTGGTGGCAAGGTCTGACAATGGAGCTCAAGAACGCCCTCACAACCTCTTCAGAGGCATCTCGCCTAAGCAAACACATCACGTACTCCATCACCGCAGCGTCACAGGGCAACGTGATCCTGCCATCGTCGCCGGCAAGCCCAAACTCCTCCTGCGACATGCTCAGGAGCTCGCTGAACACCGCTGTGCCAAGGTACGCCAGCGGGACCTCGAACCGCCTCCCGTCGGAGGAATACACGACGCAGTGGCCCTTGACGGCTACCGACGTCGATGCGCCGCACGAACCATCAGCTTCTTTCCCCGGTGTCGTCGTGAGCCGCTTCCTCGCCAGGGCAGCCATTCTCTGCCACTTCTTTGCCATCTGAACAAGTCTCTTGGCACTGATCATGGTTGCTTCCCCGGCTTTTTTGGCTGAATATTCAGAGAAATCAGTTTGTACAAGCTGGTTGTTCAGCTAACAGGTGTGTGTGGTGCTTAGCTTGCTGATGGGTTGATGAAGTATTGGTGGTAAGCTGATGGATTTTATCGGGGACAAATACTAGCGTACCCGAAGAGGAAGAGCTAATAACCATCAATGATTGATTCTTCCGAGCAGTTAAGGACGCGACTACACCTCTTGCTAGATTCCGCCTCGTCTGACCACCGAGGGCAGGGGCTCCGCCTCGTCCGACCCCCGAGGGTTGGCTCCGCCTCAGTGGACACTAAGGCCGTGGGCTCCACCTCGTCCGACCCCCTAAGGTCGGCTCCACCTCAGTTGACTCCCAAGGGCTGACTCCGTCTCGTCCAACCCCGAAGGTTCGCTCCGCCTCGCCCGACGTCTGAGGGCCAGCTCCGCCTTGCTCGACGTCCGAGGGCTCCCGGGGGTAGGCTCCTCCTCGGCCAACCCCTGAGGGCCAGCTTCGCCTCGTCCGATGTCCGAGGGCTGGCTCCACTTCGGATAAACTCCCGGGGGTAGGCTCCGCCTCGGCCGACCCCTGAGGGTCAGCTCCGCCTCGGCCGACGTCTGAGGGCCGGCTCCACCTCGCCCGATATCTTGAACATGGTTCTTAACAGAAGCTCACGTCGCCGCCAACCACTGCGAGCCAGAAAGTACCACTCAAGGTCAAACTTCTGGCATCGTGCAGGGAGCGGTCACATCTCAGCACGACCCGTCCCCACGACATGTCATTCCGGGAAACTCACATCGCCCACAGTGACGGACGCGTGGTCATTGTGCTGCCAACTCCCTGCCCGACCACCGTCCAACGTCAGTCAAATCGATGTCAGTTGACCGGCACAGTACCGCTGCCCCCCCGCATGGCTATCTGTCAGGGGACCCTTTGACCATTCCGTCCGCTCGGATGGAATGGAAGACAAGAAAGGCGCGCGACGCCCACACGTAAGCTGCATCGACCAACAGGACCCCGGTACGCCGCCACTGCCGCGATGATCTATAGGGTCAACGGGACCCACACGAAGAGGAGGCGGTGCACCTCCAGGGGCCTTATTTCTCTTTCTTTCTCTCCTCTTCCTTTCGGTTGTAACCCCTGCTTTCCCTTGACCTATAAAAGGGAAAGCAGGGCGTCCCACTAGGGACATCGACTCATCACGAATCGATTCATCGAACAAACACACCGCATCACACCAGAGACTTGGGAGCTACCTTTCTCTCTTGCCTATTTATAACCCCTACTACAAACTCAGTGCTGGTTACACGAGCAGTCCGAAACTAGACGTAGGGACATTCGGCCCGAACTAGTATAATCCTTGTGTCCTCTTAGCACACCATCCGGGTTAGACACGCAATATATAAATTTACTAGCTGGTGCTTACTCGAAACACCAACAATTGGCGCGCCAGGCAGGGGCATTTTTGCGCGTCTCGACATCAACACCAGGCCTTGGATAGCTAATCGCAACGTCAGCTGGGTCCTGGGCGCGCGCGTGCGTTTCGGGAACCTGGACTTCGTCATTACGACGGACGAAGAGTTGGTGCGGTCTTCCGCTGCCACACAACCCCTCCTCTTCATCGGCCTTGATGCAATCACCGAGGCACCCGAGGAGCTGTAGCTACCTACAACGGGGGTCCGCGCCCCCGGAAGCAACCAGCCCCTCAGCCTCAACTACGGAAGGCCACGCACCGCGGGTTCGGTGCACGAGCATCTCGAGCTCCACCGCGACGCACGTGACACCCCTGACACTCACAGACGCGAAGCGCCCTCAGAACAACCCGACGAGGACATACCGGTCCATCAGGCCCAATAGGGTGGTGAGCCACGCACCACGGTCCTAGTGCATGAGCGTCTCGGCCTCCATCGTGATGCCCGCGATGCCCTCGACGCCCGTAGGCATGCCTACGGCGATGCAAATGAAGGGGCTAGCCGCGGCTACCATTCACGTCGTGGCGGACGCTATGATAGCGGTGAGGACCGAAGTCCGAGCCCCAACTTGATGGGACCTCAGGGCTTTAACCAACACGCCCTCAAGGGCAAAGCAAAGTGGGACGAGGACGCCGACGAAGGCGCCTCCAAGCCTCCCAACAAAAGGAAGAACAAGCGGCGGCGCGGGAGCTCGCTAGCGGCCAACACCGACCGCACGGGGGGGGGGGGGCTGGAAGCCTACGGAGGGCACCCCGAGCTACTTTGAGAAGTTGCTTGAAGGGCCATGCCCAAACCATGCTTTTCCCGTCAAGCACCTATACAAGGACTGCGTTCTCTTGAAGCGGTTCTTGTCCGGAAGCTCTAACAAGGGGAAGCATAGGATGGAGCCTAGCTAGATGAAGCGCGCGACATCGCCCTCCTTTGCTCAGCCAAGTACACAAGGACCGCCACAAGCTCTCCCTGCCGTAGGAAGGACTGCGCGTCGTTGCGGAGATGCTCCGGCCAGGCACCTACAAGCTCAAAACTATCAACGACGAGGTCTTCATCAAACACCGGGAACATTGAGCAGCTATGTCACTTTTACCCTTAATGAACACATATTTTCTCTTATTATTAGTTTCGCTGTCGAACTCCCCGATCTTTTGTGAAAGCCGACCCCAGCAAATGGCGGGGGACGGGCCTCACTCGGGGACTAATAAGGACATATCTATCTGGCAAATAATGTCTACGACCGACCCTTTCTCACGATTAAGACCCAAAAAGCAGAGTTTGCGAAAATAGACCCTGAGTAAAACTGGTCGGACCACGAGAAACCTACGCCCCAGCGGCTACGGCGCCTTGGCTCACCAGCGTAATCAGAGTTTCTTTTTCGCACCCCAGGCTTTTTTGGGCCTTAAGCATGGAAAGGGCCGATACACTTTCAAAATCTATCCGCCTAGCAAACATTCTCAGTGCCCGACCCCCTTTCACGTTAAAACCGAGGAGCTAGGTTTACGGGAACAGGCTCTAAGTATAACTGGTCAAGCTTTGGGAAACCTACGCCCCAGCAGCTATGGCGCCTCTGCTCACCAGCGTGATCAGAACTGGCTCTCCCGTATCCCGAGCTTTTGTGGCCTTAACGACAAAAAGGGTCGAAATGCACTAACCTTTTTATACAAAAAGAGGGGAAGAACTAAAAAGTTGTTTGCTATAACAAAATTTAAGAGCTCGTCCATTTATCACGAGTTCCCCGCCCGGTTTATCTGCCTAAACTAAATTCTCACGCGAGATGTTCTCATCCTCTGTCTCCGCAGGAAAACCTTGTTCCAGCAGGTCACGTAAGTCAATTGGACGGCTTGACCAATGCCGTGAAAACGGGTAGGGAGCAGCAGGATGCCCCATGCGGGTCGTGCCGACCTCATCATGAATAACGGACCCAGATCCCGCTCAATCATATCTGGTAAGAGCTTCCCAAACCCATCACTCTTATCATCAAGGTAAAACATGTGTCCAGGTCGATCGAATGGCTCCAGGAAGCTGCCAGAAGACGAGCGCATACCTATCCAAATCTTCCCCGCGAAGGATCCGTTGAGCGATGGTTCGCCTTCAAAGACTACGGGCCGCCGCAAGTAAGTGGGATACAGAGCTAAAAATGCTCCTACGACCCATTAATGCCTAGGAGTTCGAAGGCTGGCCCACCAGTGGGTTCACGGCCGCTCTAGGGCACCCTAGAGTGAGGAGAGGTTAAGGACGGGCCCGTTAGCGGCCAATACCCAAAGCGCGTGGAGCGCCTTGGGCGTCCCGACCCTCGTTTTGAGTCTTGGATGATGCAAGGTCCATGGTTTTTCCCCGAAGAAAGGCATCGAGCCCTCGGACCAGTCGAACGGATCCAGGAACTATATGGACCGGCCACCAAGAATCTAGAGTCAGTCACCAGCTAACCTCGAACTAGGCCCCCACGATGGGGATGTCGGGGCTCCACTTGAACAAGCCCGTTAACAACTCACCGAGCACTGATGAGTACAGGCCCGATCTTCCGAGAGGTAGCCGGTAAGTTCGATTTGTGGAGATCTCGACGTTGGCGATCCGGCTTCAAATCAGACACGATTCGAACCCTGCAACCGTTACACCACCGCTCCGTTGGTTATCAACCAAGCACAACTTGATTGACCTCGCCAAGAAGGCTTTTCCTGCAAGTGAATCGAAGAGCACAAGCAAGAAGGTAAAACACGCAATCTGAAATTGCAAATATGAATGACGCGAATATCAATAGAGGGTTCAAGAACTCGGTTCCAAAGGACTAATCGACACAGTGGAGGAGATCAAGAACGGGGGCTCTGGATCACTGTAAAAGGATTTGTCACCACAGTTACAATGAACGATTCAGTTTCTCGATGGAAAACTAAACTCTAAACAAAACCCAATTGTGTAGCAGCGGTGGCGGCTGTGTTTATAGTCTAAGACTCGACCTAGGGTTGGGGACGGCCAGGGGTTGGGCGGCCACAACTTGGGCTTAAGGCCCGACACGATACATGGCCAAGTTGGCCCAAATAGGTGATGCGGCACCTTGTCGTGGTAACACAGAATGATCCACGGATCTTCTGGAGCTGGGACCAGATCCAAAACGACGGCGTCGTCGTCCCCTTTCCAACGCATCCAAGAACGGCCCGTTTTGACGTCGTATGAGGAAGTTATGACTGAAACAGTGACGACGTGTCTGCTGAATCCGAGGGTGACGTGGCAGCTGAGTTGGGAACGAATTGCAACTTGGGGAAGACCATGGCGTCGGTGTGTCCAGCGTGGCGATGTCCTCATCATCCTCCCCTTCTCGAATTGGAGTCGTCCTCGACTCCATCTTGGCGATGTCCTCATCAAGCACCGTGCTCCGTCCAGCGAGGAAAGCATGGCATGGCTCAGCCCCTTCATTCTAGCGAATGGACGCATGAGGGATGACGATCGCAGGACGAACCGACCCCCCCCCCGGTTGGACCCCTGCTACGTGCGAGGGCTCGGGGGCTCGGCATCGCAAAGAGACCAAATACGTGGTCGCAGACAGACGACGAGTCACCTCCGGCTGTGGAAACCGAGGGCAGGGTAACGCATGAAACACGACCGACCCCTACCGAGCCTCACAAGGCTAGGGGGTTCGAGCTGCCTAACCCTAAATTAGGAGATCGAGGTTCGAAGGCCGACCCACTGAGGATCCGAGGCCGCATCATATCAAACAAGAGCCAGGGTAGAAAACGCAGATGAACCCCAACGGCCTTCACCTGACCCGCCTAGAAGCAGACAGGATCATCTCAACCTTCTCGTTCGATCCTAGCTCCCAGCCGAACCCATAGAATCCCCATTGAGGGGCATCTATTGGAAGGTGGGTTAAGGAACAATGGAAAGTCACATGAAGGCTCTGTCGAGCCCGTCATGAACGACGGACCCGGATTCCACTAGAACATACCGTTAGCAAGCTCACCGAACGCATCACTCAAGCCATCAAGGCAAGTAATATTAGCACAACCCCAACGGTTGCGGAAACCACGGATGGGGCAACAATCACAAAGTCGAGCCGACCCTTGTTCGAACCCCCGCTACATGAGGGGGCTCGACGAAAGTTGGACTCGCAAGGAGACCGAACATGCGGTCATAGAACGATAGCTCGAATCCTCGGGAGGGAGTACGTACGAAAACAAGAGACGATTTCTCCTACTAATCTCGCTATCCTCTCCATGATCTTTAGGGACACCTGACCCCAGCAACGGCAAGGGGTCGGATCTCACTTGGGGGCTGATAAGGGTATAAATACACCCTTTCTAAAACAGTCATCGCGCCCGACCTCTTCCTCATGATAAATCTAGTGGCAAGGTCTGCGGAAACAAGCGATTGAGCATCGCTGGTTGGACTACGAGAAACCAATGCCCCTACGACCACAACACACTTACTCACCAGCATGATCAGAGTTTCCCTCCTACACCTCAGGCCCCGCGGTTTTTAGCAAATGGAAGGGTCAGAACACACGAACCCCTTTCCACACATAAAAAGGGAGGAAAAACAAACTTAGACAAGCAAAACAAAATGATAAGTTTGTGCGATAGTGTAGAAGTGTGGGAGTTTGTCTGCTTGTTACATGAACGATTACTCGACCTATCTAACTAACTAACCCCTCTAGGGTAGAACTATGTCTTCCATTTTGTCCACCAGGTCCTGTGAAAGAGGAGCCACCGCCACCTCTATCTCATCTAGCTCGGCGTTAGTGTAGCCAGGCATGAAGCTGAGGCTCATCGTCTTCGGGTCGATTATGTCCCCATAATGAGAACGAGCAATCACGAAGGATTGATGGACCCCGGTGCGAAGGGCATCCCTCTCGAGCTGGCGCACTCGCGCCGTGATCTCGACGGCATGGGCCGCAAGCAAACTGGTCCCCTCCGACTGCACCACCTCTAGGTCATCACAGACCACTCCAAGGGCGGCGCTTAGGATACCAAGCTCGTTGCTCTCCACCTGAAGGTTCCTCCTCACCTCGGCGAGCTCTGTGGTCAGCTCGGCATAGATGCCCTCGGCCTCCAACCTCCGGGTTGTTGCAGTTCCGAGCTCGGCTTGTAGGGAGCCAATCCTCTGCTGCGCCTTGTCGTGCTCTCGGATGGCCTGGTCGTGCTCCTCGTGGGCCATGCCACGCTCCAAGCGGAGCCTCCCACGGTTCAGAGCAGCTCATCTCGCTCCTTGAACAGCCAGGTGACCGCCTCGGCATCTAGACTCACCCTCCACTCTAGGTCTATGAGTTTCTCCTCGGCTATTAGCTTTAGCTCCCGCTCCTTCTCAGCCTTGGCCAGAAGGTCGAGGATCCGCTGGTGGGTCTCGGCGTCCCTCTAAAGTATCTCATCCTGCTCCCTCTTGACTCTAGCGGCCTCCTTATCATTTTGCCGTGCCCTCGCCGATAGGGCCTCGAACTCCCTCTCGGTTTCCTCCTCATGCCGACAGGCCTCGGCCTCCCACAGTCGGAGACTGTCCGCCTCCTCAGCAAGGGGAGTCAGCTTGGCCACCCTCTATTGGGTGACAACGAGCTAGGCGGTCACATCCTTGTGCAGTCACGCCTTATCGACAAGGCAGTCCTAGTTCTTCTTGTACTCGTGAAGGAACCATGATTTCTCCCGGCTATGAGCGATAAGGGACTGAAAAAAAGATGATGATCAGAACACAAAAATACATGAAGAAAGAAGAAGGCGAGAAGCAAGATCAAGTGAATACCCGACCAGTGGGAATGATGACTTCGCGCAGGGCGCCCCTGGCATGGTTCAAGGCTCCCAGCATGGCCGCAATCCCCTCGTCGAGACTCTCCAGCTCCATGCTCTTAGCGGCATCATCGAGGGTGAAGAATGTCGACGTCGGGTCCTGCGGATTCGTCCACCGGAGCAGGGGCTCATCCCACATGGGCGAGTGGCTGCCCCCCGACATCAGGGCCATGGACAATTCCCCGCCAGTCCTCTCTGCCACCACCACAATGTCCAAGGACCCCTTGGCCGTGTCCCCCTCCGTCTGTCCCACGTCGGACACCGTCACTTGGGCCGTCGGTGGCGCGGGTCGCGCTGCTGCCTCGAGCACCACCACGACTGCATCTGGCTGTGCCCTGCCTATCACAGCCGCTGCCACCTTCACCTGTGTCGACGAGGCCTTGACCGGTGGCATCGCACCAGCCGCGGTCGGCGTCGCAAGCGCGGCCGGCAGCTCCGTTCGCCCCGTCGTCGGCAACGGTATCACCTCTACCGCCAACTGCTCAGCAATCTCTGAGGGCGTCCCTCGAGCCCCAGCGCCCGCTTGTCCCGCCGAGGGCACGGGCGCCATCATGGGCGGTGCGTGACCGGCCGGTGAGGCAGTCGCACCAGCGTCGCTCCAGCTCAAAATGGGTGCAGCGCCAACCGATGGCTGTTGCCCCGCTGGAAGGGCAACACCCTTCTCTGATGCCAGCGCCAAAGGATTACACCGCTTCACGACGCTGCAAAGAAAGAAAAGCATAAGTCACGATGAAAATAGAGAAGAACATAAAAAACAAAGGAGCTGGTGACTTACATTGGCGTTGTTGGACGGTGGATATGTTTGCGGGGCAAACCCCTAGACCACTGCTCCACCATGTCGGGGTGGGCCATTTCGAGCCCGTCCCCTGCTCCCGGGCAGAGGGGCTCGCTCCCCTTACATCTTGGGGCGCGACGGCAGAGCCGCCCGCCTCGGCCGATACCTCAGGCGCGGCGGCCGATCCGCCCACCCCTGTTGGTTCCTGGGGTAGGCCGATGGTCCGACCTGTCTTTGCCAACCCTGCGGACGCGCCCTCCCCTCCATGAAACAGGAAGGGCCCCGACTCCTGCAAAGGCAAGCGGATACCCGTTAGCACATCCTCGCTCTCTAGATCATCTCCCTCAATGTCGTCGACTACCTCATCATCATCTTCCTCATCATCATTGTTGTCGCTGTCAGTGTCCTCCCCTCGCTCCCACGCCCGCAATTTCTGCTGCCTTTTCTTCCTCTTGTCCTCTTTCACCTTCCTTTGTCGCTTAGCCTCGGCGGGATTCGCCGCCCTCATGGATGGATCCCTCAGCAGCGGAGCTAGGAGATCCATAAGGATGAGGTCCCTTGGCTGGTCCCCCCATCTCAATATTAGTGTCAAGGGGCCAGGAGATCAATTGAAGATGAGGCATGAGGAAAGGAAACTTACGAAGGCAATGTAGCCTGACTCCGGCTGCATCGGAGGGTGCCCGGCATCGGGTGCACAAAATCAAGAGGCATGCCTGTGTCATCCCGAGAAGGCTCCATCACCTCCTTAATACACTGTGTGACTTCGGAGGGGGAGATCGCTCCCTTGGCCAGCATCGTCCCGACGAATGACGCCTCGAGCGCCATCGCATACAGCGGAAGCGCGCGCCGCATCAGTGGCGCCACCCTCGTCGCATGGTAGGCCCCGATTATGCCCAACCCCTTTAGGCCCCTCTCCTTCAGGATGCGGATGGTGGTGAGGTGGTCCTGGATCTTCTTCTTGTCCTTCTCTGGGACACCCCACTTCCACGAATCTAGGGCCTCTTCAATTGGGCACCCGGAGAACTCCGGTAGGGGGCGGGAATGTCGTTCTTGAGATAGAACCAATGCAAATGCCACCCTTTGTTGGAGGTCGACAGTCGCATTGACGGGTACTCGCCGACCCGGTTGTTCTGGAGGTGGATGCCAGCGCATCCCATCGGCATATTCAGCTCCTTCTTCTCCCTCTTCTTCTAGAGGGAGACGACAAAGAAGTGTCGCCACAGATCAAAGTGGGGACAAATCCCCAGGAATCCCTCACACAGGGCAACAAACACTGCCATGTGTTGGATTCCGTTGGAATTGAGGTGCTGTAGCTCAATCTTATAGTAGTGCAGCAGCCCCCCAAAGAAATCCATGAGCAGGGGTAGCGAACCCGCGCTCATGGAAGTGCACAAACGACACCACGTAGCCGGCGAGCGGCAACAGCACGTCCTCACCGGGCAGCAGCCAGTCGTCCGTGGTCCATGCGTAGAGAAGACCACGATGGATGAGGCCCTCCATACACTGGGAGGTGATGTTAGAGCGACACCATAGATCCGTTAGAAAGGTGGGAGCAGGTGAATGTGAGCTCGACGATGGCCTAGACGCGGATGCAGGAGGCCTAAACGATTGGCGGCGGAGGTTGCAGATGCGAAGGCAAGAAGGCAAGGTATGAAACCCTGGGGGCGAACCCTCTGGTCTTATAGGGCCAACGGATGCAAGGAAACCAACCATCCACCTAAATCTCTGCGCCCACCACAATCTGCTATAACATTACGCAGCAGGATATGCGCACGCAATCCCTATCCTTTCCCTCAGAAGACGCGTCGGACGTTTCGCCTCCACGGGCGGGCCACGACTCGTTATGAGTAAGAGGAATATGGATCAAAAAACACTTCTATGACCCATCTGGGCCCAGGAGTTCGACGGTTGGCCCATCAACAGGTTCGACAGCCACGCCAAGCACCCTTACGATAAGGGACAGAGGGGATAGGTCCCGCAAGCAGCCAGCGCCCTGGACATCTCAGTCCACGATCGGGTCTCAGCCAGGCTGACCCTAGTAGGATTCCTGCTAACGGGGTGCCCAAACCCCAATTAGACTATCCAGCTAACGAACCACCAAAACTCACGGCCACACCCGCAAAGGGTCCGACCTCGGCAATAAGGAATCATCGTTCCGAAAACACGCCGTGGGTGACAAAAGAAGGCCAGGGCCCTCAGAGTTTTCCCTTTCAAAAAACCTCCAAAGGAGTATTCTACTCCTCTGCAAGCTGGGGTCTACCCCCATCGGGTGCGCTCACGCGCACCCATTGGCAAGTCGAAAAAAACCCTAGGTGATTCTACCCGAATCGCCCGAGGGCTCAGGGGCTACTGTCGGGGACCAATACTAGGGTACCTAAAGAGGAGTAGCTAATAACCATCAACGATTGATTCTTCCGAGCAGTCAAGGGCGCGACTACACCTCTTGCTAGGTTCCGCCTCATCTGACCACCGAGGGCAGGGGCTCCACCTCATCCGACCCCCGAGGGTTGGCTCCGCCTCAGTGGACACTAAGGCCGTAGGCTCCGCCTCGCTCGACCCCCTAGGGTCGGCTCCACCTCAGCTGACTCCCAAGGACTGACTCCATCTCGTCTGACCCTCGAAGGTTGGCTCCGCCTCGCCCAATGTCTGAGGGCTAGTTCTGCCTCGCCTGACATCTGAGGGCCGACTCTGCTTTGGCTAAACTCCCGGGGGTAGGCTCTGCCTCGGCTGACCCCTGAGGGCCATCTCTGCCACGTCCGACGTCTAAGGGCTGGCTCTGCTTCGACTAAACTCTTGGGGGTAGGCTCCGCCACGACCGACCCTTGAGGGTTAGCTCCGCCTCGGCCGACATCTAAGGGCTAGCTCTGCCTCACCCAATCCCTCGAACATGGTTCTTAACAGAAGCTCACGTCACCGCCAACCACTACGGGCCAGAAAGTACCACTCAAGGTCAAACTTCTGGCATCATGCAAGGAGCGGTCACATCTCAGCACGACCCATCCCCATGACATGTCATTCTAGGGAACTCACATCACCCACAGTGATGGACATGTGGTCACTGTGCTGCCAACTCCCTGCCTGACCACCGTCCAACGTCAGTCAAACCAACGTCAGTTGATCGGCACAGTACCGCTGCCCCCCCCCCGCATGGCTATCTGTCAGGGGACCCTTGACCGTTTCGTCCGCTCAGATGGAATGGAAGACAAGAAAGGCGTGTGACGCTCGTGCATAAGCTGCAGTGATCAATAGGACCCCGGGACGACGCCACTGCCGCCATGATCTACAAGGTCAGTGGGACCCACGCGAAGAGGAGGACGGTGCACCTCCGAGGGCCTTATTTCTCTTTCTTTCTCTCCTCTTCCTTTCGGTTGTAACCCCTACTTTCCCTTGACCTATAAAAGGGAAAGCAGGGCGTCCCACTAGGGACATCGACTCATCACGGATCGATTCATCGAACAAACACACCGCATCACACCAGAGACTTGGGAGCTACCTTCCTCTCGCCTGTTTGTAACCCCTACTGCAAACTCAGTGCTGGTAACACGAGCAGCCCGAAACTAGACATAGGGACATTCAGCCCCAACCAGTATAATCCTTCTATCCTCTTAGCACACCATCCAGGTTAGACGCGCAATATACAAATTTACTAGCCGGTGCTTACTCCAAACACCGACAATTGGCGAGCCAGGTAGTGGCGTTTTTGCGCGTCTCAACATCAACACTAGGCCTCGGATGGCTAATCACAATGTCAGCTGGGTCCCGGGCACGCGCGTGCATTTCAGGAACCTAGACTTCATCATTACGACAGAGGGAGAGTTGGTGCAGTCTTCCACGCGCCACACAACCCCTCCTCTTCACCGGCCTCGATGCAATCACTGAGGCGCCCGAGGAGCTGCAGCTACCTACAATGGGGGTCCACGCCCCTGAAAGTAACCAGCCCCTCAGCCTTGACTATGGAAGGCTGCGCACCGCAGGTTCGGTGCACGAGCATCTCGAGCTCCACCGCGACACGCGTGACACCGCCGACGCTCGTAGACGTGAAGCACCTTCAGAAGAACACGACGAGGACATACCGGTCCATCAGGCCCAACAGGGCGGTGAGCCACACACCACGGTCCTAGTGCATGAGCGTCTCGGCCTCCACCACGATGCCTGCGATGCCCTCGACGCCCGTGGGCGTGCCTATGGCGATGCAAATGAAGGGGCTAGCCACGGCTACCATCCATGTCATGGCAGATGCTATGACAGCAACGAGGACCAAAGCCTGAGCCCCGACTTGATGGGACCTTAGGCCTTTAACCAACACACCCTCAAGGGCAAGGCAAAGTGGGACGAGGACGCCGACGAAGGCGCCTCCAAGCCTCCCAACAAAAGGAAGAACAAGCGGCGGCGCGGGAGCTCACTAGCGGCCAACACCAACCGCACGAGGCGGAAGCCTGCGGAGGGCACCCCGAGCTACTTCGAGAAGCTGCTTGAAGGGTCATGCCCAAACCATGCTTTCCCCATCAAGCACCTATATAAGGACTGCGTTCTCTTGAAGCGGTTCTTGCCCGAAAGCTCTAACAAGGGGGAGCATAGGACGGGAGCCTAGCTAGACGAAGCGTGCGACATCGCCCTCCTTCGCTCAGCCAAGTACGCAAGGACTACCACAAGCTCCCCCCATCATAGGAAGGATTGCTCGCCATCACGGAGATGCTCCGGCCAGGCACCTACAAGCTCAAAACCATCAACGGTGAGGTCTTCATCAAACACCAGGAACATTGAGCAGCTATGTCACTTTTACCCATAATGAACGCATATTTTCTCTTATTATTACAGAGGGAGAGCAGCAGATTACTTTACAATTCTTCCCCTAATCCTTCTGCTAACCCTAGAACCTCCACCATGCCGATCTTCTTCAGCTCCGTGAACCCAAGACAGCCAAGTGGCTTGGTGAGGACGTCCGTGAGTTGCCGATCAGTTTCAATGAAGTCAATGACGATCTGCCCTCCATCGACACAGTCCCTGAGGAAGTGGAACTTAACGTCGATGTGCTTGCTCCGATCATGGAGAACCAAATTCTTCGTGAGGGCGATGGCGGGCTGGTTGTCCACCATCAATGCTGGTGGGTGAGCTTCCACACCGGTCAGCTCGCCCAGCAGCCAGCGCAGCCACACAGCTTGGCACGCTGCTATGGCCGCCGCCATGTACTCTGCCTCGCATGTGGATAGCGCCACCACCCTCTGTTTTAGCGATAGCCATGATATTGGAGCTGACCTGAGGAAGACTAGCACACCAGAGATGCTCCGCCATCCATCGATGTCCCCCGCCATGTCTACATCGCTGAACACAGTGAGGTGTAGCCCACTTCTGTCGGTCTTGGGGAAGACGATCACCTGATCCACCATCCCCTTGACGTAGCGCAGCAGCCGCTTCACCGTGACCCAGTGATCGTCTCGGGGATCCTCCATGAAGCGGCTGACGTAGCCCACGGCGAACACAGTGTCTGGCCTCGTGTGGACTAGGTAGCACAGACCGCCGATGATGCTCGGTAGAGTGTTGCATCTACCTTCACCGCGGTACTAGCCTTCGTCAGCTTTAGCTGCTCCTCTATTGAAGTTACGCACGGCTTGCACTCAGCCATGCCGCTCCACTCCAATAGATTCGAGGTGTATGCGCTCTGACCGAGCATGAGCGCCTTCTTCCCCTGTCTCACCTCGATACCGAGGTAGTAGGAGAGTGTGTCAAGATCGCTCATTCAAAAATTAGATGCCATCTCATGCTTGAAGCTGTCGATGTCCACCGCACGTGCGCTGGTGATGATCAAGTCGTCCACATACACGCCGACGATGAGATCCTCCTTCCCCCATTGCCTCGTGTAGAGCGTGTGCTCTATTGCACACTGTGTGAACCCAAGATCGCCCAGCGTGGCGTCAAGATTGGTGTTCCACGCTCGTGGGGCCTGCCGCAGCCCGTAGATCGCCTTACACAGTTGGAGCACCCTATGCTCCGCTCCCTTGATGGTGAAACCCAGAGGTTGCCTGACGAAGACTGTCTCCGTCAGCTCACCATTGAGGAAGGCCAATTTTTTGTCTAGGTGATGGATGCGCCAGTCCTTCACTGCTGCTAAAGCCAGCAGCAGTCGGATAGACTCCATGCACGCTACCGGCGCAAAGACTTCCTCGAAGTCAATGCCCTCACGCTGGACAAAGCCTCGGGCAACGAGGTGTGCCTTGTCCTTGACAATGGCGCTGTGCTCGTCCCGCTTGACCTTGTACACCCACTTTAGGCCGATCGAACGATATCCTAGAGGTGGATCGATGAGCTCCAAAGTCTCATTTTCCTCGATCGCCTTCATGTCCTCCAGCATCGCCCGTCGCCAATTTGCATCGTGCTCGGCCAGCGCGAATGTGGGTGGTTCCTCTACACTGATGAGAAGCAGCTCTGGGTCATTGAGCAGCTAACCCGCCAGGCCTGAGGACCCTGTGCCACCGATGATGTCATCTAGCCTATGGAACCGTAACTCCTCCCATCGTGGAAGACATCTACGAACTCGGTGATGTCACTTGGAGGTGAGGCAAACTCGATCGGCGTCGATAGAGTCCCCTGTTCCGCCTTAGTGGTCGGCATAGCACCTGGAGTGATCGGCACCCCGGCTGCAGTTCTTGGCACTACTCCTGGACCGCTCGTCACCACTTCTGGAGTGGTTGGCACCACTATAGGAGTGCTAGGCACTAGTCTTGGAGTGGTCGGCACCATTGCAAGACCTCTCGGCTCCGCTACAGGAGCGTTCGACACCCGTCCTGGAGTGGTCGGCACCACTATAGGACCGCTTGACACCGCTACGGGAGCGTTCGGCACCCGTCCTGGAGTGGTCGGCACCACGGTAGGACCGTTCGGCACCACTCCTGGAGTGCTCGGCACCCCTCCTGGAGTGCTCGGCTCTGTTGCTGGAGTGGTCGGCACCTCCTCTCCAGCATCTCCACCACCATGGATGACCAAGTGCTTGACGACGAAGGTGCTGGTGAAGCCGCCAGCTTCCCCCGTGCCCAGACTGTCCTAGTCCCAAGCCGCCTTCTCGTCGAACATGATGTCACGCGAGATAGCTACCTTGCCTCCGCGTGGGTCGTAGAGCTGGTACGCCTTGGTGCCCTCCTCGTAGCCCAGGAGCACCATCGGTGTGCTCCTGTCCTCTAGCTTGGTGAGGACCAGCTTTGTTTTCCTAACGTGGCTGATGCAGTCGAATGTTTGGAGGAAGGACACGCTCAGCTTGCGCCCATACCAAGCTTCGAACAGCGTCACACCCTTCAGGGCCTTTGTGGGCGCGTGGTTGAGGATGAACACCGTCATGGTCACCGCCTCTCCCCAGAACTTTGCTGGCATGCTTTTGGCCTTCATCATGGATCGAGCCATGCCGACAACCGTCTGGTTTCGCCGCTCCACCACGCCATTCTGCTGTGGCGAGTACGGTGCGGTGTGGTGTCGTACCACACCCTGATCCATGCAGTACACAGCGAACTCCACCGAAGTGAATTCGTCGCTGCGATCAGCCCGCAGCACGCGCTGTTTCTTGCCGCTCTTCGCCTCCGCGCGCGCCTTGAACTTCTTGATCGCCTCCGCCGCCTCGTCCTTGCTCGTTAGGAGTTGCAGCCACATATAGCGACTGAAATTATCCATGAGCAAAGGAAGTACTGCCGACCACCGTTTGTGGCTGGCGTGATTGGTCTGTAGAGATCGCCGTGGACGAGCTCGAGAGGGTCTCTATCGAGAGAGTGATTTGGATGTACTTCACCGGCACGGAGTGGAGGTATTTGGAGACCACCTCTTCTTCATTGATGGTGACGCCGTGGCTCCTCAGCTTGTTGATGAGCGACTGCGGGCGGAGGGAGAAGTCCTCCATCGACTCACCATCCTTGAACTTGAGGTTGGCGTACTCCTGCTTCAATAGCTGAGCCGTCACCTCCTTTGCGTAGTCGGAGCCGACGTGCACCACTGCAATGCCTCCCACGCCTCCTTAGCAGAGTTCTTCGCCTCCAACGGCTCCCTGTACTCCGCTGGCACAGCAGCGAGGATAGCTTCCAACGTTGACATGTCGTCTTCTTTGTTGTCGGTGCCCTTGTCAATGGTATTCCAGAGCCGTCGGGCTCTGAGCTTGACCTTCATGGTCACCGTCCACTCATCATAGTTGGTGCGAGTCAGCGTCGGCCAACTGGTGCCGCTGACCTCCTGCACCATACGCACGACGACCTCCTGTCGTGGCTGGGCAGCCACAGCAACGTCGCTACTGTCGCCCATCTCCAAACCGTCCGTCATCGCCAGTGGTTAGTCCGACGACGGCGCTTGTACGGCTCTGATACCACTGTTGGTCCCGAGATCTCCCGCACGGGTGAGCCGACCGGTCATCGACGTTCTCGCGCACACACTACGACTGGAGGTAGAAGAGGAAGGGAGAACATAGAGCACACACACAACACAAGCACCAGCGTTGACCGGAGCTCTGCAGAGGAGATGGCAAAACTGAACTCTCTCACTTCACTGAGTTGCAGTGGGAAGCTATATATACAACTCTACCAATTTAATCCTAGTACACAGACATGTCAGACTGCCATACTGCTACAGTGACTAGATGTGACAACAGGACTGACTTTGGTCTCTGTCCCTGTTGTGGCTACAGTGCGGCAGAGGAGCTTTTCAATGTCTGCTTCTGTCGCAACTACAGTACAACAGCAGGAGAGCCCTTTCGACATCTGTCCCTACCATACATACAGAGGGAGAGCATCAGATTACTTTATAGAGCTCAGAACATGCAGTGTTGCAAGGAGAAGTAATGTGGGGGTTTTGATTAGATTTCTCTAGGGCCATATATGTCTGTTTGACACTTGCTGTGTTTGGTGCTATGATATCACGATGTGCTGCCATACTGACCTGTTTGATACTGTACTTGCTAAGAGGCGTGCCAAATGGGTCATGGGGACCACAAGTAAACTGGGTCCAATTTGTCAGTTCCAGATCTTCCACTGATTGTGCAATAGATATCAAATGTTATTTCAGACCACAGCACATTGTTTCTGAGCGCACAGATTAGGCCTGTTCAACGGCCCAAAAAAGTTGTTCGACAACTCAATACCACTTCTTCAATTTGTGGTCTGGTGGATCAGGCCTTGTTTAAATTTTAAGTTTTTTCACTCTCTCTCCATTACATCAAATCTTTAGACATATATATAGAGTATTAAATATAGATAAAAAAAATAACTAATTACACAGTTTGATTGTAAATTACGAGACGAATCTTTTAAGCATAGTTAGGCCATAATTGGACAATAATTGTCAAATACAAACGAAAATACTACAGTGCCAAATTCTGATTTCTAACACTCATCTAAACAAGGCCTCAGAAGCATATCATGTGAACTCCATTTGATTGCCCGGTCCGTTCCTACAGTTCACAACAAGGACCTACAAGATTGCAGATTCTAGTTGTGTGCGGTGACTTGTTTCAAGCCTGAAAAAAACTGCTCTGAAATGGACCGATACTGATGTATCTAATGGCGCAACTGCTAGCTGAACGAGCGTGTCTCTCACACTTCATGCTGGCAACTTGGCACCCACTAGGCACTAGCATGTGGTCCTTGTGCCGCTTCCGAGCGACACCACTCAGACATGGGTGGTGTCCAATGATCCAACCCATGTACCGAATGCACGCCACGACCTGCTCCCGTCGGCCTATCAGAATCTCATCCAAATCGTACTTGCAGACGCATCTTGCAACATTGCACTCACCATTCCACATGGCATTGTCCCTTGCCCAACCATCCCACTCGAGTTCAAGTGAGCTATATATTCAGGACAAGTAGCCTCAGAACGCCATCACAATCTCAACTCAGAGCTCTCCACATCTCCAGTTTCCAGCCAAGAAAGAAAGAAGTAACCATGATCAGCACCAAAAGGATCCCTCAGCTGGCCAAGAAGTGGCAGAGGATGGCAGCGCTTGGGAGGAAGCGCCTCACGGCAGCAGCAAGGAAGTCGACAAGTGCTGCACTTCCGTGGCAAGCAAGGGCCACTGCGCAGTGTACACGGCTGACGGGGCACGGTTTGAGGTGCCCTTGGCGTGCCTCGGGACAACAGTCTTCACGGAGCTCCTGCAGATGTCCAAGGAGGAGTTCGGCTTCACGGGTGGCAATGGCAAGATCACACTGCCCTGTGATGCCATGGTCATGGAGTATGCCTTGTGCTTGCTGAAGAGGGGCGCCTCTGCGGAGCTGGAGAAGGCATTCCTAAGCACCATGGCAATGTCGTGCCACTCTGCAAACCACGTGGCACCGTATGTGGCAGCCTGCTGTTAGTTGCACCTGTATAAGTAGTAGTTCATCACTTTAGATGGTAGGACAAAGAGAGGTGTTATTCAGATCCTTCTGATCCTGCAAACGATCAAGGAAGGTAGCGACTTAGCAAGTTAGGACCAGTGTTCTTGTTCACTGAGCGCATGTTGCACAAATACATGACTGATCACAATTTCAGGACAATATAATTCTGGCAACAAAAGCTCAAAACTTACTGTTTTTCCGATTTATTTTGCTGCAACTGATGCCTTGTAAGGTAAACACCCAGACAACAGATCCAGTCTTGCATGGAAATTTACAGCCACATTCTGGAATTTCCAGCAAAAAAATGGTTGTAGGCCCATTGGAAAATGCCCCCATATACCATGAAATGGTTGTCACAAACCATGCTAGAAATCGTGCAGCCATTGATGCAAACTCAGATATGGAACTGTCTACTGAGTTGCATGATTAGCAGCAATCAAAGCACAGGTCACCCAACACCTTGCATGCTACTGCAACAGTATAAGACTGTAAGAGTGTGTACCCAAAAACAGTGAAGTGAACCCTGCATCTGCTCAACTCTTGAATCTTGGATCATCCAGCCTTGTCCTCAATGATATATGAGGCATTGATGCTATCTAATCATGTTCATGCAGTGTTTCAGATTTTTCAGAGAAAAATATATGGTCCCAAATCGTTCAGAAATGATTATTTCAAAAGCTCAACCATCTAGTCTCCAAACCACTTGAGACAGGGCAGTGGAACAGATGGAAGACCTCCATAAAAGCTGGGTCCAGTATGGTAGAATTACATCTCAACCAATTTCAGCAGTGCTACAGTAGTACATATCTGACTGGCCAAACACTAGTCCACTATCTTTGCCTTGATGTTGCACCAAAAATTGGTCCAGAATAATAAAATCTGAAGCGTGCGGGCGGGCGGCCAGAAGTTCTATAATGAAGTGGCTCATCCTTATTCTGTGTTTGCGGTGTTGGTTATTCATGTAACAAAACAATGTAAAACGTGTGTTTGCTCCCTTCTTATATGATATGGCAGGCTCCTGCCAATGTTTCAAAAAAAAATCTGAATCTTGATGCCTACTTTGCAGTCATCAATGCATGTACCAAGCTCACGGTCTTGTAACCTGCCAATTAGTCTCAGCCATGGAACATTTCTTCACCTACATATTCAGGAGCAAGCAAGTAAGATACCATCACTGCAATCGCAAAGTCATAAACAAAGAATTTCTAAGCACCATACCTGAGAAACAAGAAGAACCAACTATCCTTCCCAGGAGGCTTGCCCACTTGGCGAGGAAATGGAAAAGGACTAAGACAGACACCAGAGACGACAATACAAGTTGCACCACTTCACGAATTACAGACAAGGGCCACTTAACCGTGCATACAGCCATTGGGAGGAGTTTTGACTTTTGAGGTCCCACTGGGATACTTTGGCACAATTATCTTTAGTGGGCTGCTCAGGATATCCCAGGAGGAGCTTTGGTTCACAAATCACAAGGGACGGTACTGATTTGCTAAGATTATTGAGATGGTAACATCTTTCTTACCATTTTATTTGATTCTAACAAGTAACAACCTTACATCCGGTTGAACAGAACTGTACTATACATTACTACATACATCAAGAGACACTGAGACAGGAGCTAATAAAATGACCTATTGAACTATACACATACGGCTAGCTGCTGCTTGAGCTCCATCCATGGCGCCACGCCACTGACACTGACAGTGTGGCAAGGCCTGACCATGGAGCTCAAGAGCGCCCTCACAACCTCCTCAGAAGCGTCTCTTCTAACCAAACACATGGCGTACTCCATCACGGCGGCATCACAGGGCAGCGTGATCCTGCCACCATCGCTCGCGAACCCAAACTCCTCCTGCGACATGCGCAGGAGCTCACCGAGGACCGCCGTGCCGAGGTACGCCAGCGGCACCTCGAACTGCCATCTGTCAGCGGAGTACATGACGCAGTGGCCCTTGCTGGCCATTGCCGTCGACGACGTTCCAAAGGATGCTTCGGTTTCTTTCGCCGGCATCGAGGTAAGCCGCTTCCTCGGCAAGGCGGACATTCTCTGCCACTTCTTTGCCATCTGAAAAAGCCTCTTGGCACTGATCATGGTTGCTTCTCCTTCTTTTCCTGGCTGAATCTGAATGTTCAGAGAACCTCTGTATCAGAGGGTATTGTGCTGCTAGATGTATTGCTTAGGTTGCTGATGGACTGGTGGAATGTTAGTGCGCAGGTGGTGGATTTATATGTGAGGGGGAAAGAAGAGACAAGGCCACGAGCCCAGAACATGCAATGCTGCAAGGGGAAGCAGTGTGTGGTTCTGATTATATTTCTCTGGGGCCAACTGTTGGCACTTGTCGGAGCCAACTATAGAAATGTAGTAGTGTCTGGGTCGTTACAATATAATATGATGCCATACTGCTATGCCTCATGGGCCATGAGGACCACATGTAAATTGGTTCAATTTGTCAGTTGTGCAATGAGATACAGATTGTTATTTGTAAGACATCTGGAAGTTTTTGTGCCCACGGCTCATTGTTTCTGAATGACTGGATAAGCCTGTCCAGCGGTCCCAACAACTTGCTCGACAAATTCACATCATCTTAGATCACTTTGTGGTCTGCTGGATCAATAGCACATCATGTGAACTCCATTTCGCAGCTGCTTCTTGCAGTTCCCTGCATGGACCTACAAGATCGCAGCTAGGCAACTAGCTAGATCCAGTTTTATTTGCATTGTTCAAGCACATGCCATTGCCGTCTGACAAAAGCATGCGGTCCATGCTTCCCTGTCTTCGTTTTGTTGAAACTTCAAACCCAAGCTGATCTGCTGATGATCTGACGGCACAGCAGCAGCAGCTGAACAAACCTGGCCCTCATACTCCACGTTAGCCCCAACAAACATGGGGTCCTCGTGCCACTTCCCAGCGACACCGCTCCGCATGGTGCGCCAGCACGGATTCTGTGCAGTCCAAGCACCAAAAGCACACCACGAGCATTCAGCACCAAACCCTCGGCCCTCGTCAGTCTCATCCAAATCGTACTCGCAGACGCATCTTGCAACATCGCACTCAACGTCCTCATGGTCTTGTCCCTTGCCCAACCATTCCGCTCGAGTTCGGGTGTGCTATATATTCAGGTCAAGTGGCCTCAGAACACCATCACAATCTCAATTCGGAGATCTCCACTTCTCCAGTTTCCAGCCAAGAAAGAAACAAGTAACCATGATCAGCACCAAGAGGATCGCTCAGCTGGCCAAGAAGTGGCAGAGGATGGCAGCGCTTGGGAGGAAGCGCCTCACCAGCTGGCGGACAGCAGCAAAGGAAGTCGACAAGTACCGCACTTCCGTGGCGAGCAAGGGCCATTGTGCAGTGTACACGACTGATGGGGAACGGTTTGAGGTGCCGTTGGCGTGCCTCGGGACGACAGTCTTCGCCGAGCTCCTGCAGATGTCCAAGGAGGAGTTCGGCTTCACGGGTGGCGACGGCAGGATCACACTGCCCTGTGATGCCATGGTCATGGAGTACACCCTGTGCTTGCTAAGGAGGGGCGCCTCTGCAGAGCTGGAGAAGGCATTCCTGAGCACCATGGCAATGTCGTGCCACGCTGCAAACCACGTGGCGCCGTATGTGGCAGCTTGCTGTTAGTTGCAGCTATATAAGTAGTGGTTCATCCCTGTAGATAGTAGGACAAAGAGAGGTGTTATTAGATCCTCCTGATCCTGCAAACGATCAAGGAAGGTAGTCAATTAGCAAGTTAGCACCAGTGTTCTTGTTCACTGAGCAGTGAGCACATAAGAGAAATTCTTCAGCACAATTTTCTGAATCCAAACCTGAAAGGTTACTGCCACTCCATGCTCCAGCTGAACCACAATGTGCCATCGTGCCTCTTTCATTCCAGTTGGCAACTTGCTGCAATATTCAGAGTTTTACTATCAGTTTTGTTGGTAGAATGTAAAGGCCATGCTTTCTGGTCAGAGTCGAAAGTTCTATCTAAGAAACATACCTAATGAAGGCCACATGCAAATCGTGTGGTCCATTTTCAAGTGATTTTATCACCCACTTCGGGTTGAAGGTGTATGGTTTGCATACAAATCTAGAGGGAGATGAATCCTTCAATTTGCATTGTTGTAGTGATCTTTCCTCTCAAGGCTCTGATCCATGAGTCATTTTCTAACTCTTGATGTACCGTTCTATTCTTCCTTCTGGCAAGTTGGAATAAGTGAGGTGCAAGGTTCCTCGGGGCCTCACCTTCGAGTCAGCTGCGGTGCCAAAATTTAGCTTTGTTTCCATTGCCGATGGAGACTGTGGTGGAGTTGTTAAACAGGGAACGATCCACTTCATTACAGGGGGCCTCAAAGCTGGCCCAGGGTTTTTCTTCTGCCATCCATTCTTGCCAAAGCCAACATAGCCGGAAGTAATCTTTTCCAAATGGGCCGCCCGGCACGGCACGGCACGGCACGGGCACGGCATCGGCACGGCGAGGCACGGCACTATGCGGCACGGCGGCCCTCCGTGCCGTGCCTGTAGTGCCACCGTGCCTAAATGGCAGCCCAGGCACGGCACTATGGAGGGGAAACCGTGCCGTGTCGTGCCAGCAGGCACGGTGGCACGCCAGTGCCCGTGCCGGCTCAGGCACTAACACATTTTTAACCCAAGTTCATCAGCACAAGTCGTCGTCTTCTCCAGGGAGCTCGCGCAACCTCTCGGACTCCTCATGGTACGCAGACAAGGCAGCCTCGACTGTCTCTTCAGAGGGGGGCCGGGGAGGCATCGCCACTGGCCTCAAACGGCTGCACAAGTGCACATGAGCAAGAAGAAGTAGATCATTAGATCAAGATTCAAGAACAAGAAGAAGAAGACGGTCAAGATCAAGAACTAAAGAAAGAACAAGAAGAAGAAGACGGTCAAGATCAAGAACTAAAGAAAGAACAAGAAGAAGAAGATGAGTGCTCTTACCTGCATCTTCGGAGCCCTGGAGCTGCCGTAGGGCGAGAAGAAGAGGTGGGGACGGCGGCGGGTCGCCGTCGCCCGTCGGAGTCATCCCGCGCCGTCGGAATCGGAGAGGAGCGCCAGAGAGAGCGAGAGGAGAGCGCGGCGGGGGAGGGCGAGAATGATTTAGGGTTTGGGGTGCGAGGGGGAGCCGGCCGACGACGCTGCTTATATACACCCCCACCCCAACGGCGGAATCCAACGGCTAGAATCGCAGGGGTCGGGGAATCCAACGGCCATGATGGCTCAAAGCCGTGCCGATGCCGGGCCAGGCCTTTTTTCGTGCCGTGCCTCGTGCTGGCCCATGGGCCGAATGTGCGGCCCAGGCACGGGCACGATGCCTAGCGGGCCGGGCCGGGCTAGTGCCGTGCTTTTTAGGGCCGTGCCCGTGTCGGCCCATCGGGCCTGGCCCATTTGAAAAACTATAGCGGGAAGGCTCTGCTAAATTTATCAAGGTCTATCATACCAAGGTCACCTATATCCTTGGGCATGCAGAGTTGTAGACAATTGGCCAGTTAAGTAGAGACGAATCTTGTCAATTTGCTTTCTTGCCAAACAGCGAGTGGGAAGACCGTCATGGAACAGTGTTTTTCTCTCACAACAAATCAATATCAGCCGGCTGATATCAGCCGCAGAAACTATCAGCCAAACAGCTCAGATGGTGGACCGATGTGACAAGAGTGTGATGTCCCACTCGGTTTAGAGGTCTTCCTTTCCACCCTGGGAGTCGATGGCTAATTTTTTCGATGAGTGGTTGCACATGAACTTTTTGAAGGGCATGGGTAGGCAGCTGAAGGCCAAGATAGCGGATGGGAAATCTTTGCGGGCTCCCTGGAAAGGTTCAAGTATGTGCTGTAAGTCTAGATCTTCACACCTGATCGGATGGGCGGAGCTTTTGTTGAAGTTTGTGACTAGGCCGGTCACTGCCCCAAAGGTCTCCATCGCCACCAGAGTTTGACTGAATCCATAAAACAGTGGTTGCAGAAAAACTGAACATAAAATTGGCCACATGCTGACACTTGCATAGCTGCTGGTCCAGCAAGGAAAAAGGCAGGACGACTCTATGGACTGACCACAGTATTGAAACTAGAATAATGAACAGAATATAAGGTAGTGACTAAGAAAGCTGTTATTCCACCAGAAGCAAATGAGTGTCCTAAAAAGGACATCAGATTTATGTGGGGCTCCCCAGGCCAATGAAAAGTGAGCCAAACAAACAGAATTTTGCCTTCCCGAGTCTTTACATCAATATATGTTGGGTTTACCTGAAATAAAATAACGAAGAGTGTTCTTATATCAGTTGAGGTGGTAGATATAGAAAGGGAGTGGGGAGGCATAAATCTTGGACCTTTTAGCTTGGATATTTATTATTATAACTTAGTTTTCAACAAATCTTACGAAACAAAACTACAAAAGTATTCAAACAAATTCACCTGTCCATGTAGGAAATTTCAATTAGTTCTTGATAAAAATAAAATAAAATAAAATAAAATAAAATGCGTCTTCAATTTGAGTGCCAATCAAACCCGTTACAAGTGTAGAACCAAGCAGCAGGAAACTGTGTACCATAATGGAAGGATGAGACTGACGCAAATGTAAATTGACTGAGCAAAGAAGACTAATAGAGTGGACCCAAAGAGTGTTGGGCTCAGGATCTCCCGCACGGATGAGCCGATCGCTCATCGACGTTCTTTCTCGCACATACACTACGGCTGGAGATAGAAGAGGTAGTGTGGGGTATGGCCCCCGATATTCACAAAACAGGACATGGACCGCACCATCAGAGGTGGCCCAGCCCACAAGATCAAGACGTGCACGGCGCTGCTAGGCGTGCACCGCGAGCTATTGTATAGTACCAAATAGAATATTTTCTTTGTAATCCTATCCCTCCAGAATATATAAAAAGAGGCAGAGGTCCCCTACTCTACATCTCAATGCAATACATCAGAACACAGGATGTAGGTATTACGTCATACTGACGGCCGAACATGTCTAAATCTTATGTCTTGGTGCTTGTATTACCATCTCGCTCCTGATCTTGCTCACCTCTACGACAAATCTACCATCGTAGGATACCCCTAAGTGGACTGCCGAGCATCTTTTGTCGACAGGTAGATAGAACATAGCGCACACACACAACACAAGCACCAGTGTTGACTGGAGCTCTCTAGAGGAGATGACAAAACTGAACTCGCTCATTTCACTAAGTTGCAGTGGGAAACTATATATACAACTCTACCCATCTAATCCTAGTACACAGACATGCCAGGCTGCCATGCTGCTACAGTGACTAGATGTGACAGCAGGGTTGACTTTGGCGCCTACCCATCTTTGGGGCTACAGCATGCGGCTGGGGGAGCCTTCGGTTCTGCCCGCTCTGCTGCTGCTCTGATTCAGTGGCCAGGAGAGAGCCTTTCGGCGCGCCGCCCCTACCGTATGCGTGATGAGAGGGAGAGCGAAGAGATTACTTTATAATTCTTTCCCTAATCCTTCTGCTAATCCTAGAACCTCCACCATGCCGATCATCTTCTTCAGCTCCGTGAACCGAAGACGGCCGAGCGGCTTGGTGAGGACGTCCGTGAGTTGCCGATCAGTTTCGACGAACTCGATGACGATCTGCCCTCCATTGACACAGTCCCTGAGAAAGTAGAACTTAACGTCGATGTGCTTGCTCCGGTCGTGGAGAACCGGATTCTTCGTGAGAACGATGGCGGGCTGATTGTCCACCATTAGTGCTGGAGGGTGAGCTTCTACATCGGTCAGCTCGCCCAGCAGCTGGCGTAGCCACACAGCTTGGCACGCCGCTATGGCCGCCGCCACGTACTCTGCCTCGCACGTGGATAGCGCCACCACCTTTTGTTTCAGTGACAACCATGAGATTGGAGCCGACCCGAGGAAGACGAGCACGCCAGAGGTGCTCCGCCGTCCGTCGATGTCCCCCGTCATGTCAGCATCGCTGAACATAGTGAGCTGCAGCCCACTTCTATCGGTCTTGGGGAAGACGATCACCTGATCCACCGTCCCCTTGACGTAGCGCAGCAGCCGCTTCACTGCGGCACAGTGATCCTCTCGGGGATCCTCCATGAAGCGGCTGACGTAGCCCACGGTGAACGCAATGTCCAGCCTCGTGTGGACTAGGTAGCACAGACCGTCGACAATGCTCTGGAAGAGTGTTGCATCTACCTTCATCGTGGTACTGGCCTTCATCACCTTCAGGTGCTCCTCCATCGGAGTCACGCATGGCTTGCACTCAGCCATGCCGCTCCGCTCCAACAGCTTTGAGGTGTACGCGCTCTGACCGAGTGTGAGCGCCTCCTTCCCCTATCTCACCTCGATGCCGAGGTAGTAGGAGAGCGCGCCGAGATCGCTCATTCAAAAACAAGCCATCATCTCGTGCTTGAAGCTGTCAATGTCCTCCGACGCACGCGCCGATGACGATCAAGTCGTCCACATACACGACGATGATGAGCTTCTCCTTCCCCCATCGCCGCGTGTAGAGCGCGTGCTCGGTTGCGCACCGCGTGAACCCAAGCTCGCCCAGCGTGGCATCAAGCTTGGCGTTACACGCTCGCAGGGCCTGCCGCAGCCCGTAGAGCGCCTTGTGTAGTCGGAGCACCATGTGCTCTGCTCCCTTGACGGTGAAACCCGGAGGTTGCCTGACAAAGACTGTCTCCGCCAGCTCGCCATTGAGGAAGGCCGATTTTATGTCCAGGTGATGGACGCGCCAGTCCTTCGCTGCTGCCAAAGCCAGCAGCAGTCGGATAGACTCCATGCGCGCTAGCGGCGCAAAGACTTCCTCGAAGTCGATGCCCTCGCGCTGGACAAAGCCTTAGGCGACGAGGCGTACCTTGTGCTTGACAATGGCACCGCGCTTTTCCCGCTTGACCTTGTACACCCACTTTAGGACGATCGGACATCATCCTAGAGGTGGATCGATGAGCTCCCAAGTCTTATTTTCCTCGATCGCGTTCATCTCCTCTAGCATCGCCTGTCGCCAATTTACATTGCGCTCGGTCAGCGCGAACATGGGTGGTTCCTCTGTACTGACAAGAAGCAGCTCTGGGTCATTAAGCAGGCGACTTGCCAGGCCTGAGGACCATGTGCCGCTGACGATGTCATCCAGTCTGTGGAACTCACCTCCTCACCGTCGTGGAAGGCATCCACGAACTCAGTGTTGTCGCTTGGAGGTGAGGCGAACTCGATCGACGTCGATGGAGTCCCCTATTCCACCGGAGTGGTCGGCACAGCACCTGGAGTGCTCGGCACCCCGGCTATAGTACTTGGCACCACTCTTGGATCGCTTGTTACCACTCCTGAAGTGGTTGGCACCAATGCAAGAGTGCTCAGCACCAGTCTTGGAGTGGTCGGCACCACTATGAGACCTCTTGGCTTCGCTATGGGAGCGTTCGACACCCGTCCTGCAGTGGTCGGCACCACCACTGCAGACCGCTCAGCACCCCTCTCGAAGTGCTCGGCATCGCCCTAGGAGTCTCGGCTCTATTGTTGGAGTGGTCGGCACCTCCTCTCTATTGTCTCCACCAACGTGGATGACGAAGTGCTCGACGACGAAGGTGGTGGTGAAGCCGCTAGCTTCCCCTATGCTCAGACTGTCCTAGTCCTAGGCCACCTTCTCTTCGAATACGACGTCGCGCGAGATAACCACCTTGCCTCTGCCTGGGTTATAGAGCCGATACGCCTTGGTGCCCTCCTCGTAGCCTAGGAGCACCATCGGTGTGCTCCTGTCCTCTAGCTTGGTGAGGACCGGCTTCGTCTTCCTGACGTGGCCGATGTAGCCGAATGTCCCGAGCAAGGACACGCTCGGCTTGCGCCCATACCAAGCTTCGAACGGCGTCACACCCTTTAGGGCCTTCGTGGGTGCACGGTTGAGGATCAACACCGCCGTGGTCATCGCCTCACCCCAGAACCTTGCCGGCATGCTCTTGGGCTTCATCATGGATCAAGCCATGCCAACCACCGTCTGGTTCCACCTCTCCACCATGTCATTTTGCTGCGGCGAGTATGGCACGGTGTGGTGTTGCACCACACCCTGACCCGCGCAGTACGCAGCGAACTCCACTGAAGTGAATTCGCCACCGCGATCAGTTCGCAGCACGCGCAGCTTCTTGCCGCTCTCTACCTCCACGTGCGCCTTGAACTTCTTGATCGCCTCCACCGTCTCATCCTTGCTCGTCAGGAGTTATAGCCACATATAGTGACTGTAATCATCCACGAGCAGGATGAAGTACCGTCGACCACCGTTGTGGCTAGCGTGATTAGCCCGCGGAGATCGCCATGGACGAGCTCGAGAGCGTCCGCCGTGTGATACTTGGCCGTCTTTGGAAACGACAGCCTCCTCTGCTTCCTGGCAGGTAGCTATCACATAGCTCGCCTGTGTGCTTGATGTGGGATAGCTCTTAGACCATCTTCTCCAGCCGACCGAGCACGTCGAAGCTGAGATGGCCGAACCGGGCATGCCACAGCCATGGCTCCTCAGTGTGCCGTGCTGCCAGGCACACCAGCTGCTCCACCTTCAAGTTGATCAGGTACAATCGATTACGTGAGCGTTTTACCTTCGCGAGAAGAAACCACTCCCGATCTCGAATCTTTAGGATCCCGCTCTCGATTAGTACCTCGCATCCACGCTTGTCCAGCTGCCTGATGCTGACGATGCTTGAACACAGCTGCGGGATGTAGTACACATCCATCAACGCATGGTGCTCACCATTCTGGCACCTGAAGATGATGGTGCCGCACCCCGGATCACCACCCTTGAGCCGTCACCGAACTTCACCGTACCGGTCACTCCTTTGCCCAATGGCTCGTCTTCCCACAGCGTCGGCAGGCGTTGGGGTCGACCTTCTTCTTCTTCTTCTTTTCTGAAGAAGCCTTGCTGCGGCGCTTGCCATCACCATAGCGGCTGGAGGAGGCTTCCCTGGACTTCTTCTCCTTCATCCGGGCAGCCCACTCCTCCTCTGTCAGCAGCAGCTTACCGCTGTCTATCGTTGTTGTGGCCTAGTCTATGCGCTCGTCCACCGCCTATAGACAACCTGTCACATCCTCAATGGTGAGGGTAGACAAGTCCAGCATCATCTCTATGGAGAGAGTGACTTGGATGTACTTCACCGGCACGGAGTGGAGGTACTTGGAGACTGCCTCTTCTTCGTCGATGGTGATGCCGTGGCTCCTCGCCTTGCTGATGAGCAACTGCAGGCAAAGGGAGAAGTCCTCCACTAACTCACCATAATTGAACTTGAGGTTGGCATACTCCTGCTTCAACAGCTGGACCGTTGCCTTGTTTGTGCGGTCAGAGCCGATGCGTATCGCTGCAATGGCCTCCCATGCCTCTTTAGCAGAGTTCTTCACCCCTAATGGCTCCCTGTACTCCACTGGCACAGCAGCGAGGATAGCCTCCAATGCTGACATGTCGTCTTCTTCATTGTCGGTGCCCTTGTCAATGGCATTCCAGAGCCATCAGGCTCTGAGCTTGACCTTCATGTTCACTGCCCACTCGCCATAGCTGGTGCGAGTCAGCGTCGGCCAACTGGAGCCGCTGACCTCCTGCACCATATGCACAATGACCTCCTGTCGTGGCTGGGCCACCACAGCAGTGTCACTGCTATCGCCCATCTTCGAACCATCCATCATCGCTAGCGGTTAGTCCGGCGACGGCGCTTGTACGGCTCTGATACCACTTGTTGCTCCCGGGATCTCCCGCACGGGTGAGCCGACCGCTCACCGGTGTTCTCACGCACACACTACGGCTAGAGGTAGAAGTGGAAGGGAGAATAGAGCGCGCACACACATAGCACAAGCATCAGCATTGGTCGGAGCTCTACAGAGGAGATGGCAAAATTGAACTCGCTCACTTCACTAAGTTGCAGTGTGAAGCTATATATATAACTCTACACATCTAATCCTAGTACACAGACATGTCAGGCTGCCATGCTGCTATAGTGACTAGATGTGATAGCAAGGCTGACTTTGGCGCCTGCCCCTGCTGTGGCTACAGTACGGCAAGGGAGCTTTTCGGCACCTGCCCTTGCCACGCGTACAGAGAGAGAGCAGCAGATTACTTTACAAAGAGTACCAAATAGGCTAAGAAGCAAAATGAGCATCAAACTCAATCATACACAGCAAGATGACAACATCTAGCAAGATAAAATTCATAGCTTTGTCTCTTGCCAAATAGTCATATACTGATACCTACACCCATCAGACATAGCTTATGGCTCTAGTGCTCCCTTGCTATCCTATAAGTACATGAAACTAGCGCATATCATCTTCACAAACTCATCAAAAAACTGAAGCACTAGCACAGTGCACCAAAAGTTCATCCCATAGAATTACACCATGATAAATTCAAAGAGACTAGTTCTACTGGCAAAGAAGTGGCAACATATGGCAACCCTTGGAGAAGGAGGCTAACAATGATCACAATGATCAAAGATGGCAACCTATACTGCACATCAGCCATAGCGAACAAGGGTCACCGCGTCGTCTACACAGCTGACAGTAAGCGATTTGAAGTCCCTTTGGCGTATCTCAATACAAACATTTTTGTTGAGCTCCTATGGATGTCCGAGGATGAGCTTGGGTTCACAAGTGAAGACAGGATCACGGTGCCTTGTGAGGGTGAAGTGATGGAGTATGTGATGTGCTTGCTTAGGAGAAAGCCCTCAGAAGAAGTGGAAAGGGCGGTCCTTAGTTCTGTTGTAATGCCATGCAACTGCATGAGTAGCATGACCATTGTTTCCAAGGGTCTTAACCAGTCACTATCTATATTTTAGCTAATGAGAAGTGTTGTATGCATGCATATGTAGATAACTGTACATACCCTAGTAAACAAGGATATAATTAGAATCTTGTAGTTCCTTCTGTTGACGCTGTGCATTCTATGCTCAGCTCCCATGATTGTACTCATTGTATTCGCTCTAGTGTTATGGAAGTGGAACAATGTTATGATGTGATGGTTGATGCTGCTTCATGCCATGCTGCCCCTGCTCTTCTCCAACTTGGATAGGGCAATGAAAAGAAAATCTCTATTGACAAGCAACATGATGAGCAAGAAAATTTAGTGGCTGAACTTGCTGGGATCCAACAAAACCAAGCTCTTGCAATCAACAACTCTCCAATGCCTGTTGTGATCGATAACACGTCTAGAACTAACCAAGATCAACTGTAAGTTAATCAGCAACATGTCACTAATCCTCTAGCTCTGACTGTCACAATAGGAAGCAACATCAATAGGCTGCTAGAAAGTCACAAGGTCATTGATCAGAGACATGCCATCTCAAAATTCATTACTGATGGGCTAAGGCAACTAATTGTCAACCAAAGCAATGATGCCTCCAACAAGATAATGGGAAGCCTCAACATTTCAAACTCCCTGATCCACATTTCCCAACACTTCCATATTGGGGCAGGGCAAAGTACCGAAGTGATTGTGGATTCACTGAACCTAGAACAGAACAGCATGCTGGTGAACCAGGAGAGGGCTCAAGAATATAACTCTCAGATTGCAAACAACCTTGCAATAGTACCTGCCAAACCTAGGACTACTGTAGAGCAGAATGACAGAGTACAAAAGGAAGCAATCACTAATATCCTGGTCTCTAGCCAGATAATGAACAATCAGCTAAACATTCAAGGCTCAAGGCCTTTAGGAAGTCTGGCCATCCTAGACTCCATCATCCGCATTGATCTCGCTGCTTTAGTCATCAATTCTCTGAACATTATAGTATCAATCCCAAGTTAGGGCAACATTCTAGAACCAAGGACTGCTAACAACACTATGCCTGTTACAGGAGGTCCAAAGGCATCAGACTAGTATAATTGTAACAAGAACCACCTCAATTACTAAGGTGTGCTACAGAAGGAAGTTTAGGAAAAACAAAAGCTCTCAGGCTAACATGAGAAACAACCAAATGCAAGAGGAAAGAGCTCAAATCTTTCCTGAACTAGTTGAAGATTACATGGTCATACATGAGCAACTTGATGAGGAAGATTACAGTACCAGAAAACCTTTGAGAAGAAAGAGGAAGTGCAGTACTCCAGTTTTAGCAAAAAACTCAGAAGAAGTGATAGACTAAACAAGGCTCTTGATGGTCACAAACCCAAACAGGCTTCACCTCCCAAGGGTCAGATAGCCAGAAACAAAAGTAAGGGCAAGAAAGTTTCCCTACAGTCATCCATCAGGGGCAAACTCTTGTTTCCTCCTTCCTCCTCGGACACTGAATTTCCTGATTTATCTATCATAAAGAAACACACTGAAATAGGGAACACTTACCCAGAAATTCCTATTGTGGAAATTCAAAAGGTGACCACTCAGAAATGTCGTATCACTCCTTCGGAGGTGACGACAGAGCTTCTCCTTGCATCAAAGAAGAAATATGAGACCAATGGAGGGAGGAGTACCGTGGAGGTCACAAAAGTGGTTATCAATGAATAGTTCACCTCCAACCTCTCATTTTGCCTTTGGCTTGCCTATTGGTGTCTCTCCATTTTTGGTCTCCATGGATAGAAACACCCAACAGAATCAACAGAGCAAGAACTGGAACATCTTAAACTAGAATATTCGTGGTCTTAATTATGAATATAAATGCAATGCGATCAAGGAGAAAATAGAGGAGAGTTCTTGTGTAGTGTTATGCATCCAGGAGACAAAAAAGATAACTTTGATCACTCCTTCATCAAGAAATTGGCTCCAAAGCGTTTCAATAAATTTGAGTTTTCCCATTCTGTTGGTGCTTCGGGAGGTATCCTTGTTGGATGGAACAACTCCATCTTCACTAGCGAGACGATACATAACAACAGATTTGCAATTACAATAAAATTTAAGTCGGTGCATAATGGACAATCCTGGCTACTTACCATGGTCTATGGTCCTTGCCAAGGACAATCTAGAGATGATTTCATTGAGTGGCTGAACAATCTGTAGATTGATGACGAAGAAAACTGGATGATCCTTCAAGATTTTAATTTTTATAGGAGCCTATCAAACAGGAATAGAGATGGTGGTAACATGAATGATATCATGGTTTTCAATGAAATAATTAGTAATCTAGGACTCCTGGAAATTCCCCTAAAAGGTAGAAACTTCACGTGGAGTAATATGCAGTCCATTCCCCTGCTTGAACAAATAGATTGGGTCTTCACCTCCACAAATTGGATCTCCACTTACCCTAATATGTTGATGCTTCCAATGGCAAGGCAAAATTCGGACCACATTACTTGCAAAGTCTAGATTGGAACAACAATCCCGAAATCAGAAGTGTTTAGATTTGAGAATTTTTGGATACAACACCCTAGATTTTTTGATCTTGTTCAGTCGATCTAGAACACCAATGTTAGAGCAACCAATAGTGCTACTAGAATCTCAGCCAAGTTTAAACTTTTAAGGCAAGCTCTTAAGAAATGGAGTAAGAATTTATCTAATTTTAGCGGTATGATCAAGGACTGTAACTCTATCTTGGAAACTCTAGATGCTTTGGAAGAACAAAGACCTCTTTACTTACAGGAGTACAACTTCAGACTCATTTTGAAGGAGCATATCTTAAAATTGCTGAGATACAAAAAGGAATATTGGAAAAAGAGATACACCATGAGGTGGACCAAATTTGGACATGAAAGTACAAGTTTCTTTCATGCTACCGCTACTAAAAGATATCGTATAAACACTATCAGTAGCTTGGTTGCAGAAGATGGCAGAGACATATTTGATCATCATGAGAAGGCTGCTATTCTTCTAGAAGAATACAAAGGTAGAATGGGTTGTTCCACAATACCCTCCATGCTATATAATCTTGAGCAACTGGTTCAAAGAAACGACAACATGGAGCACCTATCATCTCCTTTCACAATAGAGGACATTGATAAAATTGTAAAGCAAATGCAGCTGACAAATCTCCTGGCCCTAACGGGTTTAATGGGCTCTTCATCAAATCATGCTGGCACATTATAAAGGAAGATGTCTACAGCTTGTGCTTTGACTTCTTCAGTGGCGATTTGAACATTCAGGCCATCAATAATTCCTTCATCACTTTGATCCCCAAGGTCAACAATCCAACAAATGTAAATGACTTTAGACCCATATCTCTAATGAACTGTGTGATTAAAGTAATCACCAAGCTAATGGCAAATAGAGTCCAATCAGTAATCACTACACTGATCCATACAAATCAATATGGATTCATTATGTCTAGAACAATTCAGGATTGCTTGGCTTGGGCATATGAATACATTCATCAATGTCAGCAATCCAAAAGAGAAATAATCATCTTGAAGCTAGATTTCACAAAAGCTTTTGACACTATTGAATGTAACACCATCCTTGAAATGATGAAGCATATGGGTTTTGATGATAAATGGAGATTCTGGACACAAAAAATCCTAGGCTCTGGTTCTTCTACTATTCTTCTCAATGGAGTTCCTGGCAAACAGTTCCAATGCAAGCGAGGGGTGAGGCAGGGTGACCCTCTTTCACCTCTTTTATTTGTTATGGCTGCTGACCTCTTACAGTGCATAGTCAACAAGGCCCACTTGGAGGGGCTGTTTGAGCTGCCAATTCCTGCCTATGAGGGTGCTGGATATTCAATTGTTCAATATGCCGATGACACCATCTTGGTTATGAAAGCCTCTCAAAGGGAACTTTTCATTCTAAAAGGGTTGCTTGAATCCTTTTCTCAATCCACAGGTTTGAGAGTTAACTATGGAAAATCTTGCATGGTACCCCTCAACACGACAAATGACAAAGCTCAGCTACTGGCAGGAGTTTTTGGATGCAAGCTGGAATCCCTACATTTTACATATCTTGGCTTGCCAATGGGAACTACAAAGCCAAGAGTGGAGCACTATGGGCCAATCATGAATAGAACTAAAAGGAGGCTCTCCGTAGTTTCTAATTTTCTAACCCATGCTGGAAGATTAGAATTGGTAAACTCTATTATGTCCTCCCTCCCTACATATGCTATGTGTACTCTTCAAGTCCCTGTTGTTGTTCTTGAATATATTGATAGAGCTAGACGGCACTGCCTGTGGAGAGGTTCTGAGAGCAATGCAAAAATGAAACCACTGGTAGCATGGAAGAAATGTTGTAAGCCGAAGAAGAAAGGTGGGCTTGGAATAATCAACTTGAGGAGCCAAAACTCTGCTTTGTTAATGAAGCACCTGGACAAATTCTACAACTAGAAAGATGTCCTTTGGGTTAAGCTTCTCTGGAATGCTCACTATCAAAATGGTCAAATACCCCATGCTACCACAGATAAAGGCTCCTTTTGGTGGAGGGATCTTCTAAAACTTTGTGACATGTTCAGAGGAATTTCAAGCTGCGTAGTTGAAAATGGCTCAATGGTTCTCTTCTGGTCTGATGTTTGTAACTACCACCTTCTCCAAGAAAAATTCCCCAGATTATATTCTTATGCAAAAGATAAACGAATTTCAGTGGCTAAGTTTCTAGAGAACAATACAGTGATGGCTCAATTTCATTTACCACTGTCAGAACAAGCCCACCAGGAGTACATGGAACTCTAGGACCTACTACAAAATATTCAAGTGCAGGAACATTCAAAGGACACATGGCACTATATATGGGGAACTAGCACATACACTTCTTCTAAATTTTACAACTTCCCATACAAGAATGTGTCCCCCCCTGCTCCCTTCCTGTGGATTTGGAAGTCCAAATGTTGCAACAAGCTGAGAGTTTTCTCCTGGCTCCTACTAATGGACAGACTCAAAACTAGGAACATCCTTAGGAGGAAAAAGCACAAGCTGGAAGGCAACAACTACAACTGTGTCCTTTGCAATACAAATGTTGAAGAAACGGCCTTCCATCTCTTCTTCACTTGTTCTTTCAGCCAACATTGTTGGTAGTTCCTTGGCATTCAGTGGAATCTTATGACAGATTTCCTACAAATGATGATACAAGCCAAACAAGCTTTTCCGTATCCTTTCTTCATGGAAGTGTTCATTATATCTGCATGACAAATCTGGAAGCAACGCAATAACCTCATTTTCATGAGAGGACCTCCTTCCTTCTCTTCTTGGAGAAGATCTCTCAAAGATGAAGCTCGACTTCAAGCTTATAGGATTTCTGAAACCAAGCGATCTATTTTTCTCTCCTGGGTTGATTCTTGTGTTTAGTGGTTCTTTGTCTTTCTTCTTGTTCTAGCCTTGCTAGGGCTTAGCTGAAGTGTTTTCTGTTTGTTTGGCTTAGTTTTTGTTTTTGTGTTTTAATAAAATCTTCCAGTGGGGGCTTCCTCTACTGTTTTCCTGGTTAAAAAATAGTTTATCTATAGCCATTCGCTGGCGTGAAAATTGAGAATGCTTTTTGCATGACAACAGTAAATTGTAGCTTTCAGAGGATGAACCTTTTCATCCAGGAAGCAACCATGATTGTGACCGCGGGCACAATTTTCTCATCCTTATTAAGAATAATATCAGCTTCAGCGGGGTGGGGGGTTGGGGTTGGGGTTACTGAAAGTGCTACAATGAAAAGACTGGTATGACAACTCCATGCTCCATACAAAAATAACATAAGCAATGGGATCACTGCCCTCTACTCAAGTAATCATAATTGACAGCTCAGCACTTCTCGTTATAATACCTAGTAACAGTAATGCAAGCATATCCATGCATACGAGTGCACATACACCATTGACAAGCACAGTCAATAATACCAAATGTATGGACTCGATATACAGTGCCTTCCATTGAGTTGAACAGTATAGAAGTAATAAGTAAGCTCATAAAGAAGATGTGCAAAAATAAAAGAGAAAATTATTGTACAGATATTTCATATTTGACATTAGGCATGTGAATTAGCATATGATATATTGATATAAGGTTATACCGGCAGTTCTTACATGTTAAGTCCATACACGAGGCATTTGCTGAAATCTATCAAAAGGATGGCAGGTGCAGAAACAAAAGAAAATGGTCACATTTTCTCACTCAACAGTAGTAAGCCTAAATTCAAAAAAATGTTCACACCCAGATTAAAGAACCTACAATTCTACTACAGGTCAGAAAGGCATTCCACACAAAGTCAAACAAGGCTATTGCCCAACAATGCCAAGAGGAAAAAAGAACCTGTTGAGTCGAAGCTATTAACTCAGTATTATCAACTTAAGCCTGCACGTTGTGTGCACCAACATACAGGAGGACAAAAATCAGGAACAAATACAGTACAAAGAATCACAGAAGTAAATTAAAAATTGAATTCAAGTTAGCAGCCAGACAGCCAGTCAATGAAGCAGGAGTTCAACTGAGTTTGTCAGATTCTCTTGTTGATCGATCGTTAACATCAAATTTCAATTTCACATGTTTAAAAAATTACAGGAGAAAAAAAAAGTTCAGTCCTAATGGGAAATTGCCGACAAGCAAACCATTTAGTTGACATCTGATTAATTCATGTTGGTAATTACATACTAAGGTATCCATTCGCTTGGGAAGGGGGCATATCCAATGTCTAGAAAGTTCGTGCAACAAGTTGAGTATAGGATACATTTATGTATACAACAAATTAGTCCAAAATCACTCATTTTTTTCCAAGACAACCTTCTGTGATTCTGCCATGCCATTCTGTTCCGCCCAAATCACCCACGAGTGTCCTATTTATCTCTCTGTGATACACGTACCACTAAATGTCCCTGCGCTAGCATACTGGTTTGACACATACTAGTAGCAATATTGGGCCAACAACTTAAATCATGTTTCCCTAGATGGAGATCAATCTCTGACTCAGCGAACTCAGGGGAAAGGAGTGGTAGTGTGGTACCAGCAAAGCCCCTTATCAGAGTTCTTGTAAGGTCATGCTCGGTGTGAAATCGATGACTGATGAAACCATAACCAAGCGCAGCAGGGAGCCGGTTATCATTAGAAGATAAGACTAGCAGGATATCACGCTGGAATATAGAAACAAAGGAGTGTGACAGAATATTCCGCTGAAATTCAAAAGGATAGGACTGTGATAGGACAATGGCTGGATTGTACTGAGGCAATGGAGCAGCCAACGGATTCAATTCAACCTGTCATAATCGTATTAACCATCTAAGCCTTCAATGCTGATGAATGTGGAGAATAAATCGCATGGTCTCGCTGTAGAATCGAAAAGATTATCTAGGCTTAGATCTGGCGGGTCTACTTGCACTTGGATAAACCATGAGTCCTAGAACTTCTACTAGTGCAATAACAGTAGATATAACGAGTTGTCGAATCTGACACCGCAGAGGGTCCTGAAGCCACCATATCGTTCGTTGGAGAAGTCTGCGCACGGGCAGCGACGGTCGGTGAGGACGGTGACGGTGATGGGCGGTGAAGGCAGTGGAGTCCGGTGACGCAGTGCGGTGGCGGCGCAGCTGGTGGCTTCCCGTCACTGGCTGCACACCCTCTAGATCGGATTAGGGATTTCGGTGGGGAGCTCGGCTCAGGCGAACCTCGTACTCAGAGTCACCGGCCCCTACCTCTATTTATTGCGCAGTGTGACAGGGGCCCTCCAACCATAGTGGGCTGGGCGCCCCGAAAAGGGCACGGAGCAAAGGCCCAATAGCCCAGTTTGGGATTAGAGATCAATCTAACAATCTCCCCCTTGATCTCCTACCATCTTTCAATTTCATATCATTTACTTTTGTTCATTCTATTACAGATTAGCGCATAGAGCATGTTTCATCGTCATGGTCAATTGCCGATAGATTTAACAACTACAACACACCAATCTGTTCTGAAATAGATACTTAACTTTGGGCCTTCTTTTGTCCAAGAATTATAGGCTTTCTCTTAAACCCATGCTGGCTATATGTTCTCTGAACACGTTGGGTGGTAAGCCTTTTGTAAGCGGATCCGCGAGCATCTTTTCGGTACTTATATGCTCAAGACTTATGACATGATCCCAGACTTTATCTTTCACAACATAATACTTTATGTCAATGTGTTTGGCAGCACCACTTGACTTATTATTGTGAGCATACTGTACTGTTAGATTATTATCGTAGTATAACTTAAGTGGTCTATAGATGTCGTCAACCACCTTCAAACCGGGTATGAACTTCTTTAGCTAGTTCACCTGCCCCGTTGCCTCATAACACGCTACAAACTCGACATACATTGTGGACGATGTAGTGATGGTTTGCTTTGAGCTTTTCCATGAAATAGCTCTCCCTGCTAGAGTGAATATATATCTAGACATGGATTTTCTATCATCTCCCGCATAATCAGAATCTGAATATCCCACTATATGGAGTGAATCTGATCTTCTATACATCATCATGAGACTTTTCGTTCCTTGCAAATAACGCAAGACTTTCTTTACTAATTTCCAGTGTTTTGTTCTAGGATTGCTCTGGAATGTGCCAAGTAACCCGGTAACAAATGCCAAGTCAGGGCGCGTACATACTTGAGCATATTGCAAGCTTTCGACAACTAAAGCATATGGAACTATTTTCATTTGATCGATCTCATACTGATTCCTAGGGCATTGAAAATTCCCATATCTGTCGCCCTTGACTATAGGAGCAGGTGAGGGACTATATTTGTGCATATTGAATTTCTTTAAGATCTTTTCTATGTATGTCTTTTGTGACAGTCCGAATACCCCTTTACTTCTATCTCGGTGAATCTCGATCCCTAGAACGAACGAAGCTTCACCAAAATCTTTCATATCAAATTTTGAGGACAAAAACTTCTTTGTCTCCAGTAGTAGACTGACATCACTACTAGCAAGTAAGATATCATCTACATACAGGACAAGGAAGATAAACTTCCCATTCTTAAACTTTGCATAGACACAATTGTCCTCAACATTCTCTTTAAATCTAAAATTCCTTATTGTCTGATCAAACTTCAAGTACCACTGTCTTGATGCTTGTTTTAATCCATGAATGGATTTCTTTAGGCGACATCCCATTCGTTCTTTTCCTTCCATGACAAAATCTTTCAGTTGTGCCATGTAAATATTTTCCTCTAAGTCCCCGTTGAGAAATGTCGTCTTTACATCCATCTGATGTAATTCTAAATCGTAATGTGCCACTAATGCCATTATAATTCTGAAGGAATCCTTACATGAGACTGGAGAAAAGGTCTCATTGTAATCAATGCCTTCTCTTTGCGTAAAGCCTTTTGCCACAAGTCACACTTTATATCTCTCTATATTCCCTTGAGAGTCAAGTTTTGTTTTGTAGACCCATTTACAGCCTACTGTTTTGGCTCCTTTAGGAATTATTTCCAAGTCCCAAACTTTATTGGCATTCATAGATTTTATTTCATCTTCCATGGCCTCAAGCCACTTTGATGAATGATCACTTCTCATGGCTTCTTCAAATGAGGTGGGATCATCCCCCATTTAAAATTCCTTAGTGTTGTATACTTCATAGTCAGCAGGAATAGCTGATTTTCTAACTCTTTGAGACCTTTTAGGGGCCTCCACATTTGGCACATCTTCTGTTTGAGACTATTGTTGCTCCCCCTCATGTGTGGTAATAGGTTCTACAGGATCCTGAAGAACAGGTTCCTCATCGTCATTCATTGTTGCCACGGGCAGAATAACAACAGGTGCTGGCACCACAGTATCTTGCACTGTCAGTGCAGCGACAACATGTAGTGAGAAAAATGGCTCATGAATCATCTGAGTGGGCGCATACACCCGCTTCTCTTCAAGGTCAATTTCTCAAGCTACCATGCTTCCCCTCATCATTTCATCCTCTAGGAAGACAGCGTTTCTCGTTTCCACAAACTTTGTATGTCTGTCTGGACAGTAGAAATGAAAACCTTTTGACTTTTCTGGGTAGCCAATGAAATGGCAACTTACTATTTTGGGATCTAGCTTCCCAATGTTTGGGTTAAATACTTTAGCCTCAGCAGGACTCTCCCACACACGTAAGTGGTTTAGTGAGGGTACTCTTTCTGTCCACAACTCATACGGTGTTTTGGGCACCGACTTACTTGGTACTCTATTGAGAATATGAATGATGGTTTTTAACACCTCCATCCACATGCTCAATGGTAAGGTGGAGTAACTTATCATACTGCGCACCATATCCATCAGGGTACGATTGCGTCTTTCAGCTACTCCATTCTGCTGAGGTTTGCTCGGTGTAGAATACTAGGCTACTATGCCATTCTTTTGTAAAAACCTTGCAAAAGGTCTAGGAACTTGGCCATATGGGGTATGCCGACCGTAGTACTCCCCCCCCACGGTCGGACCTAACTATCTTAATCTTTAAATTATGTTGGTTTTCAACTTATGCCTTAAATATCTTAAATTTATCCAATGCTTCTGTTCTTTCTTTGATTAGATAAATATAGCCCTAACGGGAGTAATCATCTGTGAATGTTATGAACGAATCATAACCATCCACACTCTTTACAGGAAACGGACCACATATGTCTATGTGAATAATCTGTAAAATTCCTGCGCTTTGTTTGGCATCTTTCTTAATTTTCTTTACATACTTTCCTTTTATGCATTATCTACATTGTTCTAAATCTAAGAACTCTAATGGAGGAAGAATATCATTCTTAACTAGTCTTTCGATTCTCCCCCTTGAAATATGGCCTAAACGACAGTGCCATAATTTTGACGACGCATCGTGAGCTCTCTTTCGTTTTCTGTTTACATCCGTAGACGAGGATACATTCTCATTGTCGCACGCAACGTTCCCATCATCGCATACAACATTCACATCATCACATAGTGATAACAAATAAAGCTCATTTTGTAAGATAGCAAGACCAACACATGCATTATTAAATGTTATCTTACATTTGCCATTTCCAAAATGGCAATCATATCCATCATTGTCCAAGCATGAAACACTAATCAAGTTTCTCTATAAAGAGGGAACATAAAGTACATCTCTAAGTAAAAGTGTGAAGCCATCAGCAAGCTCTAGAGAAAGCTCACCAATGGCTTCAACATCTGCTCGGACTCTATTTGCAACTTTAACGTGTCTTTCTCTTCTTTGCGTAGTCCTCATTGAACGGAATCTCTGTAAAGAATTAGCAACATGAACAGTTGCACCTGAGTCAATCCACCAAGTAGATTTCGAATACTGTACATACAGGGATTCATTTATGAATGTAATAATGTTCTCACCTTTCTTTGCCATGATCATCTTTAAGTAATCTGGACAATATTTCTTATAATGTCCCGTCTTCTTGCAATAGAGACACTAGTCTTTCTCTACTGTGAACTTGTTCTGCTGAGGCTGATGCAGCATGGGACCCTTTCCCTTTGACTTTGAGGAGGAGTTAGTATTATTATTCTTTTTCTTGTTGTCTTTCACATAATTGATAGTGCCACCATTGGTAGCTTTTATTTTCTCCTCCTTTTGCACACACATAGCCATGAGCCTCTCTAAGTCCCACTTCTCAGGCTATATGTTGTAGTTGACAACAAAAGTGTCAAATTCTTTTGGCAAGGAAGCAAAAATCAGATGGATAAGGAACTCTTCCTTGAGAGCCAGATCCATTGGTTTTAGCTTGGATGCCAAATTGCTCATCCTTAGTATGTGCTCTCTTATGCCACCATTTCCAGAGTACCTCTCTGTCACCAGCTGCTTTATCAGCTGGGTAGCATATGTCTTTGAAGAGCCAGTGAACTGACTCTTTATTCTATCGAGGTACTCGGTGACGGTGTCACACTCTGAGATTGAGCCTACAATTGCAGGCTCAATCGTGTTCTTTATCATAGCCAAACATTTCTTGTTGGCAGTGACCCACTTCCTATGCTCAAGGTCATAGGACATCTTTTGGGATGCAAAATCCCTCTCTAGTTGCCCAAGCGGCATCAGCCTTGTTTGTCTCCCTCACCGGTGCCACAGGCTCAGTGGGACATGGTGAGGTGACTAGCTAGTCCACCTCAGGCAAGATGAAGGTTAGGTCAATCTTTTTCTTCCACTCCATGTAGTTGTCACCTTTGAGAGTGGGGATCTCTTTGATACAACTCATCAAGTTGTATCCATCGGAAAACACAATTTATATTGAGTGAGAATATAAACATAATAATAACAATTGCATGCCTTAGTTCCAACATTGGTCAAAATTAAAACATACAATTGTCCTCTACACTAATTCTACATCACCATTGGGCAGAAATAGAATTAATGCATGACAAAACTCATAAATAACATCATAATATTGCCATTAATCAACGTTGGTCAGAATAATAACAATATTATAATAAACTAAAAACATATCCATTTTTTCAAAATTAAATTCTCCCATTGGTTCAAATTTAATAATGAAAATAACAACTTTAAATACGCAAAAGCGTGAATATTCTCATTATTATTTCTTTTCTAGAAACTTTATAGTACTGTACTTTTCTCTGAACAAAATTGTCGTTGGATCAAAATTGTGCAGAGTTGGACATCAAAATTCAATTGAAATTCATCAAATATGTATCAAAAAGTTTCTGGAAAAATAAAATCAATGTTGTTCCTTCGGCCCGACCAAGAAAGCGGCCCGGCCTGTCTTGCGCGCGCGTGCATGGCTCCCACCTAGGCCGCAACCTGGGCCTAGGCCGGGAAAGCGGCTTGCCCATGGCTTCTGCACCATCGATGCAGATCGGACGCCCGAGCGCGCGCTTCGAATGAACAAAACCCCGGCGACGGCGTCGTCACCCCGAACCCTAGGTCATTCGCTGCCTCCCTTCCTCTCTCTTCGCTGCTCTCCTTCCTCAATGCAACAGCAGCAAGCGGTGACCGAGCGAAACACGAGACGCAGTGAAGCATGGCGTCGTCGCCGTCCCCTTCGCCGACGCACGCACTCCCCACACGGGTGAGCGCGCCGCCGTCGAGCGAACTAGCGGCGGTGCCCTTTGCTGAAGCTCGCACGGCTCGGCCATCTTCCCACGCGCCAGCGAGGCAGCAGCGTGGTGAACGGTGAGGTAGGCCCCTTGCCCCTTTCCCCTTCTTCTTCTTTGTTTTGATTTTCCTTTCTTTTCTTCTCGGATTTGTCCGATTTGGGGATTAGGGTTTGGTTAGGGTTAGGGTTTTGTTCAATGTTGTTCTTCCCCGAGACTGATTCGCTGTCGCAGAACCGACCAATTTATAAGAATACAAGTATAATGGCAATCCACAAGCGGTCGACCTTGTCATACTTGAACCCATATAAACCGGTAGTCCGTCGAAAAGTACCACGACGGGTCTCGATAAACGATTTACAACAACCAAGATCAGACAGATTCAACATACATGCCACACATTACATAAAGTTCATGATACTTTTCATCATCGTGAGTCTGAATAGAAAGTTATTATAAACCGAGTTTGATAATTAAAGCGGAAGCAAATAAGTTCAAGATAAAGTTTCCAACATAGTTTGATACGATTGCCATGCCGGATCACGATCCACAAAAGCAAAGATAGGAATTACTAAGGAAGCTCGCCAAGGCTTACTCCTCATCCACAATGGGATAGAAGCAACTCTTGCAATAACCATGATACAGTGTGCCACATCTCGCAACAATGGGAAAATAAACCACGAGTACGAGAAGGTACTCACTAGACTTACCCGTCATGAACCGGAAATAAAATGACTCCAAGGATCATGCAAGGTCTGATAAGTGGACGTAACTTGACAACATTTTGCGAAAAAAGGCAATTACCCGTTGAAAAATTATGATTCCTTTATCAAGTTAATTATAACTATCCATTTCTAGATTAGCAACTATCCTGTGCCAAACATGTGGGATATCATTTAGGAGCATACAATAGTAACCATAGCAGGTATTGTAATTCCATATTCATCTCGAACCACTGTGTTTCATAATATAGTCTGCTACGATGTTGGGACTAGCCAAGTTTCTCACTATCCGGAGAGACGGCAATTGAATCGATTTCAAACCACCGGGAATTTATTCCTAACACAAACCCAGATCTACCAGCCACGATAGTCTTAGGTCACCTTTGGTACAACTCAGTACACATTTCATGGTTCAGATCACAGCGCCGCTTTAACTGGAACACCAGATGCCGGGATGCTCGAGCCAAACCTGCCCTTGGGCTCGGTCGATCGTTCCCGGAAGGAGCGCACAATGTAACGATTCCCGGCCGAGTTGGATTACTTTCGGCCAGCGGTCGGAACGAGTTATCCGGCCAGCTAAGTGAGAGGCATGCGTTCAATCTTGTCGAAGCGCCAACAGCAGTACGGTCCTTAATCGACACAGACGGGATAAGTCCACACCCAAGACCTCCATGCCTTGTTGCTTCCCTATCGATCTCCCGTCCGGTCTCAATTTACTTTTACCTCATGGTTCTGTTTCCACGATAGCAGAGATATAGCCAACCGTGCTCGGTATCCACCTATATCTCGCGGTGACAGGACATCACCCGACTTCTACCGGTCTAAGCATGGCTAAGCATATATATATTCGATCCACGGACCTATACCGGTTAAAGGTGTAATATCCGGACAAGGAATGTACATGCATCAAGTGGTTTCATTCAACTCTTATAACCTAATGCATCAATCATAAATACGTAAGTAAACATTTGTAAATTATCGGGAGACTTATAATGCTCCGGGCTTGCCTCGCAGAAAGGAAGTAGGACGGTGGTCGGGCACTCCGGAAGCTCTTGAGGTTACGCCCACGCCCGGGAGCTACGACTTGCGGATCCTCCTGCGGGTTCCCTTCCTCTGCTTCTTCGAATTCCAGCAACGTGATCTCTTCCTCCGATCCTAGATGCATGAGTATGGTATAAGTATTACGAATGCATATATGTTAACAAGTGCATCACGTTGTTTGAGTAGGTGCATATCTCTTCTCGATTATTACTTAACTACTTCTACAACGCATCGACTAGGCCATAATTAGTAGCTATTTGTTTTACTTATAACTGGAGTTCTACAACTCCAAAAGCAGTGATCCTGGACTTTCTGGAAAGCTTATCAAATTCTCTACAACTTTGTTATTAACCATTTTTACAGTCTACATCAGTTTCAACATGTAACCCCTCACACTCTACAATTAGTCCGGAAATGATTTAACATGCAATATAAAGTAAGAATACTTCTACTTTATGTAATCATTCAAAATTTGACAAACTAGAACCTACCAACAGTTTAAGCATACCAAATATAGTTAAGATAATATGATGGCAAAGTCCAAACTATTTATTAAATTGCCTTTATTATTTTATTTAGATATCTAGGTTAAATAATAAATATATATCAGATGTGCTTAATAAATTCTCAAAAATTTACAGAGCCTTACTAATGCTATCAAAGGACTACTATAAAATTTTCATGTCATTTTACTAAGTAGAACATCCTATACAAAAATGATAAGGAAGCAAGGCTTGAAATGACATAAATGGAAAATCCCATTGAAAAGTGTCAAGCAACAGATTTCATATTTTTCTTAGCATCCATATGGTACTAGGATTACCTCCAATAAATTTCATGAATTTTGGACTCATACTTAATTTATGAAAATTCATGCAAGGATTAACTAGTCATAAAAGAAAAATCTATAACTTTAAATCTACCCATGCACTGGTCCTCAAATTTTTACCAGAGTTCACACATGCTAAGATTAGTTCACCACAAAAATTTCATAATTTTTGGAGCACAGGAACTCTAGATATAAAATAAACAAATTTGAATGCATTCAAAAGCACCTTTGAAATCCCTATTTAAATCTCCAGAAATTTCTACTGTGGAAGCCAAGAACATATTTTTACTAAATACTACACTTCCTAAGCAACACAATCATATTTATTTGAACATTTTAGGAGCTACCAAACTGAAGATACAAAATTAACAAAACACATGTGAATCTGCATTCAAACCTGAATGGATTTGAAATATGAGTCGGCCGACACGCGGACCCATTGGTCGATTGAGACAAAAACAGAGCACAACAAGGGCTGCTTTCGACGGACGGCCAAAACTTCGAATGGCGGCGAGTTCGCCGGCGGTGACATCATCACTAGACCTTCTACTCGACCTAGCGCGTCGATTGGTATACTTGGCCGGCCCTATCGTCGACACCAGCGACGACGGCGGCGGCCATGGCGGCTCAATGAGTTGGACTGGCGGCGCTACTGTTGGCGACGACCTCGGCGGCCCAACCTAAAGTGCAGAGCGAGCATCTAGGAATCTTGGGGAACCTAGCGCGCTAGCTAACAGAGAGGAGGAGGATCGTGGCGGTAGCAGCCACGACGACGAGTCCATGGCGAACTCGGTGAGTTTTGCACGGCTGCCGACGCTTACCGAACGCGAATGGCGGGCACGGAAGAAAGCTACGGGTGTCTTTGGGGAGGCGGTGGTGCTATTGCGGTGGCGAAGGAGCAGCGAGGACGAGCTGGTGACGGCTATGGCGACGGCGGAGGTGCGGGCCGAGCTCGGCTGTCGCTGCGGCGAGGAAGACGGAGCAGAAAATGGGAAATGAAAGCTGGGCGACTCGAGGCGAACGCATTTGGCGGGGTTAAGGCCGTGCCAGGCGGCGGCGTGGTTTACGTGGTCGAGTCTTTGGACAACGCGCCGCCGCCGGGGACACGCGGCATGCAAAGCCTGAAACCGGTCGGCCATGTTCATTCGCGATTCAGTTCGCCAGTCGCGCGATGGCCGAGCCTGACAGCGCGTTTTCTCGTTGATTTACCGGCTAAACGGTGGCTCCTTCGTGCAAACGTACTGAATAGAAGTTGTAGAACCATGTACCATCTCCAACTCTTGTTAAGGCAGCATACTCTAATTCGCAACCTAAACCGAGTAAAATCATGCTCAAAGTAGGCTTGTCAGGCTGACAGTGTTCACGACTTAGCAAAAATTTGCTAAGTGTAGAAATTATGATTTCTCTGATTTTTGAAACTCAAATTCACACATGTTAGGAGCAGAATCAGTCAAAGACCCAAAAATCAAAGTTGTTCCTTATGTCAAACACTACAACTTTGCTTTAGTGAACTCTTTCATGCAAGGTCTCTAACACCTAGTTCAACTTTAGTCAAACATGTCACTTTGAAAACATGATACATACTCAAACCCTGACTAAATGACCAATTTAGCCCTAGCCCTAAATACCAAAGTTGTTCATGATGATACTCTAAGCATGTTAAAACAATTTGCAAGGTCATTTAAGCATTTCATGTAGTAGTCACTCATATAGCTATTCAGGTCAACACATGAAATATCGCTTAAGTGCTTGATCATGAAATGTGGCCTTCATGAACAAGGTCCCTTTTGTTAACCTAAGTGTAGCTAAAGTGTTATAGTGACCAACATTACACACTAGCATTTATTTGCACATGATCATATGCATATGTTCCAAGAAATACGAGATAACAAGCAATGTTTCATATGTTTCGATCGAATGTTTCAATTGTAAATGATGATTTATGAATGCTTGATGCTCATGCTTATGTTATGCAAGTCAAGTTATGCAAGGCTAACACCGAGGTGTTACAGCCCCTCCCTTATAAAAATCTCGTCCCGAGATTTGCAAGACCTACCATTCTTGGAAAAGGCGGGATAAACTTCTAGTAGATAATCTTCTCTTTCCCACGTAGCATCTTGTTCACTATGATTGTTCCACACCACCTTATAGAACTTGATAATCTTACTCCTTGTCACTCTCTCCATCTCTTCTAATACCCGAATTGGTTTTTCTTCATAGGTCAAATCCGATTGAAAGCGCACGCGTTGGTGGGTGCAATAGCTTCTTACGGTACTCGAAGACATTTCTTTTAATGAGAAACATGGAACACATCAAAGATTGCACTCATCTCTCGGAGGAAGTTGTAACTTATATGCAACCTTCCCTTTTCGTTCCAAAATTTTGTATGGCCCTACATATCTTGGTGAAAGCTTCTTTTTCATCCCAAATCTTTTCACGCCTTTCATGGGTGATACTCTCAAGTATACATAATCACCCACTTCAAAAGTTAGTGGTCTTCTTCTTCCATCGGCATAACTTTTTCTGTCTTGATTGAGCTGCCTTCATGTGGTGTTGGATGATACGTACTTGCTCTTGGCTTCATTTACAAAATCAATACCAAAGTATCTCCTTTCACCGGGCTCAATCCAGTTCAAAGGAGTTCTCGCACTTTCGCCATACAAGGCTTCAAATGGAGCCATTTTGATACGGCTTGAGAACTGTTGTTATAGGAGAATTCAGCTAAAGGTAACCATTTCTCCCATGAACCTTTTGAAGATATAACACAAGCTCTAAGTAAATCTTCTAGTATTTGGTTCACTCTCGCTTCTGTACGTCTCGAAGTTTGCGGATGATAATTTGAACTTCCGATTAGCGTGGTTCCCAAAGCCTGGTGTAAGTGCTCCTTAAACGAGCTATGAAGCTGTGGTCCTCGATCCGAGATTATAGTCCTGGGTACTCCATGCAATCTCACGATCCGGGCAACATATATTTCAGCGTATTTCCCAACTATATACCGCGTGTTCACGGGTATGAAGTGTCTTGACTTGGTGAGACGATCAACAATGACCCAGATTGAATCGTGACCTTGTGGTGTTGTTGGAAGGCCTGTAATAAAGTCCATCTTGATCTCTTCCCATTTCCATCCTGGAATAGGCGGTGGCTGAAGTAATCCAAATGGTTTTCATATGGACGGCTTTCACTCTCTCTGCAGTTATCACACCTAGCAACATAGGTCATGCGATCTCTTTCTTCATCTTAGTCCACCAAAACGGGTTCTTAAATCTTGATACATTTTACTACTACCGGATGGATAGACAATTTGGATGAGTGAGCTTCTTCTAAAATTTGATTTCTTAGCTCACGGTCCTTTGGTACCACTAACCGGTCCTCAAACCATAATACACATCTTTCGTCCAATCTAAAAGGTTTGGTTTCTTGCTCTTGCATTTTCTCTTGATGTGACTTATTCCCACATCATCTGCTTTGTAGCTCTATGGTTTTGCCCTCAAGTGAACAAGCTGTGATATTGTATAGTACAATGAGGATGTAACAAGTTGAATCCATCTTCCAAGCAATGCTTCCACGGTGTTACAATGGGACTTCCGACTAAGTGCATCGGCTACTACATTTGCTTTACCGGATGGTAATGCACTTCTAAATTGTAGTCCTTAATCAATTCTAACCATCTTCGTTGTCTCATGTTCAGCTCTGGGTGGTAAAGATATACTTGAGACTTTTGTGGTCGAAGAAGATATGACATACATTGCCCAACAAGTAATGTCTCCATATCTTTAGTGCATGGACAACGGTTTGCAAGTTCCAAATCATGTGTAGGGTAGTTGACTTCATGTTTTCTCAATTGCCGTGAGGCATATGCAATTACTCTCCTTCTTGCATAAGCACACATCCCAAACCTATTCCCGATGCATCACAAAATACATCAAAAGGCTTTTCAATATTTGGTTGTGCTAACACAGTCTTTGTAGTCAACAAAGTTACGAGGGTGTGAAAAGTTGTTTCACATTCGGTGTCCATTTGTATTTCTCATCTTTACAAGTAGTCGGTCATAGGCTTAGCTATCTTTGAGAAATCTGGAATAAACCGACGATAGTATCCTCGCTAACCCTAGAAAACTCCGAACTTCATGAACCGAAGTTGGGGCTTTCCAATCCATGACCTCTTGTACTTTGGATGGGTCTACTGAGATTCCATCTCTTGATAAAATGTGACCTAAGAAAGGTACTTTGCTCATCCAAAATTCACATTTGCTAAACTTGGCATATAGCTTATGCTCCCTCAGTCTGGATAGGACAATCCTCAAATGCTCTTCATGATCTGACTCTTTTTCTGAATAAATCAATATATCATCAATAAACACTACCACGAACTTGTCAAGTTCGGGCATGAATACCGAGTTCATCAGGTACATGAAATAGGCTGGAGCATTTGTTAGTCCGAAAGACAACCAAATACTCGTATAAGCCGTACCTAGTAGAGAAAGCAGTTTTAGGTATATCCTCCGGTCTGATCTTTATCTGATGATAACCTGATCTCAAATCAATTTTGGAGAATACCTTTGCCTTCGCTAACTGATCGAACAAGATGTCGATGCGGGGCAATGGATATTTGTTTTTGATGGTCACAGCATTGAGTGGTCTGTAATCTACACACATTCACAGTGACTTATCCTTCTTTTTCACAAACAAGGCTAGACATCCCCACGGAGAGGAGCTAGGTTGGATAAGACCTTTGTCCAATAGATCTTGCAATTGAACCTTAAGTTCTGCTAACTCATTGGGTGGCATTCTATATGGCCTTCTGGATATGGGTGCAGTACCTGGCACTAATTCAATCTTAAATTCCACGTCTCTATCCGGTGGTAGACCTGGTAATTCCTCTAGAAATACATCCAGGAAACTCACAAACCTTTGGGATATCACATATTGTGGTGGTTTGGATAGCACAAAGCTAAATGTTGGGGTTTGAAATCATGGAGAGTGGGACTAGAAAAGCATTCCCTCCCATGGGTTCTCTCAACATAATAGTGCGGGTGCTAGTGTCAATAAGAACACCATGATCCTTCATCCAATTCATGCCTAAGATTACACTTATTGATAATCCGGGCAATATTATCAAATCCGTGGTGTACTCCCTCCCTTGTATCACGATGAGTACATTTTTGACTATCTTTTTGGTAATAACAGTACCCCCTGCTGAACTTATGTTAAAACCCCCTTTGTTTACTTCAATTATTTCTTGACTATGTCTAGATGCAAATGCTTGACTCATAAATGAATGAGAAGCTCCCGAATCAAATAAAACAACAATGAGGACACTTGTTGACAAGAAACATACCAGCCGTGACAACTTCTCCGTGGGCACTTCCTCCACAATGCAGTATAATGTACTTGTCCCTCGACGTGCCCCGGCATTCACCGCCTCGATTGTTACGATTTGGGTTGCCATTCCTCTTGGGGTGGGGACACTCCTTGGACCAATGACCCAGTTGGTTGCAGTTGAAACATGGTTGATTACTTCTGAATCCGTTGGAGCTGTCCTGATTGCCATTTCCTTTTGGTAAGGCAATAGTGAACGCCTTACGGAACGGTTTCTGTGGTCTGTTATTCTGAGCCTTCAGTGGTGGAGGCCTGAACTTGGGTGCAGGTGGACGGAATTGTGGCCTAGCTGTGATAGGAGCTTTTGATGGGAAAGATCCAGAGGCACCGGCCTCATATGTCCTTTTGCGACCCTTAGCAACTGCATGCATGTTGTTGTGGTTTTCTTGGGTCAAGGCATCACTAATAAACTCGTTGTACGTGGTACATCGAGAATTTGCCATAGTCTTCATCAGTTTGGTACCCAATCCTCGCTTGAAACTCTCTATCTTTTTCTCTTCAGTATCCACAAAACTTGGAGCATATCTTGACAAGTTGTTGAATGCGTGCATATATTCTGTGAGTGACTTGGTTCCCTGAGTGAGCCTCATAAATTCTGCTGCTTTCATGCGCATTAGGCCCGGGGGAATATGGTGTCCCCTAAAAGCCAGCTTGAATTGATCCCAGGTCACTCTCGCATTAGCAGGCAGAGACGAAAGAAAGTGCGTCCACCAGATTCCTGCTGGTCCTTGCAATTGATGAGAAGCATATTTTGCTTTCAGGTGCTCTGTAACCCTTAGCAGACGAAATTTCTGCTCGATGGTATTCAACCACTCATCGGCCTGCAGTGGTTCCTCAGCCACCTTGAAGATGGGCGGCTTTGTGTCCAGAAACTCCTTGAACGAACTGTGCTGATTTGGCTCGGCCCCTGGTTGCTGTGGGTGGCCACGAGCGGTGTTTTGCGCGATAAGGCGCAAAGCTTCTTCCATTGTCCTTTGGCTTCCCAAGAACTGAGCAAAGAACTCCTGAGCAGACGGCGGCGGTGGTGGTGGTAAGTCATCACCATTGCCATTGTGGATCGCTACCGGCTCCAAAGACGGCAGGCGCGTCATCTGCGAAGTTGCAACAATAAGCGATTATTGGTTGATGTCAAGAGATTGCAGATGAATCATAATCATGCCAGACTGAAATTACTGGAGAAATTCTCAAATTCACAATAAAAACAGAGGCATAACAATTCATTCTCGCAACATGGCATCCCCAATTTGACCACTTATCGCGCTCATAACGCATGCAAAGTTAAATCGTGATCACCAACAAGGAACGGAATTGCATTGATGTTCATCCAAACATGCGATTGACATTACATGATAGTCTGGTTACTAATGCCAATTTCAAACTACAGGTCCATTACATACATAAAGGTGATACATTAGTCCTTCCACTAAGTGCTAAGCGATCTAATCCTCATTATGATCACTATCGAGGTCGGGACTTAAGATCATCCTCCTTCCTCGGGTTCTACTTCTTCTTTCAGCTCCACTTCTTCTTCTTCCTCGTACCCTTCTAGATCCATTTCTGCGGCTCCGGGTGGGACATAAGGGTGGAGCTGATTGTTCGAGAAGATGAACCTCTTCATCTGAGATTATCGTTGTATTCTTCCGCATTAGCCAATTTCTTGTCCTAGCTCAAAGCTGTCGAGCTCTTAGAACATTTTCCTTGTCCAAGCTGCATTTCATTTGGTGAGTTAACCGAGTCATCTCTTGGTGAGCCTTTCAATCTCGGCGTCGTGCTCCTCTCTGAAGGCGACGTCGGTCCTCATGAGCATGACCAAGAGCACCGGACACACGTCCGAGGCTACCTTCAACTCCATCCAACACTCTCATCATTGCGAACATGGCGCTCATGGAAGGGTTATCACTTTGTTTTGCCTTTCTCTTTTGCACCAATCTCCAAAGATTTTCCTCTTGCTCGCTGCCATGAGTCGGTGGAGGGTTACCTCTTGGAAAGACTCCAACCAAAGCGGCTGCCGGCTCCGAGGAAAACGATCCATGATGTCTCTCGGGATCCCAAAGGCTGCCTCGCTAGTCGCTTCTTCAGTGATCCCTGCCAGTTGACTCATAACACCAGCTGTCCACTCGGAATCGTCACCTCGGGGACGAACAACGGCCTCCACAAGAATTAAGAGACCTTCCCCCAACTGCTCATTCGCCCAGAAGTAGCGAGGTTCCATTCCATCAGGATAGCCTACATAACTGAGCACTCTCCACAAGAGTGTAGGCATCCCAAACTCTCCAAGGAACGTGTGACGTTGACGAGTGCACGTGGAGCAAGCCGGCGGCGGGGAGCTCGCCTCCGGTGGACTTGCGATTCTCGCTTTGTGCGTGCCATCTGCACCATTAACATGCACCCCTTGGTGAGACAATGCCATAATGGATAAGAGTTACATAACCGAGTAAGAATTTTATAAGGGGAGGAACAATGTAATTATGTGAATGGTAATTATCATGATGCATGCTCGTTCAGACGTCCTCACAAACTTAGGAAAAATTTGTTTCTAGCGGTGAGACACGGTGGCATACATACGTTCTCTCATAAATAGCGTAACTAGTCGAGCTACACGTTTACGTTGTTAGTGTACCCGCATAAGATCTCATTTCAGCCCTAAACCCATAATGAATATACGAGAATGTAATCGTAAATACTTCTATATATGTATACCCGTACATATACTTCCGTACCAATCTACCCGACAATAATTTAACCCACAATTAAATACGTACCATATACACATGCAAGCATGCATACATAGCCGTATTCAAAGCTATTTTCTTCCCGACCGCATGCTCACATCTTGCGGTCATACACTCATCTTACCTTGGCGTAGAGGCATTTGATCCATACATTACCATTCAAGTGGATGGCATCCATACAATAGCACGCCCGTATGATGGACGATTTAAGTAAAAACCCCATGTTAGTACTTAAATAGCCACCTAATAGTCCTTAATTTGGGCGTAAGGAAAGTGATCATTGGCACACTTTAGATTTCAAATACCTACTATATAACTATTAGTTGCTAGAGAAGGGTTTTGAGGAAAACAAAAACTTTTGTTTTAAATACACTTGTGACAATTAACGTTGAATCTTGCTTTCGATGCCGGGTTGTCGCAGAATCCCACCAATTTATAAGAATACAAGTATAATGGCAATCCACAAGCGGTCGACCTTTGTCATACTTGAACCCATATAAACCCGGTAGTCCGTCGAAAGTACCACGACGGGTCTCGATAAACGATTTACAACAACCAAGATAAATGACAGATTCAACATACATGCCACACATTACATAAAGTTCACAGATACTTTTCATCATCAGAGTACGAATAGAAAGTTATTACAAACCGAGTTTGATAATTAAAGCGGAAGCAAATAAGTTCGAAGATAAAGTTTCCAACATAGTTTGATACGATTGCCATGCAGATCACGATCCACAAAAGCAAAGATAGGAATTACTAAGGAAGCCTGCCCAAGGCTTACTCCTCATCCACAGCGGGATAGAAGCAACTCTTGCAATAACCATGATACCACAAGTGCCATCTCGCAACAATGGGAAAATAAACCACGAGTACGAGAAGGTACTTTCAGCTAGACTTACCCGTCATGAACCGAAATAAAATGACTCCAAGGATCATGCAAGGTGTATAAGTGGACGTAACTTGACAACATTTTGCGAAAAAGGCAATTACCCGTTGAAAAATTATGATTCCTTTATCAAGTTAATTATAACTATCCATTTCTAGATTAGCAACTATCCTGTGCCAAACATGTGGGATATCATTTAGGAGCATACAATAGTAACCATAGCGGTATTGTAATTCCATATTCATCTGAACCACCGGGTTTCATAATATAGTTGCCTACGATGTTGGGACTAGCCAAGTTTCTCACTATCCAGGAGAGGCGGCGATTGAATCGATTTCAACCGGTGGGAATTTATTCCTAACACAAACCCAGATCTACCAACCACGATAGTCTTAGGTCACCTTTGGTACAACTCAGTACACATTTCGCGGGTTCAGACGGCCGCGCTGTCTGGAACACCGGATGCCGGGATGCTCAGCCAAACCTGCCCTTGGGCTCGGTCGATCGTTCCCGGAAGGAGCGCTGTAAGCGATTCCCGCCCGAGTTGGATTACTCGGCTTCGCGGTCGGAACGAGTTATCCGGCCAGCTAAGTGAGAGGCATGCGTTCAATCTTGTCAGAAGCGCCAACAACGGTACGGTCCTTAATCGACACAGACGGGGATAAGTCCACACCCAAGACCTCCATGCTGTAACACCTCGGGTGTTAGCTTTGCATAACTTGACTTGCATAACATGAGCATGAGCATCAAGCATTCATAAATCATCATTTCAATTGAAACATTCGATCGAAACATATGAAACATTGCTTGTTATCTCGTATTTATTGGAACATATGCATATGATCATGTGCAAATAAATGCTAGTGTGTAATGTTGGTCACTATAACACTTTAGCTACACTTAGGTTAACAAAAGAAACATTGTTCATGAAGGCCACATTTCATGATCAAGCACTTAAGTGATATTTCATGTGTTGACCTGAATAGCTGTATGAGTGACTACTACATGAAATGCTTAAATGACCTTGCAAATTGTTTAAACATGCTTAGGATATCATTAAGAACAACTTTGGTATTTAGTGCTAAGGCTAGTTTGGTCATTTAGCCATGGTTTGTGTATGTATCATGATTTCAAAGTGACATGTTTGACTAAAGTTGAACTAGGTGTTAGGGACCTTGCATGGAGGAGTTCACTAAAGCAATGTTGTAGTGTTTGACATTAGGAACAACTTTTATTTTGGGTCATCACATGATTCAGCTCCTAACATGTTTGAAATTGGATCACAAGAATCATCAAAATCACGATTTCAACACTTAACGAAATTTGCTAAGTCGTGAAACCCCGACAGCGACTGACAAGCTGACCTTGAGGCATTATAACTTGAGTTCGGGTGAGAATTAGAATGCGATCCTTGAACAACATTTGAAGCTGGTACATGGGTCTACAAATTCTATTCAGTAAGTTTGCACGAAGGAGCCACCGATTAGCCGGTAAATCAAGTTGAAAAACTTTTTGTCGAGCTCGCCATCGTGTTTCTGACGAAACTGAACGACGCGTTCAGTGGCCGACCGACGGCAGAGTTCGCGCGCCGCGTGTCCCCGGCGACGGCCGCGCGTCGCCGCCGCCCGACCACAAGCAGAGCCACGCCACGCCCGAATGCGCGCTTTAACGTCGCCCGCGCCGCTACCGAAAGCCATCCCGCGCTCCCATTTCGCTCCGGTGCCTTTCTCTTCCTCACAAAGAAGAATGACCTGAGCGCCCACCGCTCCGCCGTCGCCATAGCAAATGCAGCTCGTGCTCGCCACTCCGCACCACCGTGATAGCTCCACCGTCTCCCCAGCACCCATTGTTTCTCCCGTGCCCTCACGACAAAGCCGGTAAGCCACCGCGGTAGCGTGTAGGCTCGCCGGAGTTCGCCGTGAACCCGTCGTCGCCGTGGCCACGCCGCCACGATCCTCCTCCCGCTCGGTAGCTAAGCGCGCTAGGTCCCCAGCGTTCATAGATGCTTGTCCACGCGTTGATTTGAACCACCGTAGCCCACACCGGCGTTTCACCGTCGACCCGCACCTCCACCCCGCCATGGCCACCGCCGTAGCCGCTAGCTCGATGAGAAAGCCACCCAAGTAGCTCAATCGATGCGCGAAGTCGAGTAGATCATCGTGTGATGATGTCACCGCCGGCGAGTTCGCCGTCGGCGAGCTCTGGCCGCGCCAGCACCGCGCAGCGCCGCTGCCCTGCTCCGTGTCACTAACGCGTGGGGTCCCCGACCAGCGGGTCCCACTGCAAATGTGATGTAAGTAGTCTTGAGCTAACTCATTTTGAATGCGAGTTTTGATTTGTTTTGTTATTTTGTATCTTTAGTTTGGTAGCTCCTAAAATGGTGAAATAAATATGATTGTGTTGCTTAGGAAGTGTAGTATTTTGGAAAAATATGTTCTTGGTTTCAACAGTAGAAATTTCTGGAGATTTAAATAGGGATTTCAAATGTGCTTTTGAATGCATTCAAATTTGTTTATTTTATATCTAGAGTTCCTGTGCTCCAAAAATTATGAAATTTTGTGGTGAACTAATCTTAGCATGTGTGAACTCTGGTAAAAAATTTGAGGACCAGTGCATGGGTAGATTTAAAGTTATAGATTTTTCTTTTATGACTAGTTAATCCTTGCGTGAATTTTTATAAATTAATTATGAGTCCAAAATTCATGAAATTTGTTGGAGGTGATACTAGTACCATATGGATGCTAAGAAAAATATGAAATCTGTTGTTTGACACTTTTCAATAGGATTTTCCATTTATGCTATTTCAAGCCTTGCTGCCTTGTCATTTTTGTATAGAATGTTCTACTTGGTAAAATGACATGAAATTTTTATAGTAGTCCTTTGATAGCATTATTAAGGCTCTGTAAATTTTTGAGAATTTATTCAGCACATCTGATATATATTTATTATTTAACCTAGATATCTAAATAAAATAATAAAGGCAATTTAATAAATAGTTTGGGCTTTACCATTATATCATCTTAACTGTATTTGGTATGCTTAAACTATTGGTAGGTTCTAGGTTGTCAAATTTTGAATGATTACCTGAAGTAGAAGTATTCTTACTTTATGTTGCATGTCAAGTCATTTCCGGACTGATTCTAGAATGTGAGGATTTGCATGTTGAAACTGATGTGTACTGTAAAAATGGTTAATAACAAAGTTGTAGAAAATTTGATAAGCTTTCCAGAAAGTCCAGGATCACTGGATTTGGATTTGTAGAACTCCAGTTATGAGTGAAAAAAGTAGATCTTTGTTTATGGCGTAGTCGATGCTTTGTAGAAGTAGTTAAGTAGTAAGCGAGAAGAGATATGCACCTACTCAACAACGCGACGTATTTGTTAACATTATGCATTCATAATACTCATACCATACTCATGCATCTAGGATCGGAGGAAGAGATCACGTTCTTTGGAATTGAAGAAGCGAGAGGAAGGAACCCGCAGGAGGATCCATAAGCCGCAGCCTCCCGAAGGCGTGGAAGCGAACTCCTCAAGAGCTTCCGAGTGCCCCGACCATCGCCCTCTACTTCCCTTCTCATGAGGCAAGCCCGGAGCATTATAAGTCTCTCGAGTAATTTATAAATGTTTATTTAAGTACTTATGATTCTTTGCATTAGGTTATAAGAGTCGAATGAAACCACTTGATGCATGTACATTCCTTGTCCGGATATTACACCTTTAACCGGTATAGGTCGAGGATCGAATATATGCTTAGCCATGCTTAGACCGGTAGAAGTCGGGTGATTTCTGTCACTGCGAGATATAGGTGGATACCGGAACACGGTTGGTTATAATTGCTATCGTGGAAAAGAACCATGGTTAATGTAAATGGAGCCAAGGCGGGATGTCGATAGAAAAGCAACAAGGCATGGAGGTCTTGGGTGTGGATCTATCCCCGTCTGTGTCGATCAAGGACCGCACCGTTGTTGGAACTTCGACAAGATTGAACATGCCTCTCACTTAGCTGGCGGATAATTCGTTCCGACCGCTGGAAGAGTAATTCAACTCGGCCGGAATCGTTCACAGCGCTCCTTAGGGAACGAACGACGATCGAGCCCAAGGGCAGGCTTGGCTCGAGCATCCCGGCATCTGGTGTTCCAGTTAATGCGGTGCTGCACGGACCCATGAAATGTGTACTGAGTTGTACCAAAGGTGACCTAAGGCTATCGTGGTTGGTAGACACTGGGTTTGTGTTAGGAATAAATTCCCAATTGGTTGAAATCGATTCGAATCGCCGTCTCTCCGGGATAGTGAGAAACTTGGCTAGCTCCAACACCGTAGTAATCTGTATTATGGAACATGATGGTTCGGATGAAAATGGAATTGCAATACTGCTATGGTTACTATTGTATGCTTCTAAATGATACCACATGTTTGGTACGGGATAGTTGCTAATCTAGAAATGGATAGTTATAATTAACTTTATAAAGGAATCCTAATTGTACAACGGATCAATTGCCTTTTTCGCAAAATGTTGTCAAGTTTCGTCCACTTATACTGACCTTGCATACTCCTTGGAGTCATTTTATTTCGGTTCATGACGGGTAAGTCTAGTGAGTACCTTCTCGTACTCGGGGTTTATTTTCCCAATGTTGCGAGATGGCACTTGTGTATCATGGTTATTGCAAGAGTTGCTTCTATCCCATTGTGGATGAGGAGTAAGCCTTTGGGCGTGCTTCTTTAGTAATTCCTATCCTTGCTTTTGTGGACCGTGATCCGGCTTGGCATCGTATCAAACTATGATAGAAACTTTATCTTGAACTTATTTGCTTCCGCTTTCATTATCAAACTCGGTTTGTAATAACTTTCTATTCGTACTACGATGATGAAAAGTACTGCGAACTTTATGTAATATGTGGCATGTATGTTGAATCAGACGATCTTTGGTTGTTGTAAATCGTTTATCGAGACCCGTCGTGGTACTCGACGGACTACGGGTTTATATGGGTTCAAGTATGATAAAGGCGACCGCTATGGATTGCCATTGTACTTGTATTCTTATAAATTGGTCGGTTCTCATGACGGTGGTATCGAAAGCAAGATTCAACGTTAATTGTCACAAGTGTATTTAAAACAAAAGTTTTTGTTTTCCGAAAACCCTTTTCTAGCAACTAATAGTTATATAATAGGTATTTGAAATCTAAAGTGTGCCAATGATCACTTTCCTTACGCCCAAATTAAGGACTATTAGGTGGCTATTTAAGTGCTAACATGGGGGTTTTTACTTCGTCGTCCATACGGCGTGCTATTGTATGGATGCCATTCACTTGAATGGTAATGTATGGATCAAATGCCTCTACGCCAAGGTAAGATGAGTGTATGACCGCAAGATGTGAGCATGCGGTCGGGAAGAGTAGCTTTGGTACGGCTATGTATGCATGCTTGCATGTGTATATGGTACGTATTTAATTGTGGGTTAAATTATTGTCGGGTAGATTGGTACGGAAGTATATGTACGGGTATACATATATAGAAGTATTTACGATTACATTCTGCATATTCATTATGGGTTTAGGGCTGAAATGAGATCTTATGCAGGTACACTAACAACGAAACGTGTAGCTCGACTAGTTACGCTATTTATGAGAGAACGTATGTATGCCACCGTGTCTACCGCTAGAAACAAATTTTTCCTAAGTTTGTGAGGACGTACGGAACGAGCATGCATCATGATAATTACCATTCACATAATTACATTGTTCCTCCCCTTATAAAATTCTTACTCGGTTATGTAACTCTTATCCATTATGGCATTGTCTCACCAAGGGGTGCATGTTAATGGTGCAGATGGCACGCACAAAGCAGACCGCTCGCAAGTCCACCGGAGGCAGAGCTCCCCGCCGTCAGCTTGCTCCACGTACCCGTCAACGTCACACGTTCCTTGGAGAGTTTGGGATGCCTACACTCTTGTGGAGAGTGCTCAGTTATGTAGGCTATCCTGATGGAATGGAACCTCGCTACTTCTGGGCGAATGAGCAGTTGGGGGAAGGTCTCTTAGTTACTGTGGAGGCCGTTGTTCGTCCCCGAGGTGACGATTCGAGTGGACAGTGGTGTTATGAGTCAAGCTGGCGGGGCTGGCTGAAGAAGCGACTAGCGTGGCAGCCTTTGGGATCCCGAGAGACATCATGGATCGTTTTCCTCGAGAGCCGGCAGCCGCTTTGGTTGGAGTCTTTCCAAGAGGTAACCCCTCCAGCGACTCATGGCGGTGAGAGCAAGAGGAAAATCTTTGGAGATTGGTGCGGCGAGAAAGGCAAAACAAAGTGATAACCCTTCCATGAGCGCCATGTTATGCAATGATGAGAGTGTTGGATGGAGTTGAAGGTAGCCTCAGACGTGTGTCTGGTGCTCTTGGTCATGCCATGAGGACCGACGTCGACTTCCGGAGGGAGCACGACGCCGAGATTGAAAGGCTCACCGAAGAGATGACTCGGTTAACTCACCAAATGAAATGCAGCTTGGACAAGGGAAAATGTTCTAAGAGCTCGACGGTTTGAGCTAGGACAATGGTGGCTAATGCGGAAGAATACAACGATAATCTGCATGAAGAGGTTCATCTTACGAACAATCAGCTCCACCCTTATGTCCCACACGGAGCCGCAGAAATGGATCTAGAAGGATACGAGGAAGGAGAAGAAGAAGTGGAGCTGAAGAAGAAGTAGAACACGAGGAAGGAGATGATCTTGCGTCGACCTCGATAGTGACCATGATGAGGATTAGATCGCTTAGCACTTAGTGGAAGGACTAATGTATCACTGTATTCATGTAATGGACACTGTAGCTCGAATTTGGCCTTAGTAACCGGACTATCATGTAATGTCAATCGCATGTTTGGATGAACGTCAATGCAATTCCGTTCCTTGTTGGTGATCACGATTTAACTTTGCATACGTTATGAGCGCGATAAGTGGTCAAATTGGGGATGCCATGTTGCGAGAATGAATTGTTATGCCTCTGTTTTTATTGTGAATTTGAGAATTTCTCCAATAATTTCAGTCGGCATGATTATGATTCATCCGCAATCTCTTGACATCAACCGAGAATCGCTTATTGTTGCAACTTCGCAGATGACGCGCACTGCCGTCTTTGGAGTGGTAGCGATCCACGATGGCAATGGTGATGACTTACCACCACCACCACCGCCGCCCCCTTTCGGGAGTTCTTTGCTCGATTCTTGGGGAGCCAAAGGACAATGGAAGAAGCTTTTGCGCCTTATATCGCAAAACACGCTCGTGGCCACCCACGACAACCAGGGGCCGAGCCAAATCAGCACTGATACATTCAAGGAGTTTACGGACACGAAGCCTCCAATCTTCAAGGTAACGAGGAACCACTGCAGCCGATGAGTGGCTGAATACCATTGAGCAGAAATTTCGTTTGCTAAGGGTCACGGAGCATCTGAAAGCGAGTATGCTTCTCACCAATTGCAAGGACCAAGCAGGGGATCTGGTGGACACACTTCTGTCGTCTCGCTTTGCTAATGCAGTGACACCGGGAACAATTCAAGCTGGCTTTTAGGGGACATCATATTCCCCGGGCACGATGCGCATGAAAGCAAACCGAATTTATGAGGCTCACTCGAGGAACAAAGTCACTCTGAGTATATGCACGCATTCAACAACTTGTCAAGATATGCTCCCGGTTTTGTGGATCTTGAAGAGAAAAAGATAGAGAGTTTCAAGCGAGGGTTGGGTACCAAAGCGATGAAGACTATGGCAAATTCTCGATGTACCACATTACAACGAAGTTTATTAGTGATGCCTTGACCCAAGAAAACCACAACAACATGCATGCGGTTGCTAAAAAGGTCGCAAGAGGGCCTATGAGGGCGGTGCATCCGGATCTTTCCGATCAAAAGCGCCTATCGCAGCTAGGCCACAATTCAAATCCACTGCACCCAAGTTCAGGCCTCCACCACCAAAGCTCAGAATAACGAAGCCACGAAACCGTTCCGTAGGCGTTCACTATTGCCTTACCAAAAGGAAATGGCAATCAGGACAGCTCCACCGGATTGAAGTAATCAACCATGTTTCAACTGCAACCAACCGGGTCATTGGTCCAAGGAGTGCCCCCCACCCAAGAGGAATGGCAACCCAAATCGAGAACAATCGAGGCGGGTAAATGCCGAGGCACGTCGAGGGACAAGTACATTATACCCATTGTGGAGGAAGTGCCCATGGGAGAAGTTGTCACGGCTGGTATGTTTCTTGTCAACAAGTGTCCTCTTTGTTGTTTTATTTGATTCGGGAGCTTCTCATTCATTTATGAGTCAAGCATTTGCATCTAGACATAGTCAAGAAATAATTGAAGTAAACAAAGGGGTTTTAACATAAGTTCAAAGTGAGGGTCTTGTTATTACCAAAAGATAGTCAAAAATGTACTCATCGTGATACAAGGGAGGAGTACACCACGGATTTGATAACATTGCCCGGATTATCAATAAGTGTAATCTTAGGCATGAATTGGATGAAGGATCATGGTGTTCTTATTGACACTAGCACCCACTATTATTATGTTGAGAGAACCCACGGGAGGGAATGCTTTTCTAGTCCCACTCTCCGCGATTTCAAACCCCAACATTTAGCTTTGTGCTATCCAAACCACCACAATATGTGATATCCCAGTGGTTTGTGAGTTTCCGGATGTATTTCGGAGGAATTACCAGGTCTACCACCGGATAGGGACGTGGAATTTAAGATTGAATTAGTGCAGTCATCGCACCCATATCCGAAGGCCCTATAGAATGCCACCCAATGAGTTAGCGAACTCAAGGTTCAATTGCAAGATCTATTGGACAAGGGTCTTATCCAACCTAGCTCATCTCCGTGGGGATGTCCAAATTTTGTTTGTGAAAAAGAAGGATAAGTCACCGAGAATGTGTGTAGATTACAGACCACTCAATGTTGTGACCATCAAAACAAATATCCATTGCCCGCGATCGACATCTTGTTCGATCAGCTAGCGAAGGCAAAGGTATTCTCCAAAATTGACTTGAGATCAGGTTACCATCGAGATAAAGATCGGGGCCGGAGGATATACCCAAAAGCGCTTTCTACTCTACTAAACGGCTTATACGAGTATTTGGTTGTCTTTTGGACTAACGAATGCTCGACCTATTCATGTACCGATGAACTCGGTATTCATGCCCGAACTTGACAAGTTCGTGGTCGTGTTTATCGATGACATATTGATTTATTCGGAAAATGAGACCGATCATGAGGAGCATTTGAGGATTGTCCTATCAGACCGAGGGAGCATAAGCTATATGCCAAGTTTAGCAAATGTGAATTTTGGATGAGCAAAGTACCTTTCTTAGGTCACATTTTATCAAGAGATGGAATCTCGGTGGAGACCCATCCAAAGTACAAGAGGTCATGGATTGGAAAGCCCCAGCGTCGGTACATGAAGTTGAGTTTTCTAGGATTAGCGAGGATACTATCATCGGTTTATTCAGATTTTTCAAAGATAGCTAAGCCTATGACCAGACTACTTCAGAAAGATGAGAAGTACAAATGGACACCAGAATGTGAAACAGCTTTTCACACCCTCAGAACTTTGTTGACTACAGCACCTGTGTTAGCACAACCAAACATTGAAAAGCCTTTTGATGTATTTTGTGATGCATCAGGAATAGGTTTGGGATGTGTGCTTATGCAAGAAGGGAGAGTAATTGCATATGCCTCACGGCAATTGAGAAAACATGAAGTCAACTACCCTACACATGATTTGGAACTTGCAGCCGTTGTCCATGCACTAAAGATATGGAGACATTACTTGTTGGGCAATGTATGTCATATCTTTACTGACCACAAAAGTCTCAAGTATATCTTTACCCAGCCAGAGCTGAACATGAGACAACGAAGATGGTTAGAATTGATTAAGGACTACAATTTAGAAGTGCATTACCATCCGGGTAAAGCAAATGTAGTAGCCGATGCACTTAGTCGGAAGTCCCATTGTAACACTGTGGAAGCATTGCTGGAAGATGGATTCAACTTGTTACATCCTGCTGTACTATACAATATCACAATCAGTTGTTCACTTGAGGGCAAAATCATAGAGCTACAATGAGCAGATGTGGGAATAAGTCACATCAAGAGAAAAATGCAAGAGCAAGAAACCAAACCTTTTAGATTGGACGAAAGAGGTGTATTATGGTTTGAGGACCGGTTAGTGGTACCAAAGGACCGTGAGCTAAGGAATCAAATTTTAGAAGAAGCTCACTCATCCAAATTGTCTATCCATCCGGGTAGTAGTAAAATGTATCAAGATTTAAGAACCCGTTTTTGGTGGACTAAGATGAAGAAAGAGATCGCATGACCCTCGTTGCTAGGTGTGATAAGCTGCGAGAGAGTAAAAAGCTGTCCATATGAAAGCTGGCTGGATTACTTCACCATTGCCTATTCCGGGATGGAAATGGGAGGAAATCGGCATGGACTTTATCACAGGCCTTCCAGCGACACCACAAGGTCATGATTCAATATGGGTTATTATTGATCGTCTCACCAAATTAGCACATTTTGTACCAGTTCACACCACATATCACGTGGGGAAATACTCGAAGTTATATGTTTCCCGGATCGTGAGATTGCACGGAGTACCCGGACTATAATCTCGGATCGAGGACCACAGTTCATAGCTCGTTTAGGAGCACTTACACCGAGCTTTGGGAACCAAGCTAATCGGAAGTTGACTTATCATCCGCAAACTTCGTGATGAGATGAGAGCGAGTGAACCAAATCCTAGAAGATTTACTTAGAGCTTGTGTTATATCTTCAAAAGGTTCATGGGAGAAATGGTTACCTTTAGCTGAATTCTCCTATAACAAGAGTTATCAAGCCGGTATCAAAATGGCTCCATTTGAAGCCTTGTATGGCGAAAGTGCAGAACTCCTTTGAACTGGATTGAGCCGGTGAAAGGAGATACTTTGGTATTGATTTTGTAAATGAAGCCGAAGAGCAAGTACGTATCATCCAACACCACATGAAGGCAGCTCAATCAAGACGAGAAAAAGTTATGCTGAAGCGGAAGAAGAAGACCACTAACTTTTGAAGTGGGTGATTATGTATACTTGAGAGTATCACCCATGAAAGGCGTGAAAAGATTTGGGATGAAAAAGAAGCTTTCACCAAGATATGTAGGGCCATACAAAATTTTGGAACGAAAAGGAAGGTTGCATATAAGTTACAACTTCCTCCGAGAGATGAGTGCAATCTTTGATGTGTTCCATGTTTCTCACTAAAGAAATGTCTTGAGTACCGGAAGAAGCTATTGCACCCACCAACGTGCAGCTTCAATCGGATTTGACCTATGAAGAAAAACCAATTCGGGTATTAGAAGAGATGGAGAGAGTGACAAGGAGTAAGATTATCAAGTTCTATAAGGTGGTGTGGAACAATCATAGTGAACAAGATGCTACGTGGGAAAGAGAAGATTATCTACGAGAAGTTTATCCCGCCTTTTTCCAAGAATGGTAGGTCTTGCAAATCTCGGGACGAGATTTTTATAAGGGGGAGGGGCTGTAACACCTCGGGTGTTAGCTTTGCATAACTTGACTTGCATAACATGAGCATGAGCATCAAGCATTCATAAATCATCATTTCAATTGAAACATTCGATCGAAACATATGAAACATTGCTTGTTATCTCGTATTTATTGGAACATATGCATATGATCATGTGCAAATAAATGCTAGTGTGTAATGTTGGTCACTATAACACTTTAGCTACACTTAGGTTAACAAAAGAAACATTGTTCATGAAGGCCACATTTCATGATCAAGCACTTAAGTGATATTTCATGTGTTGACCTGAATAGCTGTATGAGTGACTACTACATGAAATGCTTAAATGACCTTGCAAATTGTTTAAACATGCTTAGGATATCATTAAGAACAACTTTGGTATTTAGTGCTAAGGCTAGTTTGGTCATTTAGCCATGGTTTGTGTATGTATCATGATTTCAAAGTGACATGTTTGACTAAAGTTGAACTAGGTGTTAGGGACCTTGCATGGAGGAGTTCACTAAAGCAATGTTGTAGTGTTTGACATTAGGAACAACTTTTATTTTTGGGTCATCACATGATTCAGCTCCTAACATGTTTGAAATTGGATCACAAGAATCATCAAAATCCTGATTTCAACACTTAACGAAATTTGCTAAGTCGTGAAACCACGATGACTGACAAGCTGACCTTCGTGGCATTATAACTTGAGTTCGGGTGAGAATTAGAATGCGATCCTTGAACAACATTTGAAGCTGGTACATGGGTCTACAAATTCTATTCAGTAAGTTTGCACGAAGGAGCCACCGATTAGCCGGTAAATCAAGTTGAAAACGCTATTTGTCGAGGCTCGGCCATCGATGTTTGAATGAAAGCGAGCGCGTTCGTCAAAGGGCCGACCGACGACAGCGAGTTCGCGCGCCGCGTGTCCCGGCGACGACGCGCGTCGCCAGCGCCTCGACCGCAAGAGGCCACGCCACGCCCGAAGCAGCGCCTTAACGTCGCCGGCGCCCGCCCGAAACCATCCGCGCTCCCATTTCGCTCCGGTGCCTTCTCTTCCTCACAAAGAAGCAATTGCCGAAGCGCCCACCGCTCCGCCGTCGCCATAGCGGCCGCGCTGCTCGTGCTCGCCACTCCCGCACCACCGTGATAGCTCCACCGTCTCCCCACACCCATTGTTTCTCCCGTGCCCGCCGACAAAGCCCGGTAAGCCACGCGCAGCGTGTAGGCTCGCCGGAGTTCCGCCGTGAGCCCGTCGCCGTGGCCACGCCGCCCGCCCGATCCTCCCGCTCCGGTAGCTAGCGCGCTAGGTCCCCAGCGTTCATAGATGCTTGTCCGCGTTGATTTGAACCACCGTAGCCCACACCGGCGTTTCACCGTCGACCGCACCTCCACCCGCCGCCATGCGCCCGCGCCGAGCCGCTAGCTCCGATGAGAAAGCCACCCAAGTAGCTCAATCGATGCGCCGAAGTCGAGTAGATCATCGTGTGATGATGTCACCTTGGGCGAGTTCGCCGTCGGCGAGCTCTGGCAGCGCGCCACAGCACAGCAGCGCCGCTGCCCTGCTCCGTGTCACTAACGCGTGGGGTCCCCCTGACCAGCGGTCCCCCCTGTCCGTGATGTGGCAGAAGTAGTCTTGAGCTAACTCATTTTGAATGCAGTTTTTGATTTGTTTTGTTATTTTTGTATCTTTAGTTTGGTAGCTCCTAAAATGGTGAAATAAATATGATTGTGTTGCTTAGGAAGTGTAGTATTTTGGAAAAATATGTTCTTGGTTTCAACAGTAGAAATTTCTGGAGATTTAAATAGGGATTTCAAATGTGCTTTTGAATGCATTCAAATTTGTTTATTTTATATCTAGAGTTCCTGTGCTCCAAAAATTATGAAATTTTGTGGTGAACTAATCTTAGCATGTGTGAACTCTGGTAAAAATTTGAGGACCAGTGCATGGGTAGATTTAAAGTTATAGATTTTTCTTTTATGACTAGTTAATCCTTGCGTGAATTTTTATAAATTAATTATGAGTCCAAAATTCATGAAATTTGTTGGAGGTGATACTAGTACCATATGGATGCTAAGAAAAATATGAAATCTGTTGTTTGACACTTTTCAATAGGATTTTCCATTTATGCTATTTCAAGCCTTGCTTTGCCTTGTCATTTTGTATAGAATGTTCTACTTGGTAAAATGACATGAAATTTTTATAGTAGTCCTTTGATAGCATTATTAAGGCTCTGTAAATTTTGAGAATTTATTCAGCACATCTGATATATATTTATTATTTAACCTAGATATCTAAATAAAATAATAAAGGCAATTTAATAAATAGTTTGGGCTTTACCATTATATCATCTTAACTGTATTTGGTATGCTTAAACTATTGGTAGGTTCTAGGTTGTCAAATTTTGAATGATTACCTGAAGTAGAAGTATTCTTACTTTATGTTGCATGTCAAGTCATTTCGGACTGATTCTAGAATGTGAGGATTTGCATGTTGAAACTGATGTGTACTGTAAAAATGGTTAATAACAAAGTTGTAGAAAATTTGATAAGCTTTCAGAAAGTCCAGGATCACTGGATTTGGATTTGTAGAACTCAGTTATGAGTGAAAAAAGTAGATCTGTTTATGGCGTAGTCGATGCTTTGTAGAAGTAGTTAAGTAGTAAGCGAGAAGAGATATGCACCTACTCAACAACGCGACGTACTTGTTAACATTATGCATTCATAATACTCATACCATACTCATGCATCTAGGATCGGAGGAAGAGATCACGTTCTTTGGAATTGAAGAAGCAGAGGAAGGGGAACCGCAGGAGGATCCATAAGCGCAGCTCCTGGAAGGCGTGGAGCGAGAACCCTCAAGAGCTTCCGAGTGCCACGACCATCGCCCTACTTCCTTTTCTGCGAGGCAAGCCCGGAGCATTATAAGTCTCCCCAAGTAATTTATAAATGTTTATTTAAGTACTTATGATTGCTGCATTAGGTTATAAGAGTCGAATGAAACCACTTGATGCATGTACATTCCTTGTCCGGATATTACACCTTTAACCGGTATAGGTCGAGGATCGAATATATGCTTAGCCATGCTTAGACCGGTAGAAGTCGGGTGATTTCTGTCACTGCGAGATATAGGTGGATACCGAGCACGGTTGGTTATAATTGCTATCGTGGAAAAGAACCATGGTTAATGTAAATGGAGACCCAGGCGGGATGTCGATAGAAAAGCAACAAGGCATGGAGGTCTTGGGTGTGGATCTATCCCGTCTGTGTCGATCAAGGACCGCACCGTTGTTGGAACTTTGACAAGATTGAACGCATGCCTCTCACTTAGCTGGCGGATAATTCGTTCCGACCGCTGGCCGAGATAATTCAACTCGGCCGGGAATCGTTACTCACAGCGCTCCTTCCGGAACGATCGGTGAGCCCAAGGGCGAGGCTTGGCTTCGAGCATCCCGGCATCTGGTGTTCCAGTTGTGCGTGTGCAGACGGACCATGAAATGTGTACTGAGTTGTACCAAAGGTGACCTAAGGCTATCGTGGTTGGTAGACACTGGGTTTGTGTTAGGAATAAATTCCCAAACTGGTTGAAATCGATTGAATCGCCGTCTCTCCCGGATAGTGAGAAACTTGGCTAGCTCCAACACCGTAGTAACTGTATTATGGAACATGATGGTTCGGATGAAAATGGAATTGCAATACCTGCTATGGTTACTATTGTATGCTTCTAAATGATACCACATGTTTGTACACAGGATAGTTGCTAATCTAGAAATGGATAGTTATAATTAACTTTATAAAGGAATCCTAATTGTACAACGGATCAATTGCCTTTTTCGCAAAATGTTTGTCAAGTTACGTCCACTTATATACAGCCTTGCATACTCCTTGGAGTCATTTTATTTCTGGTTCATGACGGGTAAGTCTAGTGAGTACCTTCTCGTACTCGTGGTTTATTTTCCCAATGTTGCGAGATGGCAATCGTGTATCATGGTTATTGCAAGAGTTGCTTCTATCCCGCTGTGGATGAGGAGTAAGCCTTGGGCAGGCTTCTTTAGTAATTCCTATCCTTGCTTTTGTGGACCGTGATCTGGCTTGGCACTGTATCAAACTATGATAGAAACTTTATCTTCGAACTTATTTGCTTCCGCTTTCATTATCAAACTCGGTTTGTAATAACTTTCTATTCGTACTCTGATGATGAAAAGTACCTGCGAACTTTATGTAATATGTGGCATGTATGTTGAATCCTGTACGATCTTGGTTGTTGTAAATCGTTTATCGAGACCCGTCGTGGTACTCGACGGACTACCGGGTTTATATGGGTTCAAGTATGACAGTGCGACCGCTTGCGGATTGCCATTGTACTTGTATTCTTATAAATTGGTCGGTTCTGCGACACATGCCTTGTTGCTTCCCTATCGTCTCCCGTCCGGTCTCAATTTACTTTTACCTCATGGTTCTGTTCCACGATAGCAGATATAGCCAACCGTGCTCCGGTATCCACCTATATCTCGCAGGTGACAGGACATCACCCGACTTCTACCGGTCTAAGCATGGCTAAGCATATATATATTCGATCCTGGACCTATACCGGTTAAAGGTGTAATATCTGGACAAGGAATGTACATGCATCAAGTGGTTTCATTCAACTCTTATAACCTAATGCATCAATCATAAATACGTAAGTAAACTTTGTAAATTACTGGGAGACTTATAATGCTCCGGGGCTTGCCTCGCAGAAAGGAAGTAGGACGGTGGTCGGGGCACTCCGGAAGCTCTTGAGGTTCTACGCTCCACGCCTTGGGAGCTACGACTTGCGGATCCTCCTGCGGGTTCCTTCCTCTCGCTTCTTGAATTCCAACAACGTGATCTCTTCCTCCGATCCTAGATGCATGAGTATGGTATAAGTATTACGAATGCATATATATGTTAACAAGTGCATCACGTTGTTTGAGTAGGTGCATATCTCTTCTCGATTATTACTTAACTACTTCTACAACGCATCGACTAGGCCATAATTAGTAGCTACTTGTTTTACTCATAACTGGAGTTCTACAACTCCAAAAGCAGTGATCCTGGACTTTCTGGAAAGCTTATCAAATTCTCTACAACTTTGTTATTAACCATTTTTATAGTCTACATCAGTTTCAACATGTAACCCCTCACACTCTAGAATTAGTCCGGAAATGATTTAACATGCAATATAAAGTAAGAATACTTCTACTTTATGTAATCATTCAAAATTTGACAAACTAGAACCTACCAACAGTTTAAGCATACCAAATATAGTTAAGATAATATGATGGCAAAGTCCAAACTATTTATTAAATTGCCTTTATTATTTTATTTAGATATCTAGGTTAAATAATAAATATATATCAGATGTGCTTAATAAATTCTCAAAATTTACAGAGCCTTACTAATGCTATCAAAGGACTACTATAAAATTTTCATGTCATTTTACTAAGTAGAACATCCTATACAAAATGATAAGGAAGCAAGGCTTGAAATGACATAAATGGAAAATCCCATTGAAAAGTGTCAAGCAACAGATTTCATATTTTTCTTAGCATCCATATGGTACTAGGATTACCTCCAATAAATTTCATGAATTTTGGACTCATACTTAATTTATGAAAATTCATGCAAGGATTAACTAGTCATAAAAGAAAAATCTATAACTTTAAATCTACCCATGCACTGGTCCTCAAATTTTTACCAGAGTTCACACATGCTAAGATTAGTTCACCACAAAAATTTCATAATTTTTGGAGCACAGGAACTCTAGATATAAAATAAACAAATTTGAATGCATTCAAAAGCACCTTTGAAATCCCTATTTAAATCTCTAGAAATTTCTACTGTGGAAGCCAAGAACATATTTTTACTAAATACTACACTTCCTAAGCAACACAATCATATTTATTTGAACATTTTAGGAGCTACCAAACTGAAGATACAAAATTAACAAAACACATGTGAATCTGCATTCAAACTGAACTGGATTTGAAATACTGAGTCGCTGACACGCGGGACCCACTGGTCAGTGAGACAAAAACAGAGCACAGCGGCGCTGCTCGACGGACGCGGCCAAAACTCGACGGCGGCGAGTTCGCCAGCGGTGACATCATCACTAGACCTTCTACTCGACCTAGCGCGTCGATTGGTATACTTGGCGGCCCTATCGTCGACACCGGCCGATTTACGGCGGTGGCCATGGCGGCTCAATGAGTTGGACGGCGGCGCTTCTGTTGGCGGCGACCTCGGCGGCCCAACCTAAAGTGCGTGAGCGAGCATCTAGGAATGTTGGGGAACCTAGCGCACTAGCTAACGAGAGAGGGAGGAGGGCTGTGGCGGTAGCACGCGACGAGCGAGTCCATGGCGGAGCTCGGTGAGTTTTTGCTGGCGGCCGACGCTTACCGAACGCGAATGGCGGGCACGGGAAGAAGCTACGGGGTGCTGGGGAGACGGTGGTGCTATTGCGGTGGCGAAGGAGCAGCGAGGACGAGCTGGTGACGGCTATGGCGACGGCGGAGGTGCGGGCCGAGCTCATATTGTCGCCGCTGGCGAGGAAGACGAGCGAAAATGGGAAATGAAGCGCGGCGACTCGGGCGACGCATTGGCGGGTTAAGGCCGTGCCAGCGTGGCGTGGCTCGAAGCGGTCGGGCGCTGGCGACGCCGCTGCCGCCGCGGGGACACGCGGCGTGCAAAGCTCGAAACCGGTCGGCCATGTTCATTCGCGATTTTAAGCGATCGCGCGATGGCCGAACTCGACAGTAGCGTTTTCTCGTTGATTTACCGGCTAAACGGTGGCTCCTTCGTGCAAACGTCTTGAATAGAAGTTGTAGAACCATGTACCATCTCCAACTCTTGTTAAGCAAAGCATACTCTAATTCGCAACCTAAACCGAGTAAAATCATGCTCAAAGTAGGCTTGTCGGTCGACAAGTGTTCACGACTTAGCAAAAATTTGCTAAGTGTAGAAATTATGATTTCTCGATTTTTGAAACTCAAATTCACACATGTTAGGAGCAGAATCAGTCAAAGACCCAAAAATCAAAGTTGTTCCTTATGTCAAACACTACAGCTTTGCTTTAGTGAACTCCTCCATGCAAGGTCTCTAACACCTAGTTCAACTTTAGTCAAACATGTCACTTTGAAAACATGATACATACTCAAACCCTGACTAAATGACCAATTTAGCCCTAGCCCTAAATACCAAAGTTGTTCATGATGATACTCTAAGCATGTTAAAACAATTTGCAAGGTCATTTAAGCATTTCATGTAGTAGTCACTCATATAGCTATTCAGGTCAACACATGAAATATCGCTTAAGTGCTTGATCATGAAATGTGGCCTTCATGAACAAGGTCCCTTTTGTTAACCTAAGTGTATCTAAAGTGTTATAGTGACCAACATTACACACTAGCATTTATTTGCACATGATCATATGCATATGTTCCAAGAAATACGAGATAACAAGCAATGTTTCATATGTTTCGATCGAATGTTTCAATTGTAAATGATGATTTATGAATGCTTGATGCTCATGCTTATGTTATGCAAGTCAAGTTATGCAAGGCTAACACCCGAGGTGTTACATTCGCGGGTTAGGGTTTGGCTTTGAGATCCTTTCCAAAAACCGACACCCTTTCTCTTCTCTGTGCTTCACCCGATTAGAGTTAGGGTTTCATTAGGGTTAGGATTAACCCGATTCATTTTTTGTTCACCTGATCTAGATCTAAAAGCCCTAGAAGACCATGGCTCTAGTACCATTGTAGATAAGAACATGACCTTAGCCATAGATCTAGCGGGTACATCTTACTATAAACATGATGAACACACCCTAAAACTTTGAACTACTAGATCTAGAGGGAGAGGAAGGGGTGGAAAGGGCTGACCATTTGTGCCCTTGGAGGAGGATCTGCTCGCGTCGGCCTTGGAGTCGGTGAAGTCTATGCACGGGCAGCGACGTTCGGGGAAGAGGGCGATGTAGTCATCGACGTCAGTGGAGCAGGGTGGCACGGCTGGTGGCTTCTCATCACTGGCTGCGCCCCTATCTGATTGGGTTTTTAGGTTTTGGTGGGGAGCTCGGCTCAGGCGAACCTAGTACTCAGAGCCACCGGCCCCCACCTCTATTTATTACGCAGTGTGACAAGGGCCCTCCAGCCATAGTGGGCTAGGCGCCCCTGATCAGGGTGTGGATCAAAGGCCCAACTGGGCCGTTGGGCCTAGTTTGGGATTAGAGATCAATCTAACACTCGCCTCTTGTCGTTGGGGACCAACATGACAAAGACAAATGATTCGGTCAACTGGAACCGAAGAGGCGAAGAGCAAGGGGCCAAGAGCTAGCTACAAAACGTGCCTGTAACCATCAATGGGTCAAGGAGCAGAACCGAGCACGGGGACGAAAAACTGAAGATAAGGCGAGGAACGCAGACCTTCGACGTGCGCATCTAGGATGAACTTGCCATGAAGGAGAGGAACTGGGACTATCGGGCATCAGATTGACGAGGTCCGCCGTCGCCACGATGACCGTGATAGCCGACTCACCGGGTCCACACACGCCCATCTAGAACCTCCCGAGCGCTCGGTGGACAGATGAAACGAGGGGAGGGGACTACTGGGATCAGCGGATGAACCACGATGTCGCGGTGGCCGCTGGTGGTTCAAACCAAAAACCAGGTGATGGTTGTTCGGAGCGGCGGCCTCAGTGGCTCGGCAAATTTGCGCCGCCGAACTAGATTGGACAGGCGGGGCCCGGTAGCTAGGTGCTTGAGGGAAAGCCGACAGGCGGAGATGTTTGACTTTGACTTTGGCCCCGTAGGATACTACCTCCATAAAAAACATAATTCTAGCTCTGAATCTAGAATCTAGACACATGTTGTGTCCAGGTTCAAAGCTAGAATTATATTTTTATGGACGGAGGGAGTAGGTAGGTCTGTTTCAACATGTGAGGGCATATTTGGATATAAAGTATTTTTGGAGTTTTAGAAAGATATCATGGTTTTACGAAATACTTTAGTTTTACAGTGCCATAAGGTGTTTGGGTACAAAAACTTTATGGTTTCGAATACCATGGTATTGTTGACACTATAGTCTTTTTGGAGTTTTAAAAACTCCACTTTAGACCTCTTTTTTCTAAACAACGGTTTTGCACATCAAATGTTCTAAAACTATAGTTCCTTGATACTATGGTTTTTTAATACTACATCATCCAAACATGCCCTGAAGCTTTTTCTTCTTTGGTTTCTCGAGTAAATCTACTAGTATTAAGTATTTTTTAGGTAAATGCTTAGGAGCAGAGATCTGTCCGTCCGACGCAACAGGCCTGATTACTCTTTATATCTCCCATCTTTTTAGGTAATGCTTAGGAGCGGACATCTGTTAGTCCAGTGCAAGTGGCCAGATTACTCTTTGTATCTCCCATCTCTTCTCTCAAAAATATCTCCCAATTGCTCTTGTTCTGTCACATGCTGCTTTGTGTCGTGCGCTCGCTGCTGGTGTCTTCCCCGTCACGCACCTCATCTCGCGCCACACGACTCCCCCATCCAGCATTACGCTCCATCCCACGCCACACCCCTCCATCATCGTGCCATGCTCCACCCCCCATTGTGCCCGCTCCACCTCACTGCATGCCGCATCCCCACTGCTGCACACCATGCCCTGTCCCCGCGCGTGCCAAGGTGCTGCCAACGCCGCCGTTCCCCACCAGAAGGTCGTGGCCGCTGTCGACGCCATGGCTGCCCACGATGCGCGAACTCAGCAAGGAGATGTTGCGATGAAAGCGCATGTTGCCAAGCATATATTTTAAGTGTTTCAGACGTTTTATAATATGTTGCAATTGTTTCATATGGATATTGCAAAAGTAGATCAGGGGATGTTACAAGTGTTTCAGAGGTTTGTTCAAAATATTTCATCTGTTCCACACGTATGTTGCAAGCGTTCTGATTTGGATGTTGCATATGTTTCACACAAATGTTGTAACAATATATTCCAAATGTTTCAGTCTTATGTTGTAGAAAGTGTTTTCACATTGTAAGTTGCAAATGTTTTATCTGAACGTTGCATATGTTTCACACATATGTTGCAATTCTATTTTCTAGATGTTTCATCTGTTACATACGTATGTTGCATTCAAGTGTTTCATGTTGCACATCTTTCATATTGTTCAGAGAGTCATGGGGTGCGGGCACGGAGAATGGGCACAGCGAGCTGGGGGCCGGCGGACGTGGTGCGCTCGGGGCCAACGGTCGGGCGCGAGTGTGGGGTGGGGCAAACGGTCTCGAATCGAGGCGGATAGGGCATGCTGCGAGTGTGAGATGAGTCCTCCAGACACGCGAGCGCTGCGACGGGACATGATGTACATGCGGGGCGGTAAAAATCAGCGGATGAGGGCAGGCTGCGTGGGTGTTCGGACGTGCACATCCATCATGATGTCCGGGCGCTAACATCTCCGGTATTTTTTTCAGCTCCTCAAACAATTTTACTGATAAAGTTAGATGATGTTTTTATAAAATATTTGGTAAAACAACTTCTCGTGCTAGATTAAAATGCTAAAATATCTATAATATCTTTCTTTTTCTTTATTTATCCTTTTTCAACTTTTCTTTCTTTTGTTTATCCGCTCATCTTCTTCTATCCCGCGACGGCTGGTTTTCATCGATCCAATACACTAGGGTTGGCTAACGAGCCAGCTCGGCTCGGCTCGGTCTAGCTCGAGCTGGCTTGTTTAGTTCACGAGCTACTAAAAAAATAGGACACACATGTTTATAATATTTATGCTACATTAATTCTAAAATGTGACGTCCACCATTATGCAACCATACGTGATTAATACATATCAGGTTCGTCAAAAGTATCAACCATGCAACATAGCTGGACCATCCATGATCATGCAGTTCTAGCATACTAACTAGTTGCTTGCCACTATAAACTTAGGAAAGTCTACAGATTTAATGTCAGCATCATCATCTTCTCCCCGGAAAACAATCCATAAAATCAACATTTAGGTACCACAACAATTATAAAATCAAAATTCATACGAAACAACTGAAAATAAGAATTACATACCAATAGAATAGGTATACACTTCTAGGTCAACATCATCATCTTCTGGATTCATGGTCATGGGCTGATAGGCCTCAGCTCATTTTAGCTCATGAGCAGCTCGCGAGCTGGCTCATTAAAATAGTGAGATAGACTTCTAGCTCAACTCGTGAAAAAGTTAAAATGAGCCGAGTCGAGCCGAGCTGAGCCGGCTATGAATCGAGGGAGTTGGCGAGCCATGAGTATTTTGTCCAACCCTACAATACACGCACCACACCTATAACCTCGCGCTCCACCGGCCTCCTCCTTGGTAGCCCCATGTGGCCACGTCTCATGTTCCAGCAACTCGGCAGCTGGCCCGCCCATAGGCAAATCAAACCACACGGCACGCTAGGCCCATACAGAGGAGACGAGGCCGCACGAATCCCCCTTTGGCCTTTGCGCGCTCCTCACATTGGGTTTTTTCGGGTTTCTAAAACGGAGCAGAGGCTAGCAAAAGTTTGGTTGCTGAAGCAGCCCGCGGAGGGCTACTAAATACGCATTCATCTACCCTTAGATGCCGATCTATGTCAACAAATTGTAATAAAAATAACTAATTTTATCTAATTCATTATAATATACTCCTATGCAAATTGGGATGGGTTAGAGTAAAGCCAAACATCATCAGTAGGGGATAGCGGTGTGATGTCTTATCCTCACGATCGTCCAAATGGCAGTGGGCTGTCATGATCTCCTCAGTTTCCCTAGGGCTAAAAATGGGTCGGCGCATAAAACACCTACAACCAGTAGCCACCTCATGCGCTGAACGATGAAACCGTAGAAGCGACCTAGGCGCACAACCCTCTCCCAAGCCCCGACCTGATGGCCTCCCCACCACCGCTGCTGGTGGCGCCAGCCGCCACCCAGGCGCCGGCGCCCCTCGCCCCTCCCTCCCCCTTTCCCTCCTCCTCCTTCCCTCCGCTGAAGCCCCCACGGGATCTGGCGCACCCCGGTGGCTTCCCCACCACCCTGTGCAGCAGCCGACACTAGGAGATGCTGCCATGACCTCCAACGCCTACAGCTATGGCTCCGAGGACACCAGCGCAGGATCCGGCGCTGCCGTGCCTCCGTGGCCCAACACGCTGGCGCCGCCACCATCAGTCGGCTCCCCAGCGCCGGTAGTCCCCTCCTCCCCTTCCGGCGACCCTGGGCGCACCCATCCACGCGAGCTGCTACTAGGTGCAAGCTCCAGTGCCGCATCGGGCGCAGGCACGGAGGCCGTGCGGTTGCCATCTCCACCCATGGGTCCCATGCCTTCTACCATGGAGGCAAAGGTCGGGTCACCTGTGTAGGCTGCGGCAGGGGCGGTCGGGTCTACGACTGCGGTAGAGGTAGCCCTGCGCAACCGGGCGATGTCTAGGCCAGCCACCCCGCACATGCCGCCGTGGTCGCCCAGCACATGGGAGTAGGAGCAGGGCAAGCCCCTCCTCCACCATCATCAACGTCGTAGCCACGTCAGACTCCACCAGCCCCTCCTCGCTCTCATTAGATGTGGCCCTGTTCTACCCAGGTCCCTCCTCCAATGGGCGCACGAAGAGCTACCGTTGGGCCGACGTCGACAGCGTGGAGTCCAACGACGACCAACCCACAAAATACCTCGATGCCGATCTTTGTCAGGCGAAGTCGGTATCGATGTCCCCGCCACACGCCCAGCCTTGTCCAGCAGTGGTTGGGGGCCAGGGCGGTGCAGATGCGGGTCGACAGGGATGCGGGCGAAGGACGAGGAGACGCAATCGGCCGCATCCCTGGCCGGTGCATGGCTAAAATCTCTAGTTTGGTTTTGGTGAATTGATGAAACCCTAAGTGCTAACCTAGTTTATCAAGTGATCATGAGATAGGTGGCACATTCCAAGTGGTGAAGCAAATGAAGATCATGACATGATGATGGCGATGCCATGGTGATGATCAAGTGCTTGGACTTGAAAAGAAGAAAGAGAAAAACAAAAGGCTCAAGACAAAGGTATAAATGGTAGGAGCCATTTTGTTTCGGTGATCAAGACACTTAGCGAGTGTGATCACATTTAGGTTTGATAGCCGTACTATTAAGAGGGGTGAAACTCGTATCGAAATGCGGTTATCAAAGTGCCACTAGATGCTCTACCTCATTGCATATGCATTTAGGATCTAGTGGAGTGCTAACACCCTTGAAAATGTTTGTGAAAATATGCTAACACATGTGCACAAGGTGATATACTTGGTGGTTGGCACATTTGAGCAAGGGTTAGAAACTTCACCGGCAGAGTGTCCGCCCGTAGAGTGCGGACAGTCCAACGGTGCCACCAGCGCCCTATATAGAAAAGACAGGGGCTCACAGAGTGGACCAGACACTGGCCTCAACTAGACTGGCGCATCCGGTCAGTAGAAGCAGTGAAAACGCTGGCGTCGGTCTTCGACCGGACGCTGGGTCACTCCGTGATCGAACGCTGAGTAGGTGCGTTCGGTCCTGCTAACATGGCAGTGCACAGAGGAGATAGTGTGTGACAGTACGCTGGGTGGGTCCGGTTGGGCTTGATCGGACGCGTCTGGTCACGAGTGGAGGCTTACTGGAAATGACCGGATGCTGGGGTCCTGCGTCCGGTCATGATCTAACTGACGCTTCCGGTCGCAGCTGGAACCTTACTGGAAGTGAGCGGACGCTGGGGTCCTACGTCCAGTTGTGGCACTGTGCTGCGTCTGGTCATCACTTGACCGTTGGGATCGGGCACTCAGTATTTGAAGAGAGGGATGACGCAACAGCCATCTGTTGACCGGACACTAGCAGGGTGCGTCCGGACACCCCGAGCAGTGCCCAATGAAGGAGTACAATGGCTCTATTTCATGGGGGGCTTCTATTTAGGCCCCATGGCTAGCTCAAGCTCATACTCTTGGCCATTTGCATTGACATAGCAACCTTATGAGCTTAGCCAAAGCCCTCCCACTCATCTCCATCATTGATTCATCATCTTTGTGAGATTGAGAGTGAATCCAAGTGCATTGCTTGAGTGTTTTCATCTAGAGGCACTTTGTGTTCGTGTTTCGCTATGGGATTCACTTGTTACTCTTAGTGGTTGCCGCCACATAGATGGCTTGGAGCAGCGAGGATCATTGAGCGGAGATTGGTGATTGTCTCTGGCTCCGATCGTGGTGATTGTGAGGGGTTCTTGACCATTCCCCGGCGGAGAGCCAAAAGGTACTCTAGTGAATTGCTCGTGGCTTGTGTGATCCTCATCTTGTGTTGGTTGTGCGGCACCCTATTGAGGGTTTGGCGTGTGATGCCAATTAGCGCGTGAACCTCCAAGTGAGTGAATCGCCACAACGAGGACTAGCTTGTCGGCAAGCAAGTGAACCTCGGTAAAAAATCATTGTGTCATCATTTGATTCTGAGGTGATCGGTCTTCATTGGTATTCGTCCTTGTGATTGATTGGTTCACTCCTCGACATGGCGGTATAACTATCTTGCTCTCTCTCTCTCTTTACATTATCGCAAACTAGTTGTCAAGCTCTTTAGTGTAGCTAGTTGTGAGAGATTGTTAGTTTGGTTAGTGTGGCTCTTTAGTTAGCTTTTGAGAGCACACTAACTTAGTGTAGTGCCATAGCCATTGTGTGGTTAGAGACAATAGAAACTAGAATTGTGCTAGGTGGCTTGCATTTTTGGTAGGCTAGCGCAATATTTGCTTCGCCTCATAATTGTCTAACCGGTTTGTTAAGTATTGTTGTAGAAATTTTAATAGGCTATTCACCCCCCCCTCTAGCCATTAGGACCTTTCAACGGCCTGCCTGCCTGACCTGTGGATGGTCGCGTCCCCGTCCACCAACGCCTTGGACGTCGCGGATGGGTCTCTGCCCCCAACGCTGATGGGTGGCGTGAGATTCTACAACGGCAGGACACACGACCTGTGGCCGCCTCGACCGAGATGCAGCTTCCGCAAGCCCGAAAGATCCCGACAAAGCTACACGGTAGATGTTTTAACTGCCTTTCCTACTCACACTGAGTAGCGACCTACCGGTTGCCACAGCATTGTCTACGCTGTCATGGCTACCGTCACCTCGCTAGGGACTGCAAGTGGCCCAGGCATGCCGCGGCGTCGACGTCGGAGGTAGGGGTGGTGGCTCATGGCCCTCCCTGCACGCGCCACATGGTGGCTATGACAGAGCCACGTAGGTGGCTGTGGGGGGCACCAACACCTTTTGTCGACGACGCCGGCGACGCCGAAGCAAGCTATCGAGAGAGATCTACATTGCCACGACTGGCAACGTTGCTACTTCTACTGCCGCACACTGCTCCCAAGAGTCTGATCCGCTCATGGTAGTGATGTGCGAGGGCGCTGGGCCTCCCATTTGGGTTGACCCGATGCTCGATGAGCTCGCTGCCTCACTTGTCGTCAATCGATCAGCGGGTGCTCCAGCGCTTGGGCGTCCGTCTCTGGAGGTTTAGGCATCGTTGGCAGACACCCGTTCGCCTCCATGGATGGTTCAGCTTAGCTTCACGGATGCTGAGGTGCCAGGGGTGGATGGTGACGATCGGCCACCTCCCTCTATGCCGATGTAGGACCGGCAACCGGATGACGATGATGCTTCTCCTTCGGCCCTCGCCAGGGAGTTTGCTAGGCGCCTCTCCGCCCCGCTGAAGACTCTCATCCTCAAGGCGCCACCTCGACGTCGAACCCGTCGCTCTCCGTCGTCGATCACCATCTGCCGTAGCACGCATCTGGCGGCAAAGTGTGCCTCTCGGGCCCCTAACGCCACCCTTCAAGCGCAGAAGGTGCTTGTGTCCAAGTGGGAACCCACCGCCTCAAAGCCGTCGGATAACCAGGTAGTGACAGACTTACAGCGGTCATTCCAGGGCCCGCTCGACTCCGCAAAAAGGGACGCACTTCATGCGCTTATGAAGTTCGACGTTGCGGGGTTTGAGTGTATGTTCGAGGAGGCTTGCTAGTCTCGTTGACACCGGCCCTATTGGTTGCACAACTTTCATGTAATGTAATTTAAGTTAGGTTTATTTGGGTCGTGTTGGCTTCCATCCTTCCATGATAATCTATGGATTACTTGGGGATGTTGTAACCAGTCAAACTCTGCTTCTGCTTAATGAAATACGTGTCACAAGGACACGCTCGCGAAAAAAGCCGAACTTCTCATGCTCCATTGTATTCCTTTTCTCGGAGATTGGCACACACATTGACACACACTAAGGGCATGTTCATTTAATCTCAAAGCCAAGAGGAATGAGAGGGATTGAAGGGGGATTAAATCTCTAAAATTCCTCTCAAACTCCGTTCAATCCCTTTGAATTTGAGAACAAACGAAAGGCCTAAGCTTCCCTTTTTTATGTGTCCTTGATCTCTGAGCGATTGCGATCTAAGGGTACACACTGGTTTAGAGCAAAAACATTAAACATCCAATCCGGTGAGTGGTGCAACACGTGCAATCAGATCCACCCGTGGCTATGGCCTGTTTCTAATTTTGATTATTGAGCCACACCGAGCTAGCTTGGTATATTAAGGAGCTAAACCAAGGCGAGCTAGGTCGATATCCACCTCTAGTGCGGCGTGTGGATCTCTAAGATGAATTGCTTCTAAACCCAAACATCCACAAGGGTCCTTCACACAGCATGAGGAGCTTACTCTGTCACCAACAAACACCAACGAAAAGTTAGCTTGGATTTGAAAATTGAAAAATAACAACAGGGATGTTGCCTTAAACCGATCACGGAGGTCTTCTAATGCAGAAAAAAATTAGGTGCACACAGTATGCACCAGCCTCTCATGCATACATCCTTAGCTGGGTTCCATGTGTCCCTACTTTATATTTAAATTTGGCTGATAAGGCATGACTGAAAGTATCGTTGGTTGATTTGTTGTAAGAAAAAAAATACTGTTCGTTAACTGAAAAAGTACGGCTTATAAGCAAATAGGACTAAGGGGTAACGTTGCCTTCGGTGTATCTATATGGGGCCACGTTTAGTTGGGCCGAATTGGCGCCGCCAAACGCACTGTAGCTACACTGTAGTTACAGTGTCGTTTTGTTTTTATTTGGTAATAATTGTTCAATCATTGACTAATTAAGTTTAAAATGTTCGTCTCGTAAAGTACAACCAAACTGTGCAATTAGTTTTTGATTTCGTTAACATTTAGTACTCCATGTATGTACCATAAGTTTAATGTGACGGAAAATTTTTTTTTTACATAGTGTCAAAATTGAGAATTTGGTGAAACTAAACAGAGCCTGGGTCTAACTATTTACGGATCAGCCCAAGTAAACAGAGTAAGAGCATAGATGTTTGTTTATTTTGTTCGTATACATGCGTCAGCTGGAGTGTATGCACGCAATCTAACGCACAGCAGCCTGTCTGTTCCCTGGCCACCTGTCCACCTCCATGCCACGCCCCACGTCCAAACCCGAACATCTGACCCAACGCGGCAACGCCAACGAACGAAACAAGAAGGGCCGCTCCCCCGCCGCCCAAACCTGGCGCATCCCATGGGACCAGCCCGCCGTGCCCTCCGCACATCCGCCAGCCGGCGCACGGCCGCTTAACCTTCCCGCTCCGCCCCGTCCCGCCCGGCCCTGCTCGCAGCCGGCGTCGGCATTCGGCACGCCTGCGACCGACCGGCGATCGGTCCGGCGGCATGGCGCGATCCATCGATTGCGCCTCCGACAGCTCGGTCAAGAACGTGGCGCTGGACACGCTGTTCCTCATCGTCCTCCAGGCGGCCGTCGTCATCGCGCTCGGCAAGTTCATACACCTCGGCCTCCGCCGCCACAACCTGCCCAGCGCCACCTCCCAGATCATCGTACGTACGCGTCATGCATGCACGAATACAACGCATTGATCGATTCTCGAGTTCATCGGGGCATTGCGAATCGAAAGCATGGATTCTGCTTCTGCTGTTAATAATTCGCGTTCGTTCGGTTTCCAGGCGGGGATCATCGTGGGAGCCTGGGCCTGCACGACGTGATCGTGCACGTCGACGTGGAGAATGCGGAGGACACCTACGGCCGCTACGTGTCGGAGGCGCGCATCTTCTACATGTTCTACGTCGGCCTGGAGGCGGACGTCGCGGCGCTGTGGAACGACATGCGCCGGGCCACCATCTTCACGTACGCGAGCGTCGCCACCTGCCTGCTCCTCGCGGCCTTCGTCTCCGGCGGCATGTACGGCAGCATGATGCACACCCCGGTGAGGTCGCCCGAGCTGCTGGCCGCGGTGCTCATGCTGTCCATCGCCGACACCGCCTCCGTCGACGTCTCGCGGATGGCCAGCGAGATGGGGCTCGCGGCCACGCCCAGCGGCCGCCTCGTCGTCGCCACGGCGATCGCGACCAACATCATCTGCATCGTCGGCGAGGGGGTGTTCTCCTGCATGAAGCTGGCATCCAGCAGGACCCCGGACTACAGCGCCCCGCAGCGGCTGGGGCTGGGCATCCTCGCGCTCGTCAAGGTGGGCATCGCCGTGTCGCTGCTCAGGCCGGTGGTGGCGTTCATCAACCGGCGCAACGCGGGGCGGCACCGCGTCGGCAACTGGGAGCTGGTGCTGCTACTCTTCGCCGTGTCGTGCATCGGCAACTTCCCGCAGCGCGTGGGGTTCGACGGGATGCCGGTGAGCCTCCTGCTGGGGCTTGCGTTCCCCAGGGAAGGCCCCGTGGCGAGGAGCATCATCGACACGCTGGCGTATCCGCTCCACGCCCTCGCGCTGCCCTTCTATTTCGGCGCCATGGGGATGCGGCTTAACTTCAGCGCCATGTCGGGCGCCATCCTGGTGCCGGCCATCCTCCTGACGCTGCTCGGCTTGATCGGCAAGTGCGCCGGCACCATGGGCGCCGCCAGGTTCCTCAAGATGCCGACCGCCGACGCTCTGCGCTTGGGCGTCCTGCTCAACATCAAAGGCCACGTCAACATGATCGACATGAGATTCGCCAGTTCCGAAGGGGTACGGTAATGCATGCTTGCGCCCCCCATGCTACGTGCACGTGTAAGACTGATGGATCTGAGCAAGACTGATGTGGCTGCGCACGCGTGCAGATCTGGGCGGAACAGGCGCTGATGGCGATGGTCGTCGGCAGCATGATCAGCACCATCATCGCGGGGCCGGTGTTCGCCGTGGTGTTCCGCAAGGAGAAAGAGGCGTACGAGTGCAGCCACCAGGCGCTGGAACACATGGCCACGGACCAGGAGCTGCGCATGCTCGCCTGCGTGCACGGCGCGCGCGGCACGCCGGGCATGCTCAGCCTGCTCGAGCTGCTGGCGAGCAAGCCCCGCGCGCAGCCCACCATCCACGTCCTCCACTTCTTCGACGTCGCGCGCAAGGACGACGCCCCCAGACAGTACCACCAGAGGGCCCAGGACAGCGAGCATAAGCACATGAGCCGCCGCAAGGACGCCACCACGCAGGTGAACTGGGCCGTCGACGTGTTCACCTGCGCCACCGGCCTCGTCATCCGCCAGATCGACGCCGGTGACCGCGGCAGCGCCGTGAACGCCAAGGCCATCCGACGCTGGACGGAGGACGTCCGCTCGGGCATCCTGCTGATTCCCTACCACAAGGAGCAGCACTACGACGGCACCATGGTCTGCCGGCGCGAGGACCGCCGCCAGCTCAACCTCAAGGTGCTAGAGGGCGCGCCGTGCACCACGGCCATTCTCGCCGACCGCCCGTTCCGGAGAAGCGGCACCAGCTTCCAGCTGCCAACCAAGATATCGACGAGCACGGAGGCCGCCGGGAACCAGGGCGACGAGAAGGTGACGACCCACGTCGCCGCCGTCTTCCTCGGCGGCCCGGACGACCGCGAGGCCGTTGCCCTCGCCTGCCGCCTCGCCAAGAACGAGTCCGTCAGACTGACAGTCGTCCGCTTCGTGCTCCGCGAAAGCACGGACGACCGCGTCGCGACGACGAGCGCCGACATCGACGGGGAGGTGTCCGTGGTCGTCGACGACCCGGACGAGGAGTGCGTGTCGGAGTTCCAGCGCGAGTACGTGGCGAAGGAGCGCGCGGCGTACGCGGAGAAAGCGGTGACGGGGCCCATGGACGTGGTGGAGGCACTGCGCGGGATGGCCGGCGCGTATGCGCTGGTGGTGGTGGGGCGTGGCGAGCGGCAGCCGGCGGAGCTGGTGGTAGGGCTGGAAGGGTGGGCGGAGTGCGCGGAGGTAGGCCCGGTCGGGGAGATCCTGGCCTCGGACGAGTCGCTGGAGATGGGCTCCGTGCTTGTCGTGCAGCAGAAGACCGTGCCCCCGTTCCACTTCGACTTTGCCGCCGCCAGCTCCGGCGAACTGACACCATGACACGGTGCGAAATGCACAAACTATCTCTCAAAGAAAAGAAAAAACATACCTGTTTATACGTAGATGTATACGTAAATAACTTGTAGAAGACTAGAAAAAAATTAAAATAATTGCATGTAAATGAACTATGATGAGATTCTATTCTGTCTTGTCTGCAAAGCTGCTATCTGATTGCATCTCGCCGCCGGAATTAACTAGAGCAGGTCGCTAGCTCGATTCAGCGTCGCGGGCTAGCAGCTACGACTACTTAACAACGGCTCGCGCGGCGCCGATGATCGCCACCCGCTCCACCTTGGCTTCGCCTCCTGGCATTGTCCTGCACCATGGCGCGCTCCGCCTCCGCGACGGCCATTGACCCTGCCATGGTTCTCTCTCACAAGTTCCCCGAGGTCCCACGGCTTTCGCTAGCTCTCCGTCCTCGATCACCGGACACTTCTGGCTTGACAAGCGCTGCTCTGTTCTGCAGGTCGCGTCCGCGTACGATGAGAGGTCGCCATCGCCCAGGATCTGCTCGATGGAACGTCCCAACGGCTGCTCGGAATGGCTGATGCATTTTTCACTTGGTTAGTGCAGGGATGTAGCGCTGTACGCGCTGGGGGTGGGAGCTTGCAATGCAGATGCAGCGGATGAGAAGGAGCTTCAGCTGGTGTACCACAGGGATGGGCAGTCTTCCATTAAGGTGCTCAAGATGAGTTGGTGGGGGTGTGTCCGCTTGATATTTTTTCCTTTTAACCATTGCATTGCATTCATCGGAGTGTTGTTCAAATCCTAATTCGGTAGGAGTAATTCCTTGTACCCAGCACCTGGTGCAAACTGATTTTGGATCATAGTCGCTTGATGTTTGTCAAAATTAACTCAACATGGAACGTGAATACTGTAGCTGGGTCAGGTCTACTTGGAGGTTACTACCCCTCCTGGAATTTTATATGGTACACACCATAAAAAAGCACTTCCTGTCGGTGGGAAATGTGGCCAACAAGTAAATATTTGTAGCTTTATCGTACGCTATGATCGGATGTGGCCTATCACGTGATGACACAGGATTTATACTGGTTCAGATAACGTGTCCTACATCCAGTTTCAGTCGGTCGATGACTTTATTCCTGAGTCCAGGAGCTCGAAGTTTGTTGTGAGGTTACAAACGAGTAAGAAATGAGAAGGGGATGTTACAGGCCCGGTCGAACTCAGAATCGAGTGGGAGAGAGTGATAGATGCTCAAACGTGCGTAAAGTATTGGAGCGTATGCTCTGTGTATCCGAGCTTATCAGCTGTTAAGAGCGTGTAGACTGTGTAGCTGTCGAGCTCTAGAGTTGTTGAGCTATGTAGTTGTCGAGTTCTAGAGCTGTTGAGCTGTGTAGCTGTCGAGTTCTAAAGCTATTGAGCTGTCGTGTCCTCGAGTCTTTAGAGGAGAGAGTGTATCCCCTTTTATAGATGAAGGGGATGGCCTTACAAGTCAAAGACAGAAAAGGAGAGAGTGTGTACGGGTGCTACCTAATCTTGTTGCCCACATCGTCGGGTATGACACACTATCACCCACCTTACTGTTCATGACATGCTGTACCTGGCAGGCTGCACAGTGTTCGCCCACATTACTGTTCATGACCTGGCAGGCTGCACAGTGTTCGCCTGGGACGGCAAACGACGGCGTCCACAATACTGTTTGTGCTCTGCCGCGTCTGGCAGGCTGTATTGTGTCCGTCTGACATGGCCTGACGGCACCATCCTGCAGGTGCGCAGGGCATGGCAGGGTACGGTCCCCGGTATTGCGGTTGACTTGAGCGCCTTACCTTATCTGCTCCGCCTGCTTCCCGGGCCCACACTGAGCAAGCATCCTGGCCGGTCGTTACCGGTCGGCCCCGACCGTGTCGGTCGAGAAAGAGAGGCGAGCAAAGGTCTGGTATATCATCGGTCAGAGGAACAGGGTCAGAGTCGGACTGTGGTTCCACCTCGGCCAGGCCTTTCAGTCGGGGCTCCGACAAGGTCTCCTGGTCGGAGGTGCCGATCGGGGACTGGATCATAGTCTCAGCCTGTCACTGTGTATCTGGGCCAGCCTAGATGCGCGTTGTCGCTGCGCCGCCTGCTGGGCCGAGTATTGTAGTGAAGCGGGTCCATTAGGGATCCTGGATTTATGAACCCGACAGGAGCCCCCGAGCCCCTTTGGAGCTTCTGTGAAGCCATGGAGGGGCTGTTGAGTTGCCGCTTTTGAGGGCGCACGAGAGTACGATGCTAAAAGATCTCTCGTAAGGAGAGAGCATCGTACATCTCGAACATGCCCCTATCTCGGATTCTGGATCAGAGGACGGAGAGAGGGAGGAGAGCATTATAGCGGGAGAACAAGGATCTTGGCTCCCTTGTTCCGCTTCATTCCCTAAGGTGCGGAGCAGTCCCGGGGCTGTTCACACACGCTTTGTGTGTTATTGTAAAAGCCTAGGGCTTGTGTCTTTAGCTTAATGAAAGCTTGTATTTGCTTTGTAATTCTTATGCCCATTGTGCCGTGGAGGCGGGCTGTTATTGGAACTTCGGTGTTTTTCCCCTTGGTTTGTTGTACTGCGTAAGGTAACCGAGTAGGATTTAGACGCCCAGCCTCTATGTGGAGGACTGGCAAAGGCCGCGGAGGCGAGCAGAGTGGATACGGACGCCCAGCCTCCGTGGGGAGGACTGGCGAAGGCCGTGGAGGCGCGCCAGAGGGATATTGGCACCCAGCCCATGAGGAGGGGACTGGCGAAGGCCACAGAGGCACGCTGTCTAGACATAGGCGCTCATCCCCTGAGGAGTAGACTCACTGGTAATCCATTTTCCACCGGGTGCGCGTGAGCGCACCCAGTGGGTGTAGCCCTTGAGCCTACGGCCAACTGGGGACTCGGTCGGAGGCTGAGCACCTTGGTCCTCTTTTTTGGGGTTGTGGACTCTTGTGTCTCTTCTGGTCAGGGTGTTCGCCCGTGTCCGTTCCGACCACAACGTGTGTGGTCGGTCGGGTTCCTAAGTCGGTATCTGGTGGCTCGAGCCCCCGAGTCACTAGGGGCCGGTCGGGGTCAGTCGAGTTTCATGCATCACCTCGTCCGTGGTTTCCGCAACCGGAGGAGTTGAGCTAACATCGCTTGCCTCGATGGCTCGAGTGACGCGACTCGGTGAGCTCACTAACGGGCATGTCCGAGTAGAATCCAGGTCCGTTGTTTGTAACGGGGTCAACATAGCATTCATGTGGCATTCCACTGCTCCTTAACCTACCTCCCAACAGATGTCGGAGCCGTTCCAGAGACCGACTCAGGTGGCCCGCTGGCCTCCCCTCGATCGAGATTCTGTGGGCATGGCTCGAGGTCAGGATCGAACGAGAAGATCGAGATGACCCTGTCCGCTTCTGAGCAGATCAAGTGAGGGCCGCTGGGGCTCATCTGCATTTTCTCCCCTAGCTCTGTTTGATGCGAGGTGGCCTCGAGCCCTTTGTGGGCCGGCCTTCGAACCCCGATCGGTCGCCGCTCATATCGAATGAGACGACTACCGCTTCGTGATGTGACGCGAAGCATTGTGATGCAACAATTGCATATGCAATGTCTGGATGTATGGGATGAATGTATGAATGCATGCATGAGAATGGATGAATGAATGCTCATGCACTGGAAAAGTAAAATGGGGGTTGGTAAAGTTACCTCGATGGTTGGAGTGACGGGTTCGGGGAGCTCCTATCGGATATGTCCGAGTGGAATTTGGGTTCGTCGTTCGTGACGGAGTTGGCATAACCTGCATTGGGCATCCCACAACTCCTTACCCATTTTTCGGCAACCACTCGAGCTGTTCAATCGACTTGGGTGACCGGCTGGCTTCTCCTCGATGAAGATTTTGTCGGTGGGCCCCTTCGAACCTTTCCTGGGAAAGCGGAGGGTTGTTTGCGTGTGGCTATGCCTCGTTTCCTTCACCCAACTTGCGCTAGTGGTAGGCCCCACCCAGGCCTCATCCCTCCAGCCAAGCGATGTTCCGTCACGTAGGCGTGTCCCGTCAGCCAGGCCACGTCCCGCCGCACATCCTTTCGCATTTAAATTGGGGGGAGGAGAGGGTTTTTTCTCCAGTCTCTTCGGCTTTCCTTCACCACCGCCACTTCCTCTTCCTTCTTATTGCTATGCACCTTCATGCGCTGCGGGGGTTTCTAGGAGAGAGGAGAGCAGAGCGAGGGAGAGGAAAAACTTATAGATTCGCTCGTAGATCCGTGGCGTGATGTCGAACTGGAGGCCTTCCAACGTGGATAAGGAGGTGCTGGCCGCCTTCACCGAGAAGGGACTGCTCCCATCGAAGGAAGTGGCGTATTGGAGGGCTCCCACATCGGGGGAGGTTGTTCGCAACCCCGGGCCAATGAGGTCGTCTCCTTCCTTGCCTTCCATGAGCACGGGCTCGGGTACCCCGCGCACTGGTTCCTGCGCTGGCTCCTCAACAAGTGGGGCCTGGAGTTGCAGCACCTCAACCCGATTGGGGTGCTGCACATCGCCGGCTTCGTCACTATCTATGAGGCCTTCCTCGGGATGGAGCCGCACGTGGACCTCTTCCGGTGGATCTTCAGCGGGCGGGCCCTGTCCGAGGGGAAACTGCCCAGAATCGCTCCGGTCGGTGGGTTCGCCCAACAGAAGTGGCCTAAGCCATCGGTCCCCTACCCAGCGTACTCCCCCAGTGACTCCAACTAGGGATGGCACGGTGAGTGGTTCTACATCAGGAACCCGACGGAGGCACCACTCCCGACGTTCACCAGGGAGAGGCCGGAGAGGAGGGAAAGCTGATCGTGGGGTCCTACCCATCAGCAGAACAAGCTAGAGATCATTGAGATGGAGCTTTGGAGGCTCGTGCGGCATGGCCTTGACGAGTTGCGGGTCTTCCATACCTTCTTCTGCCATCGGGTCACCCTGTTGGCGGAGAGAACGCGGCCGATGTGGGAATACTCTGGCCCGTTGGATCCCGACTGCACGTCGCCGGAGGAGCTGTCAAGGGACGAGATATGGAGTTATCTTGATCGGGTGCTGCAATTGGGGGATGATGAGTCCGTCAAAGGGACGCCCGGACCTCTCCATGCCGTGAAGCTATCTGATCTAGTATACTCCTTTCCCATGACCTTTTTTCTTTCTGTTTTGATCTTTAGATTGATTTTAAGCCTCCTGTTTCATAGGGGCTCGTGGGGTATAAATCCCGGCCGCATCTTCCAAGAGGGGTGGAAGGCGCTGCTCAGCAAGCCACCCAAAAGGAGGCCGCGCTTGCCAAGAAGAAGAAGAAACCGCAAAGGTCCAAAGGAGGTTTGAGAAGGAGAAGGAGATCAATTGACGGCTCCATGGCGGCGAGCACCGGGAGGAAGTGGAGGAGGAGCTCGAGTCTAAGGACCCCACGGAGTTGGGCGACGACGTAGGTTCCTCGAAGGATGAGGGAGATGTGGGTGCTACCGTGACCTTGGTGGAGCACCGCGCACCTGCAGTTGCGCGTGTCGATGATGGGCGTGTACGGTGACGCGTGGTGATGCTCCTGAGTCAAGGAATCACGCCGCAGGCGAGGATGCCACCCGTGAATAGGAGGCAAAGCGGGCGCGGTCGCCACTCCCTTCGGAGGCGTCGTCGGCTTCACAGCCCCCTGCTCCAAGTGTGGCGGAGCACGCCGGTCGGTCAGGGGGACATGATCGTTCCCCTATGTCTTTGGGGTCGACGCGTGTGCGCGACTCCCAACGGGAAGATGCCCCGCTAGTTGTTCTGGTGGTTTCACCATGAACTAGCGGCTGTAGCCGTTCGCGGGCCGAATGGGGACCGGCCGGGTCACCCCCACCGTCAGTTGATCCGAGGTGGCGCGGGTCATGACCCCGAGCGATCCTCATCCGGTCGGCTTGTCGTCAGCCGGTCAAGGCTTCAAGGTTCTGCCGCTTTTGTCTGGGTATGTATTCATGCTTCCCTTTGTTCTCATAGTTGAGTTTTTGAGTGTGACTAACCTACGCTTGTGCCCCTTTTTTGCAGTGGCTAGGAGCTGGTAGGGCTAGGGATCTCCCCACCTCCCATGCGAGAAGAGTGGAGACCCAGCCTGTGGTGGGTTGCGATGAGCGAAGGGGGAAGTAGGCTGGTGGCGGTGCGACCTTCCGTAATGGGGTTCATCTTCCCGATCAGTCGTGAGCACAGCAGCGGCGATGATGGCGGTGATCCTCATAGTGATGGCGGAGGCTAGGCCAGAGGTGACTCTTGCAATCCCTCCCCTACCAGTCGTGGAGGAGGAGAGGAGGGAAATTGGGCTCCCCGTCTCACCCGGTGGAGGGGCGCACTGTTTGCCCACCTGGTCAGAGCTGGAGGGAGCCAGAGGGACCGTGGCTAGGACAGAGGTAGAGCAGCCACCGGTGAGCCATGGAGTCTTGGTGGTGGACTTCCCCTTCGACGGTGAGGAAGACATCGGGGTGGAGCCGCCAGCCATCCCGCCGTCCCGGGAGTTGGTGATGATCCGGTTGTCGCTTGATACTACGATGGCTAGATCTTCCGGTGGGTCGGGGGTGACCCACGAGCTGGTGTGGTCTTGCCCTGGTGAGCCAGGAAAGGCCCGGTTTGTCCTTTGTGATGAGGAGGAGGTGAAGCTTTGGCACCTGCTGGGGGAGAGAGGACTGTCGATGGAGTCTGATCTTGCCCTTACCAAGGCGAAACTCAAGGAGGCCTTGGAAAGGGTTGAGCTCGTCCATCAGGCCTTGACTATTGACCTACCATGCGTTGTAGAGGTAAGTTTTCTATGTTTTTGGTGTTGTCTTTGATTCCTTGGCATCTAAATGGTTGTCTTAGCATGCCTGCTTCTTATCTCGCAGGACCTAGAGATGATGTCGATTCGCAAGTCCCGATTTCTCTAGGAGGAGCACGGTCAGATGGAGAAAGAAGCGGTGGCGTTGTGGTGCGTCAATGAGCTCAGGCACAAGTGGGAGTCCACTCACCGTGAGTCCCAAGACTGGGCGGTCGATGCGATGGGAGCACGGGTGGCGGAGCTACGTGCGATCGAGCGGGCGACTGTTGCCGAGCAAAAACTCGACGCAGTGAAGGCCCAATTGGCGGAGACTGAGGCAGCGCTTAGGAAGTCCCTGGAGGCTCTGGAAACAAAGTGGAAGGTCCGATCGGACGCTGAGTGGGAGGTCATCATGCTCCGGGGGCAAATGCTCGGGGTAGAGGAGTCGAACACTCGGCTGCTCGAGAGGGTGACCAGTCAAGAGGAAGGGCTTTCCAATCTCAAAAGCACCCACCTCAGTACATACCTATTCTACCCTCGGTTGATGCCTTGAATTTTTCTTTTCCTTGCTCCTAAATTTGTCGTCCGTTCCTAGAACTAGGTGGAAAGATTGGCTCTCTAGAGCAACAGCTGGAGATGGTCAAAGCGGCGATCGGTTAGAGTGTGGAGGCACTAGCCTAGTCCCTTGAGGAGCGATGTGCTCTTGAGGGAGAGCTTGACCAGCTTCACAACATTGCACAGTTGGTGGTCTCCGAAGTGTTTGGGTCGGGACCGAGCACCAGTACGCCCATCATCCAGCTGGCGAAGGTCCCGAATGAAGTTCAAGCGCTCATCTCTAACGACATGTTCTACGGGATATCGGGAGTGCTGACCTCGGTGGTGACCCACTACCCCGATCTGGACTTCACGGCCATCTGCAGAGGATATGCTGACGGGTGGAGCACAAATGAGATCCATGTGCTGGGGGAAAGTTTGGTGCCGCACGTACATGTGGTCGTTGAGCAGGTCACCGCACAGTGGGTGATGGAGACTCACCGTTCAACCATGGGCGTAGAAGTGCGCTGGGAAGATGTCGTCTGGCCTACGGAGGTAGCGGAGGCCGGGTCGGAGGCGAGCGTCGTCTCACCCCTAACTGAGCCGAACGTTGTCTAGCGCATGGATCTTCGCTGCTTCTACTGACCGGACGCACCGGTCCTTTCGAGACCAGCATCCTGTCACTTACAGTGACCTCCATCTTTTCTGTATAGGGCGCTGGTGGCACCGTCGGACTGTCCACACTCTACGGACGGACACTCCGTCGGTGAAGTTCCTAACCTTTGCTCAAATGTGCCAACCACCAAGTGTATCACCTTGTGCACATGTGTTAGCATATTTTCACAAACATTTTCAAGGGTGTTAGCACTCCACTAGATCCTAAATACATATGCAATGAGTTAGAGCATCTAGTGGCACTTTAATAACCGCATTCCGATACGAGTTTTACCCCTCTTAATAGTATGGCTATCGAACCTAAATGTGATCACACTCACTAAGTGTCTCGATCACCAAAACAAAATGGCTCCTACCATTTATACCTTTGCCTTGAGCCTTTTGTTTTTCTCTTTCTACTTTTCAAGTCCAAGCACTTGATCATCACCATGGCATCACCATCATCATGTTATGATCTTCATTTGCTTCACCACTTGGAATGCGCTATCTATCTCATAATCACTTTGATAAACTAGGTTAGCACTTAGGGTTTCATAAATTCACCAAAACCAAACTAGAGCTTTCAGCGGCGAGCCCAGGCGAGCGCGCGAGCGGCCCACCAGCCGGCCCACGCGGCCAAGGCAGCCCAGGCGACGGCGGTACCATTTTATGAAGAAACCCCCGAGCTCTCCTCAAATTAACCTGCGGTACAAAGTCACTATTCCTAAGAGTCACGTATTTCGCACTGAGAACCCCGTATAAACTTTCCACTTGGATTCTTACCCTTCGCACCTTTTCTCCTTCCTCCAAAACAGAGCATCGGCAGGGGAGGCCATCCGTCGGCCAGGGGAGTAGCTCACCGGGGGCGTGCTGTCATGGGGTGGTGTGCGGAAGCATCAACAGCTTCGGCCGCACGCGGGAATCGATGACAAGGCCCGAGGCACGGCCCGCGGTATGGCGACCACGCACACACGCGGGCGAGCGTGCCCCTCGAATGCGATGGAAGCGGCGATGGCGAGGATACTATGGTGGTGCGGGCGTGCAGGGCAAGGGCGCTGACATCAGGACACCGAGCGTAGGGGAGGAAGAGGAGGGGGCGCCGGTGACTGCGGGCACGGGCGCACGGGTTACTCGGTCGAGCGACTGAGCAGCGGCGAGGCTGTGGCCGAGCTTAGCACGGACGGACCGGTGAGGACATGCCTGGAAGGAATAGTGCTAGGAGCAGTCGTACCAGAGCAGTGTGGAGCTCTGCGGTGGAGCGGCATGGATCCCGGGCGGGGCACGGTGGCCGCAGCGCTGCGAGCTGTAGTCCAGCGCAGGGATCAAGGGGCGCGAGCTCGCAGGGAGACCGACGGCGGCGAGGCATGGCTTCTCAACGACGCAGGCACGGGCAACTATGGGTGCAGCCCTGGGCAGGTGCTGAGGGGCAGTGCGGCTGATGAGGGCAGGGAAGGCGACACTGCAGGACGGCTCCATGGCTCCGGTGGCCAGGCACGGACGGGGCACGGGGAGCAGGCCAAGGTGACACGACGCTGCCACGGTGGGTACGTGGCATGGGGTAGCACGGTCAGCAGCGCGGGAGCGCGCGACGCGGGGAGGAAGGGAGGGTGCAGGTGCAGAGTGCTTGCGCACGCTCGCGAATGTGGAAAGGGGCGGCTACGACGGACTGGAGCTGGGACGCCCTTCGGTAGCAAAGAAGAAAAGGAAGGAAGAGGCAACACAAGGGAGGCAACACCATACGCGAATGTAGGGCAGCGCAGGGATAAAGCCAAGATAGACAGAGACAAGCCGAGGCAGGCAGCAGAGGCAACACGACATGGTTAATAGTTCGATGGGACAATGGGGGCAGAGAAGAGTAGTACACGGCAGCAGCAGTGACGACACATGCTCCACGCGCTATGGCACAGCACGGAAACAGACAGGGAAAAAGAAAGAGCAAGCAATCGACTCGACGGCGCGGCGCGATGCAATAATTTGGGTGGTCCAAGTGGTCAGGACGGCAACTGTTGCGGGTACATTACCAATTTATCTAGGGACTAAAACGAGTCTATACGTAAACGTAAACATGTCACTGGACCAAAGCTTTTCAACTGAGTGTGCTTATCAAAATAAACACGTGGGTATAGATATATATATTGTTCTATTTATTAATGGATTTTATTTTATTTATAAAAGTTGCTTTCCATACTTAATCTAACAGAACAAACCGTTCGCTAGCATCATCGTTTGACATTCCTAAATATCATTACGCACAGAGTAATTTAACTTGGGTGTTTATTTGAGTCCACAAAACTAAGTCACACAGGATTCACTTATCGCTTCAAGTATGTTTTAAAACAAAAATCTGAGAAACTCGCTTTGGAAATTTTTCTTAGGCCTAAATCGCGGTGCTAAACAAGCTCGTAACACCAGGGGTGTTACAATTCACACCCTAAGGTGGAGTCGACTATCTGATCTATGCGTAGTAAAGGGAAGTGGTCCTTTGGGCACGCCTTGTTGAGACCAGTATAGTCAACACACATTCTCTATTTTCCATTCTTCTTTTTCACAAAGAACGGGATTAGCTAGCTAGTCGGAGTGGTATACCGCTTTGATGAATCCGGCTACCAGAAGTTTGGCGATCTCCTTGCCTATGGCCCTGCGCCTCTCATCATCAAAGTGACGCAGATGTTGCTTGGTGGGCTTTGAGCCCGGGACAATGCATAGTGCATGCTCGGCGACCTCCCCCGGTATGCCCAGCAAGTCAGAAGGCTTCCACGTGAAGACATCACGATTTACACATAGGAAGTCGGTGAGCTCGCTTTCCTATTTGGCCGAGAGCTTAGTCCCAAGCCGAACCATCTTGGTCGAGTCGGTGGGGTCGATCTCCACCGCCTTGGTTTCCTCGGTCGGATGGAAGGTACTCAAGGAGGTTGGCCCATTGTAGTCGGGGACTGCTGGAGTCGCCGAATTCTCGAGCTTCGGGAGCTCGGTGGAGTTGATGACGGCAGTGGTGAGCTCGTAATGCTCACGGTCGCATGTGTAGGCGTGCGAGAAGGTGGTACCTACGGTGATGACGCCGTTTGGCCCCAGCATCTTCAGCTTGAGGTAGGTGTAGTTGGGGATCACCATGTACTTGGCGTAGCATGGCCACCCCAAGATGGCATGGTAGGACCCCAGAAAGTCCACTACCCCGAAGGTTAGGACCTCCGAGTGAAAGTTGGCAATGTCACCAAACATGACGGGCAGGTCGATCTGCCCGATTGGGTATGTCTACGTCCCCGAGATCACGCCATGGAAGGGAGAGCTCACTGGGCAGAGCTCCGATCGGAGGATGCGCATGGCGTCGAGGGTGTCGACGTAGAGAATGTTGAGGCCACTGCCTCCATCCATCAGCACCTTGGTGAGGCGCTTCTTGCGGATGATCGTGTCGACGATGAGTGGGTAGCGACCCGATCGGGCGACGTGGGAAGGATGGTCTCTCTAATCAAAAGTGATCAGGGAGTCCGACCAGCTAAGGAAAGAGGGGATGGCCGACTCGGCGGCGCATGCCTCTCTGTAGCGTACCTTGTGCTGGCGCTTGGAGTGGATGGCGTCAGATACCCCAAAGATCATGAGGCATTCCTCAGGGTCGAGGAAGCCATCTTCATCCTTGCCTTTCCCTTCCTTTGGCTTGGCGGCTTGCCGTAGGAAGCGCTTAAGGAGCTCGTAGTCCTTGTAGAGGTGTTTGACGGGATAGGCATGGTTGGTGCATGGACTCTCCATGAGCTTGTTGAAGTGGTCGGCCTGGCCCTGCTAGGGCTACTTGCCCGCGCTATCGTCCGCGGTGACCAAAGCTGGGTTGGTCGGTCGGCACCAATCCTTCTTATTCTTCTTGCACTTTTGTGTGGAGGGGCACTCGCCTTGGTCCTCACGCTTGGCCTTGCCCCTGTCCCGATCACCGCTAAAGACTACCCTGACCGCCTCCTTGGTGGAGGCGTGGTTCATGGCAATGTCGAGCAGGTCGCGGGTGGTACGAGGCTTCACACAGCCGAGCTTGTGGATCAGGGACTTGCAGGTTGTCCCAGAGAGGAACGCGCTGACGACGTTCACGTTGACGACATCAGGAAGGGAGTTGCACTGCTTTGAGAACCTACGGATGTAATCCCATAGGGACGCGTTGGGCTCCTGCTGGCAGCTCTTGAGGTCCCAGAAATTCCTAGGACGGACATACATCCCCTAGAAATGTTCGATGAAGACCCTCTTGAGATCCGCCTAGTCGCGGATGCTGTCGGGAGAAAGGAATTTGAGCCATGCTCAAACATGCTCCCCCACGCAGATGGGGAGGTACTGGATGATGAAGTAGTCATCATCCACTCCTCTGGCTTGGTAGGCAAGCCGAAAGTCTTCGAGCCATATACCAGGGTTCATCTCCCCGGTGTACCTAGCGATGTTGGTGGGCGGTTGGAAGCGATGTGGGAACGACACTTTTTGGATGCGGCGACCAAAGGCCCGTGGCCCTAGGACGTCCGGGCTGGGGCTCTGATCGTTTGGTCGGCCGCCATGCCTGGGGTGCGTGTCCTCGCACTCCTCGATGGTTAGGCCGGGGCCCGCACCGCATGCTCTCGATGCCATTCGATGGACGTCATCATCGTGCCGAGCATGGCGTCAATTTTGGATGACGCTACGAGCATCATGGTTTGGTCCGAGCCGTTCGCACACAGGTGGTCGGTGTGGAGCGGGCGCTGGGTTGGGCTACGGCGCAGCTGCGACCTCCTGCTCCACACTCGACAACTGTTGTGGTGAATGGATAAAGTGATTCGACTGGTGCGGCCCTAGTCCCCCGGCTAGGCAAGAGGCCGTGTTCCAATGTCGCGACACGGAGCTTTCCGCCTACTGAACGACGGTGGTCTCCACCAGCGCTCGGAGGTTTCGGTGGATCGCCTGCTCCTAGGGGTCGGTAGGCTTGGGGAGGCCGCACAGAAGCATCGTTGCAGCAGCGATGTTCTGGCCAGCCCGAGCAAACTGAGGGGGTCATCCCCTCCATCTAGGATGTTAGGCTAGACTTGACAGGCATGACCCCGAGCGCCGCTCGCTGCGTTACACACATGTGGCACAGCGTGATACAGTGGGCGCGCTGGCGCAGGCGGCGGTTGGCTCTGTCGCCTTTGTCGTAACTCCTCGCTGTGCTCTTGCGCATGCGCCAGGGCCTGCGCACGGGGGTCCATAGGGGTGTGAGTCTACAGAGACTCCACTACCTCCGGTGGCTGTCCTGGGGTGTCCGCCATAGCGCACTCCCGGGACAGAGGGTGGTCAGGTGCCATGACGTCGCCGATGCTGGAGCCGTCGCTTTCGACCTCATCATCGACGAGGTCGTGGAAGAAGGTGGGAGTGTAGCCCGCCATCCCCACGAACTCGGACGTGAGAGGGGACGGCGTCAGCATCCTTTGGAGCCCCCGTGCGCACGCGTCCACGGGGGACACGAAGCCGTAGGGGGACCGATTGCACGACGGTCGCGGTGGGGACAACAGGGTCCCTCCGGAGAGTTGGCGGAAGGTGTTAAACAGTGAGTAAAGAACAATATGTACATAACTCACCGTAGGGTTTGAGCCATGTATGGGCTTGAGGCAAAGCGTGGGTGTCTCGATGTTGAGGTCGTCGAGTGGCCCGAGGCAGGTGGAGGGCACTCCTCCTCCAGTGGACGCCGGGACGAGTGCCTCCTTGCGGACGCGGAGTATGCCGAGCTGGTCAGCGATGAAGTCCAGACTCCCGAAGAGGAAGGTCTGGAGTGTCACGAAGACGAGAGGAGCCCACATCCCAGCAAGTGGGAGCGTGGGAAACTCCAGCGGCAGAGCGTATGCTCTGTGTGTTCGAGCTTATCAGCTGTTGATAGAGTGTAGACTGTGTAGCTGTCGAGCTCTAGAGCTGTTGAGCTATGTAGCTGTCGAGTTCTAAAGTTGTTGAGCGGTGTAGCTGTCGAGTCCTCAGAGGAGAGAGCGCATCCCCTTTTATAAATGAAGGGGATGGCCTTACAAGTCAAAGACGAAAAGGGAGAGAGTGTGTACGGGTGCTACCTAGTCTTGTTGCCCACATCGTCGGATACGGCACGCCATCGCCCACCTTACTGTTCATGACCTGCTATACCTGGCAGGCTACACAGTGTTCGCCACCTTACTGTTCATGACCTGGCAGGCTGTACAGTGTTCGCCTGGGACGGCAAACGACGGCGCCCACAGTATTGTTTGTGCTCTGCCGCGTCTAGCAGGCTGTATTGTGTTCGTCTAACATGGCCTGACGGCACCGTCCTGCAGGTGCGCAGGGCACAGCAGGGTACGGTCCTCGGTATTGCGGTTGACTTGAGCGCCTTACCTTATCTGTGTCCTGGTCGGTCGTTCCCAGTCGGCCCCGACCGTGTCGGTCGAGAAAGAGAGGCGAGCAAAGGTCCGGCATATCCTCGGTCGGAGGAACGGGGTCGGAGTCGGACTGCGGTCCCACCTCGGCCAGGCCTTCTTGTCGAGGCTCTGACCAGGTCTCCTGGCCGGAGATGCCGGTCGGGGACCGAATCATGGTCTCGGCCTGTCATTGTGTATCTGGGCCGACCTAGATGCGGGCTGTCGCTACGCCGCCTGCTGGGCCGAGTATTGCAAGGAAGCGGGTCCATTGGGGACCCCGGGTTTATAAACGCGACACTTCCTTTTCTCCGATCACAGATTAAGCCTCCCAATCTTTGATCTAGTTACTTTACCTTCAATATCAGTAATGCATAAGAATCTTCATTTCAGAGAGATTTCTGTCACGCAAAATCAACAGTTGTTTAGTCATAAGTCTGAAGTAACAGTCTAACAGGTATAAATTACTTTTGTTATGCTCATGCTACCATGGACCTATGTATCGCACTAGTGCACTGTTGTTTCTTACTGCGAACTAAATATTTGTAATGTATTTCATCGGAGTCTATTTATGTGGGCATTTCCATATCTCTAGCTATTTAAGAAATTGTCCCTTGCATGTCGTGCAGGTTTTACCCACTTTTATTTCTGTACTTAATGCAAAAACTGGCGATGGGTTTTACATGGATGTCCCTGGGCTTCAGTAAGAATACTTTTCACATATTTACCGAGCTTAATCGTTGGGTTACTGTGGTTTCATTAAAGTTACACAGTATTTGACCTTCATTTTTTTGTCTCTAGTCAGTCAATCCTTGGTAGGGTATTGTCAATATACTTACACTTGAACAATTTGGCTTGTTTCTGTTCTCCAGCTATGACCCAGCACTTCTACTGCATGGCCAGCAATACATAGAGATATATAGACCAATTCCTTCACGAGCTAATGTAAGTTGTACACCAAAATTGTTAGTCTTGAAAGAGTAACTCTTCATGATCTATGGGTTAACATGTGATGTGTAATCTAGATAGCAGATGGTAAATTTCTTTTAAAAAATAGGGCCATGTTAGGCTGATAGTTTCTGCGGCTGATAAGCCGACTAATACTGTTTTATTGTGAGACAAAAACACTATACCATGGCTGATAAGCAGTTGAAGTGAACATGGCGTTTATTATAAATTGATAGACAGAAGGCATATGCCTGCATTTAAGTAAATCTATCATATTTCCTTTACTATTTAACATATTTTTCAATATTTACTATTTTGTACCCCAAAATGTGATTGACCTTTTTCTTTTCCCCAGGTTGCTAACAAAATTAAAATAGCTGGTTTGCATGACCGAGGTATTCTCTCCGTGATATTTGATCACTCAATTTTGATTGTTTTGTTTCTTCTTTGTTCTTTCTATCTCGGTATCTCCATGGTAAAATGTGTGGCCAAGGTTGAAGATTCTAGTATAGTTATTAATAGCACTAATTCACCCATGTAATCTGAGCCTCTCAGCTAAACTAGTGATGCGATACATTGTTTTGATATGTGAGCAGGATCTCTATGGTATCAGACCATGAAAAGATATCTTCTTCCAGTCTTTTGAAGATTTATTCTGTTATAGGCCTATTATAGCTTACTAGTTTGATTTTTTGGCTGTTTCAGTGTTATCCATAGTAATGTTCTAAAATGCAAAAAATATGAATAAATATTTTACTGGGACCATAATTCCTTGTATCTGTAACTCGATTAAGAAATCAAGAGAATTTTCCTTTTAATGTTGAATTCACAATTACGCCTGACTTCTTATGCTCAAATACCTTGTCCAGAAGTGAACAATATAAGTGCATGTGTTGATTGGAACAAGTATATGGTTAATGTTGCTCTTGTGCGGGGAAGTTATACTTCATCTAAAATGCCATGTCCCTCTTTTGCAGGGAAGGCCGCTATTCTTGAAGTTGAAACACTAACCTGTCTTGAAGGTTCTGGTGAAGTTTTGTGTATGAATAGGTCGGTACTTTTTTTGAACAATTGAGCTATACAGCTTGACTGGAATGAGTGAATAACCCATTGATGCGACACCTGGCACAGGAGTACTATCTACTTGCGTGGTGCTGGTGGCTTCTCCAACTCTTCACAACCGTTCTCATATGCCACTTATCCTTCTAATGAGGTTTCCGATGTTACATTTCCAGATTCCACACCTTTTGCTGTGTGTGAAGATCGCACTCAGAAATCCCAGGCACGATACTTCATTCCATATGTAAATTTCTTTCTGAAGTTGTATTTGCAATTGCTTATTTCTAGCGAACATGCAGGATAGCTTATCTTTATATTTCCATTATTTGTACACTTGTTGCAACACAGCTCTTCTTTCTAGTTTGATTTGTTTTGTTGAATTTATCTGTCCTATGTGGAAGGCATCTCAAATACTGCAATTCTTTTTTTTTCCTTAACACAATATCTTTCAAGGCTGTTATTACATTTAGCAGCGCCGTTTTTCTCTGGTCAAATTTGACACACAACTTCAGATTAGGAAATATTAATCAAAGTGTTACAAAGTTGTCCTATTTTAAATCTCTGAGGTTTCTCTCTGTTGGTTCAGGCACTACTCTGCGGCTTATCTGGCTATTTTCATCCTTTGCATTCAGATCCCATCTTTGCACAGGCTGCAGGGTATGTTGCTTTAGCTACTAGTTACAACTCATCTTCAGTTCCAGTTTGGAATAAAAGCATTATTACTAGAGTTTTGTTTTTGCTTTTTTTAGAGAGAAATTACGAGAGTTTTATTATTTTGCATAAAACCAACTTGTTTATAAATATCTATCCATTGCCTTGGATCAAGGGTATAGTTAGCACCGTATCCCTAGTGTTCTTGTCTTCTTGACTAACTTATATATGCTTATCTAACTTAATGGGCTAGCGCCAGCTAACCAACTAATCCCGGCGTTGGCTGTTGCTAAAGTTGTTAGATTGATCTCGGCCAATTAGGCCCTTGGATCCGCGCACTGATCGTGGGCGCCCAACCGCTCCATGGTTGGTGGGCTCCCGTCGCACAGCGCCATAAAAAGAGAGGTGGGGGCCAGGGCACAAGGCACGAGGTTCACCTGAGCCACCAGACATCCCACCAACATCCTAACCCTAGCCGATATAGAGAGGGGGCGTTGCCAGCGACGGGAAGCTCCGCCACCGCAACCACACCTTCACCGTCGGGCTTCACGGCGCCACCAACAAGCAACCCCATGGCCAGCTCGTCTTCTACAAAGGCGGCTGATGGACTCGCTATTTATCCCAAATGTCAGTATACATGCTAGATCTATGGCTAGACGATCCTGTCAAGTATATCAATGGTATCAGTCGCCTAACTAGGCGTAGATCTAGCTTATCAGGGTAGAAAACCGAGTAGAAGAAATTAGAAGGAGGTGATTCAAATCGGATCGAACTCCAACCCGAAACCCTAACCCTAACCCTAGAAGAATGGACGGAGAGGGTAAGAGACCTACCCGGTTTTTCTCGCCGCCGTCATCACCGCCGTCGCGCGGGAAGAAACTCCACCGCCGCCTTGCCGGCACGCGGGGAGATAGCCGAGCCGCGCTCGTCGCCGTGCGCGCGAGCCCCGACCGAGGGCACCGTCACAGGACCGCTCAACGGCACCGCACTCACCCACTGGGGAGCGCGCGCTCCGGCGAGGGGACCCGCGGCGGCGCCAGTAAAATCTAGGGTTTAGGGAGAGTCTCCACCGCAGCGCGTGTGGGGGCGCAAAGTGCACCACCGCTGTGCTGCTCGACGACGCCGCATGCAGATCAAGCCGCACGCGTGCACCGGCGAAGGACGCCACGGCGGCGCCACCACGCTCCTCTCTCGGGGCGTCGTGGTTCGGAGTGAGAGTGGGAGAGAGAGCCGACGCCATGGCGAAGAGAGAGAAGAGCAAGTGAAGAATGACCTAGGGTTCGTGCGCATGGCCGTGGTCAGCGTTTTTATACCCGCAAGAACGACGGATCAAGATGGACGGCTCCGATTGAACGGGCCACATCTGGCCCAGGCGGGGAAGGAGATTCCTGGCCCAGGCCCAGGTTGCGGCCTGGGCGCGGGGGAGCGAGCGCGCGCTCTGGTGGGCCGCTGCTGGGGCGCGGGCGGCATTTCGCCGCTGGGCCGAGCACTGTTTCAACGGGCTAGGCCAAATGAACAGTAGAACTGTGTTATTGTTTTATTCATTTTCAAAAGCAAATTTTGATGATTTTTTTGTCCAGTTTCAATCTCTATCAAAATTTGAACCAACGGGATAATTTTTTCAGAGAGTAGATTAGTACAGTTAAATGCTTCTAAAAAGTAGATAAATAATTTTTTTATGTTTCTGTTGCAATGTTAAAGTTTATTATCTTCTAATTAAATTCGAACCAACGGAAGAATTTAATTTGAAGAGTAGTCCTTGTTATTTTTCTGATCAACGTTGATAATAGCAATATTATAATGTTTATTCATAAGTTTTCTATGCATTAATTCTATTTCTGCCCAACGGTGATGTAGAATTAGTATATAAGAATGTTGTATGTTTTAGTTTTGACCAACGTTAAATTAAAGCATGCAATTATGATGTCATATTTTCTCACTATCTCTGACGGTGTTTTTTAAGACTCAACCCAATGGCTTTTGTCTCGCACATACTGCCTCTTGAAGGGCGCAACTACAGGGTATGGCGAGAGAAGTATGAACTAGCACTTGCGCTATCTGAAAATGACCTAGAGCTTACCTCCCCGTGTTCGACTAAGCTAGTGGACCCGGCGAGGAAAGATAATGAGACTGATGTTGATTTCACTGCTCGGCAGCGAGATCATGCAGAAGTGCAGATGAAATATGATCTCGAACGCAAGAAATTGGACATTTCAAACCGCAAGTGCTTGATGGTGGCTAAGTCCACTATTTCAAATGCGATAAAAGGGTCTATCCCAGATTGTGATACCGCCACAGAGTATCTTAAGAAAATGAAGAGTCAGTTTACTGGCTCTTCAAAGGCTTATGCCAGTACTTTGATCAAGAAATTGTTCAATAAGAAATACACTGGTGGCGGTATCAGAGAGCACATACTGAAGATGAGCAACACGACTTCGAAGCTGAAGCCAATGAATTTGGGGCTCAAGGATGAATTCCTTATTCATTTGGTTTTTGCTTCCTTACCTAAAGAATATGAAACTTTTGTTGTGAACTACAACATGTAGCCCGATAAATGGGATATAGAGAAGCTCATTGCAATGTGTGTTCAAGAAGAGGATAGGTTGAAAAGCTCACTGGGTGACTCTGCTAACCTTGTGAAGGACAACAAAAAGAACTTCAACAAGAATGTTAAACCTTAAGGGAAAGCCCCTCAGAATGACCACCATCAGAAGAACAACAATGCTCAAGTTAAAAAAGATCAGTGTAAATAGTGCAAGAAGCATGGACATTACCAGAGGGACTGTCCAGACTTTCTGAAGAGCCTTCTGAAGAGAGGTGAGGATTTTATTACATTCATAGATGAATCCTTATATTTAAGTTATGCAAAATCTACTTGGTGGATTGATTCAGGTGCAACTGTTCATGTTGCAAATTCATTACAGAAATTCCGCACGAGGAGGACCTTGCAAAGAGGAGAAAGAAGAATTAAAGTTGCAAATAGAGTTGAAGCTGAAGTTGAAGCCATTGGAGATCTCTCTCTAGAATTAGATGATGGTTTTAGACTATAGCTTTTAGATATTCTTTATGTACCCTCTTTGTGTAGAAACTTGATAAGTGTCTCACAACTAGATGATGATGGATATGATTGTTATTTTGGTAATGGCAAATGTCGGATTGTGATTAATAATAAGTGTGTTGGTCTTGCCTTCCGATAAGACAAGCTTTATTTATTATCACTTTCTAAGAATGTGAATGATGTGAGCACTGAGAATGAGAATGCTTCATCGTCTATAAATTCAACAAATAAGCGGAAGAGAGTGCATAATGTATCTTCAAAATTATGGCACTGTCATTTAGGTCATATTTTGAGGAGGAGAATAGAGCGATTGATTAAGAAATTAATTCTCCCGCCTTTAGAATTTTTAGATTTAGAGCAATGTATTAATTGCATAAAAGGAAAGTATGTTAAGAAAATAAAGAAAGATGCCAAACGAAGTGTAGGAATTTTAGAAATAGTTCACACAGACATCTGTGGTCCTTTTCCTGTAAAGAGTGTGGATGGTTATGATTCATTTATAACATTCACAGATGATTATTCTTGTTTTGACTATATTTAACCAATTAAGGAAAAATCGGAAGCATTGGATAAATTTAAGATATTCAAGGCTGAAGTAGAAAATTAGCACAACTTAAAAATTAAGGCAGTAAGGTCCGACCGTGAGAGAGAGTACTACGGTCGACACACCTCATATGGCCAAGTTCCTGGACCTTTTGCAAGGTTTTTATAGGGAAATGGCATAGTTGTCTAGTATTCTACACCGGGCGAGCCTCAGCAGAATGGAGTAACTGAAAGGCGCAACCGTACCTTAATGGATATGGTGAGAAGCATGATAAGTTACTCTACCCTAACGATAAGTTTATGGATGGAGGCGTTAAAAACTGACATTCATATTCTTAATCGAGTGCCAAGTAAGTCGGTGCCCAAAACACCGTATGAGTTGTGGACAGGAGAGGAACCCTCACTTAACTATTTACGTGTGTGGAGTTGTCCAGCTGAGGCAAAAATCTTTAACCCAAACATAGGTGTTTACACCAAAATTTGGAAAGAAGAAAGCAGGAACTCAAAACTTCTAAGATTGTATCATTAAGGAATCAATCAGATATGAATCGATATCGGCTGGTTTTGAGGCAGTATCGGAATCAGCTATTTTATAGATGACGTCAGCAGATAACGTCGATGGACTACATACGGATGGCGTCGGGGAAAATATGTCGGACTCTATAAAAAGGAAAAGATTAGGGCCCAAGTTATTTTAGAAATATTTTCTTTTATTCCAAGAATTGTAATGAGTCGTATTTGAGTAGGATTCATGTTTAGGTTCTGGGTATAAATATTGGACCCCGGTTATTATAAAAGGATATCTCACAATCAAGCAATACAATTACTTTTTCGGTTTCATGCCAACCCTTAGGAGTAGGAGTATTGTAGATCTCGATGAGTTCTTCAACAAGCAGTGCTGCATCGACTGATCGACCTCCGTCTTGCTTGTGAGTACCGTCATGACTTGTATCATACTTGTAAAGCTGCATCAGCCGATTGATCTTTTGCGAGTATAATATTGGTTAGTTATTGATCTGTATCATTATTTGTAAGGCTGCATCAGCTGATTGATCTCTTATGAATCATAATACAGATCAAAGTTATCGGTCTTGTGTTAAATAACTTGTTATTTAATACAATATCACAAGTTATTGAGTCTGCTAAGATTAGTAAGTTTTTCCTTGCTGTTTTTGGTTGATTCACCAGTTATCGATCTTGTTATTATTAATGTTCCATTAATCATAACAAATCATCTGATTGAGATAGAGATAGATCGGCATCATATCATCATAATTGGTCGTCTTCTAGTCTGGTCATGCTATGAATCTCATAATTGATAGCTTAATTCTGCTAGATCGATAGTTTTGTCTCTATTCCAATCAAACATAGTATGCATTCGAAGACATGTTTCAATCTTGAATAAACTCGCTAATTAATGAGATCTAATCTAATAACACCACCATAGCTGTATCGACCCGGTCGAACCTCATTGGTAAGACTTTAGATAAGAGATCATCGATTAGTAGCTTATTCATGATCGAGATATGTACTCTGTTTGTTTACTATGTATGCATCAGCTATTTTAGCCGATTTGTCTGTGCCTTCACACATATAGCATGTTTTTCATAAACCTATCAATATACAGATGGTTTTATGGATTCTTTAGCTTTAGTTTGTTATCATTATCATAGCGGTATTGATCCGGTCGAACCTCACTGTTGATGGTAACATATTAGATTCAGAGTGTTTGTAGATTCATTTATACTAGACAGTCGATTTGTTCGCATGTTATATCTTTTCTCGTTAAACTTATTGGCTCAATGCTTTACACTGGTTATATTCATTTAGCTGATGATGTTACTTATATCTGGATGCATTGTATTTATTATCATAAATCAATCATGACCCACAAGCATCATAGTCCTTAACAGTCGATTTCTCTTCATATCGACTATCTAGTCGATTCCCCTGTTTGGCTGCTCTCAAAACAGCATACTTGGAAATGTCTGGGTAACAACGGCATGTTCCATCTTAAATTACTGATAAAACTTTATCTCCTTATCAATTGCAGGTCAAATTGACTGGCACGCTTTCAGGATTTTCAGGATCGACTGGTCCTGTGTTGAAGCCAAGCAGATCTCTGGGTTGACTCCGCTCAGATCGTCTGGCTTGCAGTGTGTCAGGTGCATCGCCACATTTTTACGCCAATAATAGGGAAGGTAGAATCCAAGACAGTCAGTTATCCAGAAAAGTTAAAAGGTTATCGCTTCTATTGTCCTAACAGACAAACGAAGTTTGTAGAAACAAAACATGCTGTCTTCTTAGAGAATGATATGATCAGGGAGGCATGGTAGTGCGAGAAATTAGTTTTGAAGAGAAACGGGTATACATGCCCACTCCTATGGTTCAGGAGCCATTCTTCACGTTACCTGTTGTTGATGTACCAACAGTGCAAGACACTGTAGTAACAGCATCTGTTGTTAGTTCTCCTATGACAACAATGAATGAACATGAGGAACCTGCCCTTTAGAATCCCCTAGAACCCATTGTCACACATAAGGAAGAGCAACAACAGCCTCATATAGAACAAACGTCATCTAATGAGGCCCCTAGAAGGTCTCAAAGAGTCAGGAGATCAGTCATTCCTGATGATTATGAAGTTTATGAATGTGAGGAATTTCAAATAGAGAGTGATCCCACCTCATTTGAAAAAGCCATGAGAAGCGCTCACTCATCCAAGTGGCTTGAAGCCATGGAAGATGAAATGAAATCAATGAAAACCAACGGTGTTTGGGACTTAGAAACAATTCCTAAAGGAGCCAAGACAGTAGGCTGTAAATGGGTCTACAAAACTAAACATGACTCCAAAGGGAATATAGAAAGGTTTAAAACGCGACTTGTGGCGAAAGGTTTTACGCAAAGAGAAGGCATAGATTACAATGAGACATTTTCTTCAGTCTCATGTAAGGATTCTTTTAGAATTATAATGACGCTTATAGCATATTACGATTTAGAATTACATCAGATGAATGTAAAGACGACGTTCCTAAATGGGAATTTAGAGGAAAATATTTAGATGGCACAACCAAAAGGTTTTGTTGTGGAAGAAAAAGAACGTATGGGATGCCGCCTGAAGAAATCCATTTACGGATTAAAACAAGCTTCAAGACAGTGGTATTTGAAGTTTGATAGTACAATAAGAAAGTTTGGGTTTCAAGAAAATGTAGAGGACAATTGTGTTTATGTAAAGTTCAAGAATGGAAAATACATTTTTCTAGTCTTGTATGTGGATGACATCTTGCTCACTAGCAGTGATGTTAATCTACTACTAGAAACAAAGAAGTTCTTGTCCTCGAAGTTTGATATGATGAATCTCGGTGAAGCTACGTTCGTCCTAGGAATAGAGATTCACCGAGATAGTGAAAATGGGGTTTTAGGATTATCACAAAAGGCATACTTAGAAAAAGTTCTAAAGAAATACAGTATGTAAAATTATAAGTCTTCACCTGCTCCCATAGTAAAAGGCGATAGATATGGGGAATTTCAATGTCCCGGGAACTAATATGAGATCGATCAAATGAAAGCGGTTCCATATAGTTCAGCTATCGGAAGTTTACAGTATGCTCAAGTGTGTACCCACCTTGACTTAGCATTTGTTACCGGGTTACTTGGCAGATATCAGAGTAATCCAGGAATATAACACTGGAAATTAGTAAAGAAAGTTTTGCGTTACCTGTAAGGTACGAAGGGTCTCATGCTAACGTACAGAAGATCTGATTTCCTGCACATAGAGGGGTATAAGATTCTGATTATACGGGAGATGACAAAAAATCCAGGTCATGATACATATTCACTCTCGCAGAAGGAGCTATATTGTGGAAAAGTTCAAAGCAAACCGTCACTACATCGTTCACAATGTATGCCGAGTTTGTAGCATGTTATGAGGCCACATGGCAGGTGAATTGGCTAAAGAAATTCATGCCCGGGTTGAAAGTGGTAGACGACATACATAAGCCACTCAAGTTATACTGCGATAATAATCCAGTAGTATGTTATGCTCACAACAATAAGTCAAGTGGTGCTGCTAAACACATTGACATAAAGTATTATGTTGTGAAAAACAAAGTCCGGATCATATAATTAGTCTTAAGCATATAAGAACAGAAAAGATGCTCGCGGATCCGCTTACAAAAGGCTTACCACCTAGCGTATTCAGAGAACATTTAGCCGGCATGGGTTTAAGGAAAAGCCTATGATTCCTTGACCATAATGGTTTAGTTGAGAATCTGTTTCAAAATAGAGAGGTGCATTGTAGCTGTTTAATCTAATAGCAACAAACCATGACGATGAAGCACGCTCTATGCACTGACTTGTGATGGAATGGGAACAAGATATAGTAAGTAAGTTAAGTTTAAGTCATAAGGTGAGATCAAAGAGGAGAATGTTAGATTGATCTCCACCAATTGACCCTTGGGCCCTTGGATCCGCGCTCTAATCGGGAGCGCCCAACCGCTCCATGGTTGGTGGGCCCCTGTCGCACAGCGCCATAAAAAAGAGAGATGGGGGCCGGGGCACAAGGCACGAGGTTCACCTGCGCCGCCAGACACCCCACCAACACCCTAACCCTAGCCGATCTAGAGAGGGGGCGTTGCCAGCAACGGGAAGCTCCGCCACCAGCCACCGCCGCCTCTGCACCGTCGCCACCGCGACCGCGCCACCGACAAGCAACCCCATGGCCAGCTCGTCTTCTACGAAAGCGGCCGATGGACTCGCTATTTATCTCAAATGTCAATATACATACTAGATCTATGGCTAAATGATTTGTCGAGTATATCAAAAGGAACTGCAGCTGCTGTTCATGTGCTGTGAATCCTCAGATCCTCCTGTGGCCGAAGCGCACAACAAATTAATGCATTTTTCAGATGATGAAGTAATGCCAATTTCATGTTATTAAGTTGGTAGCCGGTAGGACTATACAAGATATGCTAGAGTTTTTGCTGCATTTCTGGATGATCACTAGATTTACGACTGTCTGTGCTCTTCAACTCGCTAGCATTTCCTGCTCTGGTCTAAAGTCAAATGAATTTGTACATCTATCTGATCCATCTTTCATGCACAATTGCATTCTCAAACAGATTAACCTGAACTTAAAACTTGAAGGTTTACACGCCCAATAATGCCTGGACTGTCAACGCTTGGATTTGCTGTTCGAGCTATCATGAGGTCATTCTGCGACATGGAACCAACAGCCGTGAAAGCTATCTCCTGCCGGTTCCTGCACCATGTCTACCCAGGGGAAACTCTGGTTACTGAGATGTGGCTTGAAGGACAGAGGTAATGCCATGCTTTTTGGCAGCATTTTGATTCGGTAGAGCTCCATGAATACATTCCATGTTTTTGTTTTCAGTCGAAGGGTGTACTACAGAACTAAGGTGAAAGAGCGCGGTCGAGCAGTGCTCTCAGGATACGTGTTACTCCAAAACGTCCCTTCACCACTGTAAGCCTGTACTCCATAAGGTGAACGAACTGTATCCTATGCTCTCAGTCACAGCAGTGTCATCTCAAGAAAGGAGCCGCAGCAAATTCGTCTCAAGAGTTGACAAACAAGGGAGAAGGGACAAGGCAATTTCTTTCAGCTGGTGGTTTTTAGCATGAGTTATTGTCGAGTGGTTTAGGAACCCAAATCTTCGGGGAATGGGTTGCAGATTTCCGATTGTGAATTTGTAACAAAATCCTGTGTAGGCATCCATGCATTCCTCGTGCAGTCATGCTATCAGTGAGCTAACGTTTACGTACGCCCACAGACGTCGTCAGTATCCTTGCCATGTTGCCATGAAATTCTTTGGTATTGCTTGTCTTATGAGTATAGTTGTCTCCGATGTTTGAACACACTCCATTTTATGAAATTAATATTATGTATATGCTTGTGTTGAGCCTGCCTTAAGAACGGAAGATGAGGTTGTCTTGATCCGCTATATTTTCACACGTAACAGTACGGTGCATATTTTGATAGTAGTAAAAGAAATCTACAGTACTGCTACTAGTTACTCTTAATTACCAAAATTTTGAAAGATTGGTCATTAAATTACACATTTTTTTCTCAGCCAATTACGTTGTCTCGTACAAGCAGCCGGAGGATTATTTTGCAATCGGAAGATAATAAAAATTTAGCAGTTTTTCCTTCAAAAGTCAATTCCATTGACTCGTACAAGACCCGGAAGATTATTAATGCAGTCAGAACTGAAGTGGCGTCAAGCAAGAAGCAACGAAACAGTGACTGTGCCAACGGCAGATCGGGGATCCCAGTTAGCTTGTTGTGTCCTACCTGTCAGTGACACAGAAACCGGTATCAAATCCAACTCGGCGGCTGCCGCAGCCTCCCCTCGCTCACCGTCGACGACTCTGATCTCTCCCCTTTCAGATTGAGACTTTTCCCTGTGTGCTATTATAAAAATCGTAATTCCCTGTGTGTCTCTAGAAAAATTCAGCGGTCTTCAGCGCCACTACTTTAACTTTTTCGGGTCCTCCATGCCACTTCCGTCAGTTCAGGTTCTAACGCCGTTAAAGTGCAGGTGTGAAAAGACGAAAATGCCCTTAAGTTCAAATATGTTATTAATTTTTTTTGAGCATCTTAACGACTTCAAATGAAAAAACTCAAAACTAGAAAGTTGTAGATCTCGTCGAGATCTATAATTTTCATATAAAAATTATTTTCATTTAATTCCATAAAAAAATATGATTTGATATGATTAATATATCTTAGAAAAATCATCATTTTTTTTGCGGAATTAAATGAAAATATTTTATATGAAAATTATAGATCTCAACGAGATCTACAACTTTCTAGTTTTGAGTTTTTTCATTTGAAGTCGTTAAGATGCTCAAAAAAATTTAATAACATATTTGAACTTAAGGGCATTTTCGTCTTTTCACACCTGTAGTTTGACGGCGTTAGAGCTGAACTGACTGAAGTGTGAGAAGTGGCGAAAAAAAAAAAAGTAGTGGCTGCAATCATGAATTTTTTCTAGATGATGAGAGAGACAGGATCTTTTATAATGGCACACGGGAAAAGTCTCTTTCAGATTCCCCTTCCACGTCAGGTCAGACGTCACCTCCTCACAGCATCAACTCCTCTCTTCTTCGTCTCCAAGTAGCCAGACACCACTCCCACTTCGCCGGCGATCGCTGAGAGCGACGAGGCGCAGCATAGGAGGATAGGCCGTACGGGACGGCGGCCATGGCGACCAGCTCAAAACCCACCGCGCCCGTGGACCCCGAGGTCGTGCTCGCCCACGAGTTCCCCGAGGTAGAAGCCCCGCCACTCTTCCTCGCAACCTCCCCTGTCCGCCCGCCTTCGCGTTCTCACGTTCTCATCCCCTCTTCTGTGCTGCGCAGGTGTCCTTCGACTACGACGAGAGGTGTGGCCCCGCTCCATCCACGACCTGCCCGACTGCGCGCCTCCCGATTTGATAAGATCAGCTTCTGTAATTGATTCGCAGGGATGTAGCGCTGTACGCGCTCGGGGTTGGCGCCTGCGGCGATGACGCCGTCGACGAGAAGGAGCTCCACTTCGTGTACCACAGGGACGGGCAGCCAAACATCAAGGTCCAACTCCCCTCTCGGTTAATCCCCTCCCGTTTTGGTGCCAATTGGTAGCTGTTGCTGTGCTCCAGCCTCCAGTTTTTGGCCGTTCTGCTGTTGAACTTGCTTTGCAGCTATATGGTTTGGTGTTTTATGCATACCGTATATAGCCTCGTCGAATCTGTGTTGTCGATATTCAGATTTTTACTGTAATTTTATGTTGAGTTTACATTCTAAAGTCATATTAAACTAGATCCTGCCGACACATAGAGGTATTTTACAATTTCTAAATAGGTTCGTTGTTGCCAATTATCAAAACCTTGTCTTACTATGTTCAAAAAAAAAAAAAAACTTGTCTTACTTGCAGCTTGAGGTTGGAAAATTTTGGCCCTTAGCTTGGCTGTATCCATCCCAGATTTATTCCTGCAAGTTAAGTGGCTTAAGGTGCCCTTAATAAATTGGATGAAAATGGAGACAAACAAGACAACAGACAAGGAACTGTGTGTTCATCTATCTATTATCTTAGTATTTGTCGAACAAAAGAAGCCTCCATGTTAAGTCTAAAGGCCTAGAAATTACTACGTTGATAGGAGAAATAAAACCAAAATAACCCTATACATGTTGATAAATTACCCACACTGCCATTAAGCATGTTAATTTTTGTAAGAAGAAAAAGATATGCACCTTTAATTATGTGGGTCCAAACAATTGAGGCTGAGATTAATTTGATATATTGCAAATTTAGAAGATCGCATGAGTGTGAGCTGTGAGCAGAATAAAGAGTTTGAAAAGAAATAAAATATAGAGTCTTAATAATGGAGGAAACAATGTTCAACATGTACAGAAATGCTTAAAGCCTTAAACTATCTCTAAAGTCCTCCTAATAGTAATAAACGGTCCCGATACATAATATAGCAATGCCAAAAGCTGTATCATTCATCTCCGTCGAGGAATTGAGGTAAAAGCCGTACACAGCCTCAAGGGGCTCCGTCGAGATCAATGCTGATGTGTTCCTGTGGCTCAAGTTGGGCAATTAAAGGCCACTGCGTACCATAGCCATGGACACCGCCTGAGCTTAATATATAAGTTTGTGTTGGGTATTATGTGAAATTTAATCAAATAATTATATAATTTGCATTGAGCAACCACCAAGACGAAGAGAATCTTTTAAAAGAAAGTCAACTTGCACAAAATTAAAGACTAGAAAAGGTATTGGCCATGGAAAAAGGTACTAGGTGATGAATGGATTTTGAGCTATAAGAAATGACTTCGGTGCATATTTTGTTTTTACTTTGTCTTCATCTTTAACTTCTTTCATAGAAAAGACAACAACTTGGTGCATAGATGGGTTGCATAGAATTGATGCCATACATGTTTATTTTCCTGATGATGTTTTTTTTCAACTGATAGGCCATTGATACTTGCTGACATATTTGCATAAGGTTGGAAGTGTGCTGAAATATTTTTTTGGCATACACGTAGCAGATAATCCCTCCTTCATCTACAAATTCAATTTAAGGATAGATTAAGGAAGAAGGAAAATGACTTTGATGTCTTCATTGAATCACCAAGATTACAAAGATGCGATTAACACCTGCCTTTTCTACTGATAGGTGCTAAACATCGGTTACATTGATGCAAAACATGCTTGCTACCAAAATAAAACTGCTGCCAAATTAGTGATGAGGGAGGGGGAGGGGCATATTATATATGTAAAAAAAATGCTTACATTTATGAACAAAGTTTGAATGCTAAACATGCTTATATTTATGCTTAAAATGCTAAAAATTATCATAAATACAACTATACAAGGTGTTTCTTCTGAGTAGAATATATACCATGCAAAAGTAGGAACATTGCATATTCTTTTATATAATTGTTTGAATTGTAAAAAAAAACTCAGGATTGCATATGCAAACGATATTGACATGAACAAGTGAAAAAATGCGTAGTTCTATAAATTATTGACTATGTATATTTAAGTAACAAAAATTTCAAGTTTGTAAGGGTTGATGCTTCCTTTGTGCTAATCAATATTTGAACTAATTTTGTCTGCCTGTTAAAAATATGCAGTACTCATTATAATCTCGCAATTGCACGAGCCAGTTTGCTAGTTATTTATGATTTGTGAGACTTAACAAAATTAACAAATTCTGTTCTCTTATTGCATGAGAACAATTTATTTTGTGTGTGATTAAGGCATCAATAAATGTTTACAATGAACCTTTAGAGCTTATAGTGACAAAAGAATGCTGACTTCATGCAAGGCATGATTGAAATCAATGAACTTCCAATCGTGTATGAATGGGAACCAGTAGATGATTTTTAGCCTGTGCAACACTCCAATGTTTTGGTTCTGGGACCTGTATTCATAGAAAACACAATTGTTTGGATAGCTTTCAGTGAATGTAATGACCTGGCAATGTATTAAAGCATCTATACTCAAGAACTACGTTGAGCCATGCAGGAAGTTTATGTGGGGATATGTATACTCAAAGAAGTGAAAGATGTTTTTTCATGTCCTTTTTATCTCTTTTACTCATATGTCACTAGTCATCTATAAGTTCTGAACAAGACATTTGAAAGGTCAAGTCTGAATCACTGCACTGGATAATAGTACAAGACTAATACACTAATATCTTTGTTTTTTTCATTAAAATGCAGGTCCTTCCTACTTTTGTTTCTTTATTCCCCAACAAGAACAGCAATGGGCTTGGATTTGTTGATGTGCCTGGCCTTAAGTAAGAGTTACATAAAGCAATAGCTTTTGAGATTGACCCTCTCTATTATGTGTTCTGCTGCAATTCTTCTTGGCCCTTGTTTTTCATTTCCATAGGTGCGCAGTGTTCAGGTTTTGTCAGGTCAAATTGGTCAACATTCTGAGTGTACATTTATTGTTACGATAATTTACCTTATTTTCTGTTCTCCAGCTTTGATGCAAGCCTTCTACTGCATGGTCAACAATACATAGAGATCTATAGGCCAATCCCTTCGTATGCCAGTGTAAGTAGCTTTACAGTTCTCCAAAGTTTGTGTTAATATCTTTGTGCAGGGAGATTATACATGGTATAGGCATTTTGGTGATTAAAAGCATTATTTATGAGAGTTTCAGACTTCCTGTCCAGAAATGGCTAGATCGGTTCCTTTGGATGTGGGCTAACCAACTGGAGTTTCATCTCATCTAAACTGGATTGTTTTCAATTTATTTTTGCATGATCATTAGTTATGACTATGGGTAGGTCAATGCAATGGCTAATGTTGATGATGTCCTCTAAATAGAATGATTACAGTAATGCTCAATTTTCTTGTTTTATTCAGCATTTAGGATGAAACATTCTTGAGCGGCCCATCTTTGGTTTCAACTTACAGAAGCAATTGTCTTCTTGTATTTATTGTTCAGGTTGTAAACAAGGTTCAAGTAGCTGGTTTGCACGACAAAGGTACTTGCTCCCCACCCAACCTGAATTGATAAATTTGTTACTGACTGAATGATACAATACTTTTTTTATCATCAGGCTCCTTGCTTTTTTTCATCCTTGAAATTAATGTCCATGTTTCCCTACTTCAACTCATTTTTATGGTAGCTCTGACTCATGTTATTTCTTGATATGAAATATTTAACATTTGGTTGAACTAGGGGGGAAAGTTCCAGCATTTTGTTATAGACTAACAATTGTCCATCTTGAGATAATAAGAACCACAGATTTTATTTTTTGCACAGCAATGAATGACACACATCGTAAAGCTACAAACCATTTCCATAAAACCATAACGAAGAACAGTATAGCGTAATCCTTCCTGTGATAGTTTTGTTGCAGTAGAATTTTGAAGTTGCAGCTTTGTTCTTGGAGGAATGAAGGGTTCTAGTGAAAAAAGATCTTTATTTATCAACTACATCCTGTGTAACTATTAAGTTGGTCCTTTCGATTTATCCCTCTGCTTAAAGTGCCCGCCATCCACTCTTGCAGTAATGTTTTGTCAAACTGCCAAAGTACTACTTAGCACCTTGAGTTTTAATCATCATAAATGGCATCCCTTAAACGATTTCACCACTGATCTGGTATCCTTCTGCCAAAATACTCCAGGGATTTCATTGAATTGATTTTACTGAGGCGCTATTTTAATGTGCAGGGAAAGCAACTGTTCTTGAGCTCGAAACTACCACAAGCCTCAAAGAGTCCGGCGAAATTTTATGCATGAACAGGTCAATATGATGCCCGTTTTATTTCAGACTCCCAGTAGAGCACCATAACCTACAAAAAGAACAATGCAGTTATCTTAGTTTGTAATGCAGGAGTACTATCTACTTGCGTGGTGCTGGAGGGTTTTCAGACTCTTCGCGACCATTCTCATATGCTACTTATCCTGCTAATCAAGTTTCTCGCATTTCTATTCCCAATTCGGCACCTTCTGCAGTACATGATGACCAAACAAAGCAATCCCAGGCACGTTAATTTATTTGCTTGTGCAGTACTACAATAACTCGTCTTTGATGCTAATAAGGCACAACTCATATCTCACACTGTGATAACTTTTTGTATAGCCTGTTTTGATGAATTAATGTGTCCTTCCTACTGGCCTCATTCATAGTACAATTCAGTGTCTATGCTTTCAATTGGTTTAAGTTCTGTGTTATTTGGCCAAGACCCCAAGTGAACAAGTTTTTAGTTTTTTTTTTTTTAGCAAATGAAATCAGTTTCTCAGTTTGTTAACATGAGTGTTGTTATGCAAAGCCTAATTCTTTCCTTTTTTTAATCAGGCATTATTATACAGGCTATCTGGGGATTACAATCCTTTGCATTCAGACCCTGATATTGCACAGCTTGCCGGGTATGCCCCTTCAGATTGCTATCTATCTTTGTATTTAGTGACATCGAGGAAGTATTTGGGGGTAGATGTTGGACTGAGAAGCTCTCAGTTTCAGGCTTTCAGCCTATTCTTTCTTAGCACTTGTCCAAGTTAAGCACCTATTAGAGAATCTCAGGAAGCAGGTAACTAATTACCTAACAGCGTGTTTGGTTAGTGGAATGTCTCCATGCAGAGCTATCCGATCCAGAAACCGAACCTCCTCGAGCTGCTTCGTTTGCATCAGGGATTCACATCATCCGTCACCGTGTAGTACTCCTGTGATAGTGATTCCGCAGGATGAGTTCATTCCGCAAAAAATGCTGGACCGACCCATTCTAATTAAACTCATGCCGCATGAACCAAATCCACAAACCAAACACACTGTAAAAGCATTATACGGAGTATTAACAGCAGGGCGCCAGCTCTCACTTGCTGTATTAACTTACATCCTTACCTCTGAAATAAAAGGGGCAACCAGTTTTCCACTTTTTTCTTTTCTTTTTTGATAAAGAAACCAGTGTTCTACATTAGTCCATGGTTAGCACTTATCAGACGCACTGACATTGGTTTGGATGTTTTAGACGAAAATGAAGGATTCCTTGATGCCATGAACTTCAGGTTCCGAGTCATTTCCCCTCATTTGAGATGAACTTGAATCCCAGCAACCAGTGTTCTACGGTAGTCCAGGGTTAGCACTTACCAGACACACTGACATTGGTTTGGATCTTTTAGTAAAAAAATGAAGGATTCGTTGATGCCAGAATGCTAAGCATGAATTTTAGGTTCTGAGTCCTTTTCCTTCATTCTGATATGAACTAGAATCCCGGTGAAATGTCTCGGCACTCTTTATATTCCAATGATGACTTGATCTTCCGAGTGAAATATTTCTGTTCTGTTTATTTACATGATCTGACAAAAGTACTGCAAGATCCCCCCTTTACCTGGACTCAGCTTTCCATGCATGAAGCTTTGGTTCTTTACTGAAGATTTTGTCTGATAGGAGCTTTTGCAGGTTCACTCGTCCAATCCTGCACGGTCTCTGCACCCTAGGATTCGCTGCTCGCGCGGTCATAAAATCTTTCTGCTACGGTGAACCGACGGCAGTGAAGGGCATCTTCGGCCGGTTCCTTCTGCACGTCTACCCCGGGGAAACGTTATCCACCGAAATGTGGCTTGACGGCCAGAAGTAATAACTGCTATTCTGGCCACAGCTGAACTCTGCACCTGCTGCTCATATTCCTTGCTCACGAAAATGATTTGGCCTTTGCAGGGTGCACTACCAAACGAAGGTGAAGGAGCGGAACCGTGCCGTGCTCTCTGGATACGTGTTGCTCCAACACATTCCCTCATCATTGTAAGTAAAAGAATTTGTTTCTTATTTGGTGCCCGCTGAAAGCATTGGTTGTGATAAATTGAGAGTTGCTGCACGAGGTGGGCTGCCACTGTAATGATAGCCAGAAGTCTTGTACGGGTCTGCACATAGCACATTCGTACTGTACTCGATAAGAAATTGCTGTGTTGTTAAGTCGGGGTAAAGAAAAGCTTTCAAACCATTCTTTCTTTGTTTCCTGAACACTACTCTGTACTGCTTGCTTGCTTGTTTTTATTAGCTAAATAAAATCCCTGTAGGGGGCTTTGGCCCCTCCAGTAAAAAAAAAAAAAAAAAAATCAAACCAAGAGACTCGAGTCTGTTACGCGCCATCGTTGGTCTATTAAACGTCAGCCCGTGACCAATCCATCATCAGACTGGGCACTGTCATTCATAAAAGTGATTCCGTGCTCCTGCCAGTCTGCTGCCTCTGCTTTGCCCGCGGAGGCTGCTGGGACTCGAGGGAATAGTGATCCGTACTTTTTCAGCCAAACAATCGTATTTTTTTCTGGCTTATCAGCTAAACGCACAGTCCACATGTCTCTTAAAAGGACTGACCAGAAAACGAAGAGAATCTGGAGAAAGAATCTGACGGACGACAGAGATTTGTACCAAAAGATAAAGCTTCGCTTACGCTTTCAGCACCAGGTATGATATATGGGACCTGCGTAGCGGCAGCGACGAGACTGGCCACTTTTTCCCGACTATTTCGTTTGTGGTTTGGCAAGAGCAGCTCATTTTGGTTGTACCATATCGTATTCTCGTAGCTGCGCGAACAGGAGAGCTGCATGGAGCCGTGCAGAGAGAGAGAGAAAAAGCTACCAAATAGATGATCTTGTGAAACAAAAGAACAATTATTATACCTGTACGGTCGTAGTCGACTTGAGGTTAGGTATAATATATCCGTCTATATAAGCTCTTCCAAAGCTCACGTGAGGTCGACTAATTAAGTTCGGTAACTAAAAACACAGATTTTCATAGCTGGACTGACGATACAGGTAGCAGGTCCATTGCTCATGGTAAGAATGGTGACAACAAGACATATAGATCCCTGTTTTCGGGAGTGACTTTGGAGGGAGTATACTTAGGGCGCGTTCGCTGGTTTGAACCGGCTGACCAGCCGGCTGCTCCTCCTCACAAGAACCAGTCAGTTTCAGCCGCTATAGTGTTTCTCTCTCACAACAACCAGTCAGTTTAAGTTTCAGACCAGCGAACGGGGCCTTACTCTATAAAAAACCTATAGGGGAGAGCATTGTGTTTGTGCAGATATGATGGGATCACATCCGTTGTCATCGCCACAAACTAGCAGGACCAGTGTCAAAAAAAATATTACACAGCTCGTTAGCCCACCATCAGGGATCAGGGGCTGCCCACCATCAGCTTCTCGTTGTTTGATTTGTTTGGTTTGATCCCACAGAAAAGTGAAACCTAGCTACACGTATATACATCTATCCCGCCTCAAAAGAATAAGAATGAAGCTACTCTACATCTGTTTGGACCACTCATGGTCAACTTTTGGGCTTCAAGATTTTCTTATAGCTAAGCTCAGCAGTGTCTTTCCCATCGTTAATGCTTTATTAAGTACTTACTAAGAAGTAAAAAAAAAAGGCCTGTTACAAGCCGACACCATGAGTGTCGATGCAAACAGGAGAATCAGCAACAATTTTTAAGGTCTAATTAATCCTCACAAATAAGAAGAAAAAAAACCGACAATGCATCGATCTGCCGTGTGTTTTTCCCATCCCAGAAGTCGCAAAACTAAAAGAGATGGGAACAAGTGCAAGTGCAGGAAGCCAGGAAGGGAAGCTAACGGTACGACGCCGCTGGTTAATTGCTGACGCAGCTGGAAATTTGTTTTCCCTTTGCATGCAGAGCTGAAACGGAGGACCAGACGAACGTCCACGACGTGGAACCTGCAGGCTGTGGCGCCAACGCTGAAGAAACAGGGCTCGGAGACGCGCGTGGGCAGCGCAGCCTAGTGTAGCAGTAGCTGACTGGTGGGTACTTATGCAGAGCCGCAAAGGCGCGCTGCTATACCGCGCAGTGGTGTTCTGCAGCGTCCATATATATATATATATATATAGCCATGTTTCTTTTTCTCCTATTTACGCGTCAAGTGGAAATAAAATATAGTAAGACCTTGTTTGTATGCACATGTGTTGAAGTGGATTAGAGTAGAACTTAAATTAATTCCCACTCCAATCCACCTCAATATATGTGGCTTGATGTGGATAGATGTGCATCCAAACAAGACCTAACGTGGAATTAAATAGTGCACCATTGCAATGGTGTGAATGTATGAGTAGTGCAATGCCAAAGTTCCATTGTCATCGTGTTGGCTTTTAGTTTTCTCGCTGATCCTAATTGGCATTTACTCCATTCTAAATTAGAGGTTGTTTTGACTTTTCTAGATACACGGTTTTTATTATATACTCCATGTTTTGTGTTTTCTAAATATTTTTTTTTTGTTATGTATCTAGATATAGTGTATATCTATCTTAAAGAGTCAAAACGTCATATAATGTGAAATGGAAGGAGTATAATTTAGTAAGATTCGGTACTGGTTTCTCTTTTTTTGAATTATAAGATAAATCGGCTATCAATTTTACAGCACTAACAAATAGATAACATCTTTAGAAAAAATGGTACTGGTTTCATGTTTTAGATAAGTTGCCTATCAATGTTAGAGGTTAAATTAGTTCCTTTAGAAAAAAAAACAAAAACCTCTCCTTTAAACCAGTTAGTAGACCAAAAAAATTTAGAGAGCATCTGCTACCTGATTTTGTAGTTCAGGGTTGAAAATCGCACTACCATACAAGTTGAAAGTTGAAACATAAATAGACTTCACACATAGTTTATTTTTAAAAAATTGTATCTAGCGAATTTGACAAAACTAAAGTGACCTATAATATGTAATGGAGGGAGTTAATGCTAATTTTGTTGATAGCATAGCAGCAGCAGGTCTGTTGGCAGCGCTAACCCACGGTGGGTTCAGCTACAGGTGCTGCATTATACTTTTCACCCAATTCCCTCCATCTAAAAAGAGTGTCGTTATGGAATTCGTAATGATCCAATTTTCTTAAGAGTCGTGTAATTTTAGAACCACACCTATTAAAAATACAAACATTTATAGTATATTTATTAATCATGTAATATATTCTTATGGTCAATCTATTTGGACACACAAATACTGATACTGTTTAAAGTAGAGTTTATCCAACTTAAGAAAAAAATAGCATGGGTTAAACCTATAATTGCATTTTCTTTTACACTAGTAGCTAGGTAGGGAGGTGGTTGAGGAAGCAGGAGTCAAAATGGCAACGGGTACCCGAAACCCGAGTACCCGACGGGTTTTACCCGATAAGGAGGCGGGTATGGAACATATTTTGCACCCGCGGGTATGTTATTGGACGAATTCTTGTACCCATCGGGTATCTTGGTGCAATGGTGTGGGTGTATACTACCCATACCGCATACCCATGCAGTAAAAAACCCGCATAAATAATATCCAACCTCTGCAATTTTAGCCCATATAAGCATATAGCCCATATTTGGCCCATATAAGCATATGAATATATATATTCCAGAACTCCCTCAAACCCTAATCCCCATATAAACATATTTGGAATGAACCAATGAGGCATCTGATCTATTTCAACTAGCTTGACCTGGATATATTTCTGTTTTGTTGCTCTATTGTTGATTTGTTTTGCTAGAAGCTATTATATTTTGGTGTGTGAACTCGGGTATATTGTTGGGTGCGGGTTACCCGTCGGGTGCGGGTATGGAATGAATTTTGTACCTACCTACGGGTATGGGTAACCCGACGGGTAAGATTTTGATCTGACAGGTGCGGGTACAGGTGGCAAGTAACCATCGGGTACCCGTGCTCGCGCATGGTCCATGGCTCGTGGTCGTGGAGACTCTTGTCTTGGGGCATTGGGGTTTGGGGTGGGGAAACGAAGGTTCCAATCGGCAGTGGGTCAGTGGGTGGGTGGGTGGGTGGGTGGGTTAGACAGACCAAGACCAGACGCGCCAAATCCCAGAGACGACGACACCCCAACGGCCCAACTCGCGTAGAGTACGTACTACTTGGATTAGGCGATTTAGGTAGTTGGATAGATTAGGTGTGCACACGTGATCACGCTTGCAGACGAAAGCGCGGATCGCTCCATCGGTTAATAATACAGTACTACTACTGTATATTTGTTGCTCTCTGACTCTCCGTCGTCGGGCGTCGGCTACGGCAATGATGCCTGCCGGGGGCCATGCGCCATGGCGTGGCCGCTAACTCTTAAGCATGCAGAAATCACGCATCAGTATTCAGCGCTATCATTTCGCGGCGCCGGCGCCGCGCGACGACGGCCGTCTCCTTTATCGTCCCATCCCCATCCATACCACTTTGTTGTTGTCCCACAGCAATAGCGTGCACTGGTACTTGTGTGCGTGACTGCGCGGTACGGTGCGTGCTTCTTCTTTTTTCGCAACAAGCGCTAGCTTAGCTGCCGGGATGCGGTTGTTGACACTTGCAAATAAACGCCTTTTTTTTTGGCTAATAATCTGATGGAACGGGACGGGAGCGAGCGAGGTGGCGATGGAGCGTGATCCCAAACCCCAATCATGGTGCATGGCCAGGCCACACACTACTGTTGGATGGGTGCATATCGTTGCGCCCAGAGCTCGGCTCGCATCCCGAGGGCCCCACACCTACACCTACACCTACGGCCGACCGTGCGCGCGGGGCCGGTTCATCGCTGTTCTCGTCGGCTCTGCACCAAGACGTATACCACTACTACATGATCGAATTTGCGCCACGTCGCCCGGGCGGCCTCCGTGGCAGGCATCTTTTTGTCCATCACGGTTAATGCCTGTCGATTTACGAAGGCGGACGTTTTTTATTTTCTGAAGCGGGCACTTTTGCCCGTCACGACAAATCGATTTACCGTGGCGGGCATCTTATATGGCCCGCCTCGGAAAAAGGCCCAAGCCCAAAATCCTCAGCAAGGCCCGATTTTTATCTTGAACTATATATACGAGGAGTTAGGGTTTTCTACCCCACTCCTCTGTCTCTCTCTTCCTCCACCGGTCGGCCCGACCTCCTCTCTGTTCCACGCGACTGAGTCCGAGGCGAGGCGACCTCCCCACTCCCCACTCCGCGCGAGACCGAGGCAGTCTCCTCTCCACTCCGTCGTCACCACCTCTCCACTCCTCTCCCGACGCGACATCCACCGTGGCGTTGGGGACATGGGGGGCGTGTCGGCCTGCTGGGACTGGCTCCCTTCCTCGCCATGGCGCGACATCCACCGGCGGCGCGCCTGGTATCTCTCTCTCTCCTCGTGCGGATCGGCCCTTCTTCCTCCTGGCCGGATCTCGGTGGGGGCGGCCTCCCATCCCTCCTTGACGACGCGCGACGGGCGGTTCTAGGTGGAGGCTGCATTGGATCCTATAGGAGGGCGGTTGATCCAACGGATCCCGGTCGGATCCGGTGAATCTTGACGTGGTGGCGCCGCCAATGTAGGTCTGAGTCTCTCTTCGTCTCCCTCGCTCTTCTCTCTTCGTCTCCCTCCTCATGTCCCTCTCCCTTTCCCAGATCTAGATAAGCACGACGGACGCCGGAGTGTGGTGGCGGGGCAAGACGCGGATCTTGTGTCGCGGCGGCCTCCTCCCTTCCGCCTCATCTTGACAGCATTGGCTGCAGAGAAGGCATTGCGGTGGATCGAGTGGACGACAACAATGGCGCTAGGGTTTCGGTTTGGGATTGGGCTCACGGTGGGCTCGATCAATGGGCTCGCCGGTGGGCTTTGGGTTTTTTGTTTTTTCCAAGCGATTAACCGAGGCGGTCGATTGTAACGTGCCGCCGTGGTAAAAGTATATTTACATGGCAGGCACGTTACACCGCTCGTCATGTCATGAAATCGGTTAACCGCGCGGCAAGCCAAGCCCGCCCGCCGCGGTTAAGCCACGATTTACCATGGCCTCTAGGCCGCGGTGGACGGCTTTGCCCGCCGCGGAAAACCGAAAACGCCCGCCTCCAGTAAAGTTTTTGTAGTAGTGTATGGAGCACACTCCTACTACTACGCTGTGTTCATACAAACGACGTAACCAATACGTATGTAGGTATACATGTACATGCTTTGTTTTCACGGTTCCTCACCAGGTTGACCGTTCCTCGGCCGTGGCCGCCTCGTCCCCTCGTACAGTACTTTTTTAACCCCGGCCCGTTCCCTGCTGACGGGCCAAGGACGACGATGCAGCAGTCGGCTCCCGCAGAATTTACAGATTTTTTTACCGTTACGACTTCACTTCACCGGCGGTACTGTACTACTGCTGCTACGTTGACTGCGCCTGCAGCGTGTTAAACATCCGCCACCTGGTACGTTCTCCCCGGTCTTCCCTCCCTCGTTATCAATACAGTACCTTCAGCAAGATTCAGAGAGACGGGGAGTCAAAAACAAACGCCAGAATTAACGTTCTGCCCGGTCCCCAAAAAACAAGACCTCGTTATCAATACAGTACCTTCAGCAAGATTCAGAGAGACGGGGAGTCAAAAACAAACATAAGAATTAACGCCGTGCTTAATTTCTCGAGTACCCCAAAAAACAAGACATCTGTGTGCTGCTAAAACCAAAGCAAGAGTATAGTCAAGGAAAACCACCCCCCATTCAACTCGTCTTCCCTCCGGTCAAAGCCGGTCAAGCTTTTTTCCCCAGGGGCCAGGGGGCAACAATGAATGAAGCCGACACGTGGGCCCGCGCCTCCTTGTCACGCGCGACCGTGGCCCCACCCATCAACTCCCGTCTCCGTTCCGTAAAAACCCAACCGCCCCGCGAGGACGGCTGACGCGCGTGCCCACCTCACCTGCCGCCACTGCTGGTGTCGGTGGTGGTCCCTCTCGTCAGCTTCTGAGTCCTGGCCCCGTGTGGGTGTGGGTCGTTCGCTTTTTGCCGGCTTGCGCCAACGCCCACCAACCAAAATCCGTCGTCTGCTGCTTCACCATCCTTGTGGCTCGCTCGGTTTTCCAATCCCAACATGGTTCTATGTTTGCTCCATTTGTTACCGGTCGACAATCAGGTCCAAATTAGTAGTATTTGACTAAAATAAGAGCATCTCACAATTGTTTATTTCCAAAAATTAGAAGCAAAAGTGGCTGAGAGTGTGCTGTCGACCGACAAACCCATTTTATCTGGCTCTTCGATAAATACTACTACACAAAACCAAGTTCAGGCCAACTATTTGACTAAAATAAGAGCATCTCACAACACCATTAACCTCATTAGAAGCAAACCTGCTCAATGTCGACCGACAAACCCATTTTATCTGGCTCTGGGATAAATACTACTACACAAAACCAAGTTCAGGCCAACTAGTGCTGACATGACTCAACACCATTAACCTCAGCAGCAGCTGCTCAACATAGTACTCGGTTCAAGCTCACACACACCTGTGCGAAAAGCGAGAAGCGAGCAGACACCTGTACAAAAAAAAAAGCTAGATGACGTACGCACATACTACAGAAATACGATGCGCACTAGGGATGAACAGTGTTACTACAGAAATACAAAGCACAGACACTACACTAGCATCTAAGCATCATTAGCACCACCGCTAACCCACCGTTCAAACGAGATTAGCACAAAAACAAACGGGGAGCTCTGAGAGAAAGGAATAAACAAATAGAGGAAGCAGCGCAGTCGGAGGCAGTGAGCTCGCTCGCCCTCCTGCACCTCTGCCCTGTGCTCCCATCGCTTTCCCCTCCCTCCTCCCACTCCCAGATGCGATTCCGTCTCCACCGCCACAGCGCCTAGTTAGCTTAGCCACCCCGCCGCCGGCGTTCGCCTTCGCCGCCGCCGCAGCAATGTCGAGCGTGTCGGAGGACGAGGCCGCCTCGGACCGCTGCAGCGGGAGCTACAGCCCCAGCGCCGACGTCAGCGAGTCCGAGACCTCCAGCGACTGCTCCGCGCCCACCACCCGCCGCTTCGCCTCCTCCTCCTCGCTTCCCACCCCGGCATCGGCCACCGCCTTCCACCTCTCCAAGCCGGCCTCCGACCTCTCCAGTAAGCGGCCCCCTCTCCGCTTTTGCTTAGATCTCGCTCCAAAATCCCCTCTTGTTCTTTCCTCTCACAGCAAGTTCTTGTTCTTGCCTTCCGGTTCTGTGGCGCCAGAGATCGACATGATGAAGGAGCGCTTCGCGAAGCTCCTGCTCGGCGAGGACATGTCCGGCAGCGGCAAGGGCGTCTGCACCGCGCTCGCCATCTCCAACGCCATCACCAACCTCTCCGGTACGCTCGCGCCCACGGCCTGCCGCCGCCGCCGTGCTACTCCTCCACCCGCATTGCCCGGATTCCTGATGGTTTTCCTTTCCCGATACCTGTCGTCCAGCCACCGTGTTCGGCGAGCTCTGGAGGCTGGAGCCGCTCGCGACGGCGAGGAAGGCTATGTGGACGCGGGAGATGGAGTGGCTGCTCTCCGTCGCGGACTCCATCGTCGAGCTCACCCCCTCCATCCAGGAGCTCCCCGAAGGCGGCGGCCAGTTCGAGGTCATGATCCCGCGCCCGCGCAGCGACCTCTACATGAATCTCCCCGCGCTCAAGAAGCTCGACGCCATGCTCCTCGCCATGATTGACGGGTTCAAGGGGACCGAGTTCTGGTACGTGGACAGGGGGGTTATGGTCGAGGACAGCGGGGGCCCGTTCCCGTCGTCCTCCTCCTCGTCTTGTGGCCGGCCGTCGGTGCGGCAGGAGGAGAAGTGGTGGTTGCCCTGCCCACGAGTGCCGCCCAAGGGGCTGTCTGAGGATGCGAGGAGGAAGCTGCAGCAGAGCAGGGATTGTGCAAACCAGATACTGAAGGCGGCCATGGCGATTAACAGCGATGTGCTGGCCGAGATGGAAATCCCCGAAGTGTACCTGGAGACACTGCCCAAGGTAAAATAATTCACTGGTACCAGCTATATCTCTTGCTATCCATGTGGTGTGCTTGCTATATTGTACTTCAATCCCTGGTAAAAATAGGACCAATTGCATAAAATCCTTGTGAAAGGGACCACTCACTTCCTATCATATACGTGTAAATGGAGAGCTCAGTTAATGTATTTTAGTACAGTTTGTCGAGTGAAGGTGTTGGGCATCAGTTATGGCAATGCTTTGTTTTTTTGCATGAGCAAGTGTTGTCACTCTAGCTGTCATCAATTATAGGTTCTAACCCATTTTATTTCCAATGCAAGCCCGTGGTACCAATTGCATAATTTCCAGTTATTAGTGTCATGAGGAATTAATTGATGACTGGAATATGATAGCCTGATAGGGAAAAGCTTAAAAAGCTATAACTATATTCCCTCTTGTATTTCATTAAGAGTAAATATGTCATGTTGTGCAGGATTATAAATGCTTCTTTTTGAAGGCCTGAATGTTTCTAGTCTAATCACTTTGTTCTTGGTATGGAAAAAGCTAATTCTTGTGTCCTTAGATAGACTCTCATATGCTAGGACTTCTCTTAAATTTTCTAGACCAACTTGGTTTAGTGCATATTGCAATTTCATAAAGATGTTTAATTAGCTTTCCCTAAATAAAAGTTGAGTCTGGCAGTGATTAAAGTTAAGGTCATGTAGAACTGCAGATAATTAGGTGAACAAATACTGGCCTTACTAGATGCAGAACTCAGTTATGAATGAGTTTAGCATTTGTAGTATTGTCACTGCATGTATCAAGGCATTTCTTTCCCTCTTTTTCGATACTGGGGTGTACCGCGTACCTGTCATATGTCAATTCTGCATTTTCTCGCTCAAGCATGTGACTGCTCATGTCAGTTCTTTTAGCAACTCGTGTTCTTTTGAAGGTATAATCCTCTTTATAATGCATCCGTGTAATTTAATATGAATGTGTGTATTAAATCTATAGATCAAGCATGTGATTGCTCTTCTCAGTTCTTCAAACCACTGTTGACATCCCCACTCTGTTTTTGTCTGCGAATGGTGCATAGTTTTCTTTGGTCCAGCATAGCTTGTCTCCAGTAATACACGAGTGCATGTGGATATTTCCATAGTGATTCACCTAGTCTAATATCATATCTTTTCTGCAGAGTGGTAAATCTTGCTTGGGTGAGATAATTTACCGATACATAACAGCTGAGCAGTTCTCACCAGAATGTCTCCTAGATTGCTTGGATCTATCATCTGAGCACCACACACTTGAAGTGGCAAACAGAATAGAAGCTGCCATCCATGTTTGGAAACTGAAAGGCCAGAAAAAATCAACACCTCAAGCCAAATCAAAGAAATCTTGGGGTGGAAAAGTGAAGGGTCTTGTTGGAGATAAGGAAAAGAGCAACACTTTGTCTGAAAGAGCTGATGGTCTATTGCAGAGCTTAAGATTGAGATATCCTGGTCTGCCACAAACTTCCCTTGACATGAACAAGATCCAGTATAACAAGGTAAAGCTCATGCAAAGACAAGTAACCATCTACTTATTCTGGCCAAATCAAAATTGATCAAGTCTTTCTTTCAATTACACAAATCATAATATTCACTTTGTTTCTTGCATATTTTTCCAGGATGTTGGGCAGTCCATACTTGAAAGTTACTCAAGGGTTCTGGAGAGCTTGGCATTCAACATAATTGCAAGAATTGATGATGTGATTTATGTTGATGATGCTATAAAGAAATCTGCTGCTGCCGAGTCTGTCTCGATCTTCAATCGTGGCACAGGTGTGCCAGTTCAGAAGAGGATCTCTCCAAGCCCATTCTCTATTCAGAATACGCCATATGCCTCTCCGTTTGCAACACCCACTTTCTGCTCCTCCACCCCAGTTACAGGCAGCCCTGGAAGAGTACAGCCGCTATTAAACAAAAACAATCTAGGAACACAAGAAATCAAGGTCGAAAAGCTCTTTTCTGGTGATCTAGAGAAGGTCTGGACATATGCTGGAAACCTGAGCGCGAGGAAAGATGCAGGAGATGCACCTGAGAGAGACTGAAGGGCGGTGGAGGATGGTAGACAGGTACCGACAGGTCGACAGATCCTGTAATTGCCAGTAGCTAGAATTTTCCTGTACAGAAGCAGCATGAGTAATTTTTTGTGCTTTTGTAGCAAGCCGATCATTGTGTACTCTGCTTACAATGAATGGATGTCACCTGATCTGAATCTGAACAGAGAAACTTGTAGTTTCAGCTGTAGTTTTTCTGGATTAGATATTTAGCGGTGTACTTGTTCGTGTTTATACTGCAAGGCTGGGTTCAGCAGCAAGTGACACTGCTTTTTTTTTGTCGCTGAAGGTGTTGGTCAACAGCTAAGGGTGCTGGGATGGTGACTAAAATTTGTAGGCTGATGTTGTATTCCGATGCCTGATCTTCTGCTGCCTGTTAGTTTCTGTATATGCATTCAATGAATTTGATCTGTCCAGTGCTATTGAGAGTTCGTTGAAAAACCAAACATCTCTAACTTGATCGCACATGTAAGCTGATGTTGTAGCCGAACCTGATCTTCTGCTGCCTGTTAGTTTCCATCTGCCAGTGAGCCTGCCAAAGGTGAATTAAATATAGATAAAAAATAACTAATTACACAGTTTGATTGTAAAGTACACGTGTTAGGTCATGATTGCAATAATTGTTCACTGCCGCAAATTTTGCTAGCGTCTGAGTCCAGTGAGATCTAGATCCATCTGCCAAATGAAGGTGAACTGAATAGGAAAATGGCACACTATTTATTCACTGCCGCTTTTTAGCGTCCAGGTAATCAAATCCAGTTGACAAATCGTCAGATCTCTGTTCTCTCTTGCTCTGCATTGCAACTGGACGGTACTAGTTCGTGTTTATACTGCAAGGCTGGGTTGAATACCTGATCTTATTATGGGGTGCCTGATCTAAGTACATGTGAGGAGTATCCAGCACGCTTTACCCTCCACAACCGTTGCCACACTCTTAGCCCGAGTACGTAGTAGCATGAGCGCAGCTGAGGCTGAGCACGTAGTAGCACGTGGTCAACCAGCCAGCGCACCGAGCAGTAGCGGTCAACAACCATGTGTCGCACATCGCCCACATACTTTATGTCCTGTTCGTTTGGTTGATAAGCCATGATTGAAAAGTATCGTTAGCTGATTTATTGTGAGATAAAAATATTATTAGTTCACTGAAAAAGTACGGCTTATAAACCAAGCAAACATGGCCTAAGCAACCGACACCACCCATTCCTCGATCAGAGATCCATCTCTACCCCATCCTTCCTCACCGAGCCACTCATTTGCTCACTGTTGTCATCTCTGTGTTTTGGGATGACTAGTTAGAGCAGCACTGAAATCTGGATATTGATATGCATACTCAAGCAATTGCCTATGTATGGAAGGGATTACAATTTAACACCAATGACATATATGAGAATCATGTTTTTAGGTGGCAAATAAGGGATTTAGGTTTATTCCATGACATGTAAGTAATTTTTTTTCCAATTAGGGTCTGTTCGGTTTTCTCAGAATGCACATGAACAATTTAACTCCTCAAGATTAGTACAAATTATTGAATTATTTCGGTTAGAGATTATTCCAGAGCCCTATTCCTATTCAACCGAATAAGCCCTTATTGAAACCGGGGATGAGGGGGTTGAGAGGGATGGACCCCGGTCGATTCACGCTTATTTCCAACGTGTCAGTATGCAATGCAGGCGCGAGATGAAAAAACAACACAATAAACGAGGAGGGTTCTAGATCGAAATCTAGACAGAGGAGTAGACGAGGTAGGTCTTCATGTCGGACGCGGAAAAGCCATTGAAGTTGCAGCTCAGCACGGTGGTGTAGGCGCCGACCTCGTGGAACACGAGCCAGTCCCCGATGCGTAGCTCCGGCAGATGGTAACCCTTCACCACCACGTCCAACGAGTCGCACGTGGGACCGAACACCGTCGACGGGTGTGTCTCATCACTCTCACCGCCTCCGTCGCCGTCGCCGTCGCCGGCGGCAGCGCGACTCGACACTGGCACAGGGCGTGGCACGTAGTTCTCGACGTGGACGCAGCACAGCGTGCCGAAGAAGCCGTCGTCGATCCAGTACTCGCGCACCTCGCCGCGCGTGCGCTTCCCGAAGACGCGCGCGGCGAGCGTGAACGGCGTCTCGGCGAAATAGCGCCCTGGCTCGCCAATCACCTGGAGGCCGGGGACGTCCCCAAAGTGGTGCGTCAGCGCGGAGTTTATCACGTCGCACGCGTCCTGGAACGTGGAGGCGGTGCCGGCCTTGAAGCCCCCGCCGATGTCCAGGATGCGCATGGGTGGCGTGCCGCGCGCGGCGGCGGCGTCGAACACCGCGCGGGCCGCCTCCACGGCAGCGTCGTAGACGCCCACGCGGGACACGGCGCTCCCGACGTGGAACGCGACGCCCCCGACGCTCTGCACAGGAACGCGCCACGCCCGAGGGCGTCCGACGTCGGGGACCTTGAGCCAGAGCAGAAGTTTGCACCTGCTGCTTGCTCCACCGAGTCGAAGGTGGTGAGGTTAACGCCGACGCTCGCGGCGTGCTCTGCCCGGGCTTGCATGGGCGCGTAGATGATGCGGTCAGCGGTGACGCCTAGCGCGAGCACGGCGTCCATCTCGGCAGGGCTGGCGCAGTCGAAGCCCGCGCCGAGAGCGGCCAGGGCTCCGAGCAGCGCCGGGTTGGTGTTGCACTTGACGGCGTAGTACGGCGGCACACCCTTGAGCCCACGCCGCCACGCCGCGAACAGCTCGACCACCTTGCCGAGGTTTAGCACGCTGAACGCGCTCGTCACTGGAGGATCTGCCGTGACAACAATGCGGCGGATAAGATCAGTGACGGCGTCCTTCTCGTTAGTATCGTCGTCGCACGGGAGGCGGAGCACCTCCAGGCCCTTAACGCCGGGCGCCTCAAGCACAGCTCGCATGGCTGCTGCTTCAGCCATGGACTGTGTACTGAGGTGAGGTCTACGCGCGCGCGAGATAGGGGGCAGACGTCCTTAAAGAAAGGCAGCGTGTGAGATGTTGCCATTGTATTGTACTCCTCCTATCTATCTATATACTAAGTATTATACACATATACATACATATATTAATATCAAAATCTATAACTGCGGGAGAATCCGTGGCCTCCGAGCGACCAGCGTGGTCTCTGCTGCATGACGGCCTCTTTATTGGTCACGCGTCCCTCTCTTGCTGCTGGCAGCCAATCACAGACCCTAGCTGCTCTCGGTTTAGTGGCCTGTTCTCTACTTTTCTTTTCCTCTCACGATAAATCATGATAAGAATCAGCATAAGCCAAATAAATACTTAAGCCAAATAAATACTGTATTTTCATAGATGCAAAACTATCCCTATAAAAGCATCTCCAAGAGACTCTTTATATCTTTCCTAATTTACAGTAATAAAGATTTCAGTGAAAAAATACCTCTAACAGTCTCTTCAATTGGATATCTAAATATAGACATCTTCTAATCCTAATTTGTTGCTAGCCAAAGATGAAGAGCGAAGATGGCTCTCTATACTACACACAAGATATAGAAAAATTGTTAGAGAGTGCAGAGATATAGAAAACGGTTATTACTCAAGGCTCTTGGAGATGCTATGAGTTACTTTGTCTTTAGGGTATATAATAAATAAATATTTACATAGTTGCAAAACTATCCATATGAGTTACTTCTTTAGCTCAAACTGCTACAACATTTTAGCTAACTAAAATTTCTAACAAAGAGACCCAAGGAAAATAATAAAATATTATTTCATTTTAGCTACTCTTTCCATCCCATAAAGAATATCATTCTCACTTTCCAAAAAATAAAATATTTTTAACTTTAATCAAATACATACACAATACTATTAATATTTATTGTGCATAATAAATATCATTAGATTAATAGTTGAATATATTATTATAATAAGCTTATTTGGAGATACAAATATTGCTAATACTTTTCTACAAAAAGCTTACTCCATATGTCCTAAAATAGATGACCTTATAGCATTCAATTTTTTCCAAAATACTTGTGACCTTCTTAGTTCCCGATACATCTTTTCTCTTTTCTCGATACATCTCGATCTCTACTCTATCTCTACTCTTTGAGGGGCATTATGGTCTTTTGGCTTCAGTGTTGGTTTCGGAGAGAGATTATAAAATGTCAACTAATATGGGACGAAAGGAGTAAGGAAGTTTGACCTGCACAAAACCCTAGACAACTCTCTTTTTTTGGGATGGAGGGAGTACCATGCATGACATCTACTAGTGAAGTGATCTTCTGCCTTTTATTATTATTTATTCCACATACTGGGTGCTCAAATAAGCTATAAGTTTTTACAAATGGTAAGTTAGCATCCTTGGTCCAATGCATTGCACCTATTTACTCTCTCTCTCTCTCTCACCTTCTTTCATCACATGCTAGAGATGCCCTAATAGTTATCCTCCGAGAGTTGACCGGTAGCGTGCATACTATGTCTAAAGACTTTGCAGTAGAAATGGACCGGAGAAAGTTGCTAAGCTTTACTAGCCTATTTTTTCAACCAAAACAACAACGAAAACACATGCAAGGCTAAAACAAACCAAAACAACAACAAAAACACATGCAAGGCTAAAACAAGTGCAGCGAAGCGCGCTTATCTATCTAGTATATATAAACTACTACTCTAAAGCTAGCTATAGAATACCTTATTTATTATATCACACCTCCTAGATTTCAGTTGCTTGGACTCTAGAGGGATTTCAGGCGACGACGACATGCCTATGCCCGCGCCTCACTCACCCGCGCTCGTCTTCCTTCTCTCCGGCGTGATTTCCTCCTCCCTGCGCGCGTCTTCCTTCTCCCCAACTCTGGCGACCTTAGAAAAAGAAGGGGCCTGAGGGAGGCAGACTGGCTAAGCGGTGGGAATGGCGGGAGGGCGGCTTAGGGTTTTGGCTGCGGAGGAGGCGGCCGGGCTAGGTCGGGGCATAGGTGAGGATGGCCATGGTGGTGGCGGGAGGGGGAAGGGGTAGAAGGAGACCGCCGCGACGTGGTAGGGTCTCTCCAGAGCTTCACACGCATTCAACGCGCCACCGGAGGGCCGCCTTTCTTCGGCAAGAAAAGAAAATCTATGTGTACAACAATAAATTACTCCTCTGCATGCATGCGAATGGCTATCGCACTAAATTCCGGAAACTCAACGCAAACAGTCCTAATTAATGGCACCCCATGATAATAATAATTATTCCGATGCCTGATCTTCAGCTGCCTGTTAGTTTTTTTTGTATATGGATGTTGATGAATTTGATCGGGCCCTCTTTAGTGCTTACTACCAGTGTATTGAGAGTTGCTGAGCCAGTTCCTCCGCGGTCCATCTGCCAGTGAGCCAGCTGCACAGCAGTCGACTTCAGAGAGGCGATGACCTAGCTGACTCACATGTTGCTCGTTCACTGGTGCTTTTAGCATCCAGATGAGATCTAGATGTGTCAAATGATAAATTGGCACACTATTTGTTCATGCGGGTAATCAAATCCAGCTGACAAATAGTCAGATCTCTTCTCTCTTTGCTCTGTTGCTGAGCCAGTTCCTCCCGGTCCATCTGCCAGTGAGCCAGATGCACAGCAGTCGACTTCAGAAAGGCGATCTAGCTGACTGATTTGTTGTGAAAGAAAAATCACTGGTTTATTAGCATCCAAATGATTTATAAGATGTGTCGAAAGACGGTAAAGGACGCCTTGTTCCAGATTCTTACGGCAACGTTACCAAACCCTCAGGTGAAAGCAGCATGCTTCAACGGCAGATATACCAAGCCGCCTCCCTTCGTCTCCGATCACCTCCAGAGTCCATACGGAGCATCATCTTTCTTCTCCTTCCACGGCAACTTTGGCAACCGGACAGAGACAGTGCACAGTATAAGTATCTTGGCCGCGGCCACGTACAACACAAGCAAAGAAGCTCTGCAGTTCTCCACATCAAACAGACCAGGCCAGCACCAGGCGCGGCAATGGCGTTCACGATCAAATCTACAGACGACAAAAGTCGGCGCTTCTCTCGCTGGCGGTCCGCAGCTGAAGCTGCTGGTGGTCGGCGTACTATCTAATCTCGCGGAGCCTGCGCAAGGACGCGGTGGACTTCCTGATCCTTGTTGCAGATTCTTACGGCAATGTTACCAAACCCTCAGGTGGCCCCCAGGGTCGCTTCAACGGCAGGGGCGGGGCTGCGGCCTCCCCGTCTCCGAGTGATTTCAATTTGTATTTACTGTAGAAAAAACATAATTTCACCATTAATTTTCGGCATTTGTTCTAAATCTCTATTAATTAGCCCTCGAGGTATCTCGGCTCCGCCACTGTGTAACGGTGTATGGATGACTATCATTGCCAACAAAATAATGCAGTAAAATGGATCATATCAATGGCTCATGTCCCATGCGTGAATGCTGAGATGGCTCGACATGGCCATGGCGGGCAGAAACGATGCATCAATAGCGATGTGCTGGACGCAGTGGTGAGAACCGCATGTGTAAAAAATCAGAATGTTTTATTTGTCACTTAAGAACCTCCTATGTGTAAATATAAACAAGTGATGTATTCCTTTTGTATTCACTAATATATTTGAGACCCTAAATGAAAAAAGTTTGTACTAAGAAGTTTTAGATCTTTACAAGTATTACATTGGTTTAGGTCATTTCTCCATCCGATGTTATTTGAGAAACTATAAAAAATATTAATTTCAAAATCATTAATCTCAAAACAGAATTCTAGACTCTAATAAATTTTAATAGAAAAATTATTGTTGGGTGATGCCTTACCCTTTGCACCCCCCTTCTCTATTGGGGAAAGGGCAAACCAAGATGTTCGTCGGATGGGGTCACGTGTCATCAAAATCGACAAAGACGTGACAGCTTTTCGCCTGGGAGGGCGAAAACCAAGTCTAGTGTGAAAGGAGGTCACCTGTTTATAGTTTTGTAGTATGGATTGCTTACGCTATTCGAGCAGTTTCCTTTTCGCTTGCAGGCGCGAAAGGGAGGTGAAGGATTCGTCACCAAAAGAGCGCTGGTCTCCATTCTCCGGTGCGGGTGGCCCAATGCCGGCACGGGGGGACCACAAGACCGCAAGAGGGCAGCTTCATCCGGAGGAGGCCGTGTGCATAAGGACTAGAAGGCCCCCAGCGAACAGGAATATTCTCTAGGGTTGAAGTAGTTGGAGGGGCAAACGCGTCCATGTAAAAGATACGGCATAGTATAAATAGTGTCGCATCCATGATGTAAGGGGGAGGAGGAATGAAAAACCTAATTCTTCGAAGTGAAATGAGTTTGTTGTTGCGTTGATTATCCTTTCACTACCCCTTTTCTCCCGTTCATGAGCTTGAGGAGCATTCGGTGTTCGAAGGCTGAGGCCTAGAACAACATTGGTGATTATAAACTAATAAAATGTTGTAGATCTTTTCGAGTACTATGACTTTGATTTTGACCATTTTTCTATCTGAGTTCATTTGATACATTTTAAAAATAAATTCCTTATTATTTGTACTGATCGTTTATTCTACTTATTACACCGCAATAGGGCCTTGTTTAGATTGAGGTTAGAAATCAGTATTTGGTACTGTAGCACTTTCGTTTGTATTTAACAATTATTGTCCAATCATGGCCTAACTAAGCTCAAAAGATTCGTTTCGTAATTTACAATCAAACTGTGTAATTAGTTATTTTTTATCTATATTTAATACTTCATACATATATCAAAGATTTAATGTGACGAAGAAAGAGTGAAAAAACTTACAATCTAAACCAATCGGTGACAAGCTTTAAGATAACTGCCTGTGCCACACAGAGGATTTTATAGTGGCGGTAGGTTTGGGTCTGCTCTAATCCCGGAAGCCGGAAGCGACGATGGCGGAGGCGACGCCGACGATGGTGTTCGTCTACGGCACACTGAAGCGCGGGTTCCCTAACCACCCGCTCCTCGTCGCCTCCGCCACCCCCTTCGTCGGAGCCGCCTCTACGGCCGGCCCGGCCTCCCTCGTCATCGGCCCCTACTCGGTCCCCTTCCTCCTCCCCACTCCCTCCACCTCCTCCGGTCGCGTCGTCTCCGGCGAGCTCTACGCCCCATCCCCCGATGCTCTCGCCGAGCTCGACGCCTTCGAGGCAAGCGCGCTGTCTCCTCATTAGACTCGTTGTCCCATGTCGACTGGTTTGGTTTTCCCCCAATCTCAGCCTCCCATTTTGTCGCAGGGCACCCACATCGGTGTCTACGAGCGGCGCCCGATCACCGTCGTGGCCGACGGGTCGGGCGAGGCGGTGCAGGCGGAGGCGTACTTCGCGCACCCGAGCTACGCGGAGGCGCTCTGGCGGCGCTGCGGCGGTGAGGCGGCCGAGATTGGGGAGTACACCGTGGACCATGCCGGCGGGTACGTCCCGAAGAGTGAGCGTGCTGCCGGCGTTGCTGGGCTCATTGACGCCGTCCATAGGTTCCTCGCCACTGCCCCGGACAACTGACGTGGTGCGCACGGATTGCTACCATAGTTCAGTGAATTTGTCACCTGTCGTTTCCTGGGCTAGTGCTTCGGTATTCATGCTTTAAATTTGCAGACACTGCTTTTAGGCTATGCAAGTCATCGTATTCAGCATGACTGAATCCAATTTTTTCGAATAATCATTCAAGGTTTGCATACAGAGCCATTTTGTCTTGTTTAGTGTACATTGCATACAGCGCCATTCAAGTTTATCTAAGCATCGCAGTTGTAAAATCCTGAATTCTTTTATAGTTTGGATAAATAAATGTACTTGCTGTTGGACAAGAAAATTTTCACAAGTGCTAATCCCATCCGCTGTTCAATGCAAAATACATCCTTGCATTTGCATTCTCAAATGAGATGCTGACTATAATAATATAGGAACGGCTATTAGAAGAACACAGTGATCTTGGTGTCAGTTAAATAATATATGGTGACAGTTAGAAGAACGCAATTAATTAGCCCTTTTTTTGTGACGATGGCCATGTTCCATAGGGAAATGTTCAGAAACCTGAAAGGAGGAGTTCTGTGCAACCTTTAGAGATGAGAACGATATTTTGACAGCTGAGTTGCTGGTAAGAGTTCTTGGACTGCATAAGATGCATTTCCGGTAAGAGCCGTGTTGTTATTAGCAGACTCTGCTGTCCTTTTAGTTAGATGGGTTCGGAGAATTTATGCTCACTATTTTCAACAAACTGAGATTTGTTTCCTTGGTGGTCAGCACACAGTTCTTGAATTTCATCTGTTCCATCTAGTTTCGATGGACTGGACCAGCAGACTGGGAAATCGTCGAGTATTGGCCCCCTGTTTCATTTCATATCATGCTGTGCAGGGCAACAAACCTGAACCTGGCAATGGAGTTGGTATTCTTTTCTTCTTCTTTTGGTTTCTTTTGATAAATAGAATGTTTTTTTAAAAAAAAAACAGGAGTTGGATATATGCTTGGCTTGCTGAAAGGAAACAGGGACGTGTCGAGAAGCCATGCTGAATCCTTAAATCTCAGCCATTCTAAAAATAAATAAAAAAATTCTCAGCCTGTGCTTTCCTCGTACATTGTTTTGTTTGGGCCAATGCAGCCCATCACATCTCATTTCTCTATCTTTGGGCTGGGCCCGGATGGACTTAGGCACCCGTGACTGGTGGACTAGACAGGGAAATCCCAAGTCACGACGACTTCCCCGAGACGACGGCGAAACAAGGGGAAGGGGAAGGAAGGAAGGAAGGGGATCGCCATGGCGGCGTCGCCGCAGCAGCAAGGCCAGGGCGGCCCCGGCGTCGGCGGCGGTGGCGGGTGGACTCCCGAGCAGTTCTGGTCGCTGCTGGACAAGGCGGACCGCCGCTTCGCCCGGGTGCGGGACCTGCCCCCTCTCGGCCGCCAGGAGCCCGACGCGTTCGCCAAGGCCTTCCGCGCCTACACCCAGCTCTGGCGGATGCAGCAGGAGCACCGGCACCGCCTCCTCGACGCGGGCCTCCGCCGCTGGCAGGTCGGCGAGATCGCCGCCCGCATCGCCCACCTCTACTACGCCCAGTACCAGCGCACCGCCGACACCGCGCTCCTCTCCGAGGCGTTCGTCTTCTACCACGCCGTCCTCGACCGCGCCTACTTCCAGGACGCCGACCACCACCTCTCCCCCGCTAAGCACCTCCGCTTCCTCGCCAGGTTCCTCCTCGTCGCGCTCCTGCTCGCCAGGCGCTCCCACACCGTCCCGCGCCTCGCCTCGGACATACGCACGCTCCTCGATGACTCCAAAAAGTCCTTCCAGGTGCGTCCCACTGCAATTCCAGTTTCCACACTCAAATTCGATTGATCCAGTTGACCTGATCGTCATATTAATTCAATCTTCACTCTCGTATCTCATGCTGCGCTGTGCAGGATGCTGAATACAAGGAGTGGAAGCATGTCGTGCAAGAGATCGCGAGGTTCCTGCGAGCTGACTCACCGTTTATGAACATGAGGCCGCTCAGGTACAGCTACGCATTCGATCCGCCCCCAGATACACTTCGTACTGTACCACCTACTGTCAAGAAGCGAGGTCTCGTCTTAAGTGACACCATACTTTGCAGCTACTATCCTAACGAGGTAATGCTTCCACATCTGCCTTGCATACATCAACTTATGCTTGTGCTGGGTGGGTGGGTGGGTGGAGTTAGTACCGAGGAAATAATTTCACTGTGGTTCATCCAGGTCAAATTTACAGACCTCTCCATAGATGTATTCAGAATGGTTCAGTGCCTCGAATGGGAACCATGTGGTTCATTTGCGCTAAACAATGGTTACAGCAGCCATGATGAAAGTGGACAAAATCAACCCAATCTATTGAAAGATTTAAGAGATGCTGCACTGCCTCCGAATCCACTTAAGACAATTCTCTATCGCCCTTCAGTGACACATTTCCTAACGGTAAGTTCATCTTTCAGTTTTTGTTTCTCATTTGGCATTGCCTTTCTCCTATTTTTCTAGAATTAATCTGTATCCACTAGTGCACGTATCTTGCATCTGAGTAAAAGAAAACTACTATGATCACTACCATATTTGGAAGCTCTGTGGTATATGCAATTTGTTAGTCCTGAGAATACTATCACAGTATGTGTTTGTGCGTCAATCTAGTGTAACCTGTGTAACAGTTAATCTGTGTTGCTTGTAAATATGCAATTGGTTAGTTGGAGGGTTAAAACTGCAGGGATCTGCATTTTATCGTACGAACTTAGTGATCTGAATTATCTGACAAGGAAGCATGATGTTAAGGGACACTGCGTAACTCCACTTTTCTGGTCCACCATTTGTGCACCCATTAGTTCATGGCATGAGTGGCTGCAAATTTTCTTAGAAAGTGTGATAACACAGAAGCCTGAACATCGAACTTAAGTTGGTCTGTGTTTGCGATTTTGCTTAGCAATACTAATTCAACTCTACCCATGGTTTCAAAATTTCAAGAGAAAATAGTTATATGCAGCTGTTATTATTTGTCCATTTAATCATATAATTTTTTTTTCTAAAATGTGTTTGTTTAAATCCAGGTCCTCGCAACAAAATGTGAGGAGCTTCCTTCAAATGGTATCATGTTAATATATCTTTCAGCTACAGGTTAGTGCCCCAGGGTTGTTTGCTTCAATGTTGTCACATTTTTGTGTGTGTCAAGGACATTTCAGTTAATATTAAAAAATCTTTCAGGGGAGATTGGAACTTCTGGATTTTGTCCTGATACTGGTGAAAAAGTTTTGAGCAACTTTAATAAGTTTGACATATCCAGTACTAGTCATGCTAGTTCAAAGGAAAACAAAGAACCTTGTCTATGGTTAGGCTGCCGTGAAACTGAAGGTATTGTCTTTTCATTTTTATTATAAGTTGCCTTTTGATCTCCTTTTCAATAAGAATATTGTTTCTGCTATATCTGAAATATCTAGGTTCAAATTGCATATACCCTGGTGATCTAATCCCATTTACAAGACGACCCTTATTTTTGGTGATTGACAGTAGCACCAGCTATGCTTTCAAGGCAGGTTTGATCTTTTTTCCCTCTGAGCAACCACTATCTGGACAACGAGGGTTGGTGATCTTTTCCTTTTCTTTTCTGGCCTACCTCAACTTTGCTTGGGACTAAAGGGCTGGTCGCTGGTATTCACTGTCTAATGCTTTGTACTGAATTGTGTAGTTTTTAGGCAAAGCACAAGTACACTTGTCATATGCAAATAAGCCATATTATGTGGCAAATTTTTTTTTGTATTTTGTTCAGTTTTGAAGTTTTTGAATCTGTTCGTCTATCTTAAAAGCTTAGTTCAAATGTGACCTGTGGTTCGTATGTCCATCTTGACAGGACAGTTTCTTCTGTGCCCTTATTTTGCAGTGGTACCTTGTGCTTTGTGTAATTTTGTTCTTACCTTTATTTACTGTTCATTCAATTTCTTTCTGCGTATTGAGATATCTGGACTATTTGTTTTATTTTCCTATAGTCTTGACTATCTTGCATCTACTGTCAAACATAACATTCCTTTATAACTGCAGTCTATTCATGGTACTGAAAGGGGGGAGACTGCTGCCATGCTACTTTCACCAAGTTCTCGATCTTCCACTGTGGGATTCAGTGGTGATTCTACTCGGCACAGTGGTAGCCAATTTACTATGTTCCTCACAGCTCCATTGCAAGCTTTCTGCCTTCTGATCGGCAACAACAGGACAGATATCGACAGGGTAACCATATTTTTAATGAATTTCTTCAGACATTAGAGTATATTTAAAGCCTTGACATGAGTTTTGTAGGATGCATATAACAAAGCTGAGGAGTTATTGTTATTGTCCCTAAATGAATGGGCCACGACTTTAGTTTCATCGTCTTCACTTCATCCTGTTTGGGTTGAAGTTTTAGGCGACCCACTCCTAAGAAGGCTACTTCTCAGGTGAACTTGTCAAATCTTGTCATGAATCTCTACTATGTCAAAAGTAGTCCTTTTTGTCTGGAACTATGAATGATTGATTTTGGGCTGCCTTTGCTTTATGAACATCACTATACTGTGCTCGCTTGTAAGTGGTTTCTTGTTACTCCCTCTGTTCCAAAATGTAGATCGTTTTAGTTTTGTCCTTGTTATGACCGGTAAGGTCTATGGGCGCAGACACCAGGGCTAGCAGCCCGGTTGGGTCCAGATAGGTGGAGTTGGACCAGTTGGTTAGCAAGTCCTAAAATCTAGGATACTTATCTCTTGAGTTTGTTATTTAGATTGAGTTAGAGTTAAGTTTGTTAAAGATCTACTTGTATAAGTATGGGACTCTTATGATGGAATAGATTTAGCCTGGGATTGAGTTTAACTCACCTTGGGCCCTCGGGCGTTACTGTTCACGATCTTCCTATTGTCACTGCCCTCCAGGCGTCTCCAGCCAGCTCGGCGGCTCCCGTTCATCGCCGGGGTTCCAAGCCCAGGCCCTCCGTCTCGCACCCCTACGCTCTCTGGTCCCTAAGCCACAACAATCTGGTATCAGAGCCCATGGCTTCCTCCGGTGCTGCTGCCGCTGCCGCGGTGACGGCCACCACCGTTTCCACCACGCCACCGCTGTCCGTTTCCACCACGCTGTCCGTTTCCACCACGCCACCGCTGTCCGCGGCCCATGTCACGTCGGGTTCCCTACCACCACCCCCTACACCACCGAACCTTGCGGATTCCTTGGCCGCCTTGGTGACCATGCAGCGGCAGATGGGCGACATTCAGTCAAAGTTCTCTAATTTTTGCTAAGTTTATAGAAAAGTACACCTACATCTACAAGATCAATTTAGTAAATCCAACCTGAAGTATATCTTGATAGTGCACTTATTTGGTATTGTAGATGTTAATGTACTTCTCTGTAAACTTGATGAAAGTTAATTTGGCTTGGCACAAAACTAAAGCGACTACTCCCTCCATGTTCTTAAAGAAAGTCGTTTTGAGGTTGTCTTAAGTCAAATATTTTAAGTTTTGACTATAAATAAATTCTTTTGAGTTGAGTTTGAAAATATGAAAGTGATGTAAATAGATTCATCTTGAAATGTAGTTTTATAAAAGTATATATTGACTATATTCTATAAATATTTTAAAGCAAAAAGTAGTGGTCAAAGTCGTTTTTTGGAGACCGTGTCAATGTCCAAAATGACTTTCTTTAGGGACATGGAGGGAGTACAATTTAGAACGGAGGGAGTAGGTTATTAATTAGTTCACATCTGCAGGAATGCAATATGTTGAACTGGCCTTCCAAAATTCTACTAATTGTATCTTCCAGTCTGCTCCATAGATGAGGCCCTGATACACATATATTTGATACAGTCCAACTATTTTATTGGCTGAAAGTTTAGTTCGATTGTTTCTGCAGGTTCATCTTCTGCCGAGCAACCCATTCCCTGTTCAAACCAACAAACCATAAGGAAGAGTTCCTTCCGACCTGCATGCCTCCTCTGCCTGAGTCTGTTGATGCTGAGAGCATGCTCTCCCAAAGCTGTGTGATGCGAGTCGCATCATACTTTGGTGCTGTCAGCCAGTTCTCATTTGCTGAGGTTACGACATGGCCTGATGTTGACCCTGAGGAGACTGTTGTCACCAGTTCATCTGGCAGTGCCAACAAAGGAGTGCCTGAGACAGCCAGAGATTCAGACATTTCAAACTCATCTTCATCTTTTTGATTGATGATTAGGCTGCTGCGGTGACCATCGGGCTACCTTCGTCCGCTTGTGTTATGTTACTCATCTGCATATGCGGATCCATTTTGTAATTACTTGCGCTCCTTCATGCTTGATATTACACACATAAGCAGGACTGCCTTGCCTCTTATTTTTCTTTTTTTACTTAATGAATTGTTAGTCACTAGAACATTTTGTTATCCCTTACTCAGTTTGGAGACGTGGTGCTGTGTGAAAAAGTTAGTATGGTAGAAAAATCTTTTGTTCCGTTACTCTCCATGGCTCGATAGAATATACTTCAACAACGACGACGATAAAGCCTTCAAGTCCTAAACAAGTTGGGGTCGGCTAGAGTTGAAACCCAGCAGAAACAATCAAGGTTCAGGCATGTGAATAGCTGTTTTTCAAGCATTCTTATCTAAGGCTAAGTCTTTGGGTATATTTTATCATTTCAAGTCTTCTTTTATTGCCTCTATCCAAGTTAACTTCGGTCTTTCTCTGTCTCTCTTCACGTTGCTATCCTGACTTAGGATTCCACTACGCACCAGTGTTTCTGGAGGTCTCTGTTGGATATGTTCAAACCATCTCAATCGGTGTTGGACAACCTTTTCTTCAATTGGTGCTACCCTTAATCTATCACGTATATCATTGTTTCGAACTCGACCCCTTCTTGTATGACTGCAAATCCAACGCAACATACGCATTTTCGCGATACTTATCTGTTGAACATGTCGTCTTTTCGTAGGCCAATATTTTGCACTATACGACATAGCATGTCTAATCGTCGTCCTATAAAACTTGCCTTTTAACTTCTGTGGTACCCTTTTGTCACATAGGACACCAGATGCTTGACGTCACTTCATCCACCCTGCTTTGATTCTATGGCTAACATCTTCATCAATATCCCCATCTCTCTGTAGCATTGATCCTAAATATCGAAAGGTATCCTTCCTAGGCACTACTTGATCTTTCAAATTAATATCTTTCTCCTCCCGAGTAGTAGTGCCGAAGTCACATCTCATATACTCAGTTTTAGTTCTACGGAGTCTAAAACCTTTGTACTCTAAAGTCTCCCGTCATAACTCTAGTTTCTGATTCACTCATGTCCGGCTTTCATCAACTAGCACTATATCGTCCGCGAAAAGCATACAACAAGGGATGTCCCCTTGTATGTCCCTTATGACCTCATCCATCACTAAGGCAAATAGATAAGGGCTCAAAGCTAGCCCTTGATGTAGTCCTATCCTAATCGGAAAGTCATCCATATCTCCATCACTTGTTCGAACACTAGTCACAACATTGTTGCACATGTCCTTAATGAGCCCGACGTACTTCATTGGGACTTTATGTTTGTCCAAAGCCCACCACATAATATTCCTTGGTATTTTATCATAAGCCTTCTCCAAGTCAATAAAAATCATGTGTAGGTCCTTCTTCTTCTTCTCCCTATACCGCTCCATAACTTGTCTTATTAAGAAAATAGCTTCCATGGTTGATCTTCCGGGCACGAAACCAAATTGGTTCATAGAGACCCGCGTTATTGCTCTCAAGTGATGCTCGATAACTCTCTCCCATAGCTTCATAGTATGGCTCATCAACTTAATTCATTGGTAATTAGTACAACTTTGAATATCCTCTTTATTCTTGTAGATCGGTACCAATATACTTCTCCTCCACTCGTCAGACATCTTGTTCGATCGAAAAATATGGTTGAACAGCTTGATTAGCCATACTATAGCTATGTCCCCGAGGCATCTCCACACCTCGATTGGGACACCATCCGGTCCCATCGTCTTATCTCCTTTCATCCTTTTCAACGCCTCTCTGACCTCAGATTCTTGGATTCTCCGCACAAAGCGCCTATTGATGTCATCAAAAGAGTTATCCAACTGAAAGGTTGTGTCCGTATTCTCACCATTGAACAATTTGTCAAAATACTCTTGCCATCGATGTCGGATCTCATCCTCCTTCACATAGTTTTCTATGCATCTAGAATATACTCCCTCCATTCCAAATTGTAAGTCATTTTGGCTTTCGTAGATACATAGTTTTCTATGCATCTAGATATATATTATGCCTAATATATAGTAAAAGCTATGTATCTATCTATACTGTAAAGGAGCGAAGGAATTGAAAATATTTTTCACCCAAAAAATTTATACCCACCTGATGTCTAAACCGTTGATGTCTTAATCTCTTCAGATCTAATGGTTAGTGTTAACCTGAGAGTGGGCCCACAGAAAGATCTTACGTGTAAGATCTTACACGCAAGTTCACGTTTCTGCCTCACGTGATTTTTTTTCACCGACAGCGGCTCTTACCCGCCCGCTGTACCCGCCGTAGATTCGCGCCACGCTCTTCCTACCGTGAAACGTCGCATCCCGCTGCCGTAGTGTCATACGGAGGATAGGCCGTATAGGCGCCGGCGTCCCATGGGTTCCTAGGACACATATATGTGCCATGGAAGTTTCCTACGAAGATCTCTTTTGGAGGAAGGTGTTCCAACCATGTTCGCGCCGAATCAGCCAGAAACAATGGAAGGTTGCGGATAATAAAATCGTCATTATCCTCTCCACCGGCTTGGCAAGCAAGCCAATAATCCTTGAACCATAGTCCAGGATTCATTTTCCAAGAGTATTTTAGGATGTTGGTCGGTGGTCGGTACCGCGGTGGGAAGACGACGTTGAGGATGTGTCGGCCGAAGGCCTAAGGTCCCGGCAGGTCGGGGCTCGGGCTTTGGTCCTCGCCGCTGTTGTAGCGTCCGCCATGATGTGGGTGGTAGTTGCGGCTAGCCTCCTCTCTTGCATCGCCACGGATACGCCTATGGGCGTCGAGGGTGTCGCATTCGTCACGGTGGAGGCCAAGACGTTCATGCACCGTGACTATGGCGCGTGGCCTACCGCCTTGCTATGCCTGGTGGACTGACATGTCCCTGTTGGGTCACTCTGAGGGCACACGCTGGCTAGCGCAGAGCTCGCGTTGTCAGGACAGCGAGCTCTCGGCTTGCTGCACTGCCACACGCTCGAGTACATGCGAATCTCACGATGGGCCCGATGATCCTCGGGCGTCGCGGGCCCCAAAAGCCCCGAAGCAAGGCCACCATAGCAGCGATGTTCTAGCTTACCTAGGTGAAGTGTGGGAGGGCTTCATCGTCCTCGATGATCCTCCGATTCACGTCGCGGGCCACGGCGCATGTAGGCCCACCGTCTAAGTGGCGCTCAATCTCTCGCTCGAGCTTCGTGCGTTCTTGCTCAAGTTGAAGTCGTGCTTCCTCGAGCTCTTGGTGCTAGGCCTTCATCATCGAGGTCGTTCATTGGGGTAGCCTCTCTCTCGTGGATGCTTTCGATGTATCTCTTGGGGGCACCTGCCATGAAACATTCATGAGAGGGGTGATGGCTCCCCCTGCTGGAGTCAGAGTTGGAGGGCGACTTCGATTCTCCTGTGAGAAGGTCATGGAAAGATTCCATGACATATTTGGTCATCCCCACAAACTCATCGTTCATAGGGGATGGGGCGTGTGTTGCGCCACAAGATGGCCAACGGTCTCTACGGCGTTGCGCAGACCAAACGGGAAAACTGTCGGGGTGCTCTAGATGAGGTATTCTAGGGAGAGCGGCTCTCCTTTGGCAAGCTGTGTCATGACATTGACGAACGAGAAGGTGAGGCAGCCTAGGTCCTCCCAGGACGGTCGAGGTCCTAGGAAGGCGCCGAGCTGCCGCTCTAGCCTCCCATAATTGGTGTGTGCAACTGTAGCTCCTCAAGCGCCTCGGCGATCGCATCGATGCTGGTGAAGTGGAGAGGTTGGATGGTGGCGGGAACTTGCACCAACTCTCCTTCGAAGCGCACGTGCGTGCCCAGGACCCAGCTAACACCGTGACTAGCTATCCCAGACCCAATGCGGACGTCGAGACACGCAAAAAGCCCCTACCTAGCGCGCCAACTGTCGGTGTTTTCGGACCACCGACGAGTAAATTTGTATTTGCGCGTCTGGCTTGGATGGTGTGCTCAGAGGACACAAGGGTTTATACTGGTTTGGGCGGAATGTCCCTATGTCCAGTTTGCTACTGCTCATGTTATCGGCACTTGGTTTGTAGTAGGGGTTACAAACAAGCGAGAGAGGGAAAGTATCCCAAGTCTCTGATGGAAGGAGTGAACGGGTGCTGAGAGCTCGATTGCTGCTCGCCGTGTGTTCATGTCGTGCTCTTGTGTTTTTATCTCATGGTTCGGTCCCCCTCTTCTGGGGCGCCCTGCTTTCCCATTTATAAGTGAAGGAAAAGCATGGGTTATAGTGGAGGAAAAGGAGAAGAAGAGAGAGAGAGAGAAGAAGGCTTCTAGGATCACTGGGTCCTTCTGCTTCATGCAGGTCCCACCGATCCTGCAGATGTCAACAGGGATGGCTCCATGTTGTGGCCCTATTTGTCACTGGCGCCATGCGTGGCGTCATCCGCCGGTCATGGCGTTCCATTTTGTCCCAGCGGACGTCGTGGTGAACTAACGTGTCTGTCAGCGTTCGTATGAGGGTTAGGTAGAACAGCACCGGCACGCCCAACACTATTCTTGACGTGAATCCTTAGGTATGGCCTATCATGGCCACGAGGTTACATCTAGGCATGCCAATCTCTTCCTTGGTGTCAGAGTTTTGACCCAGGCCCATACGCTTGGACCCGGAGTGGTTGGCGGCGATATGGGTCCCCGTCGGGCGAGACAGAAACCACGTCCTTGGGGTTGGGTGAGACAAAGACCGCTCCTAATGGGTCAGGCGAGATGGAGCCCGTAGCCTTGGGGTTGAGCGAGATGGAGCCCGTGGCCTTGGGGTCGGGCAAGATGGAGCACAAACCCAAGGGGTCAGGTGAGACGGAGCCCACGGCCTTGGGCGAGACCCCCACGGCCTCGCGGTCAGGCAAGACGGAAACCGTGTCCTTGGGGTCGGGCGAGATGGAGCCCGCTCCCAAGGGGTCGGGCAAGATGGAGCTCGTGGCCTAGGGGACGGGCGAGACGGAGCCCGTGGCCTTAGGGTCGGGCGAGACGGAGCATGAACCCAAGGGGTTAGGCGAGACGGAGCCCACCGCCTTGGGTGAAACCACCGTAGCCTCGAGGTCAGGCGAGCCGTAAACCGCATCCTTGGGGTCGGGCGAGACAGTTCCCGCACCCAAGGGGTCGGGTGAGACCTCTTTAATATGTCTTGCTCCATCCGAGGAAGTCAGTGTGGGCATTAACTTCCTTGCTTTGGGTATCCCTACTATCGATACCCGACAAGAACCCACGACAAAAATGAATGGTCATGATCCTTATGAGTTTGCGTATGCGGATCTTCCAAAGACCCATCATGTATTGAAAAAAGTGCAAATTTTTTTTATTGTCATGCAAAGAGATTTGAAGGTGAAGGTCCTGCATTTTGTTGTTAGAACGGACATGTTAGTATAGTCATACCAAAGGTGCCAAATGAGCTCCATCGATTGTTCACAAGTTAAACTGATAGGGATGCAAAGTATTTCAGAAGGAACATTCGTTACTTCAATTCACACTTTTCTTTCACCAGTATGGGGGTTTCCATTGACCGTAGTTTGGCAACATCGAAAGGTACTAGCATTTATACATTTAAAGCTCATGGCCAAAGATATCACAAGTTGGATCAACTTGTACCTGATAAACAGGGACCACGCCATATGCAATTGTACTTTTATGACACAAATGAGACTATGCGTCATAGGATCAAAAGGTCTCCACACCTTGACACTCATGTGATCCGCTCTATATTGAACATCATGCGAGACAATCCATATGTTCAAGTATTTAAGAGTGTTGGCACTCTTTCCAACTAGGATAGCTACAGTATTGCGCTAAATACAAGTATTTCTATTGACCAGAGAAGATATAATGCACCTGCAATGGAACAAGTTGTTGCTATATGGTTTGATGAAAATGACCCACAACAAAGGTTTGAGCGAAGCATAGTCATTTATAATAAAGAAAATCAACCTTATTATATAAGGCCGTACTATGGATGCTATGATCCATTAGCATACCCTATGTTCAACCCTAATGGTGAAACTGGTTGGGAGGATAAGAATATTTTATATCAAGACTCACCTCCATCAAAACCAAAGAGGAAATATACTAAATGTGTACTAAAAGGTGACTTTATCTGTTATTTGCATACACAATTTTTACCCTCAAAATCTCGTTAACAACAACTCACAAAAATTCTTACTTTTCTATAGGCCCAACGCTTGTTGACCTCAATGATATCTTAGAGAAGAATGTACATAAAGAACAAGGTTTTTTCCTTGCAAATTATTTTGTATTTAAAGCATATTTATTTGTTCTCAACTTGATAGTGTTACTTTTTAGTAGGAACTCTTCCAAAGGACAAGAATATAAATGACAATGAAGATGTAACTGATGGACAGGGTATAATATGTTTTCAGCAATTCAAAAAGCTCAAAACAAAATGGAATTTAATCTATTTGTTCTTATGAACAGAAATTACGGAGTCATGGTGTCGGTGCGAAAAGTGAGCAACTAGTAAATATTTGTCGTTTTGCCGTACGTTGTGATCGGATGTGGCATAGCACTCAATGACACTGGGTTTATACTGGTTCAGGCAACATGCCCTACGTACAATTTGAGTCGATCAGTGACTTTATTCCTGAGCCTAGGTGCTCAAAGTTTGCTGTGGGGTTACAAACGAGAGGGAGTAAGATGGGGGGTATCAGAGGTCCGGTCGAACTTTGGACCGAAGGGCAGAGAGTGACGGGAGCTCCTACATGCGCTAAGTATTGGAATGTATGATCTGTGTAGCTTTAGAATATCTAAAGGTAGCAGAGAGTGAGTCGGAATGATCTGTCTGTTGTCTGTTGTTCAGCTGGATCGATCCTTCGTTGGTTGTCTGAATCATCCGAATCATGCTCCTTTTGGAGAGAGCGCATCCCCTTTTATAGATGAAGGGGATGGCTTTACAAGAGAGAGAGAGTGTGAGAGAAAGAGAGTGTGTGTGCTACCTAGTCTTGTTGCCCACGCCATTGGGTACAAGGTGGTTTGTCGGCGCCCCTAATACTGTTGACGTCCATATGTATGTGGTAGGATCCATCGTGTTCTTGAGCCTAGCCAATGTCGGCGCCTACCATATTGTAGGGCAAATGTTGGCGCCATAACACGGTTCATGTTCTGACATGCCTGGAAGGTCGCAGAGCTCCCTTCTGACATGTCCTTACGGTATTGTCCTGCAGGTGTGCAGGGTACGGTCCTCGTTATTGTGGTTGACTTGAGAGCCCTGCCTTACTTGTTCCACCTGATTCTTTGGGTCCTTACCGAGCGGGCATCCCTGTTAGGTGGTTTCCTAGTCGTCTCCGACCACAACGGTCGGAGAAGAGCTGTAAGCAGAGGTTCGGTGTACTCCCGGTCGGAGAAGCAGGTCGGAGTCGGAAGCGAGCGTCATCCCTCCTTGGCTAGGCCTTTCGGTCGGAGAGGTGGGTCGGAGTCGGAAGCGAGTGTCATCCCTCCTTGGAGAGGCCTTCTGGTCGAGAGAGGCGGGTCAGAGTCAGAAGCGAGCGTCGTCCTTCCATGGCTAGGCCTTCCGGTCAGTGACTGGATCGCCTTTTCGGCCTGTCGTTAGGTATTCCGGGCGGCCCAGGAGTTGTGCATCATTCGTAGTGTCGTTGCTGCTGGGCCAAGCTTTTGCTGGGAAGCAGATCCATTAGGGACCCCAGGTTTATGAACCCAACAGGAGCCCCCGAGCCCTCGGGTGATTCGGGTGGAATCGTGTGGGGGATTTTTTTGTTTTGACAGCGGGTGCGCGCGAGCGCACCCGCGGGTGTAGCCCCCGAGCCCCCGGGCGATTCGGGTAGAATCGTCTGGGGTTTTTTGTCTTGCCTTGCCAGGGGAATTCTTTGTTTTGACCCAGGTGCGCTCGCGCACCCGCGGGTGTAGCCCCCAAGCCCCCATCCGATTAGCGAGTCGGTTGGAAGCTGAGCATCTTGGTACTCTTTCCTAGGGCCGCAGAGCTATCGTTCGGGGTGTTTGCCCGTGACCTACGCAGTCGGTTGATTTCCCGAGTTGGCGTCGGGCGACCTGAGCCCCCGTGATGAGGACACGCCTATGATGCCCAATAATAAGCCCAATCTTTCATGGTACAAATCAACCAAATCAACGGCAATAATTATTAGATAATTTGGCACTCAAACATCCAAGCAATAATGACTTCACTCGGTCAACTAAAAATAGCTATGATTAATTTAAGCGGCCCAACACAGTAGAAGTAGTAATTTGATTGGATGAAACTGACGGTAATAATATTTGAACCAAACTCAATATACGTGAGGCAACAGCAGGATAGCGCGGCAGATAATCCTCATGCAAGGCAATATTCAGAATAAAGTATTGGATAGCTTGAATAAATATCACATAGACAAACTGATTGTAGGTTCCAACCAATCCATACAAGCAAATCTAAGTCATGCAGATAAACAAAATCAATTGAAGGATAATATACTCGGCTTACAAGTACTCAACGTAGATGCAATCCAACCAGTAGAAGTTCTCCAACCCGTGCTCTAAAACCAATTAGAGCACGATCTAGAGAGGGGATTCCAACAGGAACCAATGCGAGCCGGAGAATCAATTCTCAATCACACACCAACACAAATCCGTGAGGATCCGGCAACACCCACTAGGGTTCACGAGCGGTGGCTCGACGAGGAATAACTCCACAATAAAATTCAACCTGACCTTCCTTACATGCCGACCCTAGCCTTTTATTAATGTGCACACATGCACTCTGGACTCCACAAGGCCAGAACTAGGTTCGGCTCAAACAAGTGCACGCAGGCACCATGACCATCTAATTGACTCCAACTATGACTCGTAGACATGACTCCAACACACAGGTGACCTGAACCAAAATTATAAAAGGAAGCAAACTTGACATGCTAGCTACGACTTCGTCTAAAAGGAAATATACTAAAATAATGCGGCTACATTGCTAATCACCATATTTGGCCTTCCTAATCAAACGAAGCCACTAGCAACTCATGTCAATAAAATTGGAGCCAATCTTCAACTTGCTTCATATATCCGGTGGCTTCTTAAATTGGCATAATTCTTTTTCTTTGGATAAATTAGCTCCACGAAATATAATCGAGTTTGGCATAGTAGCAGTAAAATCTATATTTCCAGCCTTCATCACATTTTGCTTCGCATCAAAAGAAAATGAACCAAACTGAATAACTTGACGAGCCATGGTATCATCACCCTAAGCCTAGTTTCATGCGTTACCCCATCCGATGTGTCCGCAACTGGAGGGGCTGAGCTAACGTCGCTTGCCTCGATGGCTCGAGTGACGCGCTCGGTGAGCTCACTAACGGGCACGTTCGAGTGGAATCTGGGTTCATCGTTCGTGACGGGGTCGACATAGCCCTCATGTGGCATTCCACTACTCCTTATCCCACGTCCCGGTAGATGCTCGGGTCGTTCCAAAGACCAACTTAGGTGGCCCGCTGGCCTCCCCTCGATGGAGATTCTGTGGGCATGGCTCGAGGTTAGGATCGAACAAGAAGGTTGAGATGACCCTGTCTGCTTCTGAGCAGATTGGGCGAGGGCCACTGGGCTCATCTATGTTTTCTCCCCTGGCTCTATTTGATGTGAGGCGGCCTCGAGCCCTTCGTGGGCTAGCCTTCGAACCCTGGTCAGTCGTTGCTCATGTTGAATGAGTTAACTACCGCTTCGTGATGCAACACAGAGCGTTGTGATGCATTTAACTGCATATGCGATGCTTCGGATGTATGGGATGAATGAATGACTGTATGTATGAATGTGTGAATGCATATATGAGTATGGATGAATGAATGATCATGTATCAGAAAAATAAAGTAGGAGGGATTGGTAGAGTTACCTTGATGACTCGAGTGACAGGCTTTGAGGAGTTTTTATCGGATATGTCCAAATGGGATGTGCGTTCGTTGTTTGTGACGAAGTTAGCATGGCCCACATGGGGTGTCCATCTGCTCCTTACTTGTCTCTTGGCATTCGCCTGAGCTGTCCGATTGACTCAGGAAACCCGTTGGTTTCTCCTTGGCGGAGATCCCGTTGTTGGTCCCTTCCAAGTCCTGCCTAGGAAGACGGAGGGCTGCCTGCGTGCGATTGCACATTATTTCCCACACCCGGCGTGCAGTAGTGGTGGGCCATGCCCAGGCCACGTTCTATCTAACCATGCACTATCTCGTTGGGCATGGTGCATCCCATCAGTCAGGACGCGTCCCATTGCATTCGCATCTGCATTGAATAGGGGAAGGGAGAGGGTTTTTCACCCCAATCCTTCGCCATTCTCAAACTGGTATGTCTCCTCCTTAAATAGGGGAAGGGAGAGGGTTTTGTCCCATTCCTTCACCTATTCTCCAACTGCTGCCTCTCCTCCTTCCTTCTCACCAAGTGCGTTCGTGTGCAGTGGTGGTTCCTAAGTGAGAGAGGGTAAAGCGAGGGAGAGAACTCATAGATCTATTCATGAATCCAAAGAGCAATGTCGAGCTAGAGGCCATCGAATGTAGATGAGATGGTGCTGGCCACCTTCGCCAGGAAGGGGCTGCTTCCGCCGAAGGAGGTGGCGCACTGGAGGGCTCCTGCAGGGGAGGCTTTTCCGTGACCTCGGGACGGTGAGGTCGTATCCTTCCTCGCCTTCCATGAGTGTGGGCTAGGATACCCCACGCACTGGTTCCTATGTGGGCTTCTCAATGAGTGGGGCCTAGAGCTGCAGCACCTCAATCCGACTAGGGTGTTGCACGTCGCCGGCCTCATCACTGTCTACGAGGCCTTCCTCGGGATGGCGCCGCACGTAAACTTCTTCCATCGGATCTTCATCGGTTGAGCCTTGTCAGAGGGGAAGCCACCCAGGACCACACCGGTTGGGGGCTTTGCCCTTTAGAAGAAGCCAAGTTCATCAGGCTCCTACCCTACATACACCCCTGTGACTCCAACCAGGGGTGGCATGTTGAGTGGTTCTACATCAGGAACCCAGTGGAGGTGCCATTCATGCCGTTCACCGGTAGAAGGCCGGAGAGGGGGGAGAGCTGGTCGTGGGGCCCCTCCAGCTGGTAGAACAAGCTAGGTATCATCGAGGTAGAGCTCTAGAAGCTGGTGCAACATGGCCTCGATGGGCTGCGGGTGTTCCACACCTTCTTCTGCCATTGGGTCACCCCGCTAGCGAAAAGGAGGTGGCCGATGTGGAACTACCTAGGCCCAACAGATCCCAACCGTGCATCATCAAAGGAGTTGGCGAAGGACGAGGTCTGGAGTCGGCTCAACCGGGTGCTGCTACAACTGAGGGCCCAAGAGACCCTAGACAAAAAGCCCGGACCCCTTCACGCCGCAAAGCCGTCAACTCTAGTACATTTTCCTCTCCTTATTCCGTGTCCCTTTCGATCTTACTCTCCTGTAATTTGACTTCAAGTTGTTCGCTTCGCAGGGACTTGCTGGTTATAAATCCTAGCCGCATCTTCCTAAGGGGCAGAGGGCGTGGCTCAGCAAGCTGCCTAGAAGGAGGCGGTGGACGCAGCAAGAAGAAGAGAGCTGAGAAGGCTCGGCGTAGCACCAGAAGGAGAAGGAGATCGCCTGGTGAGTGCAGGCCGGTGAAAATAGGAGCGAGGTAGAGGCGGAGCTTGAGCCAGAGGAACCCATGGAGATGGGTAGCGACGCGAGCTCCTTCGAGAATTAAGGAGGCCAGGAGGTCATCGCGACCTCGGTGGAGCGTCGTGAGCCTACGGCCGCTTCTGTCCATGGCGGGCGGGATGCGGAGAGGTGTGGCAAAGTTCCTGCATCAAGGAAATGCGCCACGAGCTCGGATGCCACCATCGAGCGAGGGGCAAAGTGGACACAGTCGCCACGGCCTTCGAAGGCATCGCCAACATCGCCTCCCCTGCTCCAAGCGTGGCGGGGCAGGCCGATCAGTCAAAGGAGTGGGCTTGCACCCCCACATCTTTGGGGCCAACGCCGGTGCGTGACCCACAATGGGGGGATGCCCCGCCAGATGCTCCGGTGGGAGCGTCGCAAGCCGGCGGTCATGGTGGCTCACAGGCCAATCGAGAACCGCCGGGTCGACTCCCCCCTCAATCGATGTGATTGGGCCCGGGTCACGACCCATGAGTGGTGCTCGTTCGGCGGGCCCATTGCCAGCGGGTTGGGGCTTCAGGGCCTTGCCCCTTGCATCTAGGTATGTACCCATGTTTCTTTTGTTCTCATAGTTTGAGTTTTTTTAGCGCGACTGACCTATACTTGTTTGACAGTGGCCAGAAACTGATGGGGTTGAGCATCTCCCGCCTCCCGTGTAGGAGTGGAGGCCCAGCCTATAGCGGGTCGCGATGAGCAGCAGGGAAAGTAGGCTGGTGGTGGTGTAGCCTTCCCCTTTGGGGGCTATGCCCTCCCGGCCGGTCGTGGACCCGACGGCGGCAGCGGAGGTGATGGCGGCAATCCCAGTGGTGACGGCGATGGCTGGGTCAAAGGTGTCCCTCGTGATCCCTCCCACACCGGCTATGGTGGAAGAGAGGTGGGAGACCGGGCTCCCTGCCTCGCCTAGTGGAGGGACGCATGGCTCGCCCTCCTAGTCGGAGCTAGAGGCATCGGGAGGTGACACGGCTAGGCAGAGGTAGAGCATCCAGCCGATGGGCCATGGGGTCAAGGAGGTGGAGGTCCCTTGCCCTGGAGAGGTAGGCACCAGGGCGGAGCCACCGACCATCCCGCCGTCACGGGAGTTGGCAATGGTCCGATCATCGATTGGGCCTTCCAATGGGTTGGGGGCATCCCACGACCTGGTGTGGCCCTACCATGGTGACCTAAGGAAGGTCCAGTTCATCCTTTGGGATGAGGAGGAGGTGCAGCTCTAGGATGTTCTTGGGGGGAGAGGACTCACGATGGAGTCCGATCTCGCCCAAACCAAGGCTAGGCTCGAGGAGGCCTTGGAGTGGGTCAAGCTCGTCCATCAGGCAGTTATGGTCGACCTGCCCCACATCGTAGGGGTAGGTTTTCTATGTTTCTCCTTGACTCCTCGGTCTTTCACTGGTTGTCTTAGCATACATGCTTCTTGCTTTGCAGGGTTTGGAGGAGATGTCGAGCTGCAAGTCCTATTTCCTCCGGGAGGAGCATGCTCGGATGGAGCGGGAGACCATGGCGTTGCGGTGGGTTGCCAAGCTCAAGCGCCAGCTAGAGTCCACCCACCATGAGTCTCAGGACCGGGTGGCCGAGGTGACAGAAGCACGGGCGGCGAAACTGCTCGCGGTGGAGCAGGTGGCTACTGCTGAGCGGTGACTTGATGTGGCGAAGGTCCACTAGGCGGAGACAGAGGTGGCGCTCTAGAAGTCCCTGGTGGAGACCAAGGTGGCACTCCAGGAGTCCCTGGAGGCTCTAGAGTTAGAGTGGAAGGCTCGGTCGGAGGTCGACCAGGAAGTGCTCTTGCTCCGGAGCCAGGTGCTTGGGACGGAGGAGTTGAACGCTCGGCTGCGCGAGCAGGTGACTCGATAGGAGGAAGGACTCACCATCCTTGAGAACACCCACCTCGGTATGTACCTGTTTCACTTTTGGTTGATCCCTTAGTTTTTCCCTTACCTTGCTTGTGAACTTGTTGTGCTTTTTCTAGAACTGGGCGGAAGAATCGGTTCTCTAGAGTAGGACCTGGAGACGGCCAAGGCGATGATTGGTCAGAGTGCGGAGGCGCTGGCCAAGCCCCTTGAAGAGTGACATCCACTCGAGGGGGAGCTCGACTAGTTCCGTAATGTCACCTAGGTCATGGTCTCAGAGGTGTTCGGGTCGGCGCCAAGCACCAGCACGCCCGCCATCTGACTGGCGGAGGTCCTAGACGAAGTTTGGGCGCTTATCTCCAACGAGATGTTCTATGGGACGTTGGGGGTGCTGACTTCAGTGGTGACACACCACCCAGACCTAGACTTCACCGCCATCTGTAGTGGGTACGCCAATGGCTGGAGCGCGAATGCCATCCATGCGCTCGGGGAAAGCTTGCTGCCACACACACAGTTGGTGGCCAAGCAAGTCTCTGCGCAGTGGGTGATGGAGGCTGCCGTGAGAGCATAGCCAAAGGTGCGCGTCCAGAAGACGCGTCATCTAGCCTACAGATGGAGTGGAGCCTGGGTCGGAAGTGAACGTCGTCCCACGTCCAATCGAACCAAACATCATCCCATCGGAGACCGAGCAACTCTTACCCTCGTCGACCGAGCCGGCAGCCGATGTCGTCGGGCAGCCACAATAGAATGTAAAGTAGAAACAAGCAATATGTGTAAGGGGTAAGTTCATGGGGGAGTCCCCATGAAAACATTTTTCATATTTATGAATACATCAATTTTGTTTGGTGATGGAATCACTTCGTAAGGGGAAGCATGTCCCATCTGTTCCTTTTTTTACCCTAGCATAACTTTGTTTTTTATTCTTTCTTTTTCGCACCTACCCATTTAAACCGTAGGCTACAACCTTAAGAACCCGGGCATGGCCCGCGAGGCTCAGCTGCTCGTAACCATAGGTCATGGCGGGGTGTGATCGGTCAGAATGTTTAAAGCATAAGTTACGTAGGGTAATTAAAGGAACGGACTACCCTTTTGTTCGGATGAAAAGTATTTACTATATGATAGTAGAAAAGAGAGGTGGTATCGCACCCATGTGGAGCCCCCGAGTGACCTAGGACGAGAGTGTTCGGGCCGGGGTGCTTGTAGGAGCAAACGTTGAATGAAAGAAAAACTATAAGACCGAATTTTTAAGGGAAGAAACGATGTAAGTGTTCGATGTTCCAAGTGTTGGTGACAACGTCGCCGTTGTCGTCCTTCAGTTGGTAGGTGCCCGGTCGGATCACCTCGGTCACCATATAGGGTCCTTCCCATGGCATAGAGAGTTTGTGTTTCTCCTTGGTCAATTGGGTCCTTCGAAGCATGAGGTCTCCGACCTCGAGGATCCTCCCTCTGATTTTCCTTTCGTGGTACCTGCGAAGATTTGCTGGTAGCGAGCAGAGCGGATGATAGTCATCTCGTGGGCCTCCTCGAGCAGGTCAAGCACATCCTGCTAAGCCTCCGTGGCTCGGTCACGGTCGAAGGCCTTCACTCTTGGGGCGCCATGGTCGAGGTCAGAGGGCAGCACAGCTTCAGCTCCATAGGCCAGGAAGAAAGGTGTGAATCCTGTGGATTGGTTCGGGGTCATTCTTAAGCTCTAGAGGATCGCTGGGACCTCTGCAACCCATTGCCCGACATACTTATTGAGTCGGTCGAAGATTCATGGCTTGAGTCCTTGGAGGACCATGACATTGGCTCATTCGACCTGACCGTTAGTACGTGGATGTCCGACTGAGACCCAGTCGATCTTGATGCTGTATCCATTACAGAAGTCCAGGAACTTCTTCCGGTGAAGTTAGTTCCATGGTCAGTGATGATACAGTTAGGAATGCCAAACCGGTAGATGATGTCAAGGAAGAACTTGACCACCTCTTCCGAACGAATGTTGGTGATGGGCTTCGCCTCTATCCACTTGGTGAATTTATCCAGTGTTACGAGTAGGGGAGTGAAGCCGCCCGAGCCCTTTTTGAGGGGTCCTACCATGTTGAGACCCTAGACCACGAATGGCCAGGTGATGGGGATGGTTTGGAGCTCTTGTGCAGGCAAATGAGTTTGCCGAGCGTAGAACTGGCATCCCTCAGACCTACGGACGACCTCCTCTGCATCTCGTAGTGTGGTGGGCCAATAAAAACCTTGGCAAAAGGCTTTTCCAACCAGTGACCTTGAGGCCGCATGGTGTCTGCAGATTCCAGCATGGACCTCGAGGAGGAGCTGCTTGCCTTGGTCGATAGGGACGCACTTTATGAGTACTCCTGATGGACTTCGCTTGTAAAGTTTGTTACCGAGTGCGATGAACGTCTTGGCGCATCGAGCGATCCATCGCGCTGTAGTCCTTTCTGGTGGGAGAGCCTCCTCGAGGAGGTAGGCGAGTAGCAGTGCTCGCCTGTCAGCTTGATCGAGTGCTACCATGGCGACGTCGGCGAGCGACGTCGTTATGGAGCTAAAAGCATCTAGGCCCCTAGTTGGGTTTCGGTGATTAATGACAATACGAGATTACTGTGACTAACATGTGTTTTGCAGATGCAATTAAGTTAGGTCATGGTAATGACAATTGGTTGGGCAATCATGGTTGTCATGCCCCTATGATGGAAATCATTTCGGTTTTCAAAGGATGGACGACAAGGTTAAGGATGGATTAGTTCTAAGTGTCGTTTGATGTTGAGGAGACACTTAGAGTAGTTTAGGACTTTGTTTTTCCTTTGGTCGTACTATTAAGGGGGTATGGATGGGTAGCTTGACCTAGGTGAGTCTAGTGGGTTAGGTGTGGTGCACACTTGTTAAATCTAGGACTAGGTAGCTCCTAAGTAGCCCTTAGATCAATTGGAGCAAACTTCATTCACATATGATTGCGAGTTGGAAGTGAATGGAGGGTCAAATGTTGATCGGACGCTGGTTTTGGTGTGACCGGACGCTGGCGCAGAGTCTGGTCAGTTCATTTGATCAAGGTGAAGTTGTCTAGATGCAACCAAATGCTGAGTGAAATGTGACCGGACGCTGGGTGCCAGAGTCTGGTCAACTCCAGTAAGGTTCTAGAGAGGGAGAATCCTGATCGGACGCGTCCGATCGATCTTGACCAGATCTGGTTGGTCCGATTCCATTTCGACCGGACGCTGAGCAACAAAGTGATCGGATGCTGGGTGCAAGAGTCCGGTCAACATCAGTAAGGTTTCAGAGGGCAGCTTTTGTGACCGGACGACTGAGTGCGTGTCCGTCACAACTTAAAGCGCTTTCGATGAAGGGTGAACCCGGCCGGAGCATCTGGTCACCCCGCAGAGGCACATAACGGTTCGTTTTGAATGAGGGGTTATAAATACTTCCTCTATTCACTCAAGGGATCACTTTTGCTCATTCCAACAGCTGAGAAACACCCTTGAGAGTGCCAAGAAGAGCAAGGTACTAGTGAGGTGATTGTGATTTGAGAATCCAAGAGAGAGGCCTCATTAGTGAAAGTAAGAGTAGCAAAGTGTGCATCCACCCTTCTCATTAGACTTGTCATGGTCAAGTGAGAGTTCATGCTTGTTACTCTTGGTGATCGCCATCACCTAGATGGCTTGGTGGTGATTGGGAGCTTGGTGATCATCCGGCGGAGCTTGTGGATGACCCAACTCAAGTTGTGAGCGGTTGTGGGTGATTCACCACGACGGAGTGTCGAAGAATCAACCCATAGAGAGCACTTGATCCTTGCGTGGATCAAGGGGGAGCTACACCCTTGCGGGTGCTCCAATGAGGACTATTGGGGAGTGGTGACTCTCCGATACCTCGGCAAAACATCGCCACATTCCTCCTTCTTTCTTTACTTTGAGCAATTCAATTTTGTCTTTACATTTATAGACTTGCCATGCTTGTAGGATTGGAACATAGGTTTCTAAACTTTTGTGCGGTAGAACAAATAGAAACACTTTCTAGGCACAAGGGGTGAAGTGGGTTAACCGTATGGTTTAATTATTGCAAAGAATTTTAGAATTAGACCAATTCACCCCCCTCTTGGGCATCTTGATCCTTTCAATTGGTATCGGAGCCTCATGTCCACGTATTTAGGCTTAACCGCATAGAGAAAGATGTCTCACGGGGATGGACCTCCTTCTATCTTTGAGGGGGATGATTTTCCTTATTGGAAAATCCGCATGGAGGCGTATTTAGAAGCTGTAGATGTTGGAATACTTAGAGCCGCCTCACAAGGATTCCCAAAACCTCAGGATCCCATGCACCTTCAAGGAGATGAAGTGAACTATGAGAAATGGAATGCAAAGGCTCAAAACACCATCTTTAGAGGCATTTGCAAAGATGTGTTTAACTGGGTGAGGAACCACAAGGACGCTCATGCACTATGGTCGGACATTTGTGCACTCCATGAGGGAACTAAGAGCGAGCGTGAGGAACGCTATCATCTCGTAATGAAAAAGCTTAATTCTTTTGAGATGCTTCCTAAAGAGAGTGCTAATGAAATGTAGTCACGCTTGAATGTTCTTATAGAGGAAGTCAATGGGCTTGGACTCACTCAAATGCAACCATCCTATGTTATAAGAAAGATCTTGAGTGTCCTCCCCATTGATAAATATGGGCATATTGTGACCGTGCTTCATCAAGGTGATCTTTACACTGCTACACCGACTCAAATCTTGGGAAAGATCAACGCTCATGAGATATACATGCACATCACACCATAAGATGGCTCATCCTCTACCAAGAAGAAAGACAAAGACTTAGCATTCAAGGCTAGCTAAGAGAAGGGCAAAGCAAGAATTGAGTATGAGAGCTCAAGTGATGATGAAGTTGATGATGCAAGTCTTACTCTCATGGTGAGAAGAACCACCAAGATGCTAAAGAAGCTCAACAAGAGTGGCATCAAGTTCGATGGCAAGAAAAAGAAGTTCTTCACTAGCACTAATGAACACCGTCATAAAGATGGATAGAAGTGGCATTGGGTACTTGGCAAACCAAGAGAAGAAGGCTCAAGCTCAACAACAACAACACAAGTCAAAGCCAAAGCTAAAGAGGTGTTTTGAGTGTGGACAAGAAGGCCACTTTGCCCATGAGTGTCAAACTCCACCATCACAACCCTTGCCCAAGCATGCTAGACCCTTTGCTTTCAATGCTCATTACATGCTTAGAAAGGACTCTAGTGGAAAGATGAAAGTTATGTTCTTAGGACCTCCCAACAAGAATAGACCTAAGAAAATTTGGGTAGCAAAGTCACGTGTTGAGAAAGACAAGGGCCCTCAAAAAGTTTGGGTTCCTAAAGCTTGATCACTTGTGTATAGGTGAACTACAAGACCGGTGGAAGTCATTGGGTAATTGATAGTGGTTGCACACAACATATGACCGGTGATCCTCGTATGTTCGCCTCACTAGACGAAGAAGTAGATGGACAAGAAAGAATCACATTTGGAGATAATTCAAAGGGCAAAGTTAAAGGATTGGGCAAAGTGGCTATAATAGAACCGACCAATTATACGAGATTAAGTAAGAAAATCTTCCACCGAAGCAGATAATTTAGCAAACTTAAGCCCATATAACCCGGTAGTCCGTGAAACCACGAAGGATTTCAAACCAATCGACATACAAACCAAGATCGTACAGGTTTAGCAAGTACCGTCACACGTTACATAAAGTTCGCAATCACAGTTGGGTACATCAGAGTTTAAAACATAAAGTTATTACAATCCAAGTTCAAACTGAAATAGCGGAAGCAAATAGTTTTAAAGCCACACACACACTTTTAGTTCAGATACAATGCCAGTAGGTAGTCATCTCCAACAAAAGCATCAGATGAGAGATACGGAGTGACCATTTGCCCTTGGTCCTAGTTGTCACCCATCGCCGGGTACAGGCAGTTAATGCAATAGCCGTAGTACATTTGATCATCTGCAACAACAATGGGAACAACGCCCTGAGTACGAGAAGGTACTCAGCTAGACTTACCCGTCTTAAACCAAAATAAAGCGACACCAAGGATTATGCAAGGCTTTCTTGAGTGGGCTAGCTGACTTGTTTGCGAAAAGCATAAGCTATCATGAAGACATCATTTTAAATCCTTTGCATCATCTTTATTATAACCTATTCGTCTAGGTAAGCACCTGTACTATAACAATCACTTGATTAACCAATAACATCCAGTTACCAATTTAACTTTAGCATGTCCATACCATCCAGATAACCATCATTGTTCCATAATAATTACTACGATGCCGTAGCTCGAGTCAAGTGCTCACTATACAGGAGTGATGGCGATTCGAATCGATTCCTAACAAGCTGGTGATTTATTCCTCACTCAAACCACACTCACCGATCAAGTGAGCTACAGATCACTAATGACACTTTTCAGGTAGCCGCAGGATAATCTGGAGCCGTAGTACCCAGGGACCGTCCGACTGCCAGGAATCAGGTTGCACCTGCCCTTGGGCTCACTCTTCGCGCCCCTGTCATACCCCCATCAGCACCAATACGCGCACTCGTGTAGATCCCGGCCCGAAATGTGCCACTAGCTTCACGGTCGAAAGGTACTTTATTCGGCCAGCTAAATGTGAGGCATGCGTTCAACATGACAAGAGGGACGAGCAACGATCGGTCCTTAATCGACATAGACGGAAACTAACAACACCCTAGAACCCTGTCTGGTTGCCTCCAACTTTTCCGTCCGGTCTCCAATTTTCCATCACATATAGTTAATCACAAGATATCATTCTTTCCATAGCTAAATGCTTCCAGTAACCACCTATAATGTAGGTGACTGGATATCACCGATCGCTACCGGTCTAAGCAAGGCTAAGTAGTTATTCGATCTTGACCTAATAGGGTAAAGGTAATAAGGTAGGCAAGGATAGTAATAAATGCATCAACGGTTTTAATCAACTCCTACAACTTAATGCAACAATATATAACTCATATAATAGAAAGAATTGCTTTTGTAAATTAGGAGACTTAGAATGCTCTGGGGCTTGCCTCGTTCGAATGAACTAGGCTGATGATCCACGCACTCGGGCAAATCCTCTCCTTGCTCCTCTTCCTCTGGCACCTCCTGTGCCTGGACTTCTTGTGGATCTGTCATGGTCTGCTCTTCCTGATCTGCTACTAGCAGCTCCTCCTATGATCCTGTATGATGCAGATGTATAAGTGCTATTGTATAGGTGCATCGGAGAGATGACATGTAATGATCATGATGCATGAAATGTAGATGAACATGTTTAACTTTATTGGACATAGTAGTAGCAAAGCTCTTCTACAAGGTAGTCAACATCAACCAAGAACATGTACTACTATCTACTATGACAACCACTGTACTAACATGCCAAATCACCACAGCAAAATAAGATGCTTCAAAGATACACCAAAACGAACATTATTAACTAAACTCGCATTAAAGAGGATTATTTTATTTTATTTTAAACTAGGGCTACAACAGCAACATATATTTCTGGTGCTTATAAATATCTAATAAAATTACAGTAGCATAGTACTACTCTAAGTAGACCACCATAAAATTTTCATTGCATTTGGATAAGTAAAATAGCCTATACAAAAATGACAAGCTATGGTTGATAATTAAGCATGAAAATACTTTCTACTATGAAAAGTGTCAAACAACAGATTGGGTATTTTTCTTATGTTCTACACAGTAAACAATCACTGCACAAAAATTATCATACACATGTTTTATACAATTTTTGCTCTCTATCAAAATAACAAAAATCATCAATTAAAGGCACTTGAACTACACATCAATATTTCTCTACAGACCATGCATGACATATATTTTTCCTACAAAGTACATCACTAAAGTAGATTAACAAAACTAGAACCATATTTTTCTGATGTATATTCTATTTACTAGACATTTTCTAAGAAATCAACATTTATTTAATTTAAATAATGCTACACAGAAAAGTATCACAAATTTGACATGCAATATTTTTAGCAGATAGATCTAGTCACAAGAAACCTAGCAAAACTTATTTCAACAAATTTGGAGCCATTTTGAGCAAGTTATAAACTTCCAAAGCCTTTAAACAAAATCTATAAATCATTTCTTTTATTCTTTTCTAAAAATCCCGGTTGAAAAATGCTAGATCCACCCTAATCTCTACCCAGGCTTGCACCCCAGCGGTTGACAGTGGGCCCCCTGGCCCCACCGGTCAGTCACTAAGGCAGGGGAGGCGCTCGACCGCGGCGGTTCTCGCCGCCGGTGAACTTGCCGTCGGTGAGGTCACCACCGGAGGCTTCCCCGAGACAAGGCGGACCTAATGGTACCCCTACCGCGGCTAGTGGAGCCCGGGAGCAAGCTCACCGGCGTCAATGGCGGCGCGGTGGCGCGGCTCAACGTCGGCCGGCCAGCTCCGACCGAGAGGTGGCGCGGGGAGTGGCTTGAGAGCTACCCCGTGTTCGTGCGGTGCTCGTGCGCGCAAAAAGGAGGCGAGAAGGAGGACGGAGGGGCGAGGTCCACGGAGCGACGCATCTCCGGTGAACTCGACCTAGTTCCGGTGAGTGATTACCGGTGACTCATCGCTTACCACGGTGATAAGCTGCTAGCACAGGATGCACGAGGTGAAGGAGGAGCACAGGGCGAGATGGGGTGGTCGACGGTGAGCTGGAGCGGCCGGAACGGCCAACTCCGGCGAGGCGCTGGTGCGGGCAGTGGCGGAGGTGAGCGTGCGCGCTGCTGCTGCTGCTGTCCGAGCGAAATGAGATGGAGGAGGGGGAGGCAGACGTGGCGCGGCGGGTGTAGGCGCGACAGGAGGGGCGCGGGGGCCACCGGTGTCCACGCGGTGAGCGACGACGACGGCGTACGGACACGCGGCCGCCGAGCTCTGCGGTCGGTCGGGCGCGGCGTGGCGCGCGAGAGCGGACAGCGGCCGCGGAGGCAGGCCTGTGCTGCTGGGCCGAAAAGGAAGCGGCGGCCCGCTAAGGAAAATAAAAGGATTTTTCTTTTTATTTCTTAAATAAACAGAACTAAAATTCCATTTTGAGCCATTTTAAAAGCATTTTCACAAGTTGGTGTAAAAATAAAAGTTGTTCAGAAAAAAGTACTCTACAACTTTGCCAAAAAGAGTAAGGCCAAAATCCAAGTAGATTTTGAACTATAGATTGAAAGTTAATTTAAATCAAAAACCCAATTTCAGAAGATTATTTTTAAAAGCAAAATTTGAGAAAACTTTGAATATACACCTTGCTCCAAATTGCATCTTAGCTACTTGTAATTGGTCTAAGTGATCAACCAAGGTACACACATGGCAAAACAAACATAGCATCCAATCTATCAAAACAAAACTATGCAACATACATGTTTCAATAGTATGTTTCCATTCTATATTTCATGTCATGCGTATGCATGCAAATTAATGAGTATGCTCATGATTTGCAAAATGTTAATGCATGCTTAACACCGAGGTGTTACAGTGGCAATATCAAATGATCATTCAATCTCAAATGTGTTATATGTTGCTTCATTGAGTTTCAACTTGCCATCCGTTGAACAATTGTGTGATCTTGGCTTTCAATGCCTATTTACCGAGAAGGAAGTGGTTGTATCCAAGAAAGATGATGATCAAGTGATATTCAAGGGATTTAGATACAACAACCAATATCTAGTGGACTTCACCTCCGAAGATGCTAATTTGAAGACTTGCCTATTCACCAAAACAACACTTGGGTGGTTATGGCATAGAAGACTTGCTCATGTTGGGATGAGCTCACTCAAGAAGCTAATGAAGAATGATTTGATGAGAGGGTTGAAGGATGTGAAGTTTGAGAAGGACAAACTTTGTAGTGCATGTCAAGCCGGCAAGCAAGTTGCAAATACTCATCCTACAATAGCTTTCATGTCAACCACAAGAGTGCTACAGCTCCTTCACATGGACTTATTTGGACCAACAACATACAAGAGTTTGGAAGGAAATCTTTATTGTCTTGTGATTGTTGATGACTATTCAAGATATACATAGGTGTTCTTCCTTCATGACAAATCCAAAGTTGCGTCATGGTTCAAGAAGTTTGCCAAGAGAGCACAAAATGAGTTTGAAGTGAAGCTCAAGAAGATTAGAAGTGACAATGGTAAAGAATTTGACAACACAAATATTGAAGCATATTGTGATGAAGTTGGAATCAAGCATGAGGTCTCCGCAACATATACTCCTCAACAAAATGGTATAGTTGAGAGAAAAAACCGGACATTAATCACACTAGCAAGAACAATGCTTGATGAGTACAACACACCCGAAACTCTATGGGCAGAAGCTATCAACACGACATGTTATGCTTCCAACCGCCTATTCCTTCAAAAGTTTCTTGGCAAGACACCTTATGAGTTGCTCAATGGGAAGAACCCGAACATCTCCTTCTTTATGGTGTTTGGTTGCAAATGCTACATCTACAAAAAGCGGCAACACCTAGGGAAGTTTCAAAGACGTGATAATGGTTTTCTTGTTGGTTACTCATCAAAGTCCAAAGCATATAGAGTATTTAATCATGCCACCGGCTTGGTTGAAGCAACATATGTTGTGGAATTTGATGAATCTAACGGCTCCCAAGGAGCACATGAGAATCTTGATGATGTAGGTGATGAACCATTGAGGGAGGCCATGAAGAATATTCCTGTTGGAGACATCAAGCCTAATGATGATGAAGATGATGTACAAGTGATTAATCCACCTTCTTCATCAAGTGTGCCACAAGATGGTGATAAAGATGGGAGAGTAGAAAATGAAGATACTTATGTCTCCCATGATCAAATGGTGGTACAAGCACAAGATATTGATGCTCCACAACCTCCCCCTCAAGTGGTTGATAGAAGAAATATACCTCTACTACAAGCTCATCCATAAGATCTCATCATAGGGAGTCCATCAAAGGGTGTAATGACTCGATCTCAAAAGCTTGCTTCATTTATTGAACATCACTCTTTTGTCTCTTGCTTTGAGCCTACTAAGGTAGAAGAAGCTCTTAAAGATCCGGATTGGATAAATGCCATGCATGAAGAGTTGAACAACTTCACCTGCAATGAAGTTTGGACTCTTGAAGAGCGACCACAAGGTGCAAGAGTCATTGGAACAAAGTGGGTGTTCCGCAACAAGCAAGATGATCAAGGCGTTGTTGTGAGGAACAAGGCAAGACTAGTTATAAAGGGGTTCTCTCAAGTTGAAGGGTTGAATTTTGGAGAGACCTTTGCACCAGTTGCAAGACTAGAAGCCATTTGTATCCTCCTCGCATATGCATCACATCATGAAATGAAACTTTATCAAATGGATGTGAAAAGTGTATTTTTAAATGGCTTTATAAATAAACTAGTCTATGTTGATCAACCTCCCTGGTTTGAAGACCCTAGATATTCTAATCATGTTTATAGGCTATCCAAGGCGCTATATGGGCTTAAGCAAGCCCCAAGAGCTTGGTATGAGTGCCTTCGGGACTTCCTCATTGAGAAGGGCTTCACCATTGGGAAGGTCGACACCATACTATTCACCAAGAAGCTTGGTGGATATATCTTCATTTGTCAAGTATATGTTGATGATATCATATTTGGATCATCAAATAAAGATTCTTGCAAAGAGTTTGGTGAATTGATGTTGAAGGAGTTCGAGATGTCAATGATTGGAGAGCTTACATTGTTTCTTGGTTTTCAAGTCAAGCAAATGAGAGAAGGGATTTTCATCTCTCAAGAGAAATATACAAATGATCTTCTCAAGAGGTTCAAAATGGATGAATATAAGTCAATCAAGACACCAATGGCATCTAATGGACATCTCGACCTAGATGAGGGAGGTAACATGGTTGATCAAACTCTCTACCGCTCTATGATTGGTAGCTTGTTATATTTAACCGCATCTAGGCCCGACATCATGTTTAGTGTGTGTATGTGTGCTAGATTTCAAGCTAATCCTAAGAAAGCTCATTTAAGTGTCGTTAAAGAATCCTTAGGTATCTTAAGCACACACCAAGCATTGGCCTTTGGTATCCCAAAGGAGCTAGATTTGAATTAATTGGCTATTTCGATTCGGATTATGCCGGGTGCAAAGTTGATAGGAAAAGCACATCCGGAGGGTGCCATTTGCTTAGTAGATCTCTTGTGTCTTGGTCCTCCAAGAAACAAAATAGTGTGGCTTTGTCCACCGCCAAAGCGGAATACATTGCCGTGGGTGCTTGTTGTGCACAAATACTTTACATGAAGCAAACTTTGCTAGACTATGGTGTAGTTCTAGAAAAAGTACCACTTTTGTATGACAATGAGAGTGCGGTAAAACTTGCTAATAACCCGGTTCAACACTCGCACCAAGCACATAGATATCCACCATCACTTTCTTAGAGATCATGTTGCTAAGAATGATATATCATTAGAAGGTGTAAGGACCAAGGATCAATTGGCGGATATCTTCACTAAACCGCTAGATGAGGCAACATTTTGTAGGTTAAGGAATGAGCTCAATGTGCTTGATTTTAGCAACTTCACTAGAAAATGAGCTTGTGTTGTCCCTTGCATTGCATTATAATATACAACATGTTTAACTTTTGGTAATGCATTTAGGGCTTGTCTAACATGGTTAAGATAACCACCGAAAAGCGTGTGAAGAAGCTTAACCTTGGATCAAACTTGACAAGCAACTAGAATTACTTTCAAGTATTGCATTGCATATGCATGAATGTTGTTTTGTCATTTCTCTTCAATCACCCTTTTATTGCCTATTTTATTAAAAATAATTATAGCCTAAGGCAAAATACTTTGAAAAATTTGAGGGTTTGATAGAGGTCACTCACATCAGTCCCAATTGGTGTTTATTTGGGTCTTATTGAAGTTGGGACTTGATTGGGAACAGGCAGCTCGAAGGAACTTTGAAGAATTGCTGAAAAAGAGTGATCGGACGCTGGACCAGACTCTGCTCCCCTGTGTCCGGTCAATTCATAGGAAATGAACCGTTGCTGCGAAGGAGTGACCGGATGCTAGAACAGTGTTCTCCCTGCATCCGGTCAGAAGGTGATCCTGCGTCCAGTCAAGCGAAGAAGACGAAGACAGGATCGATCGGACTCTGGCTGTGTCCGGTCAGTTGTGATCGGATGTGTCCGATCGTGACTCGAGGGGATTTGGACCTCTCTGGAGTCGACCGGACTCTGGGTGGTAGCATCCGGTCGTTGCCACCGGAGCGTCTGGTCAGTAGATGTCGTGCGGATTACGAACTCTATTCCTTTCATTTTCTATTCCGTCTGGGGGCCACCATATAATCCATCACGCCAAGACCTAATCCTCATCCACCTGCGCCGACATCACCGAATCCTGAGCCACCGTGCCATCCACCCAGTGCCACATTGCTTAGCCACCATGAGCCCATGCCTCTAGCGCTGTCTCCCGCATCGCCGTGCTGCATCGCCGTGCCCGCGCCATCAGCGCCCGTACCTTCCCCACCCCACCGTGCCCTGCGCCAGCGCCGCCGCCGTGCTAGCAATAGCACGCCCGTGCCCTAGCGTCATCGTGCCTCACCTCACCAACGCGCGCCCGTGCCCTAACGCTATTGCCTTCACTGTGCCGCCACCAGCTGCATCTCCACGCCCGATCCTCGCTGCATTGCCGCAACCATAACCCTAGACGTCAAGTTGCTGACCCAGTGGTTCCCCATTTCATTCGTCTTCTCTTCGGTTGACCGGTTAATCAGGTAGCAAGTCCTCATTTCCAATTTCGTATCGATTGCTTGCTTTCTTAGGGTTTTGTATCTCTAGATGTATATTGAAATTATTCATATATCCGATCTATTCTAACGTGTAGCGAGTCGGTGTTTCTGAGGTCACTTTGGCAGTTGTCAGTTAACTCGGGGCAAGCTCGTGAGTACGAATCGAGGCCAAGCCTCGAAAGTGTCAATGATAGTTCTTTCTTGTCCAAGGCAGTAGATCATTCTAGATGGCTCACGTTAAGAACACCGAAGGTGGTCTAGGTGATGAGGATCTGAGGCCTCCGCCTCGCTTGCCTACTGATGTGAAAGGCAAGGCGACGAAGAAGCTTGCGACAAAGAAGAGGAAGTATGCAAATGCTGACACAGAGAGAGCAGCAGCAGTTGTAGCCGTCGTAGATCATGCAGAGAGGGGAGGTGCTAGGAGTGGAGTCTAGATTACAGATTAGCTTTCATCAGCACAGAGGGCAGCTATTGAGCAGGTTGAGCGTCATCATGGTAGTCCAGCTAGGATTGTCATGCTTGAGGGATGCCGTGTTGCTTTGGAGGAGCCTCAGCCTCAGGGGGGAGCCACAACCAACAGAGCAGACTCAGGAGGGAGAGCAGGCCGAGGAGACAGAGCTGGCATCTCAACCATAGCTTTGTCGCTCTAGTCGTACCTATACTCAGGTGACACCGAGGCCAAAGACACAGCAGAGGGGTTCTCATCCACCTCCTAGACCATAGGGTCCACCTCCAGTGACTCATCTGGATTTGAGGGCCGCCACGGCCAAGCAGGTGCAGCAGCTCAGATTTGTGCAGTTCGAGGAGTGGTTCCCGCCTAGGAGGGATGAGCATGCTTCAGAGGGCTTCTACACACCACTGTAGGAGGATTTTTATAATGCATATCTCAACAATGGGGCAGCATTTAGGTCTCAGAGGGTTTGTTCTATTGAGGCCATTGTAGCAGCAGCTGGAGAGCAGATTCGCCCTTACCTATCTTACTTGCCAGGGCTGACAGACTTGCTCGAACGGACAGGCAGATATGTTCCATCTTGGGTCCATTTGTTCTATGCTACACTTTGGATTGACCCGCATCACAGATTCATTCACTTTGCATTCAGAGGCAAAGATTATAGGCTGATGAGCTTTAGGATCAGGGAGATTCTCAGGCTTTAGGAGCAACCCATCCGGCTACATGAGGTTTGCTAGGGTTAGTAAGCGCCTCCTAGATGCCCTCACGGTGGTCTTGTGCCTCCTACAGATTTGGTCCACCATTGCTTCATAGAGCCTTTCGGTGAGGGGTCGAGCAGGACACCCAGGGATCTTACTCCTATAGCCAGACTACTTGATGCTATCATGAGGACCCTGCTCCTGAGGATGGGATATCGTGAGGGCTTGACTCGCATTCAGTTATGACTCCTGAACTCTCTAATGCAGCAGACTATGTTTGATATCTGGGATCTTATTCTATCAGAGATGGAGGACACTCTTGCAGAGGGGTTCAGAGGTCACAGGCAGCTGTCATATGCTCACTGGATTACATTCTTGATTCACAGGGCAGTTACAGTGATGCCTCCTAAGATGCTAGCAGAGTATAGTGGTGCTACTATAGAGTTCCCTGCATATAACATGACTCAGATGCTCTACCATAGTGCAGTGAGGACACCTAGCCAACCGCGTCATCGTCCAGAGGTGCTAGAGACTATAGCCCAGCAGGATGAGACTATCAGGGGCATTGCAGCTATAGAGGAGGAGCAGTTAGATGCTTAGCAGGAGGGGATGGTCGAGAGCGACCCCAGTGATAGTTCAGATGACGACTATCAGGATATCCCTCGGATGCCTCCTCGACATCATGACCATGAGGCCGGTAGCTCCAGTTTAGCTCCACCTGCACCACAGATAGACCCCGCTCTACTTGCTATACTTGAGCGGATAAGGCGAGATCGAACTTCGCTAGGCTCGGAGGCTGCTGCACACATTTGCATTTCCACGCGCAGCACGGGGCGAGTTCCGATGATAGCGATGAGGGCAATCCAAAGAAGCAGTAGATGGGCCATGCATCAGTGGTAGCTTCTCGTGCGCAAGAAGAAGCGATTACTTGGATTTATGCAGCATGTAGTTACTGCAATTGGGGCTCCACCACCACAGCCTTCACCCTAGATCGGCCAGCCTGCCACCACTTCTACGACTCTAGCTTTACAACCCAGTGGGCTTCAGAGTCAGGGACAGCCAGCAGCACAGTTTCCTTCACCTATAGAGCAGGTGTCCCAGTGGTTTGCCTTGCCAGTGCTAGCCCCGTAGTTCACAGCTCTACAGACGGGCTTCACACCGGCTCAGACTTCCTCGCTGCTTGTGCCAGATACCACATTCTCTAGGAGCCTTGGTTCTACCTTCAGTGAGTTGACAGGGCAGCCTACTCTGCCATATCTACATGTCTCTGGTCCTTCCACAGTTGCTCCTATTACTGGGACTACAGAGACGCTCCCTTCTTCAGTTGCATCATCAGAGCCGCCTGCTACAGTCATACCTACAGAGTCACAGGCCGCACCAGTCCCTGATCCAACACAGACCGCTTCAGCGTTGCTTCCAGCTATAGAGGGTCATACAGCTCAGAGCTCAGGATCAGATGATGATGGCACACAGTTCCAGCTCGCTCCTCGCTCCTCAGCACCCGACTCGTCCGCTGCAGCCCCACCGACCGACCCTTAGGTTTTGGTGTTTGACGCCAAAGGGGGAGAGGGATCGAGTATGTTAGACTTAGGGGGAGCAACGTATTTAGGGAGAGCTTATCTATTATATTTGGCTTTTTATGTGTCATACATTTTTATGCATTCATGTTTACTATTAATGTGTAATCGTGATATTAATGTGATCGTGATATTTATGTGATATGTGACATGTGTGCTCTCTACTTTGAATTATTTATATGTCATATCACTTGATTATGCTCATTTGCTTTGCTTCCACATTTTACTCCAATGCAAATGAGCTTTATTACTTGTACTCATGCTTATTTCATATCTACTGAGTACATCTTGTTGGCTTGGGTCATATAATCTTGCCTAACTCTTTTGTTCTTATTGTCAAAAGCTTATATGAACCAAGCATGTTAAAAACCTCATCTCTTTTACATACTCGAGGTGGTATTGTCATCAATCACCAAAAAGGGGGAGATTGAAAGCATCTAGACCCCTAGTTGGGTTTCGGTGATTAATGACAATACGAGATTACTGTGACTAACGTGTGTTTTGCATATGCAATTAAGTTAGGTCATGGTAATGACAATTAATTGGGCAATCATGGTTGTCATGCCCCTACGATGGAAATCATTTTGATTTTCAAAGGATGGACTAGTTCTAAGTGTCGTTTGATGTTGAGGAGACACTTAGAGTACTTTAGGACTTTGTTTTTCCTTTGGCCATACTATTAAGGGGGGTATGGACGGGTAGCTTAACCAAGGTGAGTCTAGTGGATTAGGTGTGGTGCAGACTTGTCAAATCTAGCACTAGGTAGCTCCTAAGTAGCCCTTAGATCAATTGGAGCAAACTTCATTCACATATGATTGCGAGTTGGAAGTGAATGGAGGGTCAAATGTTGACCGAACGCTGATTTCGGTGTGATCGAACGCTGGCGCAGAGTCTGGTCAGTTCATTTGATCAAGGTGAAGTCATCTGGATGCGACCGGACGCTGAGTGAAATGTGACCGGACGCTGGGTGCCAGAGTCCGGTCAACTCCACTAAGGTTCTAGAGAGGGAGAATCCTGATCGGACGCGTCGGTCAGTGCTGACCAGACGCTGGTCAGGTTCCGGCTACTGACCGGATGCTGAGCATTAAAGTGATTGGACGCTGGGTGCCAGAGTCCGGTCAACATCAGTAAGGTTCCAGAGGGTAGTTTTTGTGACCGGACGCTGGTCTGTGTCTGGTCACAACTTAAACTGCTCAGTAGCGGGTGAACTGACCGGAGCGTCCGGTCAACTTGACCGGAGAGTCCGGTCACCCCGCAGAGGCACATAACGGTTCGTTTGAATGAGGGGTTATAAATACTTCCTCTATTCACTCAAGGGATCACTTTTGCTCATTTCAACAGCTGAGAAACACCCTTGAGAGTGCCAAGAAGAGCAAGGTCCTAGTGAGGTGATTGAGATTTGAGAATCCAAGAGAGAGGCCTCATTAGTGAAAGCAAGAGTAGCAAAGTGTGCATCCACCCTTCTCATTAGGCTTGTCATGGTCAAGTGAGAGTTTGTGCTTGTTACTCTTGGTGATCGCCATCACCGAGCAGCTTGGTGGTGATTGGGAGCTTGGTGATCATCCGACGGAGTTTGTGGATGACCCAACTCAAGTTGTGAGCGGTTGTGGGTGATTCACCACGATGGAGTGTCGAAGAATCAACCCGTAGAGAGCACTTGATCCTTGCACGTATCAAGGGGGAGCTACATCCTTGCGTGGGTGCTCCAACGAGGACTAGTGGAGAGTGGCGACTCTCCGATACCTCGGCAAAACATCGGCATGTTCCTCCTTCTCTCTTTACTTTAAGCATTTACTTTGAGCAATTCAATTCTTGTCTTTACATTTATAGAATTGACATGCTAGAGTAGGATTGGAACATAGGTTGCTAAACTTTTGTGCGGTAGAACAAATAGAAACACTTTCTAGGCACAAGGGGTGAAGTGGGTTAACCGTAGGGTTTAATTATTGCAAAGAATTTTAGAATTAGCCCAATTCACCCCCCCCTCTTGGGCATCTTGATCCTTTTAGGAGCCACCGGGGTCGGAGCCCCCGAGCGCTAGGTTGGCATCGGGGTGTGTCTGGGTCGGACCTTCCAGGATGCGGGCAGATGGTTCGTGAAGGTCATTGATGAAGACCCTGTCCAGAGACGGAACCCGTCTGGCAGCCAATTTTGTGAGAAAATCAGTGGCATCGTTGTCCTTTCAGGGGACATGGTGTAGCTCGATCCCCTGGAATTTGTCCTTGAGCTTGCGCACCTCCTGGTAGTATGCTGCCATAAGGGGGCTTTTGCAAGAGGACTCCTTCAAGACTTGGTTGACGACCAACTCCGAGTCGCCACGGACGTGAAGAGCCGCGTTGCGCCGAGCTCGATGGCAATGAACAGTCCATTGATGAGGGCCTCGTATTATGTGGCATTGTTTGAGGCCGAATAGTGGAGGCGGATCGCATAGCAGAGCCTGCTCCCGTCCGAGGAGATCAGGACCACTCTAGCCCCCGAGCCGAGCGCCATTACAGACCCATCGATGTACATCGTCCAGTACTCATGGGTGACGTCTAGAGTCGGTAGCTGGACCTCCATTCATTTGGCGACAAAATCTATGAGAGCCTAAGACTTAATAGCGGTGTGGGGGATATACCTGATGTCGTGGCCCATTAGTTCGAGTGCCCACTTGGAGATCCATCCCACGGTGTCGTGGTTGCGGATGATGTCTCCCAGCGGGTACAAAGTGATGACCGAGACTTCGTGGTCGGTGAAGTAGTGTAGGAGCTTCGGGTCACCATTAGCACGGTGTATAGAAGTTTCTGTACCTGGGGGTACCAAACCTTGGCATCGGTGAGTACCTCCCCGATGAAGTATACGGGTCATTGGACCTTAAGGTGGTGTCCCAGCTCCTCCTTTTCGATGACTAGGGCCACGCTCACCACGTGGTTGCTTGCCACGACATAGAGGAGGAGGGGTTCTCCCCATTCTGGAGCGATGAGGATTGGGGCCGACATCAGTCACGCTTTGAGGCTCTCCAAAGCCTGTTGTGCTTCCTCAGTTCAGATGAAAGTGTCCATCTTTTTGAGGAGCTTGTAGAGAGGCATCCCCCGCTCGCCTAGCCGAGAGATGAACCGGCTCAGGGCGGCCAAGCAGCCGATGAGCCTTTGTATGCCCTTGATGTTGCTTATGGGGCCCATGTTGGAGATGGCCATGATTTTTTAGGTTGGCCTCGATACCGTGTTCGGACACGATGTATCCAAGCAGCTTCCCCTTCGAAACCCCGAAAACACATTTTTGGGATTCAATTTAATGATGAACCTTCAGAGGTTTGCGAATGTTGCGCCAAGTTTGCGATCAGGTCACAAGCTTGAGCCGTTTTGACCACTATGTCATCAACATAGATGGTGATTGTTTGTTTTGGCGCTCGACTTGGTCAGGCTGATCAAGCGGGTCGATTTGATTGGCAAAGCATTGCTACATGCACCGTTGATAGGTGGCGCTAGCATTCTTTAGACCGAAATGCATGGTTACGTAACAGTATGAACCATACGGGGTGATGAACGAGGTTGCGAGCTGGTCGGACTCTTTCATCGCGATCTGGTGATAGCCTAAGTAGGCATCCAGAAAGGAGATGATCTCACATCCTGAGGTGGAGTCGACTATCTGATCTATGCGTGGCAAAGGAAAATGGTCCTTTGGGCACGCTTTGTTGAGGCCGGTATAATCAACACGCATTCTCCATTTCCCGGTCTTCTTCTTGACAAGAATAGGATTGGCAAGCCAGTCGGAGTAGTAAACCTCCTTGATGAATCTGGCTGCCAGGAGTTTGGTGACCTCCTTGCCTATGGCCCTGCGCCTTTCATCGTCAAAGCGACGCAGGCGTTGCTCGGTGGGCTTTGAGCCTAGGACGAGGCGTAATGTGTGCTCGGCGACCTCCCGCGATATGTCTGGCATGTCAAAAGGTTTCCATGCGAAGACATCATGATTGGCGCATAGAAAGTCGGCAAGCTCGCATTCCTGTTTGGCCAGGAGCTAGGTCCTGATCCGCACCGTCTTGGTTGGGTCAGTGGGGTCGATTCCCACCGCCTTAGTCTCCTCGAGTGGGTGGAAGGCTATTGAGGAGATTGGCTTGTTGCAGTCTAGGACTGCCAGAGTCGATGATTCTCCGAGCTAAGGTGTAACACCCTCGGTGTTAAGCATGCACTTAACCTTGACCTTGCATGATCACAATCATCATTGAGCATTCATGATCATAAGCATATCATGTATAACATCTTGGTTTGTTTATATTGCATATGATGTTACTTAATTACCTTACTTAAGTTAGGGTTTACATGGAGCCAATGTATGAAATGTGTGGGTGACCTTGTGAATGCTTTAAACATGTTTCGAATAGCATAAGAAACCACTTTGGTATTCATGACTAAGTCTTGTTTAGTCTCTAAGTCATGGATATGGTGTATGACATTATTTTAAAGTGCCATGTTTGACCTAGTTTGAATGATGTCATAGAGTCTTTGCATGGCAGTGAACCTTTAAGCAAAGTTGTAGTATTTGAGTAGGGAAACAACTTTTATGTTTGGGTCTTGAGATAATTCTGTGCATAGCTTAGTCATTTTGTGCTCACAAAAATCTACAATTCACTGGTTTTCAGCACTTAGAATTTTTCTAAGTCCTTCTCGGTTTTCCAGTTTCGTAGGCTTGACTTTGGCATGATATTACTCAGTATTGGTGGGGAATTAGGACTCGATCCTTTAATAGAAGTTGAAGATGGTATATAGGTCTACGACTTTGATTTAGATTGTTTTCAATTTTGCTTCGTGGTTTAGGAGAACGAGCGTCGTCAAATCGTGTTGTCAGGCTGGGATCGCGGGTCTGATGGCCGTATCCGTTCGGTCTTCAGTGGCCGACCGCGGCAGAGCTCGGCTGCCGTGTGGAGGCCACACGTCGTCGACGTCCTGCCGAGCCAGGCCACGTCGGGCTACCGCGCGCCTCAACTCGCCCCGCACTCGCCCGCTCCCTCCCGCGCTCTCATTCGGTTTTCTGTCTTCTCCTTCGTCGCCCGCAGTAAGCACAGCGCAGCGCCGCAGCTCCGCCGGCGCCTTTGGCAGCACAAAGCTCGCCCACGTCGTGCAATCGCCACCGTACCAGCACCACCGTAGTCCCCTTCCGCGCGTCCACCTCGCCGCTGAGCCGTTTGAGTCTTGGTAAGGGCACATTGGCCGTTTCCACCGCCGCCTGCCATGGCGAGGTCTCGCCGGAGTTGGAGCTCTACGCGGCCAACTACCACCGAGGCTTTCTCGTCCTCCTCTTTTTGCATGGGTAGCACCGTAGCGACCCCCTGTAGCTCGTGCCGTGCTCGGTGGAGGCAGCCATGGTTTGCCATCGCCGGCATCTCACGCCGGAGCTCTGCCGTGCCGCCATCACCGGCGACGCGCCACCTCCGCTAGGTCTTAGGTCTCTCCGGTAGCAGCAATCGAGTCACCTCGTCACGGAGATCACACCGGTGCCGTCGGTTTCGCCGGAGGAGCCGCCGTCGGCGAGCTTCGCCGTGGCCACGCCGTCGCGTATGCCTCCCCTGTTTTTGTCTCGCTGACAAGCGGGTCCGGCTGACACGCAGGTCCCACGCGTCAGTGACAGTGCAGTGACAGGCTAGTTCAAATTTACAGATTTCTATGCTGTTTTGTGAATTTTGTAGCTGCAAATGTGTAGATCCAAATAGTGTGATTCAAATTTTGTTAGACTCACAAGGAAGTCTAGTATTTAAGAAAAATATGACATGAGCACATGATATAGAAATTTTGGATGAATTAAATAGGAAACTGAAATGTGTTTTTAAATGCATGCAAACTTGTTTAAATCATATCTTGAGTTTCTATGGTCCAAAAATTATGAAATTTTGTGGGTAAGCTAGTCTTGCTTAGTAGAAGCTCTGATAAAAATTTAAGAGTCATTGCATGTGTGGTTTTTGAGTTATAGATTTTCCTTTCATCATTGATTGATACTTGTGTAAATTTTTGTAAATTATCTAGGAATCCTATGACCATGAAATTTTGTGGGGAGTATCCCAGTACCTTAAGGATGTTAGAAAAATATGAAATTTGTTGCTTGGCACTTTTAACTAAGATTTTCTATTTATGCCTTTTTAAGCACTTATGCCTTGTCATTTTTGTGTAGGCTATTTTACTTATCCAAATGCCATGAAAATTTTATGGTAGTCTACTTAGAGTAGTACTATGCTACTATAATTTTCTTAGATTTTTATGAGCAACAGAAATATATGTTGTTGTGTAGCCCTAGTTTAAAATGACATCAAATGATCTTCTTTAATGCGAGTTTAGTTAATAATGTTCGCTTTAGTGTATCTTTGAAACATCTTAGTTGCTGTGGTGATTTGGCATGTTAGTACAGTGGTTGTCGTAGTAGATAGTAGTACATGTTCTTGGATGATGTTGACTACCTTGTAGAAGAGCTTTGCTACTACTATGTCCAATAAAGTTAAACATGTTCATCTACATTTCATGCATCATGATCATTACATGTCATCTCTCCGATGCACCTATGCATTAGCACTTATACACCTGCATCATACAGGATTGCAGGAGGAGTTGCTAGTAGCAGTTCAGGAAGAGCAGACCGAGACAGATCCACAAGAAGTCCAGGCACAGGAGGTGCTAGAGGAAGAGGAGCCGGGAGAGGATTTGCCCGAGTGCGTGGATCATCATCCTAGTTCGTTCGAACGAGGCAAGCCCCGAAGCATTCTAAGTCTCCTAATTTATAAAAGCAATCCTTTCGATATATATGAGTTATATATTATTGCATTAAGTTGTAGGAGTTGATCGAATAAATGCTTAGCCTTGCTTAGACCGGTAGCGATCGGTGATATCCGGTCACCTACATTATAGGTGGTTACTGGAAGAATTTAGCTGTGGAAAGAATGATATCCTGGAATTAACCTTATGTGATGGAAAAATTGGAGACCGGACGGAAAAGTTGGAGGCAACCAGATAGGGTTCTGGGGTGCTGTTAGTTTCCGTCTGTGTCGATTAAGGACCGATCGTTGCTCGTCCCTCTTGTCATGTTGAACGCATGCCTCATATTTAGCTGGCCGCATAAAGTACCTTTCGACCGCGAAGCTAGTGGCATCTTTCGGGCCGGGATCTACACGAGTGCGCGTATTGGTGCTGATGGGGGTATGACAGGGGCGCGAAGAGTGAGCCCAAGGGCAGGTGCGACCTGATTCCTGGCAGTCGGGCGGTCCCTGGGTACTGCGGCTCCAGATTGTCCCGCGGCTACCTGAAAAGTGTCATTGGTGATATGTAGCTCACTTAATCGGTGAGTGTGGTTTGTGTGAGGAATAAATCACCAGCTGGTTAGGAATCGATTCGAATCGCCATCGCTCCTGGATAGTGAGCACTTGACTCAAGCTACGACATCGTAGTAATTATGATGGAACACTAATGGTTATCTGTATGATATGGACATGCTAAAGCTAAATTGGTAACTAGATGTTATTGGTTAATCAAGTGATTGCTATAGAACAGGTGCTTACCTAGATGAATAGGGTACAATAAAGATGATGCAAAGTATTTAAAATGATGTCTTCATGATAACTTATGCTTTTCACAAACAAGTCAGCTAGCCCACTAAAGAAAGCCTTGCATAATCCTTGGTGTCGCTTTATTTTGGTTTAAGACGGGTAAGTCTAGCTGAGTACCTTCTCGTACTCAGGGCGTTGTTCCCATTGTTGTTGCAGATGGTCAAATGTACTACGGCTATTGCATTAACTGCCTATACCCGGCGATGGGTGACAACTAGGACCAAGGGCAATGGTCACTCCGTATCTCTCATCTGATGCTTTTGTTGGAGATGACTACCTACTGGCATTGTATTTGAACTAAAAGTGTGTGTGTGGCTTTAAAACCGTTTGCTTCCGCTACTTCAGTTTGAACTTGGGTTGTAATAAATTTATGTTCTAAACTCTGATGTACCGAACTGTGATTGCGAACTTTATGTAACGTGTGACGGTACTTGCTAAACTTGTACGATCTTGGTTTGTATGTCGATTGGTTTGAAATCCTTCATGGTTTCACGGACTACCAGGTTATACGGGCTTAAGTTTGCTAAATTATCTGCTTCGACGGAAGATTTTCTTACTTAATCTCGTATAATTGGTCGGTTCTGTTACATAAGGGAGCTCAGCTGAGTTGATGATGGCAGTGGCGAGCTCGAAATGCTTCGCGGTCGCACGTGTAGGCGTGCGAAAAAGTGTTACCCATGGTGATGATGTCGTTCGGTCCCGGCATCTTCAGCTTGAGGTAGGTGTAGTTGGGGATCGCCATGAACTTGGCATAGCATGGCCGCGCCCAAGATGGCGTGGTAGGACCCCGGGAAGTCCACCACCTCGAAGGTAAGGACCTCCGAGCGGAAGTTCGCTTGGTCACCAAACATGACGGGCAGGTCGATCTGCTCGAGCGGGTATGCCTACGTCCCTAGGATTATGTCGTGGAAGGGAGAGCTCACTGGGTGGAGTTTCGACCGGGGGATGCGCATGGCGTCGAGGGTGTCGACGTAGAGGATGTTGAGGTCGCTGCCCCCGTCCATCAGCACCTTGGTGAGGCGCTTCTTGCGAACAATGGGGTCGATGATGAGCGGGTAGCGACCCAGTCTAGCGACATGGGATAGATGGTCCCTCTGATCAAAAGTGATCGAAGATTTTGACCAGCTAAGGAAGGAGGGGACGGCCGTTTCAGCAACGCATGCCTCTCTGTAGTGCACTTTGTGCTAGCGCTTGGAGTAGATGGCGTAGGATCCCCGAAGATCATGAGGCATTCCTCGGGATCGGGAAAGCTGTCCCCATCCTTGCCTGTCGTGCCTCCTTTCTTAGCTGCTGCCTCCTTGCCCTTTCCTTCTTTTGGCCCGTCGACTGTCGTAGGAAGCGCTTGAGGAGCTCGCAATCCTTATAGAGGTGCTTGACGGGGTAAGCGTGGTTGGTGCATGGGCTATCCATGAGCTTGTCAAAGTGGTCAGGCTGGCCCTGCTGGGGCTGCTTGCCCGCACGATCAGCCACGGCAACCAACGCGGAGTTGGCCAGTTGGCGTCGATCCTTGTTGTTCTTTTTGCCCCTTTGTGTGGAGGGGCCCTCATCTTGGTACTCATGCTTGGCCTTGCCCTTGTCCTAGCCTCCACTAAAACCACTCTGACCACCTCCTCACCGGAGGATTGGTTCATGGCGACGTCGAGCAGGTCACGCGTGGTTCAAGGCTTTAGACAGTCAAGCTTGTGGATCAGGGACTCGCAGGTTGTTCCAGAAAGGAATGCGCTGATGACGTCTATGTCGACGACATCAGGAAGGGAGTTGCATCGTTTTGAGAACCAACAGATGTAATCTCGCAGGGACTTGTTGGGCTCTTGATGGTAGCTCTTGAGGTCCCAGGAGTTCCCCAGGCGAACATACGTCCCCTGGAAATTCCCAACGAAAATCCTCTAGAGGTCCACCCAGTCGTGGATGCTGTCATGCGGGAGGAATTCGAGCCACACTCGAACATGTTCCCCCATGCAGAAGGGGAGGCATTGAATGATGAAGTGGTCATCATCCACTCCTCCGGCTCGGCAGGCAAGCCGAAAGCCTTTGAGCCATATACTGGGATTCGTCTCCTCGGTATATTTGGCGATGTTGGTAGGCGGTCAGAAGTGCTGCGGGAAAGGTGCTCTCTGGATGCATCGGCCAAAGGCCCATGGTCCCGGGCCATCCAGGCTGGGACTCCGGTCGTCGGGTCGATGACCATGCCTAGGGCACGTTTCACCGCTCCCCTCGATGGTCCGGCCGTGGCCCATGTCGCCTGCTCTCACTGCCCCTCGATGGACGTCATCATCATGCCGGGCTTGACGCTGGTTGTTGATGATGCTACGAGCATCTTGGTTTGGCCCGAGCCGCTTGCACATAGGGGGTCAATGTGGAGCGGGCACTGGGTCAGGCCGTGGTGCAGCTACGGCCTCCTATTCCGCGCCCAACGACTTTAGTGGTGAGAGGATGGAGCGATTTGTCTGGTGCGTCCTCGCTCCCCTGGTGGGGAGAGAGGCCGTGAGTCGGTGTCACGACACGGAGCTCTCCGCCTGTTGAACGACGATGGTTTCCACCAGCGCCTGGAGGTTCCGGTGGACCGCCTGCTCCTGGGGGTCGATAGGCTCCGGAAGCCACGCATGAGCATCGCTGCGATGGTGATGTTCTGGCTAGCTCGAGCGAACTATGGGGGATCGTTCCCCCCAACCATGATGTTGCGCTGGACCTAACGGGCGTGACCCTAGGCGCCGCTCGTCGGGTTACGCGTGCTGACGTAGGTGGTGACTGGTTCTATCGCCTTTGTTGTAGCTCCTCACCGTGCTCCTGTGCACACGTGAGGGCCTCCGCGCGAGGGTCCGGAGGGGTGTGGGTCTGTAGAGACTTCGCTACCACCGATGGCTGTCCTAGAGCATCCGCCATAGCACACTCCTGGGACAGAGGGTGGCTAGGTGCCATGATGTCACCGATGCTGGAGCCGTCCCTCTAAACCACATCATCCATGAGGTTGTGGAAAGAGGCAGGAGCATAGCTTGCCATCTCCATGAATTTGGATGTGAGAGGGGGCAGCGCCAGCATCCTTCGGAGCCCCCGTGCGTACGCGTCCATGAGAGACGCGAGGCCGTAGGGCAACCGGTTACATGATGGTCACGGCGAGGACAACAGGGTCCCTCCGGAGAGTCGGCGGAAGATATATAATAGCGAGTAAAGAATAATATATACGTTACTCACAGCAGGGTTTGAGCCTAGCGTAGGCTCAGAGTGAAGCGTAGGCGCCTCATTGTTGAAGTCACCGGGTGTCCCAAAGCCAACGGAGGATGCTCCTCCTCCAACGGGCGCTAGGACAAGTGCCTCCTCGCGGAGGTGAAGCACGCTGAGCCGGTCAGCGATGAAGTCTAGGCTTCTGAAGAGGAAGGCCTGAGACGGCTTGAAGACGGGAGGAACCCACATCCCAACAGGTGGGAGCGCAGGAAACTCCAGCGAGCCGAAGCGAGTTGTATCGCTTGAGCCCGACATGCCGAAGATGGGGGACAGGTGGGCCATCCGATGACCAAAGGCATGAACGTACAGCGTGATCTCCACGGACGTCGCCAACTGTCGGTGCGAAAAGTGACCAACTAGTAAATATTTGTAGTTTTGCCGTACGTTGTGATCGGATGTGGCCTAGCACTCAATCACACAGGGTTTATACTAGTTCAGGCAACGTGCCCTACGTCCAGTTTGAGTCGGTCGGTGACTTTATTCCTGAGCCTAGGAGCTCAAAGTTTGCTGTGGGGTTACAAACAAGAGGGAGTAAGATGGGGGTATTAGAGGTCCGGTCGAACTCTGGACCGAAGGGCTAAGAGTGACGGGAGCTCCTACGTGCACTAAGTATTGGAACGTATGCTCTGTGTAGCTTTAGAATGTCTAAAGCTAGCAGAGAGTGAGTCAGAATGATTCATCTGTTGTTCACTGGATCGATCCTTCGTTGGCTGTCCGAATCGTCTGAATCATGCTCCTTTTGGAGAGAGCACATCCCCTTTTATAGATGAAGGGGATGGCATTACAAGAGAGAGAGTGTGTGAGAAAGAGAGTGTGTGTGCTACCTAGTCTTATTGCCCACGCCATCGGGTATAAGGTGGTTTATCGGCGCCCACAATACTGTTGATGCCTAGATGTATGTGGTAGGCTCCATCGTGTTCTTCTAGCCTGGCCAATGTCGGCGCCTACCATACTGTAGGACAAATGTCGACGCCCATAACATTGTTCGTGTTCTAACGCATCTGGAAGGTCACAGAGCTCCTTTCTGACATGTCCTGATAGTACTGTCTTGTAGGTGTGCAGAGTACGGTCCTTGGTATTGCGGTTGACTTGAGAGCCCTACCTTACTTGCTCCACCTGATTCTTTAGGTCCTTACCGAAAGGGCATCCCCGTTCGGTCGTTTCCCAGTCATCTCCAACCACACCAGTCGGGGAAGAGGTATAAGTAGAGGTTCGGTGTACTCCCGGTCGGAGAAGCGGGTCGAAGTCGAAAGCGAGCATCGTACCTCCTTGGCCAGGCCTTCTGATTGGAGAGGCAGGTTGGAGTCAGAAGCGAGCGTCATCCCTCCATGGCCAGGCCTTCTGGTCAGAGACTGGGTCGCCTTTCCGACCTGTCGTTAGGTATCTGAGCCGGCCTAGGAGTTACGCGCCGTTCGCAACGTCGTCTGTTGGGCCGAGCTTTTGCTGGGAAGCAGGTCTATTAGGGACCCCTAGGTTTATGAACCCGACACACGGCAATATGTCAGCGCTAGGGAATATCTATGTTTCAAGTTACAAATTTGTGAGGGAGAATTTAATGTCATGTTTCATGGTGGGAGGCTTTTCCAGCAATGGGCCGTTGATAGCTATGTGAAGGTGGAGTCAATGCGGTTAGATTGGGCGGGCGAGACAAAAACTGCGTCCTTGGGGTCGAGCGAGATGGAAACTGCGTCCAAGGGGTCGGGCGAGACCTCTTTAATATGTCTTGCTCCATCTGGGGAAGTCAGCGTGGGTGCTAACTTCCTTGCTTTGGGTATCCCTACTATCGATACCCGGCAAGAACCCACGACAAAAATGAAAGGCCATGATCCTTATGAGTTTGTGTATGCGGGTCTTCCAAAGACCCATCATGTATTGAAAAAAGTGCAGAATTGTTTTTATTGTCGTGCAAAGAGATTTGAAGGTGAAGGTCCTGCATTTTGTTGTCAGAACGGACATGTTAGTATATTTATACCAAAGGTGCCAAATGAGCTCCATCGATTGTTCACAAGTCAAACTGATTGGGATGCTAAGTATTTTAGAAGGAACATTCGTTACTTCAATTCACACTTTTCTTTCACCAGTATGGGGGTTTCCATTGACCGTAGTTTGGCAACAGTGAAAGGTACTAGCATTTATACATTTAAAGCTCATGGCCAAATATATCACAAGTTGGATCAACTTGTACCTGATAAATGGGGACCATGCCATATGCAATTGTACTTTTATGACACAGATGAGACTATGTGTCATAGGATCAAAAGGTCTCCACACCTTGACACTCATGTGATCCGCTCTATATTGAACATCATGCGAGACAATCCATATGTTCAAGTATTTAAGAGTCTTGGCACTCTTTCCAACTTGGATAGCTATAGTATTGCGCTAAATACAAGTATTTCTGTTGACCAGAGAAGATATAATGCACCTACAATGGAACAAGTTGCTGCTATATGGTTTGATGGAAATGACCCACAACAAAGGTTTGAGCGAAGCATAGTCATTTACAATAAAGAAAATCTACCTTATTATATAAGGCCGTACTATGGATGCTATGATCCATTAGCATACCCTATGTTCAACCCTAATCGTGAAATTGGTTGGGAGGATAAGAAGATTTTATATCAAGACTCACCTCCATCAAAACCAAAGAGGAAATATACTAAACGTGTACTAAAAGGTGACTTTTATCTATTATTTGCATACACAATTTTTACCCTCAAAATCTCGTTAACAACCACTCACAAAAATTCTTACTTTTCTACAGGCCAACGCTTGTTGACCTCAATGATATCTCAGAGAAGAATGTACATAAAGAACAAGGTTTTTTCTTTGCAAATTATTTTGTATTTAAAGCATATTTATTTGTTCTCAACTTGATAATGTTACTTTTTAGTAGGAACTCTTCCAAAGGACAAGAATATAAATGACAATGAAGATGTAACTGATGGACAGGGTATAATATTTTTTAGTAATTCAAAAAGCTCAAAACAGAATGGAATTTAATCTATTTGTTCTTATGAACAGAAATTACGGAGTCACGACAATATGTCAGCGCTAGGGAATATCAATGTTTCAAGCTACAAATTTGTGAGGGAGAATTTAATGTCATGTTTCATGGTGGAAGGCTTTTCCAGCAATGGGTCGTTGATAGCTATGTGAAGGTGGAGTCAATGCGGTTAGACTTGTACTCAAAACTGGCGCATCAAGATCTAATTCGTGCTGATCTATACCAGGTTAGATGTATTTGAGTTTAAAAGTTGATTTTCTATTTTCAAACCCAAGGAAATACTAATAATCTTTTAACACATATTCACCAAGGCCTTCTAGACACTCTCGCTGCTGGAGAAACCCGTGCGTCACAAACTGGTCGTAGAATTATACTATCAAAAGATTTTCCAGGAAGTGATCGTGATGTCCACTCAAGATATATGGATGCCATGGCTTTGATTACTCGATATGGAAAGCAAGATTTTTTTGTGACAATGACATCCAACCCATATTGGGATGAGATAGTAGAACAGTTATTGCCAGGTCAAATGCCGCAAGATCGTCCAGATATAGTGGCAAGGGTTTATAGAGCAAAGCTACGAGACCTCGAAGATTTCCTTCTTAAAAGGCATCATTTGGGTAGGGTCGCTGCATGGGCACATGTCACTGAGTTTTAGAAAAGGAGATTACCACATGAACACTTCCTTTTGGTTATGCAAGACGAGAGCAAGGTACGTACTCCCGATGATTATGACAAGTACATATCAGCAGAGCTTCCTGGTCAGAAGAAATATCCAGAATTGCATAGACTTGTGTGCAAACATATGATGCATGGGCCATGTGGTGTCCTCAACCGTAAGTGCCCATGTATGATAGATGGTAATTGTCGCTTTCATTATCCCCGTGACTTTTGTGAAACCAACCAGCAAGGAAAAACTCGTATCCTATTTATAGAAGGAGAGATGATGGACAAAAAGTGAAAATAAGAAGGGAATGGTTGGACAACAGATGGGTTGTGCCATACAATCCAATCCTTCTAATGAGGTATAATTGTCATATTAATGTAGAGGTTTGCAGCAGCATAAACTGTGCCAAGTATCTATACAAGTATGTCTTTAAGGGCCACGATCGTGTTTCCATTTCCATAGATCAAGCTCGGGCAAATATGGATGGGCAACCACTTGTTATTAATGAGATTAAGCAGTATAGAGATGGAAGGTGTATAACAGCTATAGAGGCAATCTATAGATTATACGGGTTTTCTTTGTATGATATGTCACCTTCTGTGTTACAAATGCAAGTTCACCTTCCAGGAAAACATATGGTTGTCTACAAAGCTAGGGATGATCTGAACAATGTTGTACAAAATCCTAACTCTCAGAGGTCCATGCTTACAGAGTATTTCAGCACAAACATGTATAATCCTAATGCACAAAAGTATTTATATAGAGAGTTCCCTGAGCACTTCACTTGGATAAAGTCAAAAAAAGTTTTGGAAGCCAAGAGAAAAAGGATGTCAGATTGGAAGACTGGTGTATGCCCATCCTACTGAAGGTGAGCAATACTATCTCCGTGTGCTTCTAAACCATGTGAGTGGTGCAACTTCATTCGAGCATCTTAGAAGTCGACATGGAACTACATATACAACATTTAGAGATGCTTGTGAGGCCTTGGGCTATGTGGAAACTGACAAGAGCCTTGATGACTGCCTCACTGAATCTGCATAATTTAAGATGTCTTGTGGTGTGAGGAGGCTATTTGCAACTATCATAGTTTTCTGCGAGTGTAATAACGTCCGAGCACTATGGGACAAACATATTGATTCAATGTCTGACAATTATCGTCGCTCAAATGGCAACTCCAAAATGGTTGAACAAATGGTGCTTAGAGATATATCTATATATGTTAAAGATATGGGTAGAGACATTACAAACTATGGACTCTCAGAGCTAGATGCCTCAGGTAATTGATAAATATAAAAAATCCCAAAAGCTTTTTTTTCATTCATAAACATTGTATTTACCTTAACATCACAAACACCAATTTGATATGTCACTAAACATTATTAAAAAAATTAATGCTTCTTATTCATCATTTTGACATGACCCCTAACACTTTATTTGATTAGATGAGGTGTCAAGAGACCATTATAGAGAGCTTATAGAAGAATTGAATATTGGATATGAAGAAGAACATCTGAAAATGATACAAACACTGAATGTTGAGCAGAGAGCTGAGTTCTATTTGATTATGAATCATGTGGGTAAGAAAGTTGGCCATGTATTTTTTGTTGATGTACCAGGAGGAACCAGCAAGACATATATGTATAAAGCTTTGCTTGCAAAGGTGCGCTCCATGAATCTTATAGCAATTGCTCCAACCACATCTGGTATTGCAGCAAGTATCATGCCTGATGGACGTACTGCACACTCCCGCTTCAAGATTCCCATCAAGCTAGATAATAACACTATGTGCAACTTTACCAAGCAGAGTGGTATTGTAGAATTGCTTCGCAGGGCTGCCTTGGTAATATGGGATGAAGTAGCCATGACAAAGAGACAAGCAGTAGAAACACTCGACAGAACATTACAAGATATAATAGGTTGCAATCAACCTTTTGGTGGTAAGGTCATGTTGTTCGGAGGTAACTTCAGGCAAGTTCTTCCCGTTGTGGTACGAGGAACAAGAGCACATGTCACTGATGCTACTTTACTGAAGTCATATATATGGGACAATGTACGAAGGATTCGGCTCACCCAAAACATGCGAGCTAAAAATGATATTTGGTTCGCGGAGTATCTGTTAAGAATTTGGAACGGAACGGAAAAACATTTGGTGACGATTATGTTCAATTGTCTGATGATATCATCGTAGAATGGAGCCACGATTCCACTAAGAATGCAAAATAAGTTCAAGAGATAATTCAATTGCCAACCTTATTAGACAGGTGTTTCCCAAACTCGAGGCAAATTGCACCTCTACAAATTATATGCGGGAACGTGCGATTCTTTCAACTCCAAATGAGCATGTTGATGCAGTGAACGCAATAATGATCAAGAGGTTTCCTGGAAATGAGAAGGTATACTATAGCTTTGACTCGACGGATGATGATACAAGGAATAATTACCGTCTTGATTTTCTAAATTCTATTACACCTAATGGGTTGCCTCCTCATGAACTTAAGGTTAAAAAGATTGCCCTATTGGCCTATTCCGGCTGATTTGCTATGAGAGAAAAATATTGTTTCGGCTGAAAAAAAAACAAGCTGAAAATTACGGATTATAAGAGAAGCGAACAGGGCCATTATCCTACTGCGTAATCTTGATCCTCACAACGGTCTTTGCAACGGCACTAGGTTGGTCATTAGAGGATTCGGGAACAATACAATTGATGCTGAAATAGTTAATGAGCAGCATGCATGAACCGGAGTATTCGTACCAAGGATTCCCATGTCCCTCTCCGAAGACCTTTCATTACAATTCAAGTTTAAGCGAAAGCAGTTCCCGATAAGATTGAGTTTCGCAATGATAATAAATAGAGCCCAAGGTCAGACCATACCAAATGTTGGTGTTTATCTCCCTGAATCAGTTTTTCTCTCATGGCCAGTTATATATAGCATTGTTAAGAGGTGTTTCTCATAAGAGTACATGGGTCTTGGCCAACTCAAATAAGGATGTTGACCCCACCGGAAAGAGAAAAAAAATATTATCTTTAGATATGTTTTTTTAATATGTGATAGTACTATTTTATATTTTTTCAGAAGGTTTGGTTGGAAACTGATTGTCAAGAGCTTGTGAGCCTGTGAAACAAAGGTACCGATCAGAGATCAGCTGGGGTTTCAGTCTTGCGGGAGATCCGGGATTTGAGCTTATGCTTTCAAGCTTTTAAATTTTCTTTCATTAGTCGGAAATGTAATATAGTAGCTCACAGGTCACAGGTGATGCAAAGTCTGGGTCGTGGCATGTTAGCCCGACTTGCATTGCGAACCTGATGATCGCAGATTGTAATCCTGGAACTATTTGATGAATGAATCTCCCCGGTCGGAAAAAAAAAAACTATTATATATTTAGATTAAACTGGCTTCATGTGTCTCTGCTATTTAATAGATTATATTGCTTTTATTAATCGGTAGATTAGATTGCTTTTAATCAGGAAACTTAAGTCTTCACATGTCTCTGCTATTTAATTAATTTAATTAAATAATATATTATTAGATTGCTTTTGGTTGGGCCATTCATGCAAACAGATGATGTACGATCCGTCTTGCTTTTAATTTAATTAATTAATTAATATATTACATTACTTTTGGTGGGACCACGCATGCAAACGAATGATGTACGATCCGTATATAGGAACGAAGGATCGAAAAATAAATGAATTTATATTCAAAATGAAATAAAACTTACAAATACAAGTAGTCCCCTGCCCTGCCTAAATTTACACTTAGTGGCTACATTCACTCTACCACACATCCAAGCTATATAACGCTCCACTAGCACTTGAACATAGTTCCAAATAATGAAAAAAATGTTGGTTTCAAATAAACTTGAAAATACTAGGATAAGATGATAACAAAAAACAAGCTAGAAAATGACAAATGTTGGTTTCAAAAAACCTTGAAAATACTAGGATAAGTTGATAACTACAAACAAGCTAGAAAATGACAACAAAAACAACAATTTTTTTCGAGGCACGTGCGTGTCACGCACGTGCATATTAACTAGTCTAAAAAAAAGCTAAAATGCCTTGTGATTTGAAATGGAGGGAGTATTATGCTAGAGGCCAAGACTTAAAAGAGAAGATGCAAGAGGCGCATGCAGCAATTAAACGATACCTGAAGTATGCAGTTTCGAAAGGGTAGAGTGCAGATGAATTGCATGGATGCCCTACCCCACCCCTCCACCCCCCCACCCAACCCACTTCATCTCACTGCAAGAGCCACAAGCACAATTTTTCTGCGAATATGCCTTGGCACATATTTCATAGAGAAGGAAGCACGAGGACACGCACATCCAAACTAGAGAAGGGCTTGGACAACTATACTTCATAACCGAAAGCATCATTATTTTCAAATGACAGCTACAGAACTACTAGCAGTTGCAGAGAACAGTGTGAATACACACTGATTATTGGGCTGTTAAAAACATAAGTGCTAATATACAAGAATGGCGACATCATTGCATTCTCACTCATTGTTCAAAATCAGGGTAAAAATGTACTTGGACAGGAACAACACAAGAATATATATGTAAAGTACAATACAGGGGCATCAACCCAAGGATGGTAGCAGAGCTGACCTTGTTAGACTCACTCACTCACAACGGATAAGCACACAAGGAAAAAGGATAAATTGAAAAAAGATGAATTCACAAAACACTTGCTCTTGCTTGGCCTTTATTCAGTAGTGCATTCCAACATAATGTGTTGGTCGATGAACCATAAAACAGAGGTTTACCAATTACCAGGGCTTAGCTTTTCAAGTCTCAGGCTTGGTGGGATCAGTTGAGTCATCCAATCTGCTGGAGTCACTGTCCTTGTTCCGAATACCAGGAGATGATTGCTCGATAGATTTATTTGAAGCTTCTGCCTGAGATTGGCTACTGTTGTTCTGATAGCTATTTGCTGGAAGGCCACCGTTGCTAGGATGGTCAGTTTCTAAGCTTAGTGCATCAGTTCCACGACCTTGGGTATTGTCTTCAGACTGTAGCAGCACCTTGGATTCTTCATTGGTTGATGCTCCTTCGAGGTTCCTTCCGGAGTTTACTCCTTTGGAGTCTAGACTCTCAGATTGCTCAAGTACTTGGTTGGATGAAAGATCGCCATTTGGTAGGGTGTTGACTTGATCTTGAGTCATAGTAGTTTTCTCATTACTCAAAACATCAAATGAAGCTCCTTTTGAAGGATGAACAGAATGCATACCTATCATTTCAATGCAGTATTCTTGTAAGTGGTAAGGATCAACACTTTCCCCAAATTATATATAATATATAGCTCAATGCTTGAGATGGAATGGATTCAGGGAGAAGGAATTTGTTATTTAGGAGCCTGAAGAAGCAAGATCCTTACATGATCACTAGGTCTGTCTGGGCAAATTTCTAGAAAGATTTTGTTGCGGATGATCTAAAATGATTCAGGAAGGTGCAATGACAGTCAATACAAACACAAAACTTGTGGCGGAAATAGTTCCTTTTTAGTATTCCTTTTTTCACTAAGTCAGAAAAACAATGCACCTCTAGTCAACTAAGAGGAAACAGACCAAGATATTACCTGATACAGGAAGTTTTTCTTCTGCTGGGGCAGCTTCGCCTTGTGTTTGCGAGGAACCAAGTTGAGTGTCTGGAGAAGATGCTAGGTACCCTGTCGGTGCCTTGGCTGCTTGACCAGTCGATTTAGCCTTGCTCGAGGCATCAAATGATACATGAACTGCTGCAGGTAATTGTGTTTGTGCCCCAGGCTTAGGAGAATAATTTTCTGCTGGCCCTTCAACAATTGAAGGGACAACATCACCAAGGGTTCGTGCTAAATCAGACCCAGAATCTGAAATATTTGCTTGGCTAGATGCAAATGTGGTCGTCTTTTCATCAACGTTAGTTCGATATGGACCAAAAGTTTGTCCTTCACGTGGTTCAGAAGAACTTCCCCGAGGAGGCTTATCAATGTGACCATCATCAGGAGTACTTTCCTGAAATTTCCTTGACGCATCCTGAGCACCTGAGAATGGAGGTTTAGCTGTGTCTGGAGCAGGTGTAATGGCTTGTTGATGAGTTATTGTTTGCATGTCCTCGCTTGATCAGCTGCAGTAACAATAGTGTCTTCTTTTGTTGGCTCAGTAGAGAAAGGGGTCTGTACGGATCGAGAAGAATCTGGACCTGTGATAATGAGGAACGGCCTTATTAGCAGCAGAACTATGCATACTGAATATTAACCTGAAATTAATAGTCGGGTGAATTTCTGTTCATCGGGAATTGCCTCACCTGGTTCAGTACCTTCAGGAGCATCGGATGGTGCTGCTGAGTTCATCGCAGGTGTCACGGTTGGATCAGTTGAGGCTTGTCTTGGTGACTCGATATTTCCAGAATCTTGCAGACCCTTAGAAGTTGGTGCTTGTGTTGCTGCAGGAGGTTCTGCCTCTTGCTTCTCCATAGAGCTTGTGGCTGGCGTACCAGCACCACTAAGACGAGCATCACCACCAATTTGTGCTGAATCAGGCCCAGTGCTTGAAGTTTGTGCCTGGCTAGATGGAAGTGTCCTCTTCTCATCTGCAATGGCACTATGCACTTTGGGAGTAGATCCTTCAGAAGCACGTCCAGCACGAGAGGCTTCTTGGCTAGCAATAAGAGGGCTTCCCAAATTTCTGATCTCACCATCGTCAGGAGAAGATTCCTGATCTCTTGATAAAGCGTCACTAGCATCTGGTGTTGAGCTTGTGACCTGACGGGTAACATTTGTCGGTGGTACACTCGTTTGATCAGCAGTGGCAGCATCCGTATCTTCTTCCCTTGGTTCAGCAGAGGCAACTGATTTTGAGGCATTGACAGATTTTTCATCTGAAATGAAAAGAGTAGTTCTATTTTAGTATCCCCTTTTTTTCTACTAAACCGGAAAAAAAAGGTGCACCTTTAGTTAACCAACAGGAAACGTACTAAAACATTACCTGATACAGCAAATTTTTGTTCTGCTGGGGCAGCTTCGCCTTGTGTTTGTGAGGAACCAAGCTGAGTTTCCGGAGAAGATGCTTGGTACCCTGTTGGTGGCTTGGCTCCTTGCCCAGTTGATTTAGCCTTGCTCGAGGCATATGGTGGTGATACATCTAGAGTTGCTGCAGGGGGCTGTGTATGTGCTGCAGGCTTAGGAGAATAATCTTCCACTGGCCCATCATCAGGAGTACTTTCCTGAAATTTCCTTGACGCATCCCGAGCACCTGGGAATGGAGGTTTAGCTGTGTCTGGAGCAGGTGTAATGGCTTGTTGATGAGTTATTGTTTGCATGTCCTCGGCTTGATCAGCTGCAGTAACAATAGTGTCTTCTTTTGTTGGCTCAGTAGAGAAAGGGGTCTGTACGGATCGAGAAGAATCTGGACCTGTGATAATGAGGAACGGCCTTATTAGCAGCAGAACTATGCATACTGAATATTAACCTGAAATTAATAGTCGGGTGAATTTCTGTTCATCGGGAATTGCCTCACCTGGTTCAGTACCTTCAGGAGCATCGGATGGTGCTGCTGAGTTCATCGCATGTGTCACGGTTGGATCAGTTGAGGCTTGTCTTGGTGACTCGATATTTCCAGAATCTTGCAGACCCTTAGAAGTTGGTGCTTGTGTTGCTGCAGGAGGTTCTGCCTCTTGCTTCTCCATAGAGCTTGTGGCTGGCGTACCAGCACCATTAAGACGAGCATCACCACCAATTTGTGCTGAATCAGGCCCAGTGCTTGAAGTTTGTGCCTGGCTAGATGGAAGTGTCCTCTTCTCATCTGCAATGGCACTATGCACTTTGGGAGTAGATCCTTCAGAAGCACGTCCAGCACGAGAGGCTTCTTCTTGGCTAGCAATAAGTGGGCTTCCCAAATTGCTGATCTGACCATCGTCAGGAGAAGATTCCTGATCTCTTGATAAAGCGTCACTAGCATCTGGTGTTGAGCTTGTGACCTGACGGGTAACATTTGTCGGTGGTACACTCGTTTGATCAGCAGTGGCAGCATCCGTATCTTCTTCCCTTGGTTCAGCAGAGGCAACTGATTTTGAGACATTGACAGATTTTTCATCTGAAATGAAAAGAGTAGTTCTATTTTAGTATCCCCTTTTTTTCTACTAAACCGGAAAAAAAAAGGTGCACCTTTAGTTAACCAACAGGAAACGTACTAAAACATTACCTGATACAGCAAATTTTTGTTCTGCTGGGGCAGCTTCGCCTTGTGTTTGTGAGGAACCAAGCTGAGTTTCCGGAGAAGATGCTTGGTACCCTGTTGGTGGCTTGGCTCCTTGCCCAGTTGATTTAGCCTTGCTCGAGGCATACGGTGGTGATACATCTAGAGCTGCTGCAGGGGGCTTTGTATGTGCTGCAGGCTTAGGAGAATAATCTTCCACTGGCCCATCATCAGGAGTACTTTCCTGAAATTTCCTTGACGCATCCCGAGCACCTGGGAATGGAGGTTTAGCTGTGTCTGGAGCAGGTGTAATGGCTTGTTGATGAGTTATTGTTTGCATGTTCTCGGCTTGATCAGCTGCAGTAACAACAGTGTCTTCTTTTGTTGGCTCAGTAAAGAAAGGGGACTGTACATATTGAGAAGAATTTGGACCTGTTATGTGAGAAACAACCCTATTATTAACAGAAGAACTATGCACACCGAATCTTGAGCTGAAATAATTGCTGGGTAATTTCTGTTCATCTGGGATTGCCTCACCTGGTTCAGTACCTCGTGGAGCACCTGTTGGTGCTGCAGAGTTTATCGCAGGTGCCACAATTTGATCAGTTGAGGCTTGTCTTGGTGACTTTATATTTCCAGAGGAATCATTCTGGGAAAATGCTGAGTCTTGTAGACCCTGAGAAGTTGGTTCTTGAGTTGCTGGAGGCTGTGCTTCTTGATTCTGTACAGATCTTGTAGGCAGCACATCCCCACGGGTTGGTGTTGAGTTAGGCTCATTGACTGAAGTTTGTGTTGTCTCCTTATCAACAATGGCACTGCGCACTCCAGGAGTAGGTCCGTCACGTATGTCAGAAGGAAGCACAGCATGAGAGGGTTGCTGATATTTCTGTAAAGCCTCTCTTGAATCTGGTGGTGGTGCCTTGGCTTGATGTCGAACAGTTGTCTCTGGACCTTGTGTTACATTTGGTTGATCACCTGCAGCGGTATTTGCTTCTTCTTTCCTTGGTTCAGTGGAGGAAGGGCGTTCTGTAGTATGTGCGGGTTCTTGATCTGAAATAAAGGAAATTGACCTCAGAGTATGCCCAGAACTATTTCTCTTGGCCACGAAGAAGGTAAAGTTTTAGTTAATTATAAAGAGAAAACAACAACAGCATTACCAGATATAGTAGATTTCTGTTCACCTGGGGTGGCTTTGCCCTGTGGGATACCATTCTGGGTGTCTGGAACAGATTCTAGGTCCACTGTAGATGTTGTGGAAGCTTGCCGTGGCGGCTGGACTGAATTTGTACCTGTAATTTGAAGACAGTGGCCTCACCAGTTGTATCAATTTCAAAAACTTAAGCTCTATGGCTCAGATAGTGTGGGTTCAAATCGTTGAATGAGAAGGGTATCAGTGTATCACCACGTAGGAGTCAGAACAGTGAATCTCTTACACGATGACTATCTATAGTTTAACGTTATTTCACAAATGATTTTGCCCACAGGTCCACAACAGAATGCTAAAGAATTATGAAGTAAACTTTTTGCCTATAATAATGAAGCACACTTATGTGGACTCAATTATTGCTAATTAGAGATTTCCTCACCTGGTACAGTACCTAGGGGAGCAACTGAAGGTAAAGATGGGATCATTGTAGGTGCCATGGCTTGATCAGTTGAAACGTGTCCTGGCGACTCGATTTTTCCTAAGGAATCAGTAAGTACATTCTGGGCAGATGCAGAGTCCTGCAGATCCTGTGTTTCTGGCAAAGAACCTGCTGCTGGCATGTCGCTGCTGCTAAGACGACCATCAGCACTGATTGATGTTGAACCAGGTCCAGTTTTTGAAGTTTCTGCTTCGCTAGATCCAAGCGTTGTCTCCTTATCAACAACATCACTGTGGGCTTCAGGGCTACGTCCTTGGGGTGACTCAGAAACATGCCTATCAGGAGAAACTTGCCCCTGGCTTGGAAGTTTCTCATCAATGTGATCATCCTCGATACTTTTCTGAGTTTTACTTGAAGCATCAGGAGTACCCGAGAAGGGAGTTTTTGCTTTGTCTGCAACAGTTGTCATGTAATTTTGATCAACTGTTCTTTCAAGTGTGCTGGTTTGATCTGTTGGAGCAACAACAGTGTCTTCTTTTGTTGGTTCAGTAGAGAAAGACGTCTGCACAGAATGGGCAGAATCTTGACCTGAAATGGAAGATAAACTTTACTGGTGGCAGGACAGTTGGTTTGAAGGGTATAACTACTAGAATGCGCACTGTTTGTCCAGTCAGTACTGGAAAGAACTTCATTACCTGACGGAGAAAACTTTTGTTCAACCGCAACTTGATCTGGCGCAGCACCATGTTGTGTGTCCGGAGCTGATACTGGGACTGCTGCAGCAGGTTTGCCTTCTCGAACAACAGAGGGTGGTTTGGAAGACTTTTTCTCACCTGAGTCATCAGCAGGTTCATCTTCCTGAAGTTTCCCTAAAGGACCCTGAGAGGTTGGTGCAGAAAATTTTACTTGTCTCCCAGGAGTAGTTTGGGAGTCCGTGGTTTGATCTGGTGCAGCAACAATGACATCTTTATTTCTCGGATCAGTAGTGGAATCTAACTGTGTGGAAGGAGCTAAATCTCCAATCTCCTTGCTCCTTGGCTCTGAAATATGGGAAACAAACTTACAAGTGGATTAACTGTGTTTTTAAGGGTATTCCTGCTGCAGTTAATTAACTATAACTATGTCCTACTAGAGTATGCATCATTTGTCAAAACTCCATATGTGAAAGAACTTCATTACCTGGTGGAGCAAACTTCTGTTCATCAACGGATAATTCATTTGGTACACTACCAAGCTGTATGCCCGAAGCTGATGCTTTTGAAGGTTTGCCTTCTTGAATAGCAGAGGATGGTCTTGAAGGTTTAGCTTTGCCCAAGTTATCACCAGGTATATTTTCCTGAACCTTCCCTGAAGGATGTTCGGTAGACAATATGTCTTGTTGGCCAGGAGTTGTTTGCGAATCCTTGGCTTGATCACGTACAGCAACCATAGGATCTCCTTTACTTGGATCAGTAGAGGAAATGAGCATAGCTGAAGGAGACGAATCTCTAATCTCCTCATTCCTTGGGCCAAGAGAGAAAGATGGTTGTGCAGGATCAGCAGAACCTTGACCTGAAAGTTTGATATTAATAGTGAGTTTTGTCACGGCCTATAGCTAGTGCACTATACGGCGATAGTTACCTGATGAGGCAGATTTTTGCTCAGCAAGCGCTGCTTCACCAGGTGCACTACTAGGTGTGATGTCACGAGCATCTGGAGTTGCTGATGGTTTCACTGACTGAACATTTTCCAGCTCAGTGTGGAAGGAGTCTCTAGCCACACTAGGTGATGGTGCTTGAGTTGCGGGCATTAGTTCTTCCCCTTCAACTGATAAAGGTCTTCTGGCAGGTTCAATGGTACCAGTACGGTGAACATCGTGATGGGTAGCTGTATTATTAAGTGTGTCTTCTGATGTCAGAGCCTGTTTTCTGTCTGGTATGTCTTGTCGACCAATGATTGTTGGCTGTGCCGTGGTCTGTTCAGCAGTGGGAATAACAGTTTTCTCTTTCCTAGGTTCACCAGAGATCGACTCTTCTGAAGAATGAGGTGATTCTTCATCTAAAATAGAGAAAGCAATGTAAGGTGTAGCAGGATTTGTTTTTTTGGTGGAATGGAATCAACAATATGTTTTTCTCTCATGTAAAGAGAAACTAATTACCTGACGGGACAAATTTCTTTTCAGCAGGACCTACTTCACCTGGTTTGAAAGGAGATCTGACATGAGAACCTTGTTTTCCACTTGAAACCAATGGAGTACTTGACTCAACAGTCAGTTGGCCATCGGGGGTGACTTCATGAACATCTGCCGAGGAAAGTTGGGTATCTGACGTTGGAAAAACTCTTGCACCTTGTGGAAATGTCATTTCTTCTTGACCAGGGATTGCTTCTGATGCATGTGAAACATGTTCTTGATTTGGAACAAATGGTTTTCCTGAGTCATCAGTGCTGCGGTTATCAGGAGTTACCTCCTGGATTTTCCCTATAACACCCTGGGTATCTGGGGTTCGAATTGCTATTGTGCTCGGTGCAGGTGGTCTGGCCTGTTGCCGAAAAATCATTTGCGGCGCATTAGTATAATTAGCTGCAGAAACATTACTGTCTGCCTTTATTGGTTCAACAGGGGAAGGATGTTGTGCAGCACGAGCTGATCCTTTATCTAAAATTCACAAAGCAAACTGTCACTTTTGAGGAACTATTCATGATGCAAATTTTCTCTAGGCTAGTCAGCAGTTAGTTTTTATACACAAGAAATCAGTTACCTGACGGAGTGGATTTCTGTTCAGAATGGGCTACTCCAGCTGGTATGATGTCAGCACGTTGGGGATCCGCTGATGTTGGGCCAGCTGCAGGCACTGTTGCTTCTTGATCAGTTACAGTTGGTTTTGCCAATTCAGCTTTTCCCGAGTCACCAGTATGTACATATTGGAATGAATCAGAGTCATGTGGAGTCTCAACAGTTGGTTGTACTTGAATTGATGCAGGTCGCGGTGTCTGGTGATCATGTAAAGATCCTGTGACAACCTCATCACCACTAGCATGATCCGTTGCTGTCTTTTCATCAATAGCTGCATCATGAGTTGACAAACTGGCATCATAAACATCTTCGTGGATTGTGGCAGGATCTCGAGTAGCTTTTGCACCCTCTAATCTTTGGCCCTCAGGTGCGCTGACAAGCTCACCGGCTTCATGACTATCAGGAGTTCTTCTCAGGGTAGGTGCTGAATCAGGACGAGCAGCTGTAATTGGTGATTGCATTTGTTTTGGTTTCCCCACTCTTTCATCAATGTTGGACTGCTCAGTAAACTTGTCACTGATAGTGGCACCATCAGCCCTGGCAGCTTCTGGGAGCGACGGTGCAGCACGTGCAACATCAGATGCTTCTGCAACAATTGGTACAGGTGGTTCGACGCTTTGCTCACCAGATTGTTTGGCCATCTGATTGACACTCTGTGAACTTGGAGTTGCTTCTTGACTCATCAGTCTTGCCTTTTGACCATTGTTAGAAGACTTGGCTGCCTCATCATCACCAGAATCAGTAATTACACCATGTAATGGAGCAGCCGTGCGTTGCCATTGATCAATGGTGAATGATTTGCTAGGCAAATCCCCATCAGGAACTGCTCTTTGTAATGGTTCAGAGGCAGGTTGCACTTGGGATGTTGGTTCTTTGCTTGATAGAGATGAAGCCACTTTCTGATCATCGACAGTGTATTTTTTATATTGCTCTTCTGCACTATGACCATCATGAATATCTGCTCTGGCTGGATCATCTCTAGCTTTTTTTGCTTCTGATATTTGTCCACCAGGTGTACTGACAAGCTCTAAATGACCAATTTCATGACCTTCAGGAGTTCCTCTCTTAGTAGGTTCTGAAGCAGGATGAGCATCTGGACTTGATGTTTGCATTTGTGTTGGTTCTCCAACTCTTTGATCAATAATTGACTGCATGGCAAACTCATCATCGATAGTGGCATGATCATCCATGGAAGCTCCTGGAAATGATGGTGAAGCTTGTTGAACATCAGATATTTCTGCTTCTATTGGTACGGGTGGTTCTGCTCTTTGCTCATCAGATTTTTGCTGACTCATTGGTGTTGGCTTCTCATCAACGGTCGACTTGGCCACCTCATCACCGGAACTACTAGTCACATCATGTAATGGCACAGATGAAAGTTGCCATTGATAAATGGTGGATGGTTTGCTAGACAAATCTCTGTGGAGAGCTGCATCATACGATGGTTCAGAGGGAGGTTGGACTTGGGAAGTTAGTTCTCTAGTCGAAAGAGGCGGTGCCACTTTCTGGTCATCAGTGGTGTCTTTTCTAGATGGCTGTTCAGCACTGAAGTCACCATGAGTTTTTACTCTTGCTGGTTCTGAAGCATCTAATTTCTCAACAAAAGTAGTTGGAGCATCAGAAGCTTGTTGATGCTTTCGTATAGAACCATCTGCTTTCTCACCAGCTGGGATGGTTTGAGCTTGCTCCTGACTGTCTTGTGCCACCAGAGGCTTCTTCTGGTAAATAGAGGACGTCTTCTCCTCCTTAACAGAGCCAGGGCCTTTAGCTTCTTCAAAGGCACCTCTAGATTTCTTGGAAGGGTCAAGAACATCTGGAGACTGTATTGTATCACCAGTTGCACCACGAACATCTTCAGCTGCTGCCTGTCTTGATGGAGCACTTGCTTTCCAACGATCAGAAACTTGCTCTCCGGCTGTACCTGCCCATTTTTCCAACATTTGTTGTCGGTCAGGAACAGCTTCTCTACCTTTCATCCCTTTGTCCCAAGTATCTTCCACTTCTGCATGCCTTGGAGTAGGAGCAGGCTGTTGAGAGTACATAGGTTTTGCACTAGATGGTGTAGACTCAGCAACCTTTGCTTCTTTGAAGGTATCTTTAGCCACATCATGAGCTGACAAATTGTCGTCATGAACATCTTCATGGACTGTGGCTTGATCCTGTCTAATTTTTGCAGCCTCTGATATATGTCTGTCAGGTGTGCTGACAAGCTCTGAATCAACAATTTCATGACCATCAGGAGTTTCTCTCTTGGTATGTGCTGGAGCAGAATATGGAGTTGGTAGTATTTTTGTTGGTTCTCCAACTCTTTCATCAATAATCGACTGCCTACCAAACCTATCATCACTAGTGGCATGGCGAGCTGTGGAAGCTCCTGGGAATGATGATGAAGCACTTTGGACACCAGGTGTCTCTGATCCAATTTCACCATCACCAGAACTAGAAGTTATGTCATTTAGTGGCACAGTTGCACGCTGCCATTGTTCAATGGTGGATGGTTTGGTAGACAAACCTCCACGGGAAGCTACTTCTTGCAAGGATTCAGAGGCAGGTTGAACTCGAGATGTTGGTTCATTGCTCAATAGAGGTGGCACCACTGTCTGTTCATTGGTTATTTCTTCTTTGGTAGACAAACCTTTAGCTGCTGGTGGCCTTGATTGAGGAATAGCTTGCAGACGATCTGAAGATTGCTCTCCAGGTGTACCAGTCTTCCTTTCTCCATGTGTGGTTTGGGCATCCTCTGACACCATTTTCTGTGATTCAGGAATGGTTACTCTACTTTGTCTGCCTTTGTCCTTAGCATCTTTAACTTCTGCTTGCCTTGGAGGAGGAAAAGGAGCTCGCGGTGTGTACACGGGTTTTGCACTTGTTGGTGTAGAGTCAGGAAGTTTTGTTTCTTCAAAGATATTTTTATCACCATCAGGTGCAATTTGCCATGACACAGAAGCAGTGTTGGCAACTTGTATGTCTTCTTCATCATAAGGATCTCTCTTTTGGAATGATGTATCTGACCTAGAAGAATCCTCGACCTTTTGTCTTCGTGGAGAAACAGGTGATCTCCAAGCATCTAAAGGCTGCTCAGTTGATGCTACTTCATCGGCAGTCTTTGATTCTTCAGAGGTGTCATTATCATCTTGGGCAGCTTTCTTCTTAGGTGTTGGCGCAGTCCCTCTTGCTTGCTTGCTGGCATCTTCAGCAGTTGGATATCTTGCTTTGGATGGAGGAGTCTGATATCTTGTTTGGGAAGGTGGGGCCACACTGTGATATCTTGTTTCTTTGAAGATGTCATCAATTGTTTCTTGCTTCCATGAAGGAGCATCGGCCCTCTCAGAATATGAAGGTTCCACTTGGAATGATGAAGACTCAGAAACTTTTGTTTCTTCTTTGACATCTCCAGCATCATGGTCTGTCATTTGCCATGGGGTAGAAATTTTGTCTTTAGCTTGCTTGGAAGTATCTTCAGCTCCAGGATATCTCGTTTCAAATGGTGCAGTAGCAAGACGAGCACCATCTAAATCTTGTCTTGGGAGAGAAGATTGAGAAGTATATGAAAATCTCTCACTGGATATAGTGGAATCTGGAGCCTGTGATTCATCAAATATCTCCCTAGCATCTTGTGGTTCTCCCTCCCTTGGTACAAAACCATGGTCTCTAGGTTGCTTGCTGGTATCTTGACCACCTGGATACGCTGCTTGGGATGAAATTCTCCTGCGAGCATCTTTAGCTGCTGCTTCCCTTGATGGAGTAACACCATGTTCTTGTGTAGAAGGGGGCATTAAAGCACCTCTCTGATCGGAAGATGCACGATCCTCAAGTTGAGACAAGACATCTCGACTCATTGGTTCTTGAGGAACAGAATGTGAGGTTGCCTGTTCTGAATCTTGTGATGGATACTGCTGCACATCTTTTCTTGGTTTTCCTTGTTGAGTAGACACTAAATGATCAGCATCATCATGCTTTAGGTCATTTAATCCAGTTTTAGCAGAATGCCACTGCTCAACCTGGAGCCTACGATGAACATCAGTTGTGTGGAGCTTGCTAGCAGAAGTATCTGTAGGTTCAAGTTCTGGTGGAGTACGGCCAGAATATGGAACTGATTCTTTGAACCGAGAATCAACACTGGTGCCTGTGCTGTCACTCTTGTAGAAATCAGATGCAGTGGGTTGGTCAGGCTCTTCTCTGGCTGATATAGAACTGGTTTTAGTATAACCAGTGCCAATGTTGGACCCAGGGAATGCATCCAATGTTTCTGAAGTTTTTCGTGTAGTAGGTTCAATATATGGTGTATCTACATCAGTATGGCTTGGGTAGTGATCAAACACATCAAGGTCACTAGAAACATCCTTGGATGAACTTGATTCGAGGATCGAAGCATCTTTGGTCCTGGACTTGGCTGCATCAGTTATTGGGGGCTTCTTGGCAGTGGTTGGGGAAGTAGCATGTTTAGTGCTTTGGACAGGAATAGAGTGTTTTTTAGAAGTGACAGGAGTACTTTGAACTGAGGTTGGTGGTGTTTCTTGAGGGTTAGTAAAGATGGTAGTTTCCTTGCTTTGGACAGCTGAAGTTTTATCAGCAGCAGGAGTACTATGGCTTGAGGATATCAGTAATTCATCAGGGGAAGTATCACTAGGAAGAGGCTTCTTTGTTCGAGGAACTATGGAAGATGATGACACGGTATCAGTAGGAGGAACCAATATTGTCCGAGGCTCTGTTCTGATCTGCTTTCTAGGGTCTAGCCGAATTGAGTCAGCAGAGGTTCTAGGATCCTCCTCCTCCTCCTCCTGCTGCTGCTGCTTCTTGAGTTCTTCTTGTTTGTTCTGCTCCTCCACCCCCTTCATATACCCCAGTACTTTCTTCCAAGAATCCCGATCAGAAATAGCATCCCACCACCTCCTTACATTTTTCCTCGAATCATAAAGGTAAAGAAACTTGTTAGACGCTTTGATATAGTGGGAGTTTGGCAGGTGAACAAGGTCAGCAAGAGTGAACTTGTTTCCAACTAGGAATTCACTGTCACTGAGCCTTTGCTCATAAACTTCCAGAACCTCTTCTAGCTTCCTTGTATGAATGTCAATATCATCATCTTCTTCTTCACCCAGGGGAAAGGCCAAATGACAAAACAAGGCCCGGCTTGGAGGGTTGAAAGCATGCTCCTCATTGTGGAGCCATTGCTCAACTGAAGCCCTCTCAAGGGCATCCTTCCCAAGGAGGAACGGATATCCTTGATGTTCGTACTTTTCTGCTATATAACGGCAGATTTCTCTGGATTCTGAAAATAGAAGGCAGAACCATCAGCTTTAAGTGAAGCACATGTTTACATTTTTTATGAAGGCTGACCTTCAATATTGCAAGTAAAGTACAGAGTGGTTCTTATCACTTGAAGAATGTATTAGAACTCTCAAAAGAAGTTTGAATAAATGAGCGCATAAAATTTAAATTTCATTTCAGTACTGCTGATTTTCTGAACCCGCTTTTCTGTTGACTGGCAAGAAATGGATCCCTAACACTTCATGTATATCATTATCACCTAATAAGAGCTAACTATTATGGGCAGTTCATCATGAATTCATTCCCTCCCCTATTTTGTATGTTTACAACTATAGTTTTGTTTCTAAAATCCTGAGTGCTGTCAAATTAACTGCATTCGCAACTGGAGAATACTGCTAAAAGTTTCCTTCTGACTTCAGCAAATGAAGACTCAACTTTTACAGCATTCGTGGGGATGTGCACGTTGTTACTGAAAACATATTGTGTCCTGGGATGTCAAAGAGTAACATGTTGCTAGTCTAAGTCTATCGATAACTCCACACACTAAAAGCAATATCCTAATATTTGCATGTTAATCGAAAAAGGAAGATACAATGTTTTACATTTTGTGACAAGGAAACAGTATCATATTAGTTATACACTTTGTTGGCACATATTTTATTTTAATCCTACAGCATCCAACTGCATGTCCGCATATAAGACAACAAAAATGATTTTGAATATAATATATTTTTACCTTTTAGGAAATTGTAGAGCTAAGTTAATGCAAACTTGCCAGTTGTTCTACATGATCAAAATGTATTAAGCTATTGTCATTCAGCTGCTATTCACAAGTATATGCCCAAATTTGAAATCTCAAAAGAACAATAATCAGGCAATATTATCTACTCACTCCGTTTCAAATTGTAAGTCATTTTAGCTTTGTCCTAGGTCAAACTTGTTTAACTTTAACCAAGTATATTAATACATTAACATCTACAATATCATAGATGCACTATCAAGATATATTTCATAATGTATCTAATGAAACTAGTTTGACATTATAGATGTTTTTGTATTTTTCTATAAACTTGGTCAAAGTTAGAGAAATTTGACTTAGGACATAATTTGGAATGGAGTATAGGATATATAAATGTATTGTCAAATTTCATTCACAACTGAAGGCCAATTCTTATGCCCTCTCAGAGTTGCATCCATGTGTTTACACGTTACTGATTTCATTGCTGGCCAATGTTTGCCGCAAAGGAACATTTAAGTAAAGCTTGCACGGATCCAGCTTATAAACAAGTTCAGTAAAGATTTTTATGGACAAATGCTAGTTACTGATAGTGACTTAGTGCATTGGCTAATTTGCTGCCACCAAGCATTATTTTAGAGAACTGACTGGCACACACTTTGAACAAGCAGGATACTAGCTACAATATCAAAATGATTGGCACACACTTCGTACATAAAGGGGCGTACCCAGTGCAGAGAGCTCCCGCTCTGTGCGGGGTCTGGGGAAGGGTGTTAGTGGCATGATATGATGAAAACCCCTCTCCTTTTTTGGTGAACAAGAAGGCTCAAGAATATATTTTTAAGTGAGAAATGCCAATAAGTTAATAGATTGGTCTAAATTTATGCCAGGCAAGCCATATATACAACCTTCTGACAATTTCCTAGCGATAACTAATAAACAACCTACCTCCTAGTACCAAGCTAACTTGCCTTTTTTAACGAATGCAAACTTGAATATTACCCAGCTGTAGAAAATATAAGCTCAAGTGTTCGAGAAAAAAAAAAGAATATATAAGCTCCAAGGAATGAAGGTCCAACATGGAATGGTAAGTCATTTTGCCAAAAATGAAGTATTACCTTCTAGAAATGTAGGGCCATCATAGAATGGAACTGGAGCATGTGATGATGCCTGCAGTAAGCAGAGAATGAAAATACAATAAGAAGATTAATTGCTCACATCTTCGAACATATTCTTCCTGCCACAAAAATTACTAGAATTGGAGACTCCAAATACCTGCAGTCTGAGTAAGCTCTTGTAAGAGGCTGTGTGAGTCTCAAACTTGACATCCTTCTCATAAAGGCATGCAAGCACCCTTGAAACATCAGGTAAGATAAAAGATTTCTCATGATAAACCTGCACAATTGGTGCTCCAATACCGAGCCCCACCATGGTGGCATGAACATAGGTTACAATGCTGAAATGGTGTGAAAGTAAACATATAACTTCCTCGTTCTCAAATATATTAGGTTCCCTGCCTCTCTTGTCAAGCAAAGAGAAGATGCTTAAAGTGTGAACAGAAAAGGAAACCAATGGAGGATGAGAACAGAACAGAATTATATAGATAAAAGAGGTAAGAAAAAATAAAGAGAAAAGCAAAAGCTAAAGCAAACAAAATCTGAGTGGGTAGCAGTTGACCTTTAAGCTATGGCACAACCCCTCTTCTTAATCGAATTTTACCACTAAGAAATTTATATATGGTCAATATTTTCAGGAACCTGATCATAGGGCACCTTATAATTAACTAATTACTGTCAAAACTATGTAAAGATCGATGAAGTAATAGAAAAGCTGCATCATATCTAAAAATATTAGTTTGGTAAACCAAAGGAGTGTATTAGAGCACACACTAAATGAGATTGGGCACTTATGGACGATGTAATGTTTCTTCTATGAAATAAAAAGAGTGCTCTATTTCATCAATTAAAAAGAACTATTAGCGGCCTCACAAGATTATAGAACAATAAATGTATGTTGTGTCATCATCTACAAGAAGTTTTATCTGAAATTCGGGCAGAATGCACAACCTCAGCAGTGAAGTGTAGAGAACTATAATAAAATCCTGGAGGCATACCTTATAAACAATGCAATCAGAGGACAGATGCGAAGAGCTAAAGCTTAAAGGCACTGATCTCTCAGCTGCATAACCACTTTATTCATTCCTTGGACCTTTCATTAGAGGACAAGGACTATTATGGAAGCAGAAAAGTAATGCTAATAATGCAAGTTTAGTATCAGGAGCATACCTCTAAGAATACAACAACCCATCGAACAAGGTGGATGAGCGTCATTTCACGCCAATACAAAAATATATCATGTATCTCGATTCTCACAGCAGTGCAGGAACAAAATCTGGGCACAAGAGAGCTTGCAACTTTACTCATCTTCATTCAGAGTAGAATTGAGCAGCAGGTGCCTTGTTCAGCATGAGGGACTAAGGTATTGCAGCCTTTTCCTTCTCAAAAGCAAATGAATGAGAAAGAACAACATAACGTGGGCATCTCAAACAGTACAATTAATAGCATGCCCAGAACGAATGCAGAGCATTCAAATTTGTAGACAGCATGTTAAAAAATAAATGGACTCCGGAAGAATCATAACACACCCAGAATTAAGATTATTCTTTCAGCTATGAAAGGATCACAACCTGCTAAAAAACAATTGTTTACAATTTACAAGAACAAGAATTATGTTCCTATATTACATATACTATGAAACACAGAAGTAACAAGTACAAAAAAATTATGACAATTTCTGATGTACACGAGTTATTACAGCCTTAAAAATTGTCCGTTTAAGTAAACTGCAGCAGTTCTTAATCAATATTGTACTGGCATTGGAGCCTGGAATACCAAGGAACTGGCACTGATCATTGCTCAAAACATCATGTCAATCAGGGTGAGTGGAACTGTTGACATTTTCACCATTACAGTGTCTCCTCGTTACAGAATGACCCCCAGTATTTTTCTCATTATGCTATCCCTCATTTTTCATCAACCTGTCCCATTGGCTGACAAGAAGAGAAAATCCCCATTCTTTTATGTTAGTTAGCCTTAGTTCATTAACATGAACCTCCCCTCCAACCTTGATATGAGTCTACAACATTTTCAGAGAAGTTGATTCACTTGATCAGGATTTTCCGGTGATTAATTCTTCGGAAGTGCAGCAAACTCTGCATGGGTATTGGTAGCTGTTGTAAAAGCCATAGACCCTCAGTCCCTGCAAAGTTAACCACGGATCAAAAAAAAAGTTCCTGCAAAGGATGCTCGCTATATATATGGTCATTGGTGTACAGTGCCAGTGTACCTGGATCAGCCCAGGAATCACAAAATCATACATAGACAAACCTTCATGCTTCCTGATCCCCAGAGGAAACAAGCCCATGCCGTGCCCCAGTAGGCAGCACCAACCCCCAAAGAAAAACATAAAGCACCTTTCGAACCATTTCCATGGAAGTATGGAACCAGTGAGAATAAAAGACATTCGATCCCAAAGGCAGCAGTGAGCCAGAAACTAACCCCCACAATTTATCAGTATCAATAGAGTGTAGAGGAGCCGCTGTCTAGGCAGAGCAAGAGAGTATACCTCGCTCAGCTTGTCGGAGTCGTCGCCGGGGCGCATGCGGGGCCACGCCCATGTACGGGAGCCCCATTGGACGGCGCCGCGGCGTCCACGGAGCGGATCAACGTTTCACGAGCTGCGAATCAAACCAGGAGCAGCACAGTATGGCGGCGACGCGAGAAGCGAGCCCGAGCCTCGCAGGCGACGAGCGGTCCGAACACCTCTGCCACGGGCGCACGGCATCGTGGCGGCAGGGGGAGAGGGTTAAGAGAGCAAGCTGGGGAGCTCGCTGGAGGCGAGGAACAGGAATCACAGAAGAACATCGTGTATCGCAGAGGCCGGAGACGGGCGAGGAGGAACCGAGGAAGTAGTCTACGGTTGATTAAATCGCCGGAGACGGCGACGAGATTAGGGGGGATTGACCGGAGTGGGGCGACAGGTGGGTCCAGACGTAACCGGGCCGGCGGGCCCGGCCGACTGCTGCCCACGGCCCTGCGGGGTAGTTTTGAGTTTTTGACAACAGAAGAACATTCTCAGCCAAAGCAGAATCCTAGCACCTGTTCCCAAAAAAAAAAGCAGAATCCTAGCAGAACTTTGTTAGAAGTATAGGACAATGGCGTGTTTTTTTTTTCTTCTACTGGAGCTGCTCGTGATTGCTTCTACTAGAGTCGCACGTGATGAACAAAAGGAACGAACCAAAGAAACTGTGGTCCCACATGACTTTATTCGTTTCTTGGGCCCTTTCATCAGGCAAAAGAGAAGAAAAGCATCGCGGACGGTGCAAGTATGGCATCACAAGTCTTAACTCTTTCTAGTGCCACTCCTCGAATCATTAGTGTCGAACTGTCGATGAAGACTATACACATGTTTTTCCATTTATTAAGAATAAATTAATATAATTTGTTCTCACGGCAACTGGGGAACAAAAACTTGGCACAGGAGAACCCAACTTTGTTCTGAGCAGACACAGCCCATGCAGATGCAGGTGCCTTGTTCTTGTTCTGTTGTTCACCTACTCAAGTTTGCCGCGTTGTTTCACTCCATACCACACCACTAGTCTTTCCAACTTTGTTCTGAGCAGCAGCCCATGCAGATGCAGGTGCCTTGTTCTGTTGTTCAGCTACCAAACGCGTTTTTTTTTTTTGGAAAAAAGATATAATCAAAGTTGCACTGGCCAAACGATGTTTTTTGAAAAAAAGAAAAATCAAAGAAGACGTTTTCGCAAAAAAAATGAGAGGTTTTCGCAAAAAATGGTGAGAGGGTTTGTGGAGCACGGGTCGATTTTCGGAAAAGGTAAGGGTTTTTTTGCAAAAAACCCGGAGGGCATCCGTTCTGGACTGCGGGTTGATTTCAAAAAAATCTGAGGAGTTTCTTGCAAAATATCCTGAGAGGGACTCTGGATCGCGGATTGATTTCCGAAAAGCAAAAGGGTTTTTTCGAAAAATGACCACGGCTCGCCCGATCTGGGCCGTCCGCGCAGGCGATCGAACGGCCACGAAAAGCCGGCGACGTGGACGCGCTGGCTGCGCGAGCTGACCACACCAAATCATATCTTTAGATGCAGGGATGGAGCATGTCCAGAAGAGAATGACGACACCTAAAATAAAAGATGCTAAATGATGGAATGAAATCTTAAAAAAATCATGCCACAATCTGAATCTGGTTTTTTATTTTCATCTACAGCAAGATTACACTCTGTTAGAGAAATCAGACTGATGATGATGTACAGTTCCCAAGCTTCCTCTCCTATGTTACATTGTGTAATGGAACTCAGGAATAACAAGCAGATAGGCGGAAAGCGATGGCTGCAGCTAAAATTGCCACTTTAGTCAACTGCAGCTGCAGCAGTTCTGTATTTCTGTGTACTGGTGCTGACGTGCAAGGAACAGGCGCTGGTTCTAGCTCAGGTCCTTCAAGGATGGACCGAGGCCATGTACATTTCAAGTCTTCAACCGTGTCTCAATGGCTCCGCCCCCTCAAAGCTGAAAAGAAACCACCCAGTGTTCTGTCCTTGTGCTTCCCCTCGTGCTCGTCTCCGACCTGTAACACGAGTTGACGTCAGCATAAGCTCATATTCCTATAAGTATCTATAATTATTAGGTGTTTAACAATTAACACATACCTCCTCTGCTATTCTCTGAAGAGTTTCTAATATTTCGGAGAAGTCTGGTCTTTGAGCGGGGTCCTGCTGCCAACATTTCTGAAGAAGCTCAGAAAGCCTTGCATGAGTATGTTTCGGAATTGTAGGCCGTAATCCCTGTGAACGAAACTTAACACATTACAGAAGGACTCAATGCTGCAATCCTCTGTCCTCTCTCTTTACAGTGCAGAGGTGAGAAAGTTCCAGATCTGTGGCGAAGATACCCAATCTATTATCATTGGGATCCCATTGTCATTCACTCATTCTAAATATTCGCTAGTGTTCAAGCAAAACTCCACGAAAGTATGTTCTTTGCATCATTTATATACCAAACCATCTGCATGATTTCATGGAATAGACACGGATTCCAAGATATGTGGTTATTCTATCACAGTAGAATGTGGTTAAGGCTACTCCTTGTTCTTACAAATGTGATTAAAAGGATAAAATGAGCATATTCCACTTAGAAACAGAATTTTGGACAAAGAAGAAAGCAAGATTAAAACAAATGAAGCTGCTGATTTTTACCTTCTGCACCACACCAACAGCTGCTTGTAGTGGAGTCAGGTACTCATAAGGAATCTGCAGAAATAGATGAGATACCAATTAATAACTCATTTCAAAAAAAGATTAAGCTAGCATAATGAATGAATTCAATAACAGAAGATTAATGTGCATACCTTCCCTGTGAGTAGTTCCCACATCAAAATTCCAAAACTAAAAACATCAGCCTTGTGATCATAGGGTTTGTGCTCTATGACCTGCAAGTATGTAAGATTTTGTTAGGCGACATACCACTTCTGGAAAAATTAGTAAACTGGACAGCTCTATTTCTTGAGTCCACTGCAGTCCACAGCTTGTGATCATTTGGAAGGTACCCTATACCACTACAGTGTACTGTAACAAATTTTTTGTCATGGCCTGGTCCAGAGCCACCTCCACTTGCCATAAGATAGCTGTACAAAGCTACCAGCATACAATAGCATGAAAGTCCTCACAATTCTTCCTTCACCAATTACTTTACTGCATATCATCTTTATTTGGTTGAGGTTGTGGATGTATGCTCAGATGGCCAGACCACCGAAGTTCAAGTTCTCTCGAGGTGAATTCAGATGCCTATTTCTTTTAATAAAGCCACCTGTCCACCCCTAGGATGGTCCAGTTTTTCATATATCATTTATATTTTCGGATAATTATTTGATGGGTGGCGATTTAGTATACTGCTAAAAGACCTCTTGCAAATCACTCTTTTGTAGAAACAATTTGTTCTTTTATGATGGTACAATCAATTAATAATAATGAATTTCCACTTCTCTCATGCTACGAGGAAATCCATTGATTTCATTCACATCTTAAGCACGAGACATGGGATGAACTTAGAGCATAGGTGTTTCCTGATCACATTTATTTAATATAAACATATAATCATTGGCAGTGGTAAATGATAAAGGTAGCAAAGCTAATAATAAAGAATTACCTCTGGGGCCATCCAACGGTAAGTACCAGTTTCTGCAGTCATAACTCCAGATTGAGCTTTAACACGGGCAACACCAAAATCAGCAACTTTAACAGTCTGCAGAAAGAAGCTAATAAAAGTAAGCCGGGCAAATGTACCCAGTCCTAGATTTGGTACAGTAGAAACTCTTTCTGGCCATGAAGAGCCATTGAGGCAAAAGGAACTTGTCACAAACAATACATGTGTTTTGCATGTCTGAGTATAGAAGGAAGCTAAAGTGTTAACTGAAATGAAATCCACATGAAACAGGAGCAACTCCACATTCTAAATGGCCTTGTTAGATTACTTACCCCATTTTCATCCATCAGAAGGTTTGCCGTTTTCAAATCACGATGAATAATATTATTCTGGTGTAAATAGTTCATGCCTTTTGACACATCCATTGCAACTCCAACTAAAGCAGGAAGTTTAAAAACACCTTTATGTTTATGGAGGTAATCATACACACTTCCACCGGACATAAATTCTGGAAGAGAGGAAAATAAAATGGTTCACTCATTATCACGATTACTATCACAACAAGAAAATGGACAACTTGAAACGATCATTTTCTTCAACCATACCTGTGACTATACATAGATTTGGGGGTTTAGTGGAAGCACCAATAAACTGCACAACATTCTTGTGACGGACCTTCCTAAAATCCAGAAACATACTCAGCAAAGTAGTACATAAAAAAGCAGAGTGCCAGGGAAGCACTCTATGGGGTGATTTTCGTCGTAAAGGTGGTGCATTCATCCAATTACATCCTGCATTTGAAGTTCAAATCTAGGCTCATTCTACAAGAGATCAGTCAGATAAAAGGATTGTTAACATAAGATGTTGGCAGGTAAATGACAGTGAAGAGATCTCGACGTAAATGATGACTTGAAGTGACTGTAGGATAGTAATCATTGTAGAAGAAATAAGACTAAGTGACATAAGGTAAAATAACAAGAAGCCAAGTGCAACCTCAGAAACTTGACGGTATATTTAATTAGCATGCCAGACTATCAATATCACAATAAGAACCCATCTGTAATACAAGGTGAAACATAGTTGAGTGTATAGTAACCACCTCATAATATATACTTCCTGAGCAAATTCTCGCTGCATGTCTGCATTTATTCTCTCAGGTTTCAACACCTTAATAGCAACATCTTGACTGCAATATGTACCCCGGTAACTGGAAACAGAAACATATCATTATGTGAAAAAAATCTCAAAAGGTATTTTTTTCCCATGATAACTAGCAACAAACACTCACAGATCACCATATGATCCTGATGCTACTTTATTCCCAAACTTGAGCAGTTTTACATCAATTTCCCATTCACTAGCACCATCTGTTGGTATCTCAACACAGTCAGCTGCTGAATTCTCAGCAATCTGCATGTTTTCAACTGGAGTAGACCATGAATGAGATGAAGACCATGCTTGTGTCTGTTGAATCCAAACCAAAGTAGAAAAATGAGGATACAGAAAACAAGTTGTTGCAGTTAAGGCTCAACTAGTCCACAATGAATGAGTCTGTTTTACCTCTTCAATCCTGCCAATCTCCTTCTGCACCGCTTCTACTAAATCCTCTGTTTCCTAAGTAAATTAACAGGTAAAGAAATAGTAAGAGATTGAATAATAACAAAACAAAATGTGCAGATCACAACGACGCTCTTGCTCTGAAGTATCGACAGTTCATTGATTACGTGATCGATATATGTTGCATGATCCATGATGCTAGTCACATGTTCTCATGCACAATCCATCAAATAGGTAAACTTCACGATTACTAAAGACTTTTTATCTGTCTTAGACCACATTAACTAAAAATGCTAAACCATATTATAAACTATCTTGCGGATATCTTATGCATTAATTTCACAAGCAGCATTCTGAGAACTCTTGCTCTCTGACTTTATTCTTTGAAAGATATACACAAAGGCTATATATATATTGAAAAGACACACAAGACTCATTAGGCATGGGCAAATGATAACCAGAAAAAAATTAGTTAGTGAATACTTCATCATGCCAGCCGACAACAACAAAGACATCAAGTGAGTAGCCATCATTTGTTGAAAATGCATGTGCTTCTTGAATGTTTAGACCAAGCTCCCCAAGCAGAGATGTCAGCTGTCAGTATCAGAAAATTTTATATCACTAAACAAATAGATAAGAAGATTAACTCTACTAAATATCAAATGTATTACCTCAAGTAGAGGTAGTGAGATATCAGTGAGAATGTATAATGTGTACAGAAGGGCAAATATATGTACAAGACTTTTGAAGATATAAACCATCCCTATGAGAAATCCAACTGTACACAGGTTTACCTCACTAAGAAGTTTTGGCTTGTCAATGGTTGAAAAGGTGATTTCATGCATGGGCCTGAAATGACAAACAAGAAAACTATTGTATCTGCAGAGGAACAAGTACTTAACAAAGGAAAAGAACGTAACTGGAACTTTTCTTATACCATACAGCATCAACTCACAAGTTACAAAAATTTTAATATGAAACTATGGATGGACTAGGATAAAATAGAAGGAAAAGGTAACTGGCAGGAAACACTTCCTGTAAATAGATCACTCATTGTGTGCTCTCACAGAAGTGCAACCTACAGGTCGGGAGTTCGACTCCCCATTCTCACCTAAAAAAGTGCCACTCACTGTGCTGTTTTCAGTGAAATACATGGTCCACTAATGGTTGCAATGCGATACGTCTAAGGTGCTCTAAAATAGAATATAATAATATAAAGGTACCTAGAGACTAGAGTTTAAAAGGAAAGAGTACCTGTACAGAGATCGACCATTATCAGAGGTGCTATCATGATCTTGATGAGACTTGCTAGCTTCAAGAGCAAGGGCCTCAAGATTTGTAGAAGAACCGAAGGCAGGAGGAGGATGTATGCTGGAAACAAGTCATACATGTTAAACAAAGACCACATCAAACAAATCAGTAGTAGATATATATTTTTTTCTTGTGCATAGCAGTAATGCAAAATAGTTGTCATTTGCCGATATAATCCAAAGCAATAGACAGATATGAAACCACAGGTACCTTTGCTGCCTGTTCAACGGTCTTGAAGCAACTTCCTCCCCTGCAGTGTTCGAATCAGCATCAGTCTGATTCCCATCAAGAATTGGAGATACCTAATGAATCAAGACTCCAATAAGGATAATGACCAACAATAGTTGAAGGCCTTTATATATTAATTGCTAATTAGCAACTAGTTAAAAAAAAGAAAAGAACAACTTTATGTACAAAATTAAGAGTTGAAATTCAGGAACAATAGCATACCACCGATTAAAACAAGGGCACTGACGCTTGTGGAAAGCTTAAACTCTAATTTGTAGGTATGGTTACTTGGTGAAAAACACAACATGCATAGACATTGAACTATTGGCATGATCAAATTTTCAGAGAAATGCATAAACACAAAATGTTTGTATTGATAGCTCGATACAATACCACGTGGTCAGCATTCAAGAGAACCCAAATTTGAGATAGTGAAGTAGAATGAAACCCGTACAAGCTTCAGCATAGAACATAATGAAAAAAAAAATCAAGGCCGTGCCTATGGCACGTATTTCATTAAGAGGAAGTAGAGAGACATTACAAGCTACCCCTGCAATGGTAAGCGCCTGGCTTACCAACGAGGAGGAGGACCAAAGAACACAAAAGAAAGAAGAAAACACAAAAAGAAGCTGCAGTAACAACTAAGAAGAGACGATCACAACTGCAGGAAACCTGCCAACGCCCAAACAAGGGCCAACTGGGCTACGACCCCCCGAGCCAGCCGACAACGCGCTCGACCATTGAGGCCACGCAATATCGAGGCTAAGCCAGGAGCGTGTCAACCTCCGGGGCAAAGTCGTCCAGGAACGTAATGAAATTTCCCGTTAGCCCAGCCAGTACCCTGACTACTGAACCTAAACAGCAAGGCATGAATGCAACACCGTGACATTACTTCCATGCTTTTGGCAATGAAGAGCTCAGAAGGATCTGTTGGATTTTCCGATCAAAAGGAGCACGAATGCACAACAAAGCAATGAGCTCATCTCAGTGGAAGATTAGTCCATTCAAAAGGTAATCAGGTGAAAAGTGCACTTAACTAGTTAAAGTAGACAAAGTCAAGCAGTCCAGCCTTCACACAGATGACATAAGTACAGTAAGGAAAAGATCAGACAACTGGAATTCTCCATTGCAGGAATGGGTGACAACCAAGTGAACCAACCAACTAAAATCAACAGTCGGTAAAAACATATTGCGAATAAATAAACGAGGAAAACATGTGTTTGACTTTGTCTACTTTAACTAGCTAAGTGCCGTTCAAAATTGCATTCGAAAATCATCACCTGCACGGCCCGCACCGCGAAAGCCGGGCGCTGAGCTGGATCCTTGGCCTGCTCCAGAAGCCGCTTGTGCGTGAGCACGTCCTCCGCCCTCTCCACGTTCACATCCATGGCGTAGCTGCAGAAACCAAAGCGAACCCAAGTCAGCCCAGCCCAGACCGCCGCCCGCAGCGGAAACCACTGGTGGGGGCGAATTGCATTCGCGCCACGTCACTGTCAGAGGAGGAAGCGCTGTCGCGCGAGCGAGCGAACGAGCACGCACCGGGCGGGGAGGCGGTTGAAGTGGTTCCAGAGCTCGTCGTCGAACCCGGGCGCCCGCGCGTCGGGCAGGCCGGCGTCGTGGAGGCGCCGGAGAACCTCCGTGTACACCTCGAGCTTGTGGCGCTGCTGCTGCTGCTGCTTCCGCGCCTGCGCGGCCGCGGCGGCGGCCGATGACGAGGACGTCGCGGGCCCCGCCGCGCCGCCGCCGGACGCAGCGGCCGCGGCCGCGGCGTGGCTGCCGCGGCTCTCCGCGGCCTCCTCCACCGCCATTCGCCTAAGGCCCTCAGCGCCGCCCGCCCGCCCTCCGCTCTAGGTCTCGATCTCCCCCCAGCTCGCGGATTAGGAAAGCGGAGCGGAGCGAGGGAGATAAATAACCGTGGCCGATTTTTTAAGGAGGAGGAGAAAGGAAACTGGAAAGTGAATGAAACCGCAGCGGGGAGCGGAGCCGCGGCCGCGCAGGAGAGAGATTTGCGGTGACTGCCGGCAGCCGGACACTGGTTATATATGCCCGCGTCGCCGCTTGCGGCCGCGCCACCCAGTCACCCCTTTTTCAGGTGGTGTGTAGACGCAGAGCGTAAAGTTTTGATGTCATGGAGGTTGTACGGTCGAACGGTGTTCGGATATTAATAAAAAAAATATTATAGAATTTATGATTATGAGACGAATTTATTAAGCCTAATTAATCTATCGTTAGCATATGTGTTACTGTAGCACTTTTTGTTGTCAAGTGATGAGTTGATTAGACTTAAAAGATCCATCTTGTAAAGATGTCGTAATCTATGTAATTTGTTATTTGTTTCATAATAACTATGGAAGAAGCTAAGTTGAACTAAACCAGAGCCAAATCTAGTAACATGGTCGTCTGTTGGAAATAATACTTTAAACAGGTGGAAAGTAGCAAGGTTTGACTAGAGTATCCTTATCGTGCAACAATAGCATGGTAATGGTATGAATATGATTTACCGACTAAACTTTTTGGTTAAATTTAGCCGCTAGGAATCCAATAAAAAACTAGCTAAAGTTTAGCTGAGTTTAGTTATTTCAACTCGACTAAATCCAACTAAAGTTTAGCGGGAGGATCAAACACCCTAGCTAAAGTTTAGATGAAAGAACTTTTAGCTGGCTAAAGTTAAGTTTTGAAATTTTAGCTAGCTAAATTTTAGTTATGGATCAAATAGACCCTATAGGATGAGGATGATGTTAATTTCTGTGGTAATTCGGGCGCGAGGAGGTTGGCAGTCGCTTGCCTAATGTCTTGTGTCCGTGTCATGAAAGTAAGGGGTGTTTGGGGCGCTTCCACAAAGGAGGTGGAGCAGCTCCACAAAAAACTGGAGTTTGTGGAGTACCTCTTTAGGTGCTCTCACAACTCCACCCTTTTTCCTGGAGCAGAGTGCATGGAGCTGAAACCGTTTGGCTAAAAAACGTGGAGCGGAGCTGAAAAACGTGGAGCGGAGCAGTCCCAAACACGCCCTAACTCTTTCAGATTAGTAACTCCACCAGTCAACCTAATGGAGTTTACTCGCTCACATGCAGGTGAAGACGATGGTCTTTAAATAATTATGCGTATTATAAATGCTAATCTGTCTCAAAAGCAGAGTTAGACCAAGGACCGGAAAGAAACTAAACAAAAAGGGTAAGAGATTTAAATTTGTTTTGCTTTAGTTTTATCGAAACACAGTACTATTGTACCTTTCCATATACTATGTAGGAGCAATTTCGAGAGTCTTTTTATATCTTTCCATATTGATAGAATAGAGATTTTAAAATCCTTCTTCAATTAGATCTCTAAATATTTTCATCGTCTATTCTAGCTTCTCGCTAGTCAAAGATAGGAATGAGCTCTCCAAAATACCGAACAAGTTATATAGGAGTTGTTGGAGTGCAAAAAAAATGTGGAGTGATCTTTATTAGAGTGGCTCTCCGAATGAGAATGTAAAGAGTTGGTTTAAGAAAGATTGTTGGAGATTCTCTAACAAAAGTTCACGATGCTTTTGAGGCCCCAAATCAAAAGTAGATGCTTAGATTTCTTTCTGTTGGCAATGCTCTAAGAGTCTATGTCGACGTATCTTGAACACCTAGAGAACACTATAGCCGATAGATATTAAGGTTGACAAAGTCAACATAGATGCCTGTCACGAACGAACAATTGACTAGCACTGAATAGATAATAATTAGCTATAAATATAAGCACATGTGCTGAGGTGAAAACTTGAGCTCGGATGAACTTGTGTTATTATAGAAAACATACCGTTCAAATCATATGGGCCCAAATTTCATCAACAGACAGAATCAAGCAAAACAATAAAGTTCGCATAGACGAGGCGTGCCAGCTCGATCACATGCTTGTTTTTGTATGGCGTAAGGTTAAGGTATGGTTTGGGCGGCCTAACCATAACCATTTGGGTAAAGCCACTAGCCACTAGCTGAGCTGAGCTCTCGTTGCTGTGGGCAAAGGAGTGAAAGTGCAAAACAGGTGGTCCGCGGAGCTGCGGGCGCGTTCTCACGTGTGTGTGTGGCGCACAGTGCAACCCACTGCCGGTCTGCCGCAGCTGATCAAAAGTAGCAGTTGCAATGCTCCAGCCACGCCGGATCCTCCGAATTTTTTACATTTAAGTTTTTTTTAAGTTTCTCATAAATAGATCTCTGGAGGAAAGATTATAAAATATGGACCCTTAGCTCGGCGTCATTGATGCTGGTGCCGAGCTAACACGTCTCGACGTCAGCGTCTCTGGCGCCGAGCTCCTGGGCTCGACGCGAACGTGGAAGGTGACATGGCAGGGAGCTCGGTGCCAGAGTGACTGGCGCCGAGCCTTTATTACCTATGGGCCCGCCCCTCTCTTCCTCTCCCTCTCTCGCCCTAGCAGAGCCGAGCTTCGTCGTCGCCGCCGCCGCCCACGCCCACGCCTCCAATGGCCGGCCTCGCCCGCCGAGCGCCACCGCGGCCGCCCCGAGGCCGCCCCGTGCCGCGCCACCGCGGACGGCCCGGCCGCCAGCGCCGCCTCGTCGTCACGAGCCCCACGCCCGCCCGCCCAGCTGGCTGCTTGCCATCATGGTGGCCGCCCGCACAAGGCCATGTGCCAAGCACCCATCCGCCGCGCCCCGGTCCCTCGCGGTTCTGCGCCGCGCGCTCCTCTCTCTCGCCTTGCCGCCCTCCACCGCCGTGCCTCCCGCGCCCGTCGAGCCGGACTCGCCACGTGGAGCCTCGGGCATCCCGCGTGCCACCGCTGTTGTCGGCCGTGCCACCACCGACCCCGCGACCTGCAGTGGCCGGCCGTGCCACTGCCGGCCCGGATCGTCGGCCTGACCCACGCCCATCGTCCACTGCGACTCCGTCGACGTTCGCGGATCAGTCATTGGAAAGGTAAAAATTATGAATATGTAATGTACCTACTTAGTTGGCATTTGTTATTTACTAGTTAATGTGATAACTCAGATAGTTGATTTAGTTAGTGATCTAGTGAGATATATATGTAGATAGATAGAAACATAGATACATAGATATAGTTAGATAGCTACTTAGATATGTAGTTACATATTTAGTTAACTAAATATGATCTAGCTATTTAGTTAGTACATATATATATATATATATATATATACGTAGTTATTATCTTATTTACTTAGTTTGTAGTTAGAAAATACTTGTTAGGTACTATCTATCGTCTAATTTGGACTAAAGGACATGTGTTTCGTTACGTGTTTGAACTAGATGAACAACCTAGTGACCATATATCATGGAGGCACCGTTGAAAGCGATCGCTATGGATATATTGAGTTTGTTGACATACAAAGCGTGCCTGTGCTATTCAATGATATGTCTTCATTTAGTGAGATGGTTGCAAGGGCTCAGAAGGAGCTGTATTGCCTTGAAGATGATGGCATTGCAGTTGATGGTGTACTGCACCTAGGTTCTTATCCCAACATCTTCAGGCGAATGATCTCAATTGGTTATGCGGATCAGTGGGAGAACTATATGAGATCGGCTTTGAAGAGCCAGCTATAATGTTTGGACGTGATTGTGCGTCGGGTGTTAGTTGATCCCATCCCTCATGGGTTTTCTCCAGCAATGGATCAGCAGGCACACATCGACCCTCTCATTCCGAAACCTTATATGCATGTGGAGATTGCACCTATGGTTCCGATGCTCAATCTGCTCACAATGCGGTAGTTGGAGATGGTTGTCAGACTCATGTTTCCGTGACAGATCCTCCTCATGAGATCCCTTTGACGCGAAATCATCCGAGTAAGTGTCTTAACCCCATGATTTTTTTGAGCTTACCCTGTTCCTTACATTTATTTCTTTTATTCTTTTCTCATTTTTTTTACTTATGTTGCAGGAGATATTCCTGAGAATGTGGATTCCGTGGCTCCAATAGTATTAAAATTATGCATGATTCGGAGCCATATGAGATGGCTAGGGCTCTTTGATTCTGATGATGATCACCTTGTTGGAGAGCTGACGGAGAGTGATATTGAGATGATGAGGCGTATTTTTTCCGGCTGCCGTGATCCTAGAGTTCACGAGTTTAGCGATCTTACTCATTTCGATCAGGCATTTACAGAAGGACGTGATGATGAGCTCCTAGAAGCTCCTGAGGTCGGTCCTAACATGGTGATTGAGAATAGGAGGGTGTTCAATGACCTCCCTGCTTTGAAGAGGTGGTTGCAGGCTTTTGCAGTGATACGAAAGAGACCTTACAAGGTATTGCATTTATATGTAGAGCACCGTTACACAGTTGTGTGTGACAAGAAACGCTGTCTATGGAGGGTTTGTGCAAGGAAGCAACAGGTCACCGAAAAATGAAAGATCACAAAAATTGTTGGGCCACATAATTGCGCTGACCATGAGCTGACACTGAGGCATCGACAGTTGACATCTACCCTCATTGCGAAGCGATTGATGGAAATTTTGTAGGGAGAACCCAACATGAAGGTGAGGACAATTATCAGGACCGTTGAGGTGTTGTATGAAGGTTATGTGATAACTTATGGTAAAGCATGGAGGGCTAAGCAGCGAGCGTGGAAGATGATATATGGGGACTGAGAGGATGAGTATGAGCAGCTGCCAGTTCTTTTCAATGCAATCAAAGCGGTGAATCTAGACATGCATTATGAGTACATCGTAAAACCAAATGCTTGAAAGGATGGGAGACAGATATTCTTCCGTGCTTTCTGGTGCTTCCCTCAGTGTGTCGAGGTCTTTAGGCACTGTTGTCCCGTCTTCTCCGTTGATGGTATGTTCTTGATTGGCAAATACCATGGCATATTTCTTATAGTCATATCCTATAACGCGAACAAGAAGTTGGTTTCTTTGGCATTTGCTTTGGTTGAGAAGGAGAACAATGACAGTTGGGGATGGCTCTTGAGGCTAGTCCGGATACACGTGGTTGGACGTGGCAGAGAGGTTGGCGTCATATCTGATAGGCACCAGGGCATACTTAATGTCGTGTGAGAACAAATAGAGGAGTATGTACCTTTGCACCATCGTTGATGTACTCGGCCACGGCGCCTAGTCCCAGACACGCGGGGCCCAGGACAGGATCCAGCGACCAGGTGTGGTATGGGGCTGTGGGCGCCCGACCGCGAGCGCGAGTCCGCGACGAGCCGACGGAGCGGGCGAGAGTAAAAAAAGCGAGGAATGACGCGGACCTGTTGGAACGGAACGTGGAATATGCCGGACGGGGCGGGATGCGGCAATTGGTAGCCCGTAGCCGCATACTCGTGTGGGCCCTCTTCCTGCGGGCGGATAAGAACGCCCGGTCAGCACCAGCCACCCACTAATTCATATTATACTAGTTAATTATTAAAGCTATCTAATGCTACGTTCAAAAAAGAGCTAGCTAATGCTAATGCAGACCATGTCATGTGAGGGAGGGCGCAACAATCAGCCTGTTCGCGTGTTGGTTTTAGCCAGAATTTATCAGCCAGTCAATAGTATTTTTCTCTCACAACAAACTAGCACCAACCGGGCTTATCAGCCAAGAAACCAACCAACGAACATGATGAATGACTCTTGCGCACCTGCGGGCCAGTTTGGTTCACGGCGTGGCCTGCCTGCTATGTTCGGCCGATATTTCTGTGGCTGATAAGTCGGCTAATGCTGTTTTTGTTATAAGAGTAAAATATTATACTATGGCTGATAAGCCGAGCTGATAAGTTCAAGCAAACAGAGCGTTGATCCGTCTGTCAGGCGCTCAAAATCGACGGCCTAGAGAGCTGCCTGGCCAGGCAACGTTAGCCAGGGTTAGAACCAAACAGGCCCGCATACCTCGACGGCTCCACCTTGTCTTATCATGTGATTGCCAAAACTGTAGTTTCAACAAACAACTAGATTTGTACTCTCCTGTTTTAAATTATATGTCATTTTGTTTTAAATCAAACTTATATAATTTTGACTGAATATATAAAAAGATGTCCCAATATATATATATATATATAGCATCAAATTACTTTCACTCAATCCATGATGCAATATGTCTCAAGAATTCACTTATTTGGCATTGTGGACGGCAATATATATATATTTAAGTGAAGTTCGTTTTGCAACACCCCCCCTAAAATCAAATATCAGACATTATAAACCCCTAAACCTTTGAAACCATACAAAGTCACCCCCGAGCCCAGTTTAACGTTCTGTTCGCTTGGCTTATAAGCCGTATTTTTTCAGCCAACGAACAATATTATTCTCTCACAACAAATCAGTCAACAGTACTTTCAGCCATTTCTTATCAGCCAAACGAACGGGGCATAAGCTGGCTTTAACCCAAGTCTTCATCCACGTCGACACCCTGCCACTTCGGCTCCCAACCCTAACCACACCTCTCCCGTGCTTGCAGTGCACCCGCCTCTCCCTCACTTGGCACAGTCGTCATTTCTCCTCCACTTCTTCATTTCTTGGGCATGTCAGGCATCTTCACATAACTTGGAGTCCGTGGCTTGGGCAATCCTAACCGTGTAACGACCTAAAAACCTGTCGTTTTTGAAACTTTTTGTTAAAGCCTTGTTAAGCCAAATAAAATTATCTTGATGGACTTGAAATGTCGAGTGTATTGAACTCTCCCGTTGAGACCCACGTGGTTGTATTTTTTTTCGTTGGACATCTTGAAATATTATTATCACTTTGCGTCTTTGCCCTTTTGATCTTTATGTTTGGACATGCTTTTCTTTCTGGAGTTGAACCCACGCGTACGTGGCCTCTGATTATGTAGGAAACTTTGAATTCTTCGTAGTTCATATATGCTCCTACAATAATAGGATATGCTCTCCGACGTCAGTTTAGTGTCGACGTCGTATTTTAATTATTAATTATTAATGGCAATACTTATGCTCCCTGACGTCAGTTTAGTGTCCTACATATATATACTGACAATCTCGTGGAATGCAAACCGAAAACTTTTTTTAAGTAGTGGAGCCCTAGATGGCGCAACAACCAAACGAACGGTTTCAGAAAAGGCACAAATATTTGTATATGACTACATGTCATATATATATATATATATATATATATATATATATATATATATATATATATATATATATATATATATATATATATATATATATATATATATATATATGGTAAGGCTATTCTGCAACTGGCCATAAAATAACTTATTCTATAGCCACCTTGATTTACTATAATGTTTGTACCAATTTACGATAACATGAATATGCATTTACAATACTCGTGTTACTATAACTCACGATGATATTTACCATAATGTTATAGTAAATCACTTAGTAAGGAGTTACTATAATCTGGCAAATTAGCATAGTAATTATCATAACTCAAAGTGGTCATAGAATAATGCAGAACAGTAGTTATATATATATATATATATATATATATATATATATATATATATATATATATATATATATATATATGGTTTGTATATATACATAAAAATGGCCTTGCCCATCGTGCCGTACTATATAAAACAGTGTTGCAATTGGACGATCGTAGCAGTTTTAGCTGTTTGCCTGTTTCTAAACTGAAAAAAGAAATCAACATAGTGGACGAAGCGCCATGATTAGATAAGCATAGTCGTGCGGCGTGCCGTAATCAGTAATCAGGACCAAATAATGATCGCGATACAGGTACATCTAAATAAATGAGTACGTATTCGCCATGATTCTCAACTGGACCAATGCGCATTTCTTCGTGGCTCTCTCCCGTTCACGCAGCCGTACATGCACTCATCAGCGATCTGTAATCCGGCAGCGTTGAGCTCTGCAAGCAAGAAAGCAAGCACCACCACCTGCCGCAGTAGCGCTTGCCCGCGCGCCCGCGTGGTGCGCTCGTGGCTGCCGTCACTTTGCGAGCCCGTGTGCCCGGTGCTGCTGTTGCAAGCGGACGCGGGGACCTGCCGCTTTCGGATAACGGGCAGCGGCGAGGCGAGGGCGATGGCGAGGGGCGGATCGCATCGGGGAAAGGCTGCCGGGAGGAGGAAGAGGTCTCTGACGCGGCGACAACTCACCGCGCCCAGAAAGCGGGGAGGGCCGGGGGCCGCCGCGTCTCGGTCGGTCGGATTCCCCGGCGCGGGCGCGCGGCGTCGGAAAAGCAGCCAGAAAACGGGCGCCCGGCCGTTTGCCTTGCCGGATCTGATTCGTGCGCGGATCGTCATCGCTGACCCCCTAGGGCTGTGGTGCGGCCGGGCGGGTGCCGGATCTCATCCGATTGGAGTTGAAGACGACATGCATGTCAACATGGGCAACCTCTAAAAAGCCAGCAGCACTGTGACGCCCGCGGCCCGTCCCCCCTGAAGATAGTCGCGGAAGAGGTTACATGATCAGTATGGTCGCAACTCACAACATGCGCTTTGGATCTGTGTAGGTGACATTCAGGTGTTTTCATCCATCCCGTCGACCGATTTTTTTTTTCATGTGATATATAGCTATATTTACACTGTCTTAATAGTAGATTCACAATGATTTCTTTAATGTAATTTATTGAACACGGTGGTATAATTTAGAGATAATACAAATATATGTCATTTTTTTCAGAAATACTTTAAAATTATTTTTATGAATTGCGGATACCAGATAAATATATTTCAAAATTTTCATAAATTTCAAAACAATTTTTCCCAAATTGTGGTGGGACCCACCTCCCCAACCTTATCCCTTCCCTTCCGTCGCTTGCGCACTTCCCTTCCCTTCCGTCGAATGCGCACGCAAACAGAGTCCAAAGAAGCAGCAACGGTGATCCCGCCTGGGGGCGGCCTGTAACACCCGGTGTTATGACCAACATTTAGGCACTGTAAATCATACATATCATGCATCATCAAACATCCTAATCATACATGCCTAATCATGTAAATAATAACTGAAACCCTGCTTCGAAACATACGAAACATGCTCGTGAAACATGAATGTTGCATACACTTGTTTAGACTTGTTTTGCCATGATTATGCTTGCTAGGTTAGTAAAACATGTTTGGCTATGAATGTAAATCATCTAGAATTATTTAGCGTAATTTTTGGAGCAAAATTTGTATTCAAATTATTGCCAAATTTTGCTTTAAAAATAATTCTCTAAAAATTAGGGTTTTGAGTTAAAATTGACTTTAATTTTATAATTCAAAATCTATCAAGAATTAGACTTTGGTCATAAAAGCAAAGTTGTAGAGAATTAAATTCTAAGCAACTTTCATTTTTGGGACATTTTCAAAAGATGTCATTTTCTTGCTCAAAATGATATTTGAAAACTGGTATTTAAAATTTCTTAAAATGGAAATTGAGAAAATGATTTCTCCTTTCATGGACGCCGCCTCCTTCTCTACCCACGGCCGAAAGCCGGCCCGACCTGCAGCAGCCTTTGCCTCCCTGCAGCGCCCGCGTTCTTGGCCCACCAGCCTGCAGCCACGCAGCTCACAGGGCGCGCTAGCCCACAGTTCAAGCAGCGCGTCCCAGCCAGCCTTGAGGCCCGACCGCAGCGTGGCGACCATGCAGCAGTGGCGACCATGCGCATGACTGTGCGCGCCACAGCAGGCTGCCTACGCCCTCGGCAGCTTCGCCTTCTTACGCCGCCGGCACTGCGCTCTCCACTCCACTCCCTCACTCACTCAGCGGCCGATCGCAGCAGCAGAAGCAGCTCCAGCGTGTGCCGTGCGAGCTCGCCACCGACTCCCTCGCCGGATTTAGCTCGCCTGCCACCACATTCGCCCGGCGACCACTCCGTCTCGCCCAATGACTCCGCCTTCACCCGCGCACCCCGTGCTCGTGTTGCCGCCTGTGGTAAGCATCCTTCCTTGGGAATTGCTCGCCGAGCACGACCGAAGCTCACTAGTGAGCTCCACTCTGTGGACTCCCCTTTCCGCTTCCCTTCCGCCTTTTCTTCACAAGACAAGCACCACACGCTGACGTTGAGTCTCCCGGCGCCTCCTTTTCGCCATATACCGTGGCGGAGACGCCCACCGGGCGACGACCCGCGCCGTCGCTCCGCCATTATTGCCGGTCGTGAGCCTCTCTCCCATGAACCGTCCCTCCCTATTCACCTCTATCCGACGTGGTTTGTCATGGGGAGCACGTTGGTGTCCTCCATTTTTGGGGACTCGCGTGGTCCGGCGAGCCGGCTGGTCAATCAGCAATGGCCTCTGCCGCTGCCTCGACCGGGTGACGCGTGGGTCCGGCTTGACCGTGGGTCCCGCGTGGCAGCCCCTCTGGGTGTACAGCACCGGGTGCACCTAGCAACTTTGTCGGCTGGTTTTAAAAAGGAATTAAGAAATGAATTTTCAGATTTCTGTTAAATACTTTGGAAAATGTTTGTGTACTCATTTTGGCTCTAAATTTGTTGAAACAAATTTTGCTAGGTTTATTGTCACCAGATCTACCTGATAAAAATATTGCATGTTATTTTTAAGATACTTTTCTGTAGAGCTTTAATTAATTCTTGATATTGCTGATAACTTGAAAAATGTGTACAAAAACCTATAGGCTTCAGAAAAATATGATTCCAAGTTTGTTAATCTTCTTATGTAATGTGCTTCCTAGGAAAAAATATGTGTCATGCATGTGCTGTAGAAAAATTATGAGGTATAGTTCAAGTGCCTTTAATGGTTGATTTCTGTTAATTTTGCTAGAGAGCAAAATTTTTATAAAGCATGCATGTGATAATTTTTGTACAGTGATTATTTGTTGTGTAGAACATAGGAAAAATATTTCCTCTGTTGTTTGACACTTTTCACAGTACAAAGTATTTTCATGTTCATAATCATGCCATAGCTTGTTATTTTTGTGTAGGCTAATCCACTCTTTCAAATACCATGAAAATCTGATGGTAGACTACTTAGGGTAGTACTGTGCTATGATAATTTTCTAAGATTTTTCTAAGCAATAAAAATACATGTTGCTATTCAAACCAATTATTATTAATTAGGGTTTAATCAAGTGTTGCTTTATGTGTGATTAAGAAATTAGTGAAGCTTTGGTGTATCTTTGAAGCATTTAATGAGATGTGTTGACTTAGCATATTAGTAGTAGAAGAGAAGGCAGTAGATGACATGTGCTTGTAGTATATGTTTTTGGATGATGTTGACTACCTTGCATTCAAGCATATCCATTGTATTCATCTTATCCGATGCACTAATTGCATAAGCACTTACGCACATTGCATCATACAGGATCGCAAACCGAGAACCCAGTCGTCATACCCGAGGAGCCCGAGGAGCAGCTCGAGGTGCAGTCGCAAAGAGGTGCCCGAAGCCGACGAGGAGGACGTTGAGGAACTTCCGGAGTGCCCCGATCACCGCCCGAGCTCCTTCGAGAGAGGCAAGCCCCGGAGCATTTTCTCCCCGGTTTGTAATTATTAATTAACTGCTTTACTTTAATTGATGCATTACGTTCAGGAGTTGTTTGCAACCGTTGCTGCATTATACCTTGTCTACCTTTGTTATACCATATCCTTGTTACCCTGGTATCCGTAGTCGAGTCAATGCTTAGCTGGCTTAGACCGGTAGAAGTCGGGTGATTTCCTGTCACCTGCGAGCTATAGATGGTTACCTGGATCTACTTGGATAACTATGTAGTCATGGTATAACTAAGTGTTAAATGAAGTTGAGACCGGACGGAGACTTACAGAGTTTTGAACTGTAGTGCTTTCCGTCTGTGTCGATTAAGGACCGACCGTTGTTGGGCCTCGAGTCATATTGAACGCATGCCTTACATTTAGCTGGCCGGATAAAGTACCTTCCGACCGCGAAGCTGGGAGATTATTCGGGCCGAGTAGATTGCCCGCAGCCTTTGTCGTGTTGGAGAAAGGTGTGGTAGGACACGGGGTGAGATGATAAGACCAAAGTGCGATCGGTCGGCCCCCGGTACATGTGGTTCTGGCAAACTCGAGACTCTGGATAGTTGACTCGGTGATCAATACCTCACTTTAGCGGGTGAGTGAGGTTTGTGTAAGGAATAAATCACCAGCTGGTTAGGAATCGATTCGAATCGCCATCGCTCCTGGATAGTGAGCACTTGACTTGAGTGACTTCATCGTAGTAACGTTGATGGAACACTTGGACAGTTATAAGGAATATGACATTATGGAAGTTGTTAATGATCATTGGTTATCATTATTTGCTTAATCCTGTTTGCTCTAGTGTAGGTGCAAATCTAGTCGGTAGGTTATAAATAATTAACTTGACAATAATGCTTTGGAAAGGTTCTTGAAATGCTAAAAATGCCTCTTTTTACAAATGAGTCAGGTACCCTACTATAAAGCCCTTCATAATCCTTGGTGTCACTTTATTTTCGGTTATGTCGGGTAAGTCTAGCTGAGTACCTTCTCGTACTCAGGGTATTATTCCCACTTGTTGCAGATGGGCAGATGTATTACACCATCAGATCAACCGCCGCCTTTATCCTGCGATGGATGATGCTTAGGACCATGGGCATGGTCATTCCGTACGTCTCGTCTAATGCTTTTGTTGGAGATGATCATCAGCTGACAATGTATTTGAACTCCGTGTGAGTGTGTGTGGTTTTAAACAAATGGCTTCCGCTACTTTTATTCGAACTCGTTTTGTAATAACTATGTTTTAAACTCTGATGTATCTGAGATGCGAACTTTTATGTAATATGTGATGGTGACCGCTAAACTTATTACGATCTTGGCTGGGATGTAAGTTGATTTGAAATCCTTCGTGATTTCACGGACTACCGGGTTATCTGGGCTTAAGTTTGCTTTGGCTTTAAATCCCAAAAGCCAAGCCCTCTGGCGGATGATTTTCTTACTTAATTTCGTATAATTGGTTGGTTCTGTTACATGGCCCTCCTCAAATTCGGCCTCCTAGTTGTTTCAAGAGATCGGCCCAACTTTTCGTCGCATTGCCACCGCAAATTTTTTTTTCGCCACCTACGCTCAACCATTGGCCTAAGTTTGCCATGGCCGATGATTTCTTCTCAGATAATTGGTCGGTTCTCACGGCCTCCTCGTCGCCTCGTGGCACGTGTCGGCCTCCTCGTGCCGGCCCTCGCTCTGGTCGCGCCGCGCGCCCTTGCTAGTCATCCGCATAAGATAAGATGGCCTAAAAATCAGTTGATTGGAGAGGCTAAATCAACCGGTTGAGGTTTAGCAATTCTGTATGCTTTTTATGTGCAGGGAACCTACTCATTTCACCACCATTTTCTGAATCCTGATGAGAATTTGAGACGTTCTCAGGACTTGCCCGCTCCCTTAATTCAACCAATCTGTAAATGGGCCTCCAATGCTGCGGGATACTACTCCTCTGCCTAACAAAAAGTATAGTTCCTACTTTGTATTAGACAATTAATCTTAAATTTGAATAAAGATATGTAAAAATCACTAATATTTATGATGTATCATGAATTTCATTACATTAATTATAATTTTTTTTTGAAAAATATTAATAGTTTTTTCTATAAATGTACTTAAATCTAAGAAAGTTTAAACTAATTAGTTCAAACGTAGCACGATTGCTTATAAGCTCCGTTTGGTATAGTTCAGTAGTGAACCAGCTGTTTATAGCTTAAGCTCCACGAGCAGCTCTAGCGGTGGAGTAAAATTGTTTTTGGTAAACTGTTAGGCAAAATTGTTCTATACGTGTAAATTCTTAAAATATATTCTCACAAATCAAATCTCTGCCATGTAGGGGCTTATTTTCAACTTAATCCCGCATCCATCTTTCGTAATAGCATATATAAAGGAAACTACAGAAGTGTTTAAAAATATTCATTCCGTTCCAAATTATAAGCTGCTTTGAATTTCTTCATCTATTTTTCTATATATCTAGACATATTATTATCCAGATACATAATAAAAAAGTCAAAACAACTTATAATTTGAAATGAATGGAGTACTTGTGTGACACAAGGAAAAGCTGCAACAACAACAACAAAGCCTGTCAGTCTCAAGCAAGTTAGAGTAGTCAGAGTTATAAACCCACTAGGAGCCCCCTGGTCATGGTTCAGACATATCAATAACTGTTTTTCAAATACTCCTATTCAAATATACATCTTTAAGCATATTCTAAGCTTTCAAATATCTTTTTACTACTTCCCCACATAAATTTCGATCTTTCTCTATCTCTCCTCACATTATTAGTTTGGCACACGGGGAAAAACCGCGCCAAAAAAACAGTAGGAAACCATCCAGTAAGGGTCTGTTTGGATTGGAGTTTTTTCATAGGATTTTCAGAGGAACGAGATTCCTTCATTTTACTTACGTCACCCTATGTTTAGAATGGAGGAATACGTCACCCTCCATTTTGAAAAGAAAAACGATGTCCATGTGTTTTATGCTTTTATTTTTGAGAAAAATTTACCGGCAGTCTTCAAAATTGTCTGAATGTACGATCTAGACCCATAAAACACGTGGGCACGCCACAAGCGCCCACAAGGTAGTTCAAAGTGGGGGCAAATCTTGATTCAATATTTTATATAGTCTGTTTAACCAAATTCAGAGGTAACTAGCAAATGCCTGTGCGTTGCTACGGAAGTCAAAATTTTATAACGCAACAAGAGTACGAAAAAAGTGGGTCAAAATCAATAGATAAATAAATAGTTCTAAGGCTGTTGCTGTATTTTTATCTATCATGAATGGGTCCCTAAGGTAACAGAAATTCAGCCTAAGGTATTAAGTTGTAAGCCTGTGCTGCTGTATCTCTGAGTCTCATCCCCTTTGCATGGCTGTAGCATCTTAGATTAAAATTCAAAAGAAAAACCATACATGTACATTGATGGTTTTCAGGTAGAATGCAGTTCTAAAACATCCCAGCTTGACCAGCTCCTGTCCTGATCAAAGGCTGAATCGTTTCCTACTTAGCATATTTTTCTACTCCATCTGAACCAAAAGATAATAGGTTATCAGAGATAATAAGATAACCAATGATGAGACGTACATAGCCAGTTCTACCTTACTTTTATTTACCTTTGATTGCGTCCTACTCTTGTCAAAAGCAAAATTCTCCAGCGAATCCAGTCCTTTGTTTTCAACATCATGGATCTCATACTCTGATGCTAATACCTTTTCATTTGGATAATTTCAAGGCCTACTGCCCTGACCACATCATATATATAGTTAAGCTAATGTAAAATAACATCACACATTGGTTTAGTTATAGAAGATTCAAGTGATAAAAAATTCTACTGGAGCAGAAAGTTGTACAGAAGATCCATGTGATAAAAAAAAATCTACTGAAACAGAAAATTAGTAATGGTGTCAACCACACAATCTGGCTCCTCCAAAAAACAGCTCTACAAATCCTAACTCGTCCCCTAGTAAAGCTGAAGCCCCTTCTGGAGCCATACCAAATAACACAAGGAATTGATTAGTGTGCTAAAAAACCGAGAATTGATCCCTATTTGCTTGACTGCAAGGAGTAATATAACAAATTAGTTCAAACCTATCAATAGCATGGTAATTGATCTTTCTTCTTATAAAAATGAAAATGATGCATGCAATTGCAGAAACCATCTAAGTTACTCTGTTACTTTAAATTTGATTTGTCGTGTGTTGAACAAAGAAAACAGATACCGAGACTCATGCGTGAGAGTGCACTGGCTACATCTGATACCAATCTAATTTAAAATTCTGAACTTGAAGCAATTCAAAGCTACAAGTTAAAAGCTTTGAATATGAAAGGGGCAAACAATACGTGTAAAAGAGAATCAGTTAAATGATAGCATAACACATGCTGCTCAGGATAGTAGTTAAAAGCTCTGCGCATGACAAATGATAGTATCACACATGTTGCTCAAGCTATCCTGCTTCTTCCTGATGCTCAAAATTGAATAATCTTTGTGTTGCAGATTTTATTCCTACTTGTCAGAGTTCTCACTTGTTCGTCTATTGATTTGAGCATTACAAGCATAGTGGAAATTCTATAGAGAACGACAAAAGCTCCCATTAACTGCTATAGTTCCCTAACCTTCTACAATTAAAAGGGCAATAGGTTCACATACACATAGACCGAAGTTTTCAGTACTATTCTTCAATTTGGCAGGTAGAATCAGATGCCTATGCAGGCATAGACTCTGTCGGCATCAAATATTGAAAGCAAAATCCAGTCGTGCTTGGTGCCTTCTGAAGAGTAATCTCATTGAGCAAAGCAAAATCCAGTACCCATAAAAGCTTCTGTAGTAGCTGAAAATAGGTTCCACTCCGCACGGGCATTAAAAAGGAAACAATTGGATGAGGTTAGGGGAGGGGTGAGACGCAGCTTACCGGCCAGGGGCTCGAAACCTAACCCTAGATATTGCAGGTCACAGCCGCGGGGAGAGGGCGCGCTTCTTCGGCTGCTCGGAGCTCCTTCAACGGTCCTTCTCCTTCGCAGCCAAGCAGGGAAGGGCGTGGTGGGGCGACAGCTTCGCGGGATGTGGTTGGGCGACGGCGGCGCGACGTCGGAGTGGACCGCACGGGCCCTCGCGGTGGTGGAGTGGACCGCACGGCCCTTGCGGCGTCGAGGCTGCGGAGTGGAGGGCAGGCGCCCTTGCGGCGTCGGGCGGTGCGCTTGGGAGGAGGGCGTGTGGGAGCTGGGAGGATGCCGGATGCGGGAGGAGAATAGATTGGGGCGGCGTCGTGCTGAGTGGCAACGGGTACGTAACCGATGGTTACCGGCCATCCGTACCCGCACTCGGATCAAAACTTTACTTATCGGGTTACCCGTACTCGTAGACGGGTAGAAAATTCATTCCATACCCGCATCCGACGGGTAATTCTTACCCGACAGGTAATTCTTACCCGACAATATACCCGAGTTTACGCACCAAAATATAATAGTTTCCAGCAAAACAAATCAACAATAGAGCAGCAAAATAGAAATATGGGCTGATGGAGTGGAGTGAGGATGAGGATTAAGATTTGAGGAAGTTCTAGAATATATATACTCATATGCTTATATGTGCCAAATATGGGTTATATGCTTATATGAGCTAAAATTGTAGAGGTTGGATATTATTTATGCGGGTTTTTTTTACCCACGGGTATGCAGGTATGGATAGTATACACCCACACCCGTACCCGCATACCCGATGGGTACAAGAATTCGTCCAATAACGTACCCGTGGGTGTAAAATGTCTTCTATACCCGTCTCCTTATCGGGTAAAACCCGTCGGGTACTTAGGTTTCGGGTACCCGTTGCCATCTTGACTGTGTGGGAGTCGCTGGGTCGAGCGCGTGGCCCACCTGTCGGCGCAAGATTGAGTTATGGAGATGCGCCTGACGCAGCGGCTTCACCACGAGGAGTGAACGGGTCCTGTTTCATCTTGTTAGGACTAGAGATTAAAATCTCTAATTGTCCTTTAGCCTTTGCTCAATTTGTTGATATGTATTTTTTGCTTAGACATATATCCAATATTGAAATCATGAGTCTGCCACTGTGTACTATACAAGAGCTGTGTAGCAATTGCTCCCCCTAAAACAGGAAAGCCTTTTCGATTGCTTGATATGTATGAGGTCCTGGACTGGATGATCTTCTCCCTGAAGCTGATTCCTTGTTTGAATCAGGATATGATAATGTCCTGTTCGCTTGTCTTATAATCAGTATTTTTTTTGTTTATCTTTTTAGCTAGAATAGTATTTTTCTCTCACAACAAATTAGTTGGAACAGTGTTTCAATTTATTTTTTCAGCAAAACGAACGGGCCTTGATTCATGATTCATGAAGCACTACACTGCAATTGGGAGAATTTGCAAGGAAGACATGCAAAATTCAAGTATGTCATCCAATCGTACACTTCATTCAGGGCAGTGGCTCGTGAAAAGTGCATCCACTTCCACTTATATATATATATATAAAGGCTCTCATAGCATACAATAAGGCTGTGTTTGGTGCGGCTCCACGAGGCTCCAGCTCTACAACTGTATAGACACTGTAGCGGAGCCAGGAGGAGCCTCTAAACAGCAGCTTCTCTGGCTCGTCTCTTGGGTCTGCTGGATGCGGAGCCCTATTTTTTAACCAGCACAGTTTATATACAGCATGTAACAGTGTGTAGGGAGCCGGAGCTTGAAGAGCTGCACCAATGCCTAAAACTCTTGATTCACTTCTCAAGCACACGGATCGAAGATACCTGGCTTCTGACAGTCAGTTGATGGCAAAATCATATCCTAATTTATGGCAGCAGCTAGCGTTGCATCTACAGCTGTTGCTGCAGTTTTGGAGGCAAATCTTGAAGCTGCCTCTCGCTCTAGAATGTACAAGAGATGATCCATTGCAGAACATCTTCGTGATGAACAATATCCACTACATGGTTCAGAAAGTGAAGTACTCGGATCTCAAAAGCTTTCTTGGTGATGACTGGATCCAGATTCATAACAGGAAATTTCAGCAGCAAGCTATGAGAGATATGAGAGAGGGCGTCAGGGAATAATGTTCTCTCTTACCTCAGTGATGATGGCTTTTGTGCTGCTGGCGATCCTGCTTCTCGCAAAACTATCAGGGAGAAGATAAAAATTTCAATCTGTCCTTTGAAGAGATTTACCGAGTTCAGACAGCATGGTCTGTCCCCAATAACAAACTTCACGATGATGTCCGAATTTCAGTATCACTGGAACTTGAAAGTTATACAGGCCTATACGACGTTCAGATAAGCTTTCTTCATGGAACACGGCATCGAGATCGTTACCTAAAGTACAGGCCGGTGGACACTTTTGCAAGATCTTTCTGAACGAACTCATAAGGCACTGCAGCATTCTTGTCGAGTGTAAAGCTTAAACCAGTTCTTGAAGATAGTCCCCTCCACCCGATTTTTGGTTTCCTTCTTTGGTTTGTAATGGCACTGTTGAATGAGTATAGTGATGTCCTGTTCTGCCGATAAGTCTTGATGCTTAGCATTCAATGCTAAATTGTGGAAGTACATACAGTATGTTAGATATAGCATTCTACTGTTCCCATAACTTTGGTAACGAAGTGTACTGCTCCCATACGTGTTCCTCTACCACAGCTGAAGGGTTCAGTGAAGAGAATGAAACAAGTTCAGCACACTGTGGATGTTTGGTAGAAAATCCCAACCCAAATTAAATAACTGAATCAAACTCCCAACTCTCCATATCTATTGTATTCTGTACATGCATAATTTAACCCTGCAATTTCCTGCAATTTCAATCAGAGAAACAAGAGAAATGGAAGAACACACAGAATCGAACTATGGCCACCCCTGCTACTTGTTAAGTAATCTGTTGATCTCCTCTGAACGCGAGGCAAGGGCAGGCGCCGAAAGGCTCTCCTGCCGCACTATAACTACAGTAGGGAAAGACGTCGAAAGGCTTCCCTGCCGCACTGTAGCCACAGCAGGGGTAGGCGCCAAAGTCAGCCCCTGCTGCCATATCTAGTCATTGTAGCAGCCTGACATGTCTATGTACTAGGATTAGATGGGTACAATTATATATATATATATATATATATATATATATATATATATATATATATATATATATATATATATATATATATATATATATTTCCACTGCAACTCAGTAAAGAGAGAGATTTTCAGTTTTGCCATCTCTTCTATAGAGCTCTGGCCAACGCTGGTGCTTGTGCTGTGTGTGTGCTCTGTTCTCCCTCCTTCTACCTCTAGCCATAGTGTCTTGTCGGCAACGCCGGTGAGTGGTCGGCTCACCCGAGCCAGTGATCCCAGGGTCAACAAGTGGTTTCAGAGCCATACAAACGCCGTCGCCGGACTAACCGCTGGCGATGACGGACGGTTTGGAAACGGGCGACAGCAGCAGCGCTGCTGTGGCTGCCTAGCCACGATAGTAGGTCGTTGTGCGCACGGTGTGGGAGGTCAACGGCACCAGTTGGCCGACACTGACTCGCACCAACTATAGCGAGTGAGCGGTGACCATGAAGGTCAAGCTCAAAGTCCAACGGCTCTAAAATGTCACTGCAAGGGCACCGACAACGAAGAAGACGACATCTCAGCGTTGGAGGCTATTCTCACTGTTGTGCCAGCGGAGTACAGGGAGCCGTTAGGGACGAAGAGCTCTGCTAAGGAGACGTGGGAGGCGTGGGAGGCCATTGAGGCTATCCTCACTGCTGTGCAAGCAAGTGAATCTCGGTAAAAATCATTGTGTTCATTATTTGATTCTGAGGTGATTGGTCTTCATTGATATTGACTCTTGTGATTGATTGGTTCACTACTCGACATTGCGGTATAACTATCTTGCTCTCTCTCTCTTTATAATATCGCAAACTAGTTGTCAAGCTCTTTAGTGTAGCTAGTTGTGAGAGCTTATTAGTTTGGTTAGTGTGGCTCTTTATTTAGCTTTTGAGGGCGCACTAACTTAGTATAGTGATATAGCTATTGTGTGGATAGAAATCATATAAACTAGAATTGTGGTAGGTGGCTTGCAATTTTAGTAGGCTAGCGCAACACTTGCTTTGCCTCATAATTGTCTAACTAGTTTGTTAAGTGTTGTTGTAGAAATTTTTAATAGGCTATTCACCCCCCTCTAGCCATTAGGACCTTTCAAGTGGTATCGGAGTCGAGGCCACCGTGATTTAAGGCTTAACAACTTTCGGTGTAAAAATGGCTCAAATCAACACCAAAAAGTCACCCCAATTTGATGGCTCAAATTATTCCTATTGGAAAGCTAAGATGACAACTTATATCAAGTCAATCAATATGAAGGTTTGGAAGGTGGTAGAGACAAAGATTGAGATTGAAGATGAAGAGGCTCCCACCGCCACCGAAGAAATGCTACTCCAAAATAATGACATTGCTCTTAGTACCATCCATGATGCTTTGGATGAAAGAACTTTTGAGCAAATCAATAATATTGAGAGAGCTCATGAGGAATGGAAGAAATTGGAGGAATCATTTGAAGGCACTCAAGCCGTGAAGGGTGCAAATGCATATATTCTCAAAGAGAAGTTTGCAAGCTTCAAGATGAAGGAGGATGAGAGTGTGTTGGAGATGTTCCATAGGCTTCAAGTGCTTGTCAATGATCTCAAAGTACTTGGAGAAGAGGTGAAGGACAAGGACTTCTCCCACAAGTTCTTGAGATGTTTGCCTTCAAGATTTGGCACATTGGTCACTATTCTAGTGAGGAGTGGTTTGGACACCATGACACCAAACCAAGTGTTGGGAGACATAATGACCGATGATACATATAGAGATGATGATGAGAAGGAAGAAAAGAAGGAAAAGAAAGAGAAGAAGGATAAGATGACCTTCAAGAAAAAGAAATGTGATTCATATGTGGTCACTTGTGATAGTGATGCTTCCTTAAGTGATGATGATGATAGTGATGATGACAAGACCACCAAGAAGCAGACATTTACAAGCATTGCAATCAATGAGAAGCCTTCTCTCTTCAACACTCCATCATGCTTCATGGCTAAGGCCACTAAGGTACAAATTTGTGATGATGGAAGTGATGAGGAACATGATAATGAAAATGAAAATGAAAGTGATAGTGATGATGATGAACCTACTAAGGATGAACTATATGACATGCTAGAAGATGCTAAAGAACACTTTGACATAAAGAGAAGAGAATGCAAGAGCTTGAATAAGGAGGTAAAATCCCTTAAGCAAGCCCTTAATGAGCTCAAAGCAACTCATAAGAGGCTAGAGGAAGCCCATGAGAAGCTTGGCAAGGCTCATAAAAAGCTTGAAAAGGCTCATTTCTCTTTGTTTGATGAGCAAAATGAAAAAAAGCATGTTGAAACTTGTAATATAGGCTTAACTTGTGATATAATTGATGAATCATTATCTATGCCTATCATTGTTGCTTCCACTAACCTTTCTTGTAGTACTTCTATTTCCACCCCATCTAGTAGTGATGGTTTCACTTATGATGCCTCACTAATGGTTGAAAATGAGAACCTCAAGAAGAAGGTCAACAAGCTCACTCACACTTTGGCTAAGGCCTATGGTGGTGAGGACCGCTTGCTTATGTGCTTAGGTAGCCAAAGAGCTTCTCTGTACAAAGAGGATTGGGCTATACCTCCAAGAAAGGCAAGGCGGCTTTTGCTCCTCACAAGACTAGTTTTGTGAAGCACAATGGTCGGTTTTGCACTAGTTGCAAGCAAGTTGGTCATAAAGAGCATGAATGCAAAAACAAGAGCAAAAATGCTAATGTATCCTCCATTAAGCTTGATTCTTTCTATATGCTTACCAAGGGTACAAATGGTGTGAAGGCTAAGTTCATTGGTAAACCATGGATGGGCTCAAAGAAGAAAGCCATTTGGGTACCAAAGAGCTTAGTGACTAACCTTCAAGGACCCAAATAAATTTGGGTACCTAAAAAGAATTGATTTTCTTTTGTAGGTCAATTATAAAGCCGGAGAAAGACATTGGGTTCTTGATAGTGGGTGCACTCAACACATGACCGGTGATGCAAGAATGTTCAACTCAATCAACATCAATGGCAATGATGGTTATGATAGTATCACATTTTGTGACAATGGCAAAGGCAAGGTCAAAGGGCTTGGTAAAATTGTAATATCCAATGACATGAGCATATCAAATGTGTTGCTAGTAGAGAGCTTGAACTTTAATTTGTTATCCGTGGCTCAATTATGTGATCTTGGATTCAAATACATATTTAGGATAGATGATGTAGAGATCATAAGTGTAGATGGCTCTAACTTGATTTTCAAAGGCTTTATATATGAGAATCTATACTTGGTTGATTTCAATGCTAGTGAAGCTAAATTATCTACATGTTTGTTCACTAAGTCTAGCATGGGTTGGTTATGACATAGAAGGCTTGGTCATGTTGGAATGAAACAATTGAATAGATTGGTTAAACATGACATGGTTAGAGGCTTGAAAGATGTTGTGTTTGAAAATGATAAGCTTTATAGCTCTTGTCAAATCGGCAAATAAGTTGGAAACACCCATTCTAAGAAAAGCATGATGAGCACTAATAAAGCATTTGAGTTATTGCACATAGATTTGTTTGGACCAACACAATACACTAGCATCGGTGGTAATAAATATGGCTTTGTGATAGTAGATGATTATACTAGATACACATGGGTATTCTTTCTAGTGGACAAAAGTGATGTGTTTGCAACATTCAAATCATTTGTCAAGGGCATTCAGAATGAGTTTGAACAACCATCAAGAGAGTTAGAAGTGACAATGATAGTGAGTTCAAGAACACTAGAATTAATGAGTTGTGTGACGAATTTGGAATTAGACATCAATTCTTGGCTAAGTACACTTCACAATCAAATGGCCTTGTTGAGAAAAAGAATAGAACACTCATTGATATGGCAAGGTCTATGCTTAGTGAGTACAATGTGAGTCAATCGTTTTGCGCCAAAGCTATCAACACGGTTTGCTATTGTAGCAACCGCCTCTATTATCACCCATTGAAAGAGAAGACACCATATGAGCTCTTGGATGGTAGAAAGCCCAACATTGCATATTTTTGGGTCTTTGGTTGCAAATGCTATATCTTGAAGAAAGGCACTCGATTGGGTAAGTTTGATAAGAAATGTGATGAAGGATTCCTACTTGGTTACTCCACTACAAGCAAAGCATATAGAGTTTAGAATTTGGATAGTGGTACTCTTGAGGAAGTTCATGATGTTGAATTTGATGAAACCAAGGGTTTATAAGTAGAGAATGAGAACTTGGAAGATGTTAGAGGTATTCAACTTTCAAATGCCATGAAAAACATGGATGTTGGCGAATTGAGGCCTAAGCAAGTGAATGATGATGAAGATGATCAAGTGAAAGTGCTCTCTAACTCAAATGTGTAAGATGATACAAATCAAGTTAGTACAAGTGACTCTCATGATAATGAACAAGTTTAAGTGGCTAGTACATCATCTCAACCCAATGATCAAGCAAGTGCAAGCAATAAAGTTCGAATCCTCCAACCAACCAATGTTGCAAGGGATCATCCATTGGACACTATCATTGGTGATATTTCAAGAGGTGTGCAAACTAGATCAAGATTGATATCATTTTATGAGCATTTCTCATTTGTGTCATCCATTAAACCAAAGAAGATAGATGAAGTATTGAAGGATATTGATTGGGTAAATGCTATGCATGAAGAATTGAATAACTTCATAAGAAATCAAGTATGAGAATTGGTAGAAAGACCAAAGGGACACAATGTGATTGGAACCAAATGGGTCTTTAAAAACACGCAAGATCAAGATAGGATAGTAGTAAGAAACAAAGTAATATTGGTAGCACAAAGCTATACATAAGTTGTAGGTCTTGACTTTGTAGAAACATATGCCCCCGTTGCTAGATTGGAAGCAATTAGAATCTTGCTAGCCTTTACTTGTGCCCACAATATAAAGCTCTATCAAATGCATGTTAAGAGTGCATTTCTCAATGGTTACATCAATGAAGAAGTATATGTTGAGCAATCTCCTGGTTTTGAAGATGACAAGAAGCCCAACCATGTGTACAAATTGAAGAAAGCATTGTATGGGTTGAAGCAAGCACCTAGAGCATGGTATGAGAGATTGAGGACTTCCTACTCTCTAAAAGGTTCATAATGGGCAAGGTTGACACCACTCTTTTCATCAAGAAGATTGGAAAAGATTTATTTGTGTTGCAAATCTATGTTGATGACATCATATTTAGATCAACCAATCAAGACTTTTGTGATGAGTTTGGAAAGATGATGGCTAATGAGTTTGAGATGTCTATGATTGAAGAGTTAAGTTACTTCTTTGGTATTAAAATCAAGTAATTGAAGCATGGTACATTTGTGAGTGAAGGAAAGTACATTAAGGATATGATCAAGAAGTTTGGCATGAGTGATAGCAAAGCCATTAGCACATCAATGGAAACAAATCAACTTGGATAGTGATGCAAGTGGCAATATGGTGGATCAAAAGTTGTATCGGTTTATGATTGGAAGCCTACTCTATGTCACCGCATCAAGGTTGGATGTCATGTTTAGTGTATGCATGTGTGCAAGATTTCAAGCCTCACCAAGAGAAAGTCATTTGAAGGCTACAAAGAGAATATTGAGGTACTTGAAGCATACACAAAATATTGGTTTGTGGTATCCCAAAGGAGCAAAGTTTGAGCTAGTTGGTTACTCCGACTCGGATTATACGGGATGCAAGATTGAAATAAAGAGCACATCGGGCACATGTCAATTGTTGGGAAGATCACTTGTTTTATGGTCATCAAAGAAGCAAAATAGTGTTGCATTATCAACCGCCGAAGCCGAATACATATCCACCGGTAGTTGTTGTGCATAAATTCTTTGGATGAAGGCCACTTTGAGTGACTTTGGAATCAAGTTTAAGAAAGTGCCATTGCTATATGACAATAAGAGTGCAATCAAGTTAACCAACAATCCGGTTCAACATGCAAGAACAAAACACATTGATGTCCGCCACCATTTCATAAGAGATCACCAACAAAAATGGGACATTTACATTGAGAGTGTAGGCACTGAAGATCAACTTATCGATATATTCACCAAGCCATTAGATGAGAAAAGGTTTTGTAAGCTAAGGAATGAGTTGAACATATTGGATTTCTCAAATATGTGTTGATGCACCCCCACTCATATGACATGCCTCTGCTTCGAGCAACCCAAGGTAAAAGTTGATTGGCATGGCATACATCCTTACTAAGGACTTGTTTAGTGCATCTAGACATCTTTCATATTAAATGGACTCATTCATGAAAATCAAATGAATTTGATGATTGTATGGTACCACTATTGCTTCTATACTTAATTTGATTTAGTGGTAGCATATGACATGTTTGTGGACTTATAAACCTAGTGTTTGATCTAGAAAATGAGCTCTAAGTGTTTAACTCAACATGGTACAAGATAACCCTTATTTGGAGGTGTGAAGAAGCTTGTCCTTGGATTAAACCGAGTTAAATATCTTTGGCAAATATTCTAGTTTGGACCAAAATTTGGGAAAATAATCCTCACCCCATTGATTGACATTGATAATCTCAACCTATCTACATTTTGAACCTTTGTGGTCATTGATGACAAAGGGGGAGAAAAACAAAAATACTAGTATATGGGGAGAAAACAAAGATATTAATGTACTAAGATAATAAAAAGACAACATAGGAGGAGAGATATAACAAAGAAAATGGATCAATTAAAATTTTGAGCACACAAGTAGGGGGAGCAAGCTCATGAACTTATATGGTGCATTTGAATGTGCATTTCATATGTTTGCTTGCATGGCACATGTTTTAAATTTCAATATCCATGCTTGTGTGGTGTATGATAGTTGTAGGTTTAAATGATAAAATGAAAATCTAGCATGCATAGGTTATCTAGTGATTTCATTTTTAAGTGTTTCCAAGTGGTATTAAGCTAACCATGGTGCTAAGGATGGTATAATGGTGCACTCCGATTGGTATCACGCTTCAAAGGTCCATCTTTTATACCTTAGCATCATTTGCTAGACATTATCTTCTATTTTTTCTATCTAAGCATATGTGCAAGCTACAATCCAAACTCTTAGCACATATGTAGGGAGAGCAATTGCTAGCATATGGAGTTCATGAAACTTGTCCATATCCTTTTACACATAGTAAATATGCTTGGACAAGCAACATGGATTCAATTGAATTTCAATTCATATCTTTGTGAAAGGGTTGTCATCAATTACCAAAAAGGGGAGATTGAAAGCTCTGGTTTGGGTTTAGTGAATTGATAGAACCCTAAGTGCTAACCTAGTTTATCAAGTGATCATGAGATAGGTAGCACATTCCAAGTGGTGAAGCAAATGAAGATCATTACATCATGATGGTGATGACATGGTGATGATAAAGTGCTTGGACTTGAAAAGAAGAAAGAGAAAAACAAAAGGCTCAAGGCAAAGGTATAAATGGTATGAGCCATTTTGTTTTGGTGATCGAGACACTTAGTGAGTGTGATCACATTTAGGATCGATAGCTATACTATTAAGAGGGGTGAAACTCGTATCGAAATATGGTTATCAAAGTGCCACTAGATGCTCTAACTCATTGCATATGCATTTAGGATCTAGTGGAGTGCTAACACCCTTAAAAATGTTTGTGAAAATATGCTAACACACATGTGCACAAGGTGATACACTTGGTGGTTGGCACATTTGAGCAAGGGTTAGGAACTTCACCGGCGGACAGTCTGACGGTGCCACCGGTGCCCTAGACGGAAAAGACAGAGGTCACTGTTAGTGATCGGACACTGGCCTTGGTTGGACCAACGCGTCCGGTTAGTAGAAGCAGTGAAGACGCTGGTGTCGGTCTCTGACCAGACGCTGGGTCACTTAGTGACAGGACGCTGGAGGGGTGCGTCCGGTCCGGCTGACGCTACAGCGCACAGAAGAGTTACCGTGTGACCGGACGCTGGGAGAGTCCGGTAGAGCATGACCGGACGTGTCCGGTCGTGAAAAGTCATCTCTAGATGCTTACTGAAAACGACCTGACGCTGGGGTTCAGCATCCGGTCACTTTGAGCTGTTGTGTCCGGTCGTCACTTGACCGTTGAGATCGGGCGATCAACATTTGAAGAGAGGGGACATGTGGCACGCATCACGTGACCGGACGCTGAGGTCCAGCGTTTGGTCAATATGACCGGAGCGTCCGGTCACCCCGCGTTGTGCCCAGTGAAGGGGTACAATGACTCTTTTTCGTGGGGGCTTCTATTTAAGCCCCATGGCCAACTCAAGCTCACTCTTTTGGTCATTTGCATTGACATAGCAACCTTGTGAGCTTAGCCAAAGCCCTCCCACTCATCTCCATCATTGATTCATCATCTTTGTGAGATTAGGAGAGAATCCAAATGCATTGCTTAAGTGTTTGCATCTAGAGGCACTTGGTGTTCGTGTTTCGCTGCGGGATTCGTTTGTTGCTCTTAGTGGTTGCCGCCACCTAGATAGCTTGGAGCAGTGAGGATCATCATGCGGAGGGTGGTGATTGTCCCCGGCTACGATCGTGGTGATTGTGAGGGGTTCTTGACCTTTCTCCGGCGGTGAGCCAAAATATACTCTAGTGGATTGCTCGTGGCTTGTGTGATCCTCATCTTATGTTGGTTGTGCAGCACCCTATTGAGGGTTTAGCGTGTGATGCCAATTAGCGCGTGAACCTCTAAGTGAGTGAATCGCCACAACAAGGAGTAGCTTGCCGGCAAGCAAGTGAACCTCGATAAAAATCATTGTGTTCATTATTTGATTCCGAGGTGATTGGTCTTCATTAATATTGACTCTTGTGATTGATTGGTTCACTCCTCGACACGACGGTATAACTATCTTGCTCTCTCTCTTTACAATATCGCAAACTAGTTGTCAAGCTCTTTAGTGTAGCTAGTTATGAGAGCTTGTTAGACAAGCTCTTTAGTGTAGCTAGTTGTGAGAGCTTGTTAGTTTGGTTAGTGTGGCTCTTTAGTTAGCTTTTGAGGGCGCACTAACTTAGTATAGTGACATAGCTATTGTGTGGATAGAAATCATATAAACTAGAATTGTGGTAGGTGACTTGCAATTTTAGTAGGCTAGCGCAACACTTGCTTCACCTCATAATTGTCTAACCGGTTTGTTAAGTATTGTTGTATAAATTTTTAATAGGCTATTCACCCTCCTATAGCCATTAGGACCTTTCACACGTGCTGATGGATGTATATTATATCCTGCAGCTACGTTCAAGCATCATTAATATTGGTCAACTAGATGAGCGCGGTAGCGAGGTACTGATCAAGGATGGAGTCCTTAGGATCAGAGATCGGGAACAACACCTTCTTATCAAGGTGAAGAGGTCCCGAAACCGGTTGTACCTGCTTGACTTAAAGGTGGTGCAGCCAGTGTGCCTGGCAGCACGCACACTATTGAGTTGTGGTTGTGGCATGCCCGGATCGGCCATCTCAGCTTCGACACGGTCGGTCGGCTAGAGAAGATGGTCCAAGGGCTGCCCCACATAAGCATGCAGGCGAGCTGTGTGACAGCTGCCTAACCAAGAAGCAGAGAAGGCTACCGTTCCCAAAGGTGGCCAAGTATCGCGTGATGGACGCTCTCGAGCTCGTCCACGACGATCTCTGTGGGCTAATTACGCCAGCCACAAACGGCGGACAACGGTACTTTCTCCTGCTTGTGGATGATTGTAGTCGCTATATGTGGTTGCAACTCCTGACGAGCAAGGACAAGGCAGCAGAGGCGATCAAGAAGTTCAAGGCGTGCACGGAGGCGGAGAGCGGCAAGAAGCTACGCGTGCTGCGGACTGATCGCGGCGATGAATTCACTTCGGTGGAGTTCGCTGCATACTGCGCAGATCAGGATGTGGTGCAACACCACACCACGCCATACTCATCACAGCAAAATGGTGTGGTGGAGCGGCAGAACTAGACGGTGGTCGGCATGGCTCGATCCATGATGAAGGCCAAGAGCATGCTAGTGAGGTTTTAGGGTGAGGCGGTGACCACGACGGTGTTCATCCTCAACCGTGCGCCCACCAAGGCCCTAAAGGGCAAGATGCCATTCGAAGCTTGGTATGGGAGTAACCCGAGCATGTCCTTCCTCCGAATATTCGGCTGCATCGATCACGTCAGGAAGACGAAGCCGGTCCTCACCAAGCTGGAGGACAGGAGCACACCGATGGTGCTCCTAGGCTATGAGGAAGATACCAAGGTGTACTGGCTCTATGACCCATGCGGAGGTAAGGTGGTTGTCTCATGTGACATCGTGTTTAACGAGAAGGCAGCCTAGGACTGGGACAGTCCGGGCACGAGGAAGTTAGCGGCTTCACCAGCACCTTCGTCGTCGAGCACTTGGTCATCCATGGTGGTGGAGACGCTGGAGAGGAGGTGTCGACCACTCTAGCAACAGAACCGAGCACTCATGGGACGGTGCCGAGCATGCCGAGAGGGGTGCCGAGCACTCCAGGAGTGGTGCCGAGCGGTCCTACAGTGGTGCCGACTAGTCCAGGACTGGTGCCGAACGCTCCCGTAGCGGAGCCAAGAGGTCTTGTAGTGGTGCCGACCACTCCAAGACTGGTGCCGAACACTCCTGCAGTGGTGACAACCACTCCAGGAGTGGTGACGAGCAGTCCAGGAGTAGTGCCGAGCACTGTAGCCAGGGTGTCGAGCACTCCAGGTGCTGTGCCGACCACTCCAATGAAACAAGGGACTCCATCGACGCCGATCGAGTTCACCTCACCTTCAAGCGACATCACTGAGTTCATGGATGCCTTCCACAACGGTGAGGAGGTGCGGTTTCGCAGGCTGGATGACATCGTCCATGGCATAGGGCCCTCAGGCCTGGCGCGTCGGCTACTCAATGACCCAGAGCTGCTTCTCGTCAGTGCAGAGGAACCACCCACGTTCGCGCTGGCCGAGCGTGATGTGAATTAGCGACGAGCGATGCTGGAGGAGATGAAGGCGATCGAGGAAAGCGAGACTTGGGAGCTCGTCGATCCACCTCCAGGATACCGTTCGATCAGCCTGAAGTGGGTGTACAAGGTCAAGCGGGACGAGCGCGGCGCTATTGTCAAGCACAAGGCGCGCCTCGTCACTTGAGGTTTTGTCCAGCACGAGGGCATCAACTTCGAGGAAGTCTTTGCGCCGATAGCGCGCATGGAATCTGTTTGACTGCTGCTGGCTTTGGCAGCAGCGAAGGACTGACACGTCCATCACCTAGACGTAAAATCGACCTTCCCCAACGGCGAGCTGGCGGAGACAGTCTTCATCAGGCAACCTCTGGGTTTCGCCATCCAGGGAGCAGAGCACAGGGTGCTCCGACTGCGCAAGGCGCTCTACGGACTACGGCAGGCCCCTTGAGCGACGGCCACAGCGACGTGCCAAGCTGGGTGGCTGCGCCGGCTGATGGGCGAGTTGATCGGTGTGAAAGCTCACCCACCAGCACTAATGGTGGACAACCAGCCCGCCATCGCCCCTCGTGAAGAATCCGGTTCTTCATGACTGGAGCAAGCGCATCGATGTAAAGTTTCACTTCCTCAGGGACTGTGTCGATGGAGGGTAGATCGTCATCGAAGTTCGTCGAAACTGGTCGGCAACTCGCGGACGTCGTCACCAAGCCGCTCGGCCATCTTCGATTCACGGAGCTGATGAAGATGATCGACATGGTGGAGGTTCTAGGGTTAGCAGCAGGATTAGGGGAAAAATTGTTAAGTAATCTGCTGCTCTTCTCTGAGCGCGTGGTAGGGACAGAGCGCCGAAAGGGCTCTCTCTGCTGTTGCATTGTAGCAGCGGTAGGGGCAGGCGTCGAAAGGCTCTCCTGCCGCACTGTAGCCACAGGATAGACAGGCGCCAAAGTCAGTCATGTTGTCACATCTAGTCACTGTAGCAGCATGGTAGCCTGACACGTCTGCAGAGCTTCGGCCAACGTTGATACTTGTGCTGTGTATATATCGTTCCGTTCTCTCTCTTCTTTTATCTGTAGTTATAGTTTGTGGTCGACAACGCTGGTGAGCGATCGGCTCACCCGAGCCGGTCATCCCAGGGCCTAACACTACTGCTATATAAAAAAATTGCATGGATGAAGAATTTCGATGTCCTCCAACCAATTAATATACAAGTCAAAAATCAAACGCTAGCCGATCACTACTTATTCTGATCGTCGACGTCCTTCTTGTGGTCGGCCGGCGGCAGGAAGTAGTCCGTGGTGAGGCCGTGCACATTGAAATCGGCCTCCTCCACCGTCGACGTCTCCTCCAGCTTGCGCTTGTGGTTGACGGACCCCTCGCCGTAGCGGAAGAGCGTGACGTTGGTGTGGCCGCCATGCGCGATGTTGATGCCGTCGATGCAGCGGTAGTCGGAGATGACGGACTCCATGCTGGTCTCCCAGAAGATGTTCTCGCTGCGGCGGTGGCCCTTGCCGGACTTCATGCGCAGCAGGTGCGAGTCCTCGAGCTGGATGAGCAGCCCCGTGCGCTGGCTGAAGTAGCCCCACACCGTGTGGTGGATGATGTCGAACGCCGGGGCGCTCCGCGCCCGCAGCGTTGACGCGCCGGCCTCCAGCTTCAGGATGAAGCACTCCTCGTTGTTGAGGATCTTCTCGCCTATGCACACCGCGTCGGAGAAGAGGTTCGCGATGGAGCGTGGATCCAGGCCCTGCGAATAATAAAAGGAGCACGATCGAATTAGGAGCTGAACGCTATGCATTGCATCATTGCATGCCTGCACGGCATCGGCATGCACGTGCCTTGGTGGCGCTTCATATTACCTGGAGAGAGCGGCGGAGGGGGCGTGGCGGGCCGCGCGAGGCGTGGGACTGCTCGGCGGCGGACTGGCGCCACGCGACCTTGCTGTCGCTGCCGGCGCTCATCTTGTGGCCAGCCATGATGAGCTCGAAGAACCAGACCTCGGGGGTCTTCTGCCAGAGCACGAAGCCGCCGACCTCGGCGCGGCCCTGCGTGGCGACGGTGGTGACCGTCTGGTCGCCGAGGTGGAACTCGGACGCGCACATCCGCACCTTCCCAACGGCGTACATGCTCCGCACCCCTGCAGCGCCGCCTGCCCGCCCGTCGCCGCGATGTACTGCTGGATGATGTACCTGGCCGTCGACGCTTGCTTCGAGTCGATCGATCGATCAAGAACCGAGTCAGATTCTGGATGTACGCGCGCGCGCGCGTAAAAGACGCAGCATGCATGCATGGCAGATGGCAGGCAGGATGATGATGGTGGGTGGCTTACGATGGAGGAGTCGCAAATGGAGCGGCTGAAAGCGCGGTCGTGCGGGACTGGGCAGGGGATGAGCGGCGATCCGACGACGTTGAGGAACAGCTGGAGCTCCGCAGTGGCGGAGGCCGGCCGTCGACGGTGGCGCGATCGAAGGCCTGGTTCTTGAGCTAGGCGCGCATGTTGGCGCCCCCGGCGCCGGGGGCGTTGATGAGCATCTCATTGGGGATGGGCACCTCCAGCACGGTGTCCAGGGAGTCGTCGCGGTCCAGGTTCGGGCACAGCTTCCTCATGACACGCCCGCCGCGTCGTCGTCGTCGTGCCGCGCATCAATGCCGCCGAGCGCCGATCCGTGGAGGTGGAGGTGCTGACGTACAATGCAAGCGCGTGGGTCGTGTGGAGCAGGGCGCTAAGCTAGCGCGTGCTTGCCGGAGACACGAAGAGTCGAAGACAGAAACAAGTTGGAGAAGGGAAGGCCAGTAACCGGAGGAAGATGCAGAACGAAAGGTGGCAAGGCATGCATTGGAAGCGAGGAATAAGTGGATCGCGCAAACAACGGGGGCGGGGAACTACACAGCTAGCTAGACTCTTTGACTTGACAGCGTCCGCGATTCCGCGCCATGCCTACGGTCGGATCTACGGTCCGATCCGTTGCACACCTCCACGCTCGTCGCTTCCTCCCCGCCTCCGCCTCCGCCTCCGCCTCCGCCCCTGAGACCGCGGTGCGCGACTCCGCCCCCCAGACTCGCACACCTCCGACCCCTAGACTCACGACGCGACTCCGCATGCTGCTTCGGCCTCCACCGCCTGTGACAGGGGGCTGCGAGCCTGGGGCTCCTGCCTGCGCCTGGGGCCAAGCCCAGCCGACCGGCGGGCACAGCCAGGGACCCGTCGGTCGCCCAGCTGCGGAGGCGCGGAGCTGCACAGGCCGCCTGCATGGCTGCGCCAGGGGCAGGCCAGACGGCCGGCGGACCCTTCGGCTCTCGGCGGGCGCTGCCGTCCCGGTGAGCAGCCATCCTCTGCTTCCTCTCCCTTGTTCTTCCACTCTATTCTTCTCTGTCTCTATTCTTCCATTTGTTAATTTGTAAATTTGAACAATTTGATGATATTTGTGAATAATTTGATATATATTTTTATGGTATCTGAAATTCATAGAAAAAATTTGTAATTTTTTTTGAAAATTTGGCATATATTTGCTTGAGATCTTGTGTTATCCCAAATTATATCACTCTGTCCAATAAATTACGCTGAAGAAATCATTGTGAATATAATAATAAGACAGTGTAATTGTATCTAGATGACAGTGTAAGTACATGAGAAAAATTCACTTGACAAAAGGAGCCAAAACAATTAAATGTCACCTAGACATATCCATAAAGAGAAATGCTAGTGTACATTCTTCCCTTTGGTCATCACCTTAAAGGACCATCGAGAGCTTCGAAGCCAAATTAAAAGTCCAACCCGTAATAAGCTCAGACCCATCTCGTGTTTTATAAATAGCCCGCATTAAAATGTCATCCAGGTTGCATACCGACCGACTTTTCAATAATAATGTGGGGAAACATTACGGTTTGCATGGCTTGAAGCCCAAGCCCAATACAAAATGGTAGCTCTACTGCGCACATGGGCTTTTAGAGGTCCTCACAAAAAAAGGAGGCATATATTTGCATAATAAGCTGTTGTTTACTTGAAAAGATCTCAATTGTTCAATCTATTGCATGCTGCCCTCTTGGATTGGATCGATCTGCGTGTCCTTGGTTTTACTGTGCGATCCATTGCAGCTTGGCAAAATATATAGGGACTTGTTTAGTTGGCGAAATTTTTTGGGAACGGTACTGTAGCACTTTCATTGTTATTTGATAATTAGTGTCCAATCATAGTCTAATTAGGCTTAAAAGATTCGTCTCGTGAATTTCGTCTAAACTGTGTAATTAGTTTTATTTTTTATTTATATTTAATGCTTCATGCATGCGTCTAAAGATTCGATGTGACGGATAATCTTGAAAAATTTTACAAAATTTTGGAAACTAAACACCACCTAGATCACTCTAGAAAAAAAGGACATGCATATACGCAGTGGCGGATCCAAAGGGGGGCTGGGGGGGGGTTCCAGCCCCCCTAATGTCTTGATTTCAAGCCTAATCACTATAGCAAAAGCTTGATTTCACCATTAAATCTTCATGCAAATCAACATCTCCATTGTTTTAGCCCCCCTTATCCCGCATCGTGCATCCGCCACTGCATATACGTAATCTAATCAACTATCATTTGACTAGAGAACTGTTTTTCATTCTCTAATATGATATGATTGACTTGATGTGCGAAGTGCAAGTTGGAATGCAAAATCAAATAAAGACCTATTGCATATATCAGAACAATATGCTAATCTAATATTAAACTGTAGTCGGGGTAGGTGAGAACCAACAGGCCAGATTCACGTGGACATTCCCGCTAACCCGGCCAGGTTCGCGTTCATTAGGTTTGAGCGAGAACTGTTCAATATGATTTTACAGAGGTCACGAACTCACGATGCATGATATGCACAGTTAGCCTAAGCTTAACGCATACTTCCTCTGTCCCAAAAATAAATGCACATCTTATTTATGGAGAAGTCAAACTTTTTTTAAGTTTAACTAAGTATAGAAAAAAACAATACCAATATTTGTATCTCTAAATAAGTCTATTATAGCGAAAGGGCCTCTGGCCTAGTGGTTAGAACACCTGAGTAGCATCCAGCAAGCCTGGATTCGACTCCCCATGAGAGCGAATTAAAAAGATCTGGAATAAAAAATTATAAAAAATAGGTTGGGTTTCCCTGCTGACTTCGATAAAAAAAAGAGAAGCCCTTATAAGCGAGATGTGTATTTGTTTTGGAGTGCAGGGAGTACAACTAACGACACGAATTGCGAAAATGAAGCTGGCACGAGTGAAAGTGTAAGGATTGCTAAACCCTAAGCCATGCAGTCCTTAAGGTTTCACTGAATGAACCATTGTAGCTTGGGCAAAAGAATGCGCGTGCCTAAACTAATTAAGTATCGTTTGACCAGAGAACAACACTTGTTTTTTTCCCTTGATGAAAACAGGGTATACAGTTGACCTGATGAGCGAAACGTGCAAGTTAGATTGCGAAATTCGCAACGCACGGAATGAAGCCAGCCCGGCCATTGCACAGCAGGAGAGGCCGAGCTAGTAAGGACAGATGCCAGCCGGGCAATGCAACTCGATCTGCCGCTGATCCCGATCGATCTTACGTAAACGCAGGAGGCCAGGAGCCAGGACGTACTGCTGGTTGGTCCTTCGCTCCTTGAGGTCCCTGATAGGGAAACAGCTGATGCTCCACGCTAATCCTAGCTACTAGCTGTTCGCAGACCGATCTTATCCGATTTATCTGTTCAGTTTCAGCGATCGCCGTTCACCGCGCGCGTCTTCGTCCCTTTAATAAGATGCATGGATCCGTTCCACAGTACGTCCGCGCACGCGTTGTTGTGTGCATGCTGATGAACGTGGACGTGATACCGGTGATGATTCTGTCGTCTGTTCGACGCGGTGAACGGTGCACGCCTGCACGGCACATCGAAGCGACAGAAAGAGAGAGCAGGTACGGTGTGTATATATATCTACGTACGTATGTATGTACTCCGTAATATATACGGCACATCGAAACGTTATTATATGCTAGCTGCCGCATGTAGCTAGGGATGGATCATGGAACGGAGAAGAATATATGCCATCGTCGGCGTACCTACTTTGGTGATTGCGATCGAACCGACACCATCCAAAGTCGTAGGTTGCCGCTGCGCGGACATGACATGTCGGAAAAAAATGGCTGCACTTCGTCTTCGGGATCTTGCATGGTAGGAAACTGTCGATTCAGAGCGAGCCCAGAGACCGTAAACCCATCTGATCTACTTCGTCTCCGATCCTCCTCCCCTTTTGTTGTCGTTTCTGCACAAGTCACCAACCATTGCAAGCGAAAAGGGACAAGCTAGACATCTATCTATCGAGGCGCGGATCGACAGGAGAGAGATTAAAATAAAAGAAATTTAAAAACCCTGCGAGCCTCCGACTTTTTATCGCGCTCTCGATGACTCGATCGTTCCAGTGGCAGCACCGCTGCACCGCCACGTAACCGTAATGCGCGATAGAGGTAGATGATGATGGAACGTGAGTCGACGCTGCTAACTTGGGCTGGTCGCAACGTCCCAAGGGTTCGGGCCTCGTTTTCTGCATGCTTGCCTTTCCTCTCGCTTTCACTCGCTGCTCGATCGACGACCTGTCAACTGTCATCTACCCCAGTGCAACAGCTGCCGGCCGTTAGCTTATGTGGCCTGTCTCTGTTCGCCGGCTGTACCGTCGCCCATCCTTTTCGCCACTCTCTATATCGATTCTTTGCGTGCAGGCTTACATACTGTACGCTAACGGCTCACCGTACAAAACACCCAGGGCAAAGTGCTGCAACGCAGGCAGCCATATGGCTGTCTAGTCTAGCGCTGCTTCTTCGAATGTTCCTGCTACACGAGCTAGCTACCTTGTCTGTACTCTGTAGTCTCTTAGGCTTTGTTTAGTTCTCGGACTTGGGAGTGGCCAAATAATTAATGCGTTACTGTAGCGTTTTCGTTTGTATTTGTGAATTATTATCCAAACATTGACTAATTAGGCTCAAAAGATTCGACTCGTAAAGTACAATTAAACTGTGCAATTAGTTTTTTATTTCGTCTACATTTAGTACTCCATGCATGTACCGTAAGTTTGATGTGACGGAAAATCTTCTTTTTGCATAGTACATTTTTCAGGAGTTTGGTGGAACTAAACATGGCCTTATTATGTTCTCTGCATTCTGCAACATTGGTCAGTGCTTACGTAGTAGCTAGAAGGGCTAGTACCCACTTAATTTGTTCCTTCTAGCACACTGTCTCTTGTGATGTTTTTTTTATAGAACTACGTCATGTAAAATATGAGCCTAAACTTTTATTAAAAGATGGTGGCAAACCATAGATTACAAAGCAGAAGATACAGCCCGACACAACAACAAACATGAAAAAACACATTTCATACGCAATTCAAATGATGAACCATGATACAAGCCAAGGAATAATGACCAATTGTCAACTAGAGTTTCCGCCAGACAACATACTAGCCGGGTATATCACAACCACTACGCATCCGCGCCATCCCTTAGGTACGCTCGACTGGCTGGCTAAGGACTATTATTAATGAGTCTTGAGCACCTTTTGTACATACCACTTGCGATATATGGGATTCGTAAGTCAGAGTATCATGTAGTGACCGGGTCACTTCGTGGATCCGATGCCATTTGGTGCATGGAGTAGCTAGAAAACTTGCACCCCGTCACATCTTGGCCGTTCATTGTTGGGTGACTTGGGTCGGAGGTAGGAAATGTTGAGACAGTGAATTACCCCTTATGCATTGATGGGTCATGTGGGTGGTGGCGCTACGTCAGAATAACACTTCACTGCCGGTTCAAAATATCCCATCACTACCGGATTTTGAACCGGCACAACCATACCGACAGTGATGAGGGTAAGATATCACTGTCGGTTCCTACAAACCGGCAGTGTTCTTCAACTTCACTGCCGGTTCTTTACACAACCGGCAGTGTTCATTTTCACCAACACTGTTGGTTCATAAGACCACCCAGTAGAGTTCAGTTCCAATAACACTGTCGGTTTGTGTTTCAACTGGCAGTGTTGTAGTAAGAATCACTGCCGGTTTATGACAAGAACCGACAGTGATGGCTAAACCAACGCTGCCGGTTTGTGGCTCGAGCCGGCAGTGCCATCACTGTCGGTTTTGTTGCTAACCGACAATGATGTTTACGACAACACTGTCGATTTTCTGATAACCGGCAGTGATGTCACGTTCACATTTTATTGTTTTATAATTGATTTTAATTTATATTTTTCGTGGAATCGGGTTTCGCTTTATATGAGCTACGTAGACGACAGGTCCATCAATATTAAATATTACAAATGTTACGGTTATAATTCAAATGTTCTTATCCAGATCTCGATCCCTAAAAATAAAAAAGAAATGTTCTCGGACTTCACAGATTGTGCAATGCTTCTCGGACTTCTTACAATAATCTGGCAAGCCGCTCTGGGCCATACTGGTCCTTGGACTTCACGGATTGTGCAATGGAAAATACTTCATCTTTTTCTAATACTTCGGCTAAGATGAATTTTGCCAGCTCCGATTGCAGTGCGATGATCTCCATGTCTAACTGACTTTCATGGTTATATTTCTTGCATTGTCGTTTAAAAAAGATAATATTCAAAGAGGAACAGTAAATCATTTTGTTAAATTATTAACAGACATAAATGAAATAGGGATTATACACACCAACTTATCGGCTTCTTCCGATTTCCCTCTGATGTAGCGAAGCATTGCCCACATTACATAAAACCCGTATTCATTATTTTCCGTCGGCTGTGATAGGTACTTCCCCTCCATTTCGACAACCTTGAATGGGACCAGCGTCCCACCGATATGTCTTCTTCGGATACTGAGCAACATTAAAAGGAGAAACATTAGAAAGCGGTATGTGTGATTAGAAAATAATATGTTATTAGGATCGCTTACTAATTCAGTACTGCCACAAGTGCATCTAGATGATGAAATGGTTTTTTCTTCGAGTACCACACCTCGATCATATTTTTGGCAAGATTAACACAAATGAAGACGAAATGGTTGCTGCAATCACAGAATCCTAATTATCAAATAATCTTAACAAAAAAGAAGCATAAAATTAAAACCAAAAACACATACTCGTAGTTGTAGGCTGGAAGTATGTGGGTTTTGTTCTTCATCGTGAATTCATCGAAAACAGCAATCAATCTCTGTTTCAGGTCTTCCACGTCACATCCATGGAGGCCTAGACATGTCCTCTCATTGACTCGTAAGAGGTCCAAGAAGCCTATGTAATCCCATTTACTTTTTAGAATGCAAAATTTTGCTATACACCTATATAAAATTATGGGATGTGCTCAAAAGTTAACAATTTATGTTTTGAGAGAGTAGTTAATTGTAATATCGTGCATGTAGGGTACTTACATAGTCCACAACGTCAATATTTGAACATCGAGAGAGCATTTCTGGTATAGCTGGAACAAGCACTCCCACTCGACATCGAACTTCTCTTCTTCGGGATAATGGAAAACATGTGGCGAACGGATAATAACCTCAAAACCGAAGTCGTCCGTCTCTGTTGCTTGAGCCATGTAATATTCATGTAACTGGTGCATATATGTTGTCATATTTTTATACTTATGATCGGGAACCAAAAGATTGCACCTTTCATACTTCATTGTCGGTGTTCCCGTCCCTTGTACATCATAATATATATTCGTGGCCTCTTCCATGGTTAATCATGGGTTGTCTTTGACGTACTTCTGTATATTTGTTAAATCTTTAGTGTGTATTTTTTCGTCTCTTGTTGTAGCGTATTTATTCTGTGTTTGTCTTTCGAATTCAGACTTCAACAAAAACGAAGGCAGTAAGGTGGTAAATTTTTCTTCAAGAAACTAACACAATCTTCCTTCAAGATGTGTGCTGTAAATTTTTCTTTCATCAAGGTGGTAACGTTGCCACTGAACAATATTTTTCTTTTTTGTTGGTCCACTTTGGGAGCATTAGCGACCAAATCTAAGGACCTTTTCTGCGACTACAAGGATGTCCTTGATCTTGTTTTGGGCTGAGGTGGAGGAGGAGGATGACGACGAGAATTATGTTTTCCTGGCGCTGATGAAGATGGAGGAGGAGGAGGAGTCTCTTTTCTCGGGGCTAATGAAGATGGAGTCGGACAAGGAGGAATAGAAGGAGAAATCTGTCTTCTTGGGGTGATGGCTCCAGATGAGGAGGGGAGTGATTTCTGTTGGGAGATGGTGAGTGATCATCGTGGGTGGGCGAAGACTCATAGTCGTCCTCATTATCAGAGGACAATTGATGGTCAAGCTTAATGAAGCGCTTGCGCTAGGCCACTTGAGAACCCTTGTTTTGACCAAGTTTCGGCCTGTCTTCCACTACGTGGTACTCAATGGGTATCTTGTTATACTTCTTATCAAGTATTTTGTCAATGGTGACGCGAGCGTACCCCTGTGGAATTGGGCGGCCATTAATTGTCTCGTCTCCCGCTGGCCAGGCCTGGCCAAGCGTCACCTTGTCCTTTGTCCATTCCTGATGGATGTACAACTTGATATTGACGGGTTCAGTGATGTCGTCCACCGGATGAGGCACATTCGTCTCTTCTTCGTCTAGCGGGGTTGATCCGCAGCTGCTGCGGCTCCTAAACTTTGGGCTAAAGGTAGTAGGAGTAGGGTTTTGTGGTACTCCTAAGCCCTTGGATAACAAAATTTGCTCGACTCGCGCTTCAACAGTCGCCTCAATCCATGGTTCCATTATGTCTTCCATCTCTTTTAGTCGCCTCAAATACTCTGCCGCTTGTTCCGGTCTACCCCTCGAGCGGCTTCGGTAAGTGTTAGATTCTTGGGGGAATGCTAGTTTCTAAGGAACAACACCAATTCCTCTAGTGCGACCAGGGTTCTCCTTGGTTCCGAGTGCTTGGGTGAGCACGCCTTTCTCCCTATTAGAGGTGCGAGTACCTTGCCTCACCTCCTCAGTTACCTTGGAAATCCTCTGGATGAGTTCGCTCATGAGTTGATTTGTGGAGCTAAAGCTCCCGTCGTCGGTGTACCATACATTCCTCCCCATATAGTATATTACCGATCTGGGCTCCCAATTGGTGGTCTCAACCTGAACGCCTTCCTCAGCAAGGCGATTCATCTTTTGAAGTTCTGCTTCAAATTCTAGCATCTTTTTGGCGTAGCCACAAGAGCCGGGATGATGAGGATTCGTCGCTTTCTGCGAGTTCTCCTTATTCTTCCTGCTCAGTTCTAAGTACTCCTCGGATAACCTGTATTCCTTGAAATCCTGCCAGAAGTTCTTCTGCTTGCTAAACTGTCCACCATCGAAATCTAGCTCTTTATTTTGGAGGACAAAATTCTTGTACAATGTCCCCTTGAAATTCTTGAAGCATGTCCCCATGATTTCTTTTGCTTTTTTCCTGACTAACTCCCTGTCATACTCCATTGGGAAAGTGAAATACTCTGGGATCTTAACATCCCATATGTAATCCTTCTCACTTCCGGGAACCCTCCATGGGTCATCATCTCTCCTAATCCACTTCCTATACCTAATAGGGATGAAGTCCCTAACAAGTAACCCGAGGATAGTCTTGTATTTGGTCAAAGCTATAGGCGGTGAGAGTGGATCCCCGAATTCATCGAACTTAGTAATGTGCTAGTGTGCATTCCTACCAACAGGAATCTTTGACACGCCTTGCTTGGATCTGGCCTTCCTGCTACCCAAACCCTCTGGCTCCCTGGCCGGTGGAGGCTCCTTCTAGAGACACCAAGTAAGCTATGACCCTCTCAATTGATTAGCGTGTGTGCCTACATAGTCACATGATACCAAAGTTACCTAGCCATCTTGGTCATTTTGACCCAGATCGAGCAGCCCAGACGGGGTCCATGGCTTCTCGTTCTCACCGTCCTGATTGACACCATCACCGTTTGTTGGATCATATGGCTCTCCCGTCTCAGCGATATCAGCCGCTTCTTGTTGCCGATCTGTTCTTTGGCGATGGTTTATGACACGATCGTGGTTAGTTTTGGTTGCGGACAACTACTAATAGCATATGTTCATATATATATAATATGTTTAATGCAAAGTCTAATAATAAGCCCACATACAACAAAGTCAAATAATAGCATATGTTTACCTAGAACAAATTCATTGTTTGATTGACCACATACAACAAAATCCAC